>JAZKLR010000283.1:1302484-1953726 GCA_037103525.1 Ganaspis brasiliensis | reverse complement strand
GCCGCTGTAGAGCTATTACTGTTTTTAACCAAGAGTTTGGAAATCTTGGCTTTTTTAAAGAATCGCTAAGTTCTTTATCGACGGTTTAGCCAAAATAGAGGTTATACTGTTTTTAACCAAGATTTTGGAAATCTTGGTTTTTTTAAAAAAATCGCTTAATTCTTTATCAACGGTTCAGCCGCTGTAGAGCTGTTACTGTTTTTAACCAAGATGTTGGAAATCTTGGTTTTTTTAAAAAAATCGCTAAATTCTTTATCAACGGTTCAGCCGCTGTAGAGCTATTATTGTTTTTAACCAAGATTTTAAAAAATCATTGTTTTTGTAAAAGAATCTATTAGTTCTTTATCAACGGTTCAGCCGCTGTGGAGGTAATACTGTTTTTAAGCAAGATTTTGGAAATCTTGCTCTTTTTCTAAAAGAATCGCTAAGTTCTTTATGAACGGTTCAGCCGCAGTAGAGCTATTACTGTTTTTAAACCAAGATGTTGGAAATCTTGGTTTTTTAAATGTATCGCTAACTTCTGTTTTAACGGTTCAGCCGCTGAAGAGTTATTACTGTTTTTAAACAAGATGTTGGAAATCTTGGTTTTTTTTTAAACAATCGCCAAATTCTGTATCAACGGTTTAGCCGCTGTAGAACTATTACTGTTTTTAACTAAGAGTTTAGAAATCTTGGCTTTTTTAAAGAATCGCTAAGTTCTTTATCGACGGTTCAGCCGAAATAGAGGTAATACTGTTTTTAACCAAGATTTTGGAAATCTTAGTTTTTTTAAAAATAATCGCCAAATTCTGTATCAACGGTTTAGCCGCTGTAGAGCTATTACTGTTTTTAACCAAGATTTTGAAAATCTTGTTTTTTTAAAAGATTCGCTAAGTTCTTTATCAACGGTTCAGCCGCTGTAGAGCTATTACTGTTTTTAACCAAGATTTTAAAAATCATTGTTTTGTAAAAGAATCTATTAGTTCTTTATCAACGGTTTAGCCGAAATAGAGGTTATACTGTTTTTAAGCAAGATTTTGGAAATCTTGCTCTTTTTCTAAAAGAATCGCTAAGTTGTTTTATGAACGGTTCAGCCGCAGTAGAGCTATTACTGTTTTTAACCAAGATGTTGGAAATCTTGTTTTTTTTTAAATGTATCGCTAACTTCTGTTTTAACGGTTCAGCCGCTGAAGAGTTATTACTGTTTTTAAACATGATTTTGGAAATCTTGTTTTTGTTAAAAGAATCACTAAGTTCTTTATCGACGGTTCAGCCGCAGTAGAGCTATTACTGTTATATTAATATTTGTATTTTTTAAAAATGGCTATTTCTTTTTTTACGATTCTGCCGCTGTAGAGCTCTTACTATTTTTAACCAAGATTTTGAGAATCTTGCTTTTTTAAAGAGTATTACTAAATTCCTTATCGAAGGTTAAGCCGAAATTGAGCTATTACTGTTTTTAACCAAGGTTTTTGGAAAGCTTGGTTGTTTTAAAAGAATCGCTAAGTTCTTTATCAACGGTTCAGCCGCTGTCGAGCTATTACTGTTTTTAACAAAGATTATGGAAATCTTGGTTTTTGTAAAAAAAATTGCTAGGCTTTTTATCGATGGTTTAGCCGTTGTAGAGCCATCACTGTCTTTAACCAATATTTTGGAATTCTTAGTTTTTTTAAAGAAACAGCTAAGCTTTTTATCAAAAGTTTAGCGGGTGTGTAAAGATATTACTGTCTTTAACTAAGATTTTGAAATTCTTCGTTTTTATAAAAAAATCGCTAAGCTTTTTATCGACGTTTGAGACGGTTTTACAGCTATTACTGTTTTTAACCAAGATGTTGGAAATCTTGGTTTTTTTAAAAGAATCACTAAGTTCTTCATCGACGGTTCAGCCGCTGTAGAGCTATTACTGTTTTTAACCAAGATTTTGGAAAACTTTGTTTTCGTAAAAGAGTCGATTAGTTCTTTATCAACGGTTTAAGCCGCTGTCAAGCTATTACTGTTTTTAAACATGATTTTGGAAATCTTGGTTTTGTTAAAAGAATCACTAAGTTCTTCATCGACGGTTCAGCCGCTGTAGAGCTATTACTGTTTTTAACCAAGAGTTTGGAAATCTTGGCTTTTTTAAAGAATCGCTAAGTTCTTTATCGACGGTTTAGCCGAAATAGAGGTTATACTGTTTTTAACCAAGATTTTGGAAATCTTGGTTTTTTTTAAAAAAAATCGCTTAATTCTTTATCAACGGTTCAGCCGCTGTAGAGCCTGTTACTGTTTTTAACCAAAATTTTGGAAATCTTGGCTTTTTTAAAGAATCGCTAATTTCTTTATCAATTGTACAGCCGAAATAGAGGTAATACTGTTTTTAACCAAGATTTTAGAAATCTTGGTTTTTTTTTAAAAATCGCTAAATTCTTTATCAACGGTTCAGCCGCTGTAGAGCAATAACTGTTTTTAACTAGAAGTTTGGAAATCTTGTTTTTTTTAAAAAATCGCTATTTTCTTTATTAACGGTTCAGCCGCTGTAGAGCTATTACTATTTTTAACCAAGATTTTGTGAATCTTGGTTTTTTTAAGAGTATTGCTAACTTCTTGATCGACGGTTCAGCCGAAATTGAGTTGTTACTGTTTTTAACCAAAATTTTGGAAATCTTGCATTTTTTTAGAAGATTCGCTAAGTTTGTGATCAACGGTTCAGCCGCTGTAGAGCTATTACTGTTTTTAACCAACATTTTGGAAATCTTTGTTTTCGTAAAAGAGTCGATTAGTTCTTTATCAACGGTTCAGCCGCTGTCGAGCTATTACTGTTTTTAAACATGATTTTGGAAATCTTGGTTTTGTTAAAAGAATCACTAAGTTCTTCATCGACGGTTCAGCCGCTGTAGAGCTATTACTGTTTTTAACCAAGATTTTAGAAATCTTTGTTTTCGTAAAAGAATCGATTAGTTCTTTATCAACGGTTCAGTTGCTGTAGAGCTGTTACTGTTTTTAACCAAGATTTTGGAAATCTTGGTTGTTTTAAAAGAATCGCTAAGTTTCTTATCAACGGTTCAGCCGCTGTGGAGCTATTACTGTTATATTAATATTTGTATTTTTTAAAAATGGGTAAGTTCTTTATTAACGGTTCAGCCGCTGTAGAGCTATTACTATTTTTAACCAAGATTTTATGAATCTTGGTTTTTTTAAGAGTATTGCTAACTTCTTGATCGACGGTTCAGCCGAAATTGAGCTTTTACTGTTTTTAACCAAGATGTTGGAAATCTTGGTTTTTTTAAAAGAATCAGTAAGTTCTTTATCGACGGTTTAGCCGCAGCAGAGCTATTACTGTTTTTAACCAAGATTTTGGAAATCTTGGTTGTTTTAAAAGAATCGCTAAGTTTCTTATCAACGGTTCAGCCGCTGTGGAGCTATTACTGTTATATTAATATTTGTATTTTTTAAAAATGGGTAAGTTCTTTATTAACGGTTCAACCGCTGTAGAGCTATTACTATTTTTAGCCAAGATTTTGTGAATCTTGGTTTTTTTAATAGTATTGCTAACTTCTATATCGACGGTTCAGCCGAAATTGAGCTATTACTGTTTTCAACCAAGATTTTTGAAATCTTGCTTTTTTTTAGAAGATTCGCTAAGTTTTTTATCAACGGTTCAGCCGCTGTAGAGCTATTACTGTTTTTAACCAAGATTTTAGAAATCTTAGTTTTCGTAAAAGAATCGATTAGTTCTTTATCAACGGTTCAGCCGCTGTAGAGATATTACTGTTTTTAAACATGATTTTGGAAATCTTGGTTTTGTTAAAAGAATCACTAAGTTCTTTATCGACGGTTCAGCCGCTGTAGAGCTATTACTGTTTTTAACCAAGATTTTGGAAATCTTGGCTTTTTTAAAGAATCGCTAAGTTCTTTATCGACGGTTCAGCCGAAATAGAGGTAATACTGTTTTTAACCAAGATTTTGGAAATCTTAGTTTTTTTAAAAATAATCGCCAAATTCTGTATCAACGGTTTAGCCGCTGTAGAGCTATTACTGTTTTTAACCAAGAGTTTGGAAATCTTGGCTTTTTTAAAGAATCGCTAAGTTCTTTATCGACGGTTTAGCCGAAATAGAGGTTATACTGTTTTTAACCAAGATTTTGGAAATCTTGGTTTTTTTAAAAAAATCGCTTAATTCTTTATCAACGGTTCAGCCGCTGTAGAGCTGTTACTGTTTTTAACCAAGATGTTGGAAATCTTGGTTTTTTTAAAAAAATCGCTAAATTCTTTATCAACGGTTCAGCCGCTGTAGAGCTATTACTGTTTTTAACCAAGATTTTAAAAATCATTGTTTTTGTAAAAGAATCTATTAGTTCTTTATCAACGGTTCAGCCGCTGTAGAGGTAATACTGTTTTTAAGCAAGATTTTGGAAATCTTGCTCTTTTTCTAAAAGAATCGCTAAGTTCTTTATGAACGGTTCAGCCGCAGTAGAGCTATTACTGTTTTTAACCAAGATGTTGGAAATCTTGGTTTTTTTAAATGTATCGGTAACTTCTGTTTTAACGGTTCAGCCGCTGAAGAGTTATTACTGTTTTTAAACAAGATGTTGGAAATCTTGGTTTTTTTTAAACAATCGCCAAATTCTGTATCAACGGTTTAGCCGCTGTAGAACTATTACTGTTTTTAACTAAGAGTTTAGAAATCTTGGCTTTTTTAAAGAATCGCTAAGTTCTTTATCGACGGTTCAGCCGAAATAGAGGTAATACTGTTTTTAACCAAGATTTTGGAAATCTTAGTTTTTTTAAAAATAATCGCCAAATTCTGTATCAACGGTTTAGCCGCTGTAGAGCTATTACTGTTTTTAACCAAGATTTTGAAAATCTTGGTTTTTTTAAAAGATTCGCTAAGTTCTTTATCAACGGTTCAGCCGCTGTCGAGCTATTACTGTTTTTAACCAAGAGTTTAAAAATCTTGGCTTTTTTAAAGAATCGCTAAGTTCTTTATCGACGGTTTAGCCGAAATAGAGGTTATACTGTTTTTAACCAAGATTTTGGAAATCTTGGTTTTTTTAAATGTATCGCTAACTTCTGTTTTAACGGTTCAGCCGCTGAAGAGTTATTACTGTTTTTAAACATGATTTTGGAAATCTTGGTTTTGTTAAAAGAATCACTAAGTTCTTTATCGACGGTTCAGCCGCAGTAGAGCTATTACTGTTATATTAATATTTGTATTTTTTAAAAATGGCTAATTTCTTTTTTAACGATTCTGCCGCTGTAGAGCTCTTACTATTTTTAACCAAGATTTTGAGAATCTTGCTTTTTTAAAGAGTATTACTAAATTCCTTATCGAAGGTTAAGCCGAAATTGAGCTATTACTGTTTTTAACCAAGTTTTTGGAAAGCTTGGTTGTTTTAAAAGAATCGCTAAGTTCTTTATCAACGGTTCAGCCGCTGTCGAGCTATTACTGTTTTTAACAAAGATTATGGAAATCTTGGTTTTTGTAAAAAAAATTGCTAGGCTTTTTATCGATGGTTTAGCCGTTGTAGAGCCATCACTGTCTTTAACCAATATTTTGGAATTCTTAGTTTTTTTAAAGAAACAGCTAAGCTTTTTATCAAAAGTTTAGCGGGTGTAAAGATATTACTGTCTTTAACTAAGATTTTGAAATTCTTCGTTTTTATAAAAAAATCGCTAAGCTTTTTATCGACGTTTGAGACGGTTTTACAGCTATTACTGTTTTTAACCAAGATGTTGGAAATCTTGGTTTTTTTAAAAGAATCACTAAGTTCTTCATCGACGGTTCAGCCGCTGTAGAGCTATTACTGTTTTTAACCAAGATTTTGGAAATCTTTGTTTTCGTAAAAGAGTCGATTAGTTCTTTATCAACGGTTAAGCCGCTGTCAAGCTATTACTGTTTTTAAACATGATTTTGGAAATCTTGGTTTTGTTAAAAGAATCACTAAGTTCTTCATCGACGGTTCAGCCGCTGTAGAGCTATTACTGTTTTTAACCAAGAGTTTGGAAATCTTGGCTTTTTTAAAGAATCGCTAAGTTCTTTATCGACGGTTTAGCCGAAATAGAGGTTATACTGTTTTTAACCAAGATTTTGGAAATCTTGGCTTTTTTAAAGAATCGCTAATTTCTTTATCAATGGTACAGCCGAAATAGAGGTAATACTGTTTTTAACCAAGATTTTAGAAATCTTGGTTTTTTTTTAAAAAATCGCTTAATTCTTTATCAACGGTTCAGCCGCTGTAGAGCTATTACTGTTTTTAACCAAGAGTTTTGAAATCTTGGTTTTTTTAAAAAATCGCTAAGTTCTTTATCGACGGTTCAGCCGAAAAAGAGGTAATACTGTTTTTAACCAAGATTTTGGAAATCTTAGTTTTTTTAAAAATAATCACCAAATTCTGTATCAACGGTTTAGCCGCTGTAGAGCTATTACTGTTTTTAACCAAGAGTTTAAAAATCTTGGCTTTTTTAAAGAATCGCTAAGTTCTTTATCGACGGTTTAGCCGAAATAGAGGTTATACTGTTTTTAACCAAGATTTTGGAAATCTTGGTTTTTTTAAATGTATCGCTAACTTCTGTTTTAACGGTTCAGCCGCTGTAGAGTTATTACTGTTTTTAAACATGATTTTGGAAATCTTGGTTTTGTTAAAAGAATCACTAAGTTCTTTATCGACGGTTCAGCCGCAGTAGAGCTATTACTGTTATATTAATATTTGTATTTTTTAAAAATGGCTAATTTCTTTTTTAACGATTCTTCCGCTGTAGAGCTCTTACTATTTTTAACCAAGATTTTGAGAATCTTGCTTTTTTAAAGAGTATTACTAAATTCCTTATCGAAGGTTAAGCCGAAATTGAGCTATTACTGTTTTTAACCAAGTTTTTGGAAAGCTTGGTTGTTTTAAAAGAATCGCTAAGTTCTTTATCAACGGTTCAGCCGCAGTAGAGCTATTACTGTTTTTAACCAAGATGTTGGAAATCTTGGTTTTTTTAAAAAAATCGTTAAATTCTCTATCAACGGTTTAGCCGCTGTAGAGCAATAACTGTTTTTAACTAAAAGTTTGGAAATCTTGTTTTTTTTAAAAAATCGCTATTTTCTTTATTAACGGTTCAGCCGCTGTAGAGCTATTACTATTTTTAACCAAGATTTTGTGAATCTTGGTTTTTTTAAGAGTATTGCTAACTTCTTGATCGACGGTTCAGCCGAAATTGAGTTGTTACTGTTTTTAACCAAAATTTTGGAAATCTTGCATTTTTTTAGAAGATTCGCTAAGTTTGTGATCAACGGTTCAGCCGCTGTAGAGCTATTACTGTTTTTAACCAACATTTTGGAAATCTTTGTTTTCGTAAAAGAGTCGATTAGTTCTTTATCAACGGTTCAGCCGCTGTCGAGCTATTACTGTTTTTAAACATGATTTTGGAAATCTTGGTTTTGTTAAAAGAATGACTAAGTTCTTCATCGACGGTTCAGCCGCTGTAGAGCTATTACTGTTTTTAACCAAGATTTTGGAAATCTTGGTTTTTTTAAGAGTATTGCTAAGTTCTTGATCGACGGTTCAGCCCAAAATTGAGTTATTACTGTTTTTAACCAAGATTTTGGAAATCTTGCATTTTTTTAGAAGATTCGCTAAGTTCGTGATCAACGGTTCAGCCGCTGTAGAGCTATTACTGTTTTTAAACATGATTTTGGAAATCTTGGTTTTGTTAAAAGAATCACTAAGTTCTTTATCGACGGTTCAGCCGCAGTAGAGCTATTACTGTTTTTAACCAAGATGTTGGAAATCTTGGTTTTTTTAAAAAAATCGCCAAATTCTGTATCAACGGTTTAGCCGCTGTAGAGCAATTACTGTTTTTAACCAAAAGTTTGGAAATCTTGGTTTTCTTAAAGAATCGCTAAGTTCTTTATCCACGGTTCAGCCGAAAAAGAGGTAATACTGTTTTTAACCAAGATTTTGGAAATCTTGGTTTTGTTAAAAGAATCACTAAGTTCTTTATCGACGGTTCAGCCGCAGTAGAGCTATTACTGTTATATTAATATTTGTATTTTTTAAAAATGGCTAAGTTCTTTTTTAACGATTCTGCCGCTGTAGACCTCTTACTATTTTTAACCAAGATTTTGAGAATCTTGCTTTTTTAAAGAGTATTGCTAAATTCCTTATCGAAGGTTTAGCCGAAATTGAGCTATTACTGTTTTTAACCAAGTTTTTGGAAAGCTTGGTTGTTTTAAAAGAATCGCTAAGTTCTTTATCAACGGTTCAGCCGCTGTCGAGCTATTACTGTTTTTAACAAAGATTATGGAAATCTTGGTTTTTGTAAAAAAAATCGCTAGGCTTTTTATCGATGGTTTAGCCGTTGTAGAGCCATCACTGTCTTTAACCAATATTTTAGAATCCTTAGTTTTTTTAAAGAAACAGCTAAGCTTTTTATCGATAGTTTAGCGGGTGTAAAGATATTACTGTCTTTAACTAAGATTTTGAAATTCTTCGTTTTTCTAAAAAAATCGCTAAGCTTTTTATCGACGTTTTAGACGGTTTTAGAGCTATTACTGTTTTTAACCAAGATGTTGGAAATCTTGGTTTTTTTAAAAAAATCGCTAAATTCTTTATCAACGGTTTAGTTGTTGTAGAGCTGTTACTGTTTTTAACCAAGATTTTGGAAATCTTAGTTTTTTTAAAAATAATCGCTAAATTCTGTATCAACGGTTTAGCCGCTGTAGAGCTATTACTGTTTTTAACCAAGATTTTGGAAATCTTGGCTTTTTTAAAGAATCGCTAAGTTCTTTATCGACGGTTCAGCCGCAGTGGAGCTATTACTGTTATATTAGTATTCGTATTTTTTAAAAATGGGTAAGGTCTTTATTAACGGTTCAGCCGCTGTAGAGCTATTACTATTTTTAACCAAGATTTTGTGAATCTTGGTTTTTTTAAGAGTATTGCTAACTTCTTGATCGACGGTTCAGCCCAAAATTGAGTTATTACTGTTTTTAACCAAGATTTTGGAAATCTTGCTTTTTTTTAGAAGATTCGCTAAGTTTTTTATCAACGGTTCAGCCGCTGTAGAGCTATTACTGTTTTTAACAAAGATTTTGGAAATCTTGGTTTTTTTAAAGAATCGATAAATTCTTTATTAACGGTTCACCCGCTGTGGAGCTATGACTATTATAACCAAGATTTTGTGAATCTTGGTTTTTTTAAGAGTATTGCTAACTTCTTTATCAACTGTTCAGCCGCTGTAGACCTATTACAGTTTTTAACATAGATTATGGAAATCTTGGTTTTTCTAAAAATATCGCTAAGCTCTTTATTGACGGTTTAGCCGGTGTAGAGCTATTACTGTATTTAACCACGATTTTGGAAACCTTGGTTTTTTTAAAAGACTCGCTCAGTTCTTTATCAACGGTATAGCCGCTGTAGAGCTATTACTGTTTTTAACCAAGATTTTAGAAATCTTAGTTTTCGTAAAAGAATCGATTAGTTCTTTATCAACGGTTCAGCCGCTGTAGAGATATTACTGTTTTTAAACATGATTTTGGAAATCTTGGTTTTGTTAAAAGAATCACTAAGTTCTTTATCGACGGTTCAGCCGCAGTAGAGCTATTACTGTTTTTAACCAAGATTTTGGAAATCTTGGCTTTTTTAAAGAATCGCTAAGTTCTTTATCGACGGTTCAGCCGAAATAGAGGTAATACTGTTTTTAACCAAGATTTTGGAATTTTTGGTTTTTCTAAAAGAATCGCTAAGTTCTTTATGAACGGTTCAGCCGCAGTAGAGCTATTACTGTTTTTAACCAAAATTTTGGAAATCTTGTCTTTTTTAAAGAATCGCTAAGTTCTTTATCGACGGTTCAGCCGAAAAAGAGGTAATACTGTTTTTAACCAAGATTTTGGAAATCTTAGTTTTTTTAAAAATAATCGCCAAATTCTGTATCAACGGTTTAGCCGCTGTAGAGCTATTACTGTTTTTAACCAAGAGTTTGGAAATCTTGGCTTTTTTAAAGAATCGCTAAGTTCTTTATCGACGGTTTAGCCGAAATAGAGGTTATACTGTTTTTAACCAAGATTTTGGAAATCTTGGTTTTTTTAAAAAAATCGCTTAATTCTTTATCAGCGGTTCAGCCGCTGTAGAGCTGTTACTGTTTTTAACCAAGATGTTGGAAATCTTGGTTTTTTTAAAAAAATCGCTAAATTCTTTATCAACGGTTCAGCCGCTGTAGAGCTATTACTGTTTTTAACCAAGATTTTAAAAATCATTGTTTTTGTAAAAGAATCTATTAGTTCTTTATCAACGGTTCAGCCGCTGTAGAGGTAATACTGTTTTTAAGCAAGATTTTGGAAATCTTGCTCTTTTTCTAAAAGAATCGCTCAGTTCTTTATGAACGGTTCAGCCGCAGTATAGCTATTACTGTTTTTAACCAAGATGTTGGAAATCTTGGTTTTTTTAAATGTATCGCTAACTTCTGTTTTAACGGTTCAGCCGCTGAAGAGTTATTACTGTTTTTAAACAAGATGTTGGAAATCTTGGTTTTTTTTAAACAATCGCCAAATTCTGTATCAACGGTTTAGCCGCTGTAGAACTATTACTGTTTTTAACTAAGAGTTTAGAAATCTTGGCTTTTTTAAAGAATCGCTAAGTTCTTTATCGACGGTTCAGCCGCTGTCGAGCTATTACTGTTTTTAACCAAGAGTTTAAAAATCTTGGCTTTTTTAAAGAATTGCTAAGTTCTTTATCGACGGTTTAGCCGAAATAGAGGTTATACTGTTTTTAACCAAGATTTTGGAAATCTTGGTTTTTTTAAATGTATCGCTAACTTCTGTTTTAACGGTTCAGCCGCTGAAGAGTTATTACTGTTTTTAAACATGATTTTGGAAATCTTGGTTTTGTTAAAAGAATCACTAAGTTCTTTATCGACGGTTCAGCCGCAGTAGAGCTATTACTGTTATATTAATATTTGTATTTTTTAAAAATGGCTAATTTCTTTTTTAACGATTCTGCCGCTGTAGAGCTCTTACTATTTTTAACCAAGATTTTGAGAATCTTGCTTTTTTAAAGAGTATTACTAAATTCCTTATCGAAGGTTAAGCCGAAATTGAGCTATTACTGTTTTTAACCAAGTTTTTGGAAAGCTTGGTTGTTTTAAAAGAATCGCTAAGTTCTTTATCAACGGTTCAGCCGCTGTCGAGCTATTACTGTTTTTAACAAAGATTATGGAAATCTTGGTTTTTGTAAAAAAAATTGCTAGGCTTTTTATCGATGGTTTAGCCGTTGTAGAGCCATCACTGTCTTTAACCAATATTTTGGAATTCTTAGTTTTTTTAAAGAAACAGCTAAGCTTTTTATCAAAAGTTTAGCGGGTGTAAAGATATTACTGTCTTTAACTAAGATTTTGAAATTCTTCGTTTTTATAAAAAAATCGCTAAGCTTTTTATCGACGTTTGAGACGGTTTTACAGCTATTACTGTTTTTAACCAAGATGTTGGAAATCTTGGTTTTTTTAAAAGAATCACTAAGTTCTTCATCGACGGTTCAGCCGCTGTAGAGCTATTACTGTTTTTAACCAAGATTTTGGAAATCTTTGTTTTCGTAAAAGAGTCGATTAGTTCTTTATCAACGGTTAAGCCGCTGTCAAGCTATTACTGTTTTTAAACATGATTTTGGAAATCTTGGTTTTGTTAAAAGAATCACTAAGTTCTTCATCGACGGTTCAGCCGCTGTAGAGCTATTACTGTTTTTAACCAAGAGTTTGGAAATCTTGGCTTTTTTAAAGAATCGCTAAGTTCTTTATCGACGGTTTAGCCGAAATAGAGGTTATACTGTTTTTAACCAAGATTTTGGAAATCTTGGCTTTTTTAAAGAATCGCTAATTTCTTTATCAATGGTACAGCCGAAATAGAGGTAATAATGTTTTTAACCAAGATTTTAGAAATCTTGGTTTTTTTTTAAAAAATCGCTTAATTCTTTATCAACGGTTCAGCCGCTGTAGAGCTATTACTGTTTTTAACCAAGAGTTTTGAAATCTTGGTTTTTTTAAAAAATCGCTAAGTTCTTTATCGACGGTTCAGCCGAAAAAGAGGTAATACTGTTTTTAACCAAGATTTTGGAAATCTTAGTTTTTTTAAAAATAATCACCAAATTCTGTATCAACGGTTTAGCCGCTGTAGAGCTATTACTGTTTTTAACCAAGAGTTTAAAAATCTTGGCTTTTTTAAAGAATCGCTAAGTTCTTTATCGACGGTTTAGCCGAAATAGAGGTTATACTGTTTTTAACCAAGATTTTGGAAATCTTGGTTTTTTTAAATGTATCGCTAACTTCTGTTTTAACGGTTCAGCCGCTGAAGAGTTATTACTGTTTTTAAACATGATTTTGGAAATCTTGGTTTTGTTAAAAGAATCACTAAGTTCTTTATCGACGGTTCAGCCGCAGTAGAGCTATTACTGTTATATTAATATTTGTATTTTTTAAAAATGGCTAATTTCTTTTTTAACGATTCTGCCGCTGTAGAGCTCTTACTATTTTTAACCAAGATTTTGAGAATCTTGCTTTTTTAAAGAGTATTACTAAATTCCTTATCGAAGGTTAAGCCGAAATTGAGCTATTACTGTTTTTAACCAAGTTTTTGGAAAGCTTGGTTGTTTTAAAAGAATCGCTAAGTTCTTTATCAACGGTTCAGCCGCAGTAGAGCTATTACTGTTTTTAACCAAGATGTTGGAAATCTTGGTTTTTTTAAAAAAATCGTTAAATTCTCTGTCAACGGTTTAGCCGCTGTAGAGCAATAACTGTTTTTAACTAAAAGTTTGGAAATCTTGTTTTTTTTAAAAAATCGCTATTTTCTTTATTAACGGTTCAGCCGCTGTAGAGCTATTACTATTTTTAACCAAGATTTTGTGAATCTTGGTTTTTTTAAGAGTATTGCTAACTTCTTGATCGACGGTTCAGCCGAAATTGAGTTGTTACTGTTTTTAACCAAAATTTTGGAAATCTTGCCTTTTTTTTAGAAGATTCGCTAAGTTCTTCATCGACGGTTCAGCCGCTGTAGAGCTATTACTGTTTTTAACCAAGATTTTGGAAATCTTTGTTTTCGTAAAAGAATCGATTAGTTCTTTATCAACGGTTCAGTTGCTGTAGAGCTGTTACTGTTTTTAACCAAGATTTTGTGAATCTTGGTTTTTTTAAGAGTATTGCTAAGTTCTTGATCGACGGTTCAGCCCAAAATTGAGTTATTACTCTTTTTAACCAAGATTTTGGAAATCTTGCATTTTTTTAGAAGATTCGCTAAGTTCGTGATCAACGGTTCAGCCGCTGTAGAGCTATTACTGTTTTTAAACATGATTTTGGAAATCTTGGTTTTGTTAAAAGAATCACTAAGTTCTTTATCGACGGTTCAGCCGAAATAGAGGTTATACTGTTTTTAACCAAGATTTTGGAAATCTTGGTTTTTTTAAAAAAATCGCTTAATTCTTTATCAGCGGTTCAGCCGCTGTAGAGCTGTTACTGTTTTTAACCAAGATGTTGGAAATCTTGGTTTTTTTAAAAAAATCGCTAAATTCTTTATCAACGGTTCAGCCGCTGTAGAGCTATTACTGTTTTTAACCAAGATTTTAAAAATCATTGTTTTTGTAAAAGAATCTATTAGTTCTTTATCAACGGTTCAGCCGCTGTAGAGGTAATACTGTTTTTAAGCAAGATTTTGGAAATCTTGCTCTTTTTCTAAAAGAATCGCTCAGTTCTTTATGAACGGTTCAGCCGCAGTATAGCTATTACTGTTTTTAACCAAGATGTTGGAAATCTTGGTTTTTTTAAATGTATCGCTAACTTCTGTTTTAACGGTTCAGCCGCTGAAGAGTTATTACTGTTTTTAAACAAGATGTTGGAAATCTTGGTTTTTTTTAAACAATCGCCAAATTCTGTATCAACGGTTTAGCCGCTGTAGAACTATTACTGTTTTTAACTAAGAGTTTAGAAATCTTGGCTTTTTTAAAGAATCGCTAAGTTCTTTATCGACGGTTCAGCCGCTGTCGAGCTATTACTGTTTTTAACCAAGAGTTTAAAAATCTTGGCTTTTTTAAAGAATTGCTAAGTTCTTTATCGACGGTTTAGCCGAAATAGAGGTTATACTGTTTTTAACCAAGATTTTGGAAATCTTGGTTTTTTTAAATGTATCGCTAACTTCTGTTTTAACGGTTCAGCCGCTGAAGAGTTATTACTGTTTTTAAACATGATTTTGGAAATCTTGGTTTTGTTAAAAGAATCACTAAGTTCTTTATCGACGGTTCAGCCGCAGTAGAGCTATTACTGTTATATTAATATTTGTATTTTTTAAAAATGGCTAATTTCTTTTTTAACGATTCTGCCGCTGTAGAGCTCTTACTATTTTTAACCAAGATTTTGAGAATCTTGCTTTTTTAAAGAGTATTACTAAATTCCTTATCGAAGGTTAAGCCGAAATTGAGCTATTACTGTTTTTAACCAAGTTTTTGGAAAGCTTGGTTGTTTTAAAAGAATCGCTAAGTTCTTTATCAACGGTTCAGCCGCTGTCGAGCTATTACTGTTTTTAACAAAGATTATGGAAATCTTGGTTTTTGTAAAAAAAATTGCTAGGCTTTTTATCGATGGTTTAGCCGTTGTAGAGCCATCACTGTCTTTAACCAATATTTTGGAATTCTTAGTTTTTTTAAAGAAACAGCTAAGCTTTTTATCAAAAGTTTAGCGGGTGTAAAGATATTACTGTCTTTAACTAAGATTTTGAAATTCTTCGTTTTTATAAAAAAATCGCTAAGCTTTTTATCGACGTTTGAGACGGTTTTACAGCTATTACTGTTTTTAACCAAGATGTTGGAAATCTTGGTTTTTTTAAAAGAATCACTAAGTTCTTCATCGACGGTTCAGCCGCTGTAGAGCTATTACTGTTTTTAACCAAGATTTTGGAAATCTTTGTTTTCGTAAAAGAGTCGATTAGTTCTTTATCAACGGTTAAGCCGCTGTCAAGCTATTACTGTTTTTAAACATGATTTTGGAAATCTTGGTTTTGTTAAAAGAATCACTAAGTTCTTCATCGACGGTTCAGCCGCTGTAGAGCTATTACTGTTTTTAACCAAGAGTTTGGAAATCTTGGCTTTTTTAAAGAATCGCTAAGTTCTTTATCGACGGTTTAGCCGAAATAGAGGTTATACTGTTTTTAACCAAGATTTTGGAAATCTTGGCTTTTTTAAAGAATCGCTAATTTCTTTATCAATGGTACAGCCGAAATAGAGGTAATAATGTTTTTAACCAAGATTTTAGAAATCTTGGTTTTTTTTTAAAAAATCGCTTAATTCTTTATCAACGGTTCAGCCGCTGTAGAGCTATTACTGTTTTTAACCAAGAGTTTTGAAATCTTGGTTTTTTTAAAAAATCGCTAAGTTCTTTATCGACGGTTCAGCCGAAAAAGAGGTAATACTGTTTTTAACCAAGATTTTGGAAATCTTAGTTTTTTTAAAAATAATCACCAAATTCTGTATCAACGGTTTAGCCGCTGTAGAGCTATTACTGTTTTTAACCAAGAGTTTAAAAATCTTGGCTTTTTTAAAGAATCGCTAAGTTCTTTATCGACGGTTTAGCCGAAATAGAGGTTATACTGTTTTTAACCAAGATTTTGGAAATCTTGGTTTTTTTAAATGTATCGCTAACTTCTGTTTTAACGGTTCAGCCGCTGAAGAGTTATTACTGTTTTTAAACATGATTTTGGAAATCTTGGTTTTGTTAAAAGAATCACTAAGTTCTTTATCGACGGTTCAGCCGCAGTAGAGCTATTACTGTTATATTAATATTTGTATTTTTTAAAAATGGCTAATTTCTTTTTTAACGATTCTGCCGCTGTAGAGCTCTTACTATTTTTAACCAAGATTTTGAGAATCTTGCTTTTTTAAAGAGTATTACTAAATTCCTTATCGAAGGTTAAGCCGAAATTGAGCTATTACTGTTTTTAACCAAGTTTTTGGAAAGCTTGGTTGTTTTAAAAGAATCGCTAAGTTCTTTATCAACGGTTCAGCCGCAGTAGAGCTATTACTGTTTTTAACCAAGATGTTGGAAATCTTGGTTTTTTTAAAAAAATCGTTAAATTCTCTGTCAACGGTTTAGCCGCTGTAGAGCAATAACTGTTTTTAACTAAAAGTTTGGAAATCTTGTTTTTTTTAAAAAATCGCTATTTTCTTTATTAACGGTTCAGCCGCTGTAGAGCTATTACTATTTTTAACCAAGATTTTGTGAATCTTGGTTTTTTTAAGAGTATTGCTAACTTCTTGATCGACGGTTCAGCCGAAATTGAGTTGTTACTGTTTTTAACCAAAATTTTGGAAATCTTGCCTTTTTTTTAGAAGATTCGCTAAGTTCTTCATCGACGGTTCAGCCGCTGTAGAGCTATTACTGTTTTTAACCAAGATTTTGGAAATCTTTGTTTTCGTAAAAGAATCGATTAGTTCTTTATCAACGGTTCAGTTGCTGTAGAGCTGTTACTGTTTTTAACCAAGATTTTGGAAATCTTGGCTTTTTTAAAGAATCGCTAAGTTCTTTATCGACGGTTCAGCCGCTGTGGAGCTATTACTGTTATATTAATATTTGTATTTTTTAAAAATGGGTAAGGTCTTTATTAACGGTTCAGCCGCTGTAGAGCTATTACTATTTTTAACCAAGATTTTGTGAATCTTGGTTTTTTTAAGAGTATTGCTAAGTTCTTGATCGACGGTTCAGCCCAAAATTGAGTTATTACTCTTTTTAACCAAGATTTTGGAAATCTTGCATTTTTTTAGAAGATTCGCTAAGTTCGTGATCAACGGTTCAGCCGCTGTAGAGCTATTACTGTTTTTAAACATGATTTTGGAAATCTTGGTTTTGTTAAAAGAATCACTAAGTTCTTTATCGACGGTTCAGCCGCAGTAGAGCTATTACTGTTTTTAACCAAGATGTTGGAAATCTTGGTTTTTTTAAAAAAATCGCCAAATTCTGTATCAACGGTTTAGCCGCTGTAGAGCAATTACTGTTTTTAACCAAAAGTTTGGAAATCTTGGTTTTCTTAAAGAATCGCTAAGTTCTTTATCCACGGTTCAGCCGAAAAAGAGGTAATACTGTTTTTAACCAAGATTTTGGAAATCTTGGTTTTGTTAAAAGAATCACTAAGTTCTTTATCGACGGTTCAGCCGCAGTAGAGCTATTACTGTTATATTAATATTTGTATTTTTTAAAAATGGCTAAGTTCTTTTTTAACGATTCTGCCGCTGTAGACCTCTTACTATTTTTAACCAAGATTTTGAGAATCTTGCTTTTTTAAAGAGTATTGCTAAATTCCTTATCGAAGGTTTAGCCGAAATTGAGCTATTACTGTTTTTAACCAAGTTTTTGGAAAGCTTGGTTGTTTTAAAAGAATCGCTAAGTTCTTTATCAACGGTTCAGCCGCTGTCGAGCTATTACTGTTTTTAACAAAGATTATGGAAATCTTGGTTTTTGTAAAAAAAATCGCTAGGCTTTTTATCGATGGTTTAGCCGTTGTAGAGCCATCACTGTCTTTAACCAATATTTTAGAATCCTTAGTTTTTTTAAAGAAACAGCTAAGCTTTTTATCGATAGTTTAGCGGGTGTAAAGATATTACTGTCTTTAACTAAGATTTTGAAATTCTTCGTTTTTCTAAAAAAATCGCTAAGCTTTTTATCGACGTTTTAGACGGTTTTAGAGCTATTACTGTTTTTAACCAAGATTTTGGAAATCTTGCTTTTTTTTAAAAGATTCGCTAAGTTTTTTATCAACGGTTCAGCCGCTGTAGAGCTATTACTGTTTTTAACCAAGATTTTAGAAATCTTAGTTTTCGTAAAAGAATCGATTAGTTCTTTATCAACGGTTCAGCCGCTGTAGAGCTATTACTGTTTTTAAACATGATTTTGGAAATCTTGGTTTTGTTAAAAGAATCACTAAGTTCTTTATCGACGGTTCAGCCGCAGTAGAGCTATTACTGTTTTTAACCAAGATGTTGGAAATCTTGGTTTTTTTAAAAAAATCGCCAAATTCTGTATCAACGGTTTAGCCGCTGTAGAGCAATTACTGTTTTTAACCAAAAGTTTGGAAATCTTGGTTTTCTTAAAGAATCGCTAAGTTCTTTATCCACGGTTCAGCCGAAAAAGAGGTAATACTGTTTTTAACCAAGATTTTGGAAATCTTGGTTTTTCTAAAAGAATCGCTGAATTCTTTATCGACGGTTCAGCCGCAGTAGAGCTATTACTGTTTTTAACCAAGATGTTGGAAATCTTGGTTTTTTTAAAAAAATCGCCAAATTCTATATCAACGGTTTAGCCGCTGTAGAGCAATTACTGTTTTTAACCAAAAGTTTGGAAATCTTGGTTTTCTTAAAGAATCGCTAAGTTCTTTATCCACGGTTCAGCCGAAAAAGAGGTAATACTGTTTTTAACCAAGATTTTGGAAATCTTAGTTTTGTTAAAAGAATCACTAAGTTCTTTATCGACGGTTCAGCCGCAGTAGAGCTATTACTGTTTTTAACCAAGATGTTGGAAATCTTGGTTTTTTTAAAAAAATCGCCAAATTCTGTATCAACGGTTTAGCCGCTGTAGAGCAATTACTGTTTTTAACCAAAAGTTTGGAAATCTTGGTTTTCTTAAAGAATCGCTAAGTTCTTTATCCACGGTTCAGCCGAAAAAGAGGTAATACTGTTTTTAACCAAGATTTTGGAAATCTTGGTTTTGTTAAAAGAATCACTAAGTTCTTTATCGACGGTTCAGCCGCAGTAGAGCTATTACTGTTTTTAAACATGATTTTGGAAATCTTGGTTTTGTTAAAAGAATCACTAAGTTCTTTATCGACGGTTCAGCCGCAGTAGAGCTATTACTGTTTTTAACCAAGATGTTGGAAATCTTGGTTTTTTTAAAAAAATCGCCAAATTCTGTATCAACGGTTTAGCCGCTGTAGAGCAATTACTGTTTTTAACCAAAAGTTTGGAAATCTTGGTTTTCTTAAAGAATCGCTAAGTTCTTTATCCACGGTTCAGCCGAAAAAGAGGTAATACTGTTTTTAACCAAGATTTTGGAAATCTTGGTTTTTCTAAAAGAATCGCTAAATTCTTTATCGACGGTTCAGCCGCAGTAGAGCTATTACTGTTTTTAACCAAGATGTTGGAAATCTTGGTTTTTTTAAAAAAATCGCCAAATTCTGTATCAACGGTTTAGCCGCTGTAGAGCAATTACTGTTTTTAACCAAAAGTTTGGAAATCTTGGTTTTCTTAAAGAATCGCTAAGTTCTTTATCCACGGTTCAGCCGAAAAAGAGGTAATACTGTTTTTAACCAAGATTTTGGAAATCTTAGTTTTGTTAAAAGAATCACTAAGTTCTTTATCGACGGTTCAGCCGCAGTAGAGCTATTACTGTTTTTAACCAAGATGTTGGAAATCTTGGTTTTTTTAAAAAAATCGCCAAATTCTGTATCAACGGTTTAGCCGCTGTAGAGCAATTACTGTTTTTAACCAAAAGTTTGGAAATCTTGGTTTTCTTAAAGAATCGCTAAGTTCTTTATCCACGGTTCAGCCGAAAAAGAGGTAATACTGTTTTTAACCAAGATTTTGGAAATCTTGGTTTTGTTAAAAGAATCACTAAGTTCTTTATCGACGGTTCAGCCGCAGTAGAGCTATTACTGTTATATTAATATTTGTATTTTTTAAAAATGGCTAAGTTCTTTTTTAACGATTCTGCCGCTGTAGACCTCTTACTATTTTTAACCAAGATTTTGAGAATCTTGCTTTTTTAAAGAGTATTGCTAAATTCCTTATCGAAGGTTTAGCCGAAATTGAGCTATTACTGTTTTTAACCAAGTTTTTGGAAAGCTTGGTTGTTTTAAAAGAATCGCTAAGTTCTTTATCAACGGTTCAGCCGCTGTCGAGCTATTACTGTTTTTAACAAAGATTATGGAAATCTTGGTTTTTGTAAAAAAAATCGCTAGGCTTTTTATCGATGGTTTAGCCGTTGTAGAGCCATCACTGTCTTTAACCAATATTTTAGAATCCTTAGTTTTTTTAAAGAAACAGCTAAGCTTTTTATCGATAGTTTAGCGGGTGTAAAGATATTACTGTCTTTAACTAAGATTTTGAAATTCTTCGTTTTTCTAAAAAAATCGCTAAGCTTTTTATCGACGTTTTAGACGGTTTTAGAGCTATTACTGTTTTTAACCAAGATTTTGGAAATCTTGCTTTTTTTTAGAAGATTCGCTAAGTTTTTTATCAACGGTTCAGCCGCTGTAGAGCTATTACTGTTTTTAACCAAGATTTTAGAAATCTTAGTTTTCGTAAAAGAATCGATTAGTTCTTTATCAACGGTTCAGCCGCTGTAGAGCTATTACTGTTTTTAAACATGATTTTGGAAATCTTGGTTTTGTTAAAAGAATCACTAAGTTCTTTATCGACGGTTCAGCCGCAGTAGAGCTATTACTGTTTTTAACCAAGATGTTGGAAATCTTGGTTTTTTTAAAAAAATCGCCAAATTCTGTATCAACGGTTTAGCCGCTGTAGAGCAATTACTGTTTTTAACCAAAAGTTTGGAAATCTTGGTTTTCTTAAAGAATCGCTAAGTTCTTTATCCACGGTTCAGACGAAAAAGAGGTAATACTGTTTT
The DNA here is from genome assembly GCA_037103525.1 of Ganaspis brasiliensis. Taxonomy (NCBI): domain Eukaryota; kingdom Metazoa; phylum Arthropoda; class Insecta; order Hymenoptera; family Figitidae; genus Ganaspis; species Ganaspis brasiliensis. The sequence goes on along the minus strand of JAZKLR010000283.1, from coordinate 1,933,144 downwards.
TAACCAAGATTTTGGAAATCTTGGTTTTTCTAAAAGAATCGCTAAATTCTTTATCGACGGTTCAGCCACAGTAGAGCTATTACTGTTTTTAACCAAGATGTTGGAAATCTTGGTTTTTTTAAAAAAATCGCCAAATTCTGTATCAACGGTTTAGCCGCTGTAGAGCAATTACTGTTTTTAACCAAAAGTTTGGAAATCTTGGTTTTCTTAAAGAATCGCTAAGTTCTTTATCCACGGTTCAGCCGAAAAAGAGATAATACTGTTTTTAACCAAGATTTTGGAAATCTTAGTTTTGTTAAAAGAATCACTAAGTTCTTTATCGACGGTTCAGCCGCAGTAGAGCTATTACTGTTATATTAATATTTGTATTTTTTAAAAATGGCTAAGTTCTTTTTTAACGATTCTGCCGCTGTAGATCTCTTACTATTTTTAACCAAGATTTTGAGAATCTTGCTTTTTTAAAGAGTATTGCTAAATTCCTTATCGAAGGTTTAGCCGAAATTGAGCTATTACTGTTTTTAACCAATTTTTTGGAAAGCTTGGTTGTTTTAAAAGTATCGCTAAGTTCTTTATCAACGGTTCAGCCGCTGTCGAGCTATTACTGTTTTTAACAAAGATTATGGAAATCTTGGTTTTTGTAAAAAAAATCGCTAGGCTTTTTATCGATGGTTTAGCCGTTGTAGAGCCATCACTGTCTTTAACCAATATTTTAGAATCCTTAGTTTTTTTAAAGAAACAGCTAAGCTTTTTATCGATAGTTTAGCGGGTGTAAAGATATTACTGTCTTTAACTAAGATTTTGAAATTCTTCGTTTTTCTAAAAAAATCGCTAAGCTTTTTATCGACGTTTTAGACGGTTTTAGAGCTATTACTGTTTTTAACCAAGATGTTGGAAATCTTGGTTTTTTTAAAAAAATCGCTAAATTCTTTATCAACGGTTCAGTTGTTGTAGAGCTGTTACTGTTTTTAACCAAGATTTTGGAAATCTTAGTTTTTTTAAAAATAATCGCTAAATTCTGTATCAACGGTTTAGCCGCTGTAGAGCTATTACTGTTTTTAACCAAGATTTTGGAAATCTTGGCTTTTTTAAAGAATCGCTAAGTTCTTTATCGACGGTTCAGCCGCAGTGGAGCTATTACTGTTATATTAGTATTCGTATTTTTTAAAAATGGGTAAGGTCTTTATTAACGGTTCAGCCGCTGTAGAGCTATTACTATTTTTAACCAAGATTTTGTGAATCTTGGTTTTTTTAAGAGTATTGCTAACTTCTTGATCGACGGTTCAGCCCAAAATTGAGTTATTACTGTTTTTAACCAAGATTTTGGAAATCTTGCTTTTTTTTAGAAGATTCGCTAAGTTTTTTATCAACGGTTCAGCCGCTGTAGAGCTATTACTGTTTTTAACAAAGATTTTGGAAATCTTGGTTTTTTTAAAGAATCGATAAATTCTTTATTAACGGTTCACCCGCTGTGGAGCTATGACTATTATAACCAAGATTTTGTGAATCTTGGTTTTTTTAAGAGTATTGCTAACTTCTTTATCAACTGTTCAGCCGCTGTAGACCTATTACAGTTTTTAACATAGATTATGGAAATCTTGGTTTTTCTAAAAATATCGCTAAGCTCTTTATTGACGGTTTAGCCGGTGTAGAGCTATTACTGTATTTAACCACGATTTTGGAAACCTTGGTTTTTTTAAAAGACTCGCTCAGTTCTTTATCAACGGTATAGCCGCTGTAGAGCTATTACTGTTTTTAACCAAGATTTTAGAAATCTTAGTTTTCGTAAAAGAATCGATTAGTTCTTTATCAACGGTTCAGCCGCTGTAGAGATATTACTGTTTTTAAACATGATTTTGGAAATCTTGGTTTTGTTAAAAGAATCACTAAGTTCTTTATCGACGGTTCAGCCGCAGTAGAGCTATTACTGTTTTTAACCAAGATTTTGGAAATCTTGGCTTTTTTAAAGAATCGCTAAGTTCTTTATCGACGGTTCAGCCGAAATAGAGGTAATACTGTTTTTAACCAAGATTTTGGAATTTTTGGTTTTTCTAAAAGAATCGCTAAGTTCTTTATGAACGGTTCAGCCGCAGTAGAGCTATTACTGTTTTTAACCAAAATTTTGGAAATCTTGTCTTTTTTAAAGAATCGCTAAGTTCTTTATCGACGGTTCAGCCGAAAAAGAGGTAATACTGTTTTTAACCAAGATTTTGGAAATCTTAGTTTTTTTAAAAATAATCGCCAAATTCTGTATCAACGGTTCAGCCGCAGTATAGCTATTACTGTTTTTAACCAAGATGTTGGAAATCTTGGTTTTTTTAAATGTATCGCTAACTTCTGTTTTAACGGTTCAGCCGCTGAAGAGTTATTACTGTTTTTAAACAAGATGTTGGAAATCTTGGTTTTTTTTAAACAATCGCCAAATTCTGTATCAACGGTTTAGCCGCTGTAGAACTATTACTGTTTTTAACTAAGAGTTTAGAAATCTTGGCTTTTTTAAAGAATCGCTAAGTTCTTTATCGACGGTTCAGCCGAAATAGAGGTAATACTGTTTTTAACCAAGATTTTGGAAATCTTAGTTTTTTTAAAAATAATCGCCAAATTCTGTATCAACGGTTTAGCCGCTGTAGAGCTATTACTGTTTTTAACCAAGATTTTAAAAATCTTGGCTTTTTTAAAGAATCGCTAAGTTCTTTATCGACGGTTTAGCCGAAATAGAGGTTATACTGTTTTTAACCAAGATTTTGGAAATCTTGGTTTTTTTAAATGTATCGCTAACTTCTGTTTTAACGGTTCAGCCGCTGTAGAGCTCTTACTATTTTTAACCAAGATTTTGAGAATCTTGCTTTTTTAAAGAGTATTACTAAATTCCTTATCGAAGGTTAAGCCGAAATTGAGCTATTACTGTTTTTAACCAAGTTTTTGGAAAGCTTGGTTGTTTTAAAAGAATCGCTAAGTTCTTTATCAACGGTTCAGCCGCTGTCGAGCTATTACTGTTTTTAACAAAGATTATGGAAATCTTGGTTTTTGTAAAAAAAATTGATAGGCTTTTTATCGATGGTTTAGCCGTTGTAGAGCCATCACTGTCTTTAACCAATATTTTGGAATTCTTAGTTTTTTTAAAGAAACAGCTAAGCTTTTTATCAAAAGTTTAGCGGGTGTAAAGATATTACTGTCTTTAACTAAGATTTTGAAATTCTTCGTTTTTATAAAAAAATCGCTAAGCTTTTTATCGACGTTTGAGACGGTTTTACAGCTATTACAGTTTTTAACCAAGATGTTGGAAATCTTGGTTTTTTTAAAAGAATCACTAAGTTCTTCATCGACGGTTCAGCCGCTGTAGAGCTATTACTGTTTTTAACCAAGATTTTGGAAATCTTTGTTTTCGTAAAAGAGTCGATTAGTTCTTTATCAACGGTTAAGCCGCTGTCAAGCTATTACTGTTTTTAAACATGATTTTGGAAATCTTGGTTTTGTTAAAAGAATCACTAAGTTCTTCATCGACGGTTCAGCCGCTGTAGAGCTATTACTGTTTTTAACCAAGAGTTTGGAAATCTTGGCTTTTTTAAAGAATCGCTAAGTTCTTTATCGACGGTTTAGCCGAAATAGAGGTTATACTGTTTTTAACCAAGATTTTGGAAATCTTGGCTTTTTTAAAGAATCGCTAATTTCTTTATCAATGGTACAGCCGAAATAGAGGTAATAATGTTTTTAACCAAGATTTTAGAAATCTTGGTTTTTTTTTAAAAAATCGCTTAATTCTTTATCAACGGTTCAGCCGCTGTAGAGCTATTACTGTTTTTAACCAAGAGTTTTGAAATCTTGGTTTTTTTAAAAAATCGCTAAGTTCTTTATCGACGGTTCAGCCGAAAAAGAGGTAATACTGTTTTTAACCAAGATTTTGGAAATCTTAGTTTTTTTAAAAATAATCACCAAATTCTGTATCAACGGTTTAGCCGCTGTAGAGCTATTACTGTTTTTAACCAAGAGTTTAAAAATCTTGGCTTTTTTAAAGAATCGCTAAGTTCTTTATCGACGGTTTAGCCGAAATAGAGGTTATACTGTTTTTAACCAAGATTTTGGAAATCTTGGTTTTTTTAAATGTATCGCTAACTTCTGTTTTAACGGTTCAGCCGCTGAAGAGTTATTACTGTTTTTAAACATGATTTTGGAAATCTTGGTTTTGTTAAAAGAATCACTAAGTTCTTTATCGACGGTTCAGCCGCAGTAGAGCTATTACTGTTATATTAATATTTGTATTTTTTAAAAATGGCTAATTTCTTTATTAACGGTTCAGCCGCTGTAGAGCTATTACTATTTTTAACCAAGATTTTGTGAATCTTGGTTTTTTTAAGAGTATTGCTAACTTCTTGATCGACGGTTCAGCCGAAATTGAGTTGTTACTGTTTTTAACCAAAATTTTGGAAATCTTGCATTTTTTTAGAAGATTCGCTAAGTTTGTGATCAACGGTTCAGCCGCTGTAGAGCTATTACTCTTTTTAACCAACATTTTGGAAATCTTTGTTTTCGTAAAAGAGTCGATTAGTTCTTTATCAACGGTTCAGCCGCTGTCGAGCTATTACTGTTTTTAAACATGATTTTGGAAATCTTGGTTTTGTTAAAAGAATCACTAAGTTCTTCATCGACGGTTCAGCCGCTGTAGAGCTATTACTGTTTTTAACCAAGATTTTGGAAATCTTTGTTTTCGTAAAAGAATCGATTAGTTCTTTATCAACGGTTCAGTTGCTGTAGAGCTGTTACTGTTTTTAACCAAGATTTTGGAAATCTTGGCTTTTTTTAGAAGATTCGCTAAGTTCGTGATCAACGGTTCAGCCGCTGTAGAGCTATTACTGTTTTTAAACATGATTTTGGAAATCTTGGTTTTGTTAAAAGAATCACTAAGTTCTTTATCGACGGTTCAGCCGCAGTAGAGCTATTACTGTTTTTAACCAAGATGTTGGAAATCTTGGTTTTTTTAAAAAAATCGCCAAATTCTGTATCAACGGTTTAGCCGCTGTAGAGCAATTACTGTTTTTAACCAAAAGTTTGGAAATCTTGGTTTTCTTAAAGAATCGCTAAGTTCTTTATCCACGGTTCAGCCGAAAAAGAGGTAATACTGTTTTTAACCAAGATTTTGGAAATCTTGGTTTTGTTAAAAGAATCACTAAGTTCTTTATCGACGGTTCAGCCGCAGTAGAGCTATTACTGTTATATTAATATTTGTATTTTTTAAAAATGGCTAAGTTCTTTTTTAACGATTCTGCCGCTGTAGACCTCTTACTATTTTTAACCAAGATTTTGAGAATCTTGCTTTTTTAAAGAGTATTGCTAAATTCCTTATCGAAGGTTTAGCCGAAATTGAGCTATTACTGTTTTTAACCAAGTTTTTGGAAAGCTTGGTTGTTTTAAAAGAATCGCTAAGTTCTTTATCAACGGTTCAGCCGCTGTCGAGCTATTACTGTTTTTAACAAAGATTATGGAAATCTTGGTTTTTGTAAAAAAAATCGCTAGGCTTTTTATCGATGGTTTAGCCGTTGTAGAGCCATCACTGTCTTTAACCAATATTTTAGAATCCTTAGTTTTTTTAAAGAAACAGCTAAGCTTTTTATCGATAGTTTAGCGGGTGTAAAGATATTACTGTCTTTAACTAAGATTTTGAAATTCTTCGTTTTTCTAAAAAAATCGCTAAGCTTTTTATCGACGTTTTAGACGGTTTTAGAGCTATTACTGTTTTTAACCAAGATTTTGGAAATCTTGCTTTTTTTTAGAAGATTCGCTAAGTTTTTTATCAACGGTTCAGCCGCTGTAGAGCTATTACTGTTTTTAACCAAGATTTTAGAAATCTTAGTTTTCGTAAAAGAATCGATTAGTTCTTTATCAACGGTTCAGCCGCTGTAGAGCTATTACTGTTTTTAAACATGATTTTGGAAATCTTGGTTTTGTTAAAAGAATCACTAAGTTCTTTATCGACGGTTCAGCCGCAGTAGAGCTATTACTGTTTTTAACCAAGATGTTGGAAATCTTGGTTTTTTTAAAAAAATCGCCAAATTCTGTATCAACGGTTTAGCCGCTGTAGAGCAATTACTGTTTTTAACCAAAAGTTTGGAAATCTTGGTTTTCTTAAAGAATCGCTAAGTTCTTTATCCACGGTTCAGCCGAAAAAGAGGTAATACTGTTTTTAACCAAGATTTTGGAAATCTTGGTTTTTCTAAAAGAATCGCTGAATTCTTTATCGACGGTTCAGCCGCAGTAGAGCTATTACTGTTTTTAACCAAGATTTTGGAAATCTTAGTTTTGTTAAAAGAATCACTAAGTTCTTTATCGACGGTTCAGCCGCAGTAGAGCTATTACTGTTTTTAACCAAGATGTTGGAAATCTTGGTTTTTTTAAAAAAATCGCCAAATTCTGTATCAACGGTTTAGCCGCTGTAGAGCAATTACTGTTTTTAACCAAAAGTTTGGAAATCTTGGTTTTCTTAAAGAATCGCTAAGTTCTTTATCCACGGTTCAGCCGAAAAAGAGGTAATACTGTTTTTAACCAAGATTTTGGAAATCTTGGTTTTGTTAAAAGAATCACTAAGATCTTTATCGACGGTTCAGCCGCAGTAGAGCTATTACTGTTTTTAAACATGATTTTGGAAATCTTGGTTTTGTTAAAAGAATCACTAAGTTCTTTATCGACGGTTCAGCCGCAGTAGAGCTATTACTGTTTTTAACCAAGATGTTGGAAATCTTGGTTTTTTTAAAAAAATCGCCAAATTCTGTATCAACGGTTTAGCCGCTGTAGAGCAATTACTGTTTTTAACCAAAAGTTTGGAAATCTTGGTTTTCTTAAAGAATCGCTAAGTTCTTTATCCACGGTTCAGCCGAAAAAGAGGTAATACTGTTTTTAACCAAGATTTTGGAAATCTTGGTTTTTCTAAAAGAATCGCTAAATTCTTTATCGACGGTTCAGCCGCAGTAGAGCTATTACTGTTTTTAACCAAGATGTTGGAAATCTTGGTTTTTTTAAAAAAATCGCCAAATTCTGTATCAACGGTTTAGCCGCTGTAGAGCAATTACTGTTTTTAACCAAAAGTTTGGAAATCTTGGTTTTCTTAAAGAATCGCTAAGTTCTTTATCCACGGTTCAGCCGAAAAAGAGGTAATACTGTTTTTAACCAAGATTTTGGAAATCTTAGTTTTGTTAAAAGAATCACTAAGTTCTTTATCGACGGTTCAGCCGCAGTAGAGCTATTACTGTTTTTAACCAAGATGTTGGAAATCTTGGTTTTTTTAAAAAAATCGCCAAATTCTGTATCAACGGTTTAGCCGCTGTAGAGCAATTACTGTTTTTAACCAAAAGTTTGGAAATCTTGGTTTTCTTAAAGAATCGCTAAGTTCTTTATCCACGGTTCAGCCGAAAAAGAGGTAATACTGTTTTTAACCAAGATTTTGGAAATCTTGGTTTTGTTAAAAGAATCACTAAGTTCTTTATCGACGGTTCAGCCGCAGTAGAGCTATTACTGTTTTTAACCAAGATTTTGGAAATCTTAGTTTTGTTAAAAGAATCACTAAGTTCTTTATCGACGGTTCAGCCGCAGTAGAGCTATTACTGTTTTTAACCAAGATGTTGGAAATCTTGGTTTTTTTAAAAAAATCGCCAAATTCTGTATCAACGGTTTAGCCGCTGTAGAGCAATTACTGTTTTTAACCAAAAGTTTGGAAATCTTGGTTTTCTTAAAGAATCGCTAAGTTCTTTATCCACGGTTCAGCCGAAAAAGAGGTAATACTGTTTTTAACCAAGATTTTGGAAATCTTGGTTTTGTTAAAAGAATCACTAAGATCTTTATCGACGGTTCAGCCGCAGTAGAGCTATTACTGTTTTTAAACATGATTTTGGAAATCTTGGTTTTGTTAAAAGAATCACTAAGTTCTTTATCGACGGTTCAGCCGCAGTAGAGCTATTACTGTTTTTAACCAAGATGTTGGAAATCTTGGTTTTTTTAAAAAAATCGCCAAATTCTGTATCAACGGTTTAGCCGCTGTAGAGCAATTACTGTTTTTAACCAAAAGTTTGGAAATCTTGGTTTTCTTAAAGAATCGCTAAGTTCTTTATCCACGGTTCAGCCGAAAAAGAGGTAATACTGTTTTTAACCAAGATTTTGGAAATCTTGGTTTTTCTAAAAGAATCGCTAAATTCTTTATCGACGGTTCAGCCGCAGTAGAGCTATTACTGTTTTTAACCAAGATGTTGGAAATCTTGGTTTTTTTAAAAAAATCGCCAAATTCTGTATCAACGGTTTAGCCGCTGTAGAGCAATTACTGTTTTTAACCAAAAGTTTGGAAATCTTGGTTTTCTTAAAGAATCGCTAAGTTCTTTATCCACGGTTCAGCCGAAAAAGAGGTAATACTGTTTTTAACCAAGATTTTGGAAATCTTAGTTTTGTTAAAAGAATCACTAAGTTCTTTATCGACGGTTCAGCCGCAGTAGAGCTATTACTGTTTTTAACCAAGATGTTGGAAATCTTGGTTTTTTTAAAAAAATCGCCAAATTCTGTATCAACGGTTTAGCCGCTGTAGAGCAATTACTGTTTTTAACCAAAAGTTTGGAAATCTTGGTTTTCTTAAAGAATCGCTAAGTTCTTTATCCACGGTTCAGCCGAAAAAGAGGTAATACTGTTTTTAACCAAGATTTTGGAAATCTTGGTTTTGTTAAAAGAATCACTAAGTTCTTTATCGACGGTTCAGCCGCAGTAGAGCTATTACTGTTATATTAATATTTGTATTTTTTAAAAATGGCTAAGTTCTTTTTTAACGATTCTGCCGCTGTAGACCTCTTACTATTTTTAACCAAGATTTTGAGAATCTTGCTTTTTTAAAGAGTATTGCTAAATTCCTTATCGAAGGTTTAGCCGAAATTGAGCTATTACTGTTTTTAACCAAGTTTTTGGAAAGCTTGGTTGTTTTAAAAGAATCGCTAAGTTCTTTATCAACGGTTCAGCCGCTGTCGAGCTATTACTGTTTTTAACAAAGATTATGGAAATCTTGGTTTTTGTAAAAAAAATCGCTAGGCTTTTTATCGATGGTTTAGCCGTTGTAGAGCCATCACTGTCTTTAACCAATATTTTAGAATCCTTAGTTTTTTTAAAGAAACAGCTAAGCTTTTTATCGATAGTTTAGCGGGTGTAAAGATATTACTGTCTTTAACTAAGATTTTGAAATTCTTCGTTTTTCTAAAAAAATCGCTAAGCTTTTTATCGACGTTTTAGACGGTTTTAGAGCTATTACTGTTTTTAACCAAGATTTTGGAAATCTTGCTTTTTTTTAGAAGATTCGCTAAGTTTTTTATCAACGGTTCAGCCGCTGTAGAGCTATTACTGTTTTTAACCAAGATTTTAGAAATCTTAGTTTTCGTAAAAGAATCGATTAGTTCTTTATCAACGGTTCAGCCGCTGTAGAGCTATTACTGTTTTTAAACATGATTTTGGAAATCTTGGTTTTGTTAAAAGAATCACTAAGTTCTTTATCGACGGTTCAGCCGCAGTAGAGCTATTACTGTTTTTAACCAAGATGTTGGAAATCTTGGTTTTTTTAAAAAAATCGCCAAATTCTGTATCAACGGTTTAGCCGCTGTAGAGCAATTACTGTTTTTAACCAAAAGTTTGGAAATCTTGGTTTTCTTAAAGAATCGCTAAGTTCTTTATCCACGGTTCAGCCGAAAAAGAGGTAATACTGTTTTTAACCAAGATTTTGGAAATCTTGGTTTTTCTAAAAGAATCGCTAAATTCTTTATCGACGGTTCAGCCACAGTAGAGCTATTACTGTTTTTAACCAAGATGTTGGAAATCTTGGTTTTTTTAAAAAAATCGCCAAATTCTGTATCAACGGTTTAGCCGCTGTAGAGCAATTACTGTTTTTAACCAAAAGTTTGGAAATCTTGGTTTTCTTAAAGAATCGCTAAGTTCTTTATCCACGGTTCAGCCAAAAAAGAGGTAATACTGTTTTTAACCAAGATTTTGGAAATCTTAGTTTTGTTAAAAGAATCACTAAGTTCTTTATCGACGGTTCAGCCGCAGTAGAGCTATTACTGTTATATTAATATTTGTATTTTTTAAAAATGGCTAAGTTCTTTTTTAACGATTCTGCCGCTGTAGACCTCTTACTATTTTTAACCAAGATTTTGAGAATCTTGCTTTTTTAAAGAGTATTGCTAAATTCCTTATCGAAGGTTTAGCCGAAATTGAGCTATTACTGTTTTTAACCAATTTTTTGGAAAGCTTGGTTGTTTTAAAAGTATCGCTAAGTTCTTTATCAACGGTTCAGCCGCTGTCGAGCTATTACTGTTTTTAACAAAGATTATGGAAATCTTGGTTTTTGTAAAAAAAATAGCTAGGCTTTTTATCCATGGTTTAGCCGTTGTAGAGCCATCACTGTCTTTAACCAATATTTTAGAATCCTTAGTTTTTTTAAAGAAACAGCTAAGCTTTTTATCGATAGTTTAGCGGGTGTAAAGATATTACTGTCTTTAACTAAGATTTTGAAATTCTTCGTTTTTCTAAAAAAATCGCTAAGCTTTTTATCGACGTTTTAGACGGTTTTAGAGCTATTACTGTTTTTAACCAAGATGTTGGAAATCTTGGTTTTTTTAAAAAAATCGCTAAATTCTTTATCAACGGTTCAGTTGTTGTAGAGCTGTTACTGTTTTTAACCAAGATTTTGGAAATCTTAGTTTTTTTAAAAATAATCGCTAAATTCTGTATCAACGGTTTAGCCGCTGTAGAGCTATTACTGTTTTTAACCAAGATTTTGGAAATCTTGGCTTTTTTAAAGAATCGCTAAGTTCTTTATCGACGGTTCAGCCGCAGTGGAGCTATTACTGTTATATTAGTATTCGTATTTTTTAAAAATGGGTAAGGTCTTTATTAACGGTTCAGCCGCTGTAGAGCTATTACTATTTTTAACCAAGATTTTGTGAATCTTGGTTTTTTTAAGAGTATTGCTAACTTCTTGATCGACGGTTCAGCCCAAAATTGAGTTATTACTGTTTTTAACCAAGATTTTGGAAATCTTGCTTTTTTTTAGAAGATTCGCTAAGTTTTTTATCAACGGTTCAGCCGCTGTAGAGCTATTACTGTTTTTAACAAAGATTTTGGAAATCTTGGTTTTTTTAAAGAATCGATAAATTCTTTATTAACGGTTCACCCGCTGTGGAGCTATGACTATTATAACCAAGATTTTGTGAATCTTGGTTTTTTTAAGAGTATTGCTAACTTCTTTATCAACTGTTCAGCCGCTGTAGACCTATTACAGTTTTTAACATAGATTATGGAAATCTTGGTTTTTCTAAAAATATCGCTAAGCTCTTTATTGACGGTTTAGCCGGTGTAGAGCTATTACTGTATTTAACCACGATTTTGGAAACCTTGGTTTTTTTAAAAGACTCGCTCAGTTCTTTATCAACGGTATAGCCGCTGTAGAGCTATTTCTGTTTTTAACCAAGATATTTGAATTCTTGGTTTTTCTAAAAATATCGCTAAGCTCTGTATCGACAGTTTAGTCGAAATAGAGGTAATACTGTTTTTAATCAAGATTTTGGAAATCTTGATTTTTCTAAAAGAATGGCAAAGTTCTTTATGAACGGTTCAGCCGCAGTAGAGCTATTACTGTTTTTAACCAAGATGTTGGAAATCTTAGTTTTTTTAAAAGAGTCACTAAGTTCTTTACCGACGGTTCAGCCGCAGTAGAGCTTTTACTGTTTTTAACCAAGATGTTGGAAATCTTGGTTTATTTAAAAGAATCACTAAGTTCTTTATCGACGGTTCAGCCGCAGTAGAGATATTACTGTTTTTAACCAAGATGTTGGAAATCTTGGTTTTTTTAAAAAAAATCGCTAAATTCTTTATCAACGGTTCAGCCGCTGTAGAGCTATTACTGTTTTTAACAAAGATTATGGAAATCTTGGTTTTTCTAAAAGTATCGCTAAGCTCTTTTTCCACGGCTTAGCCGGAATAGAGCTATTATTGTCTCTAACCAAGATTTTGAAATACTTGGTATATCTAAAAAAAATTCCAAACACTTTATCGACTGTTAAGCCGGTGTAGAGACATAACTGACTTTAAACAAGATATTGAAATTATTTGTTTTTTTTAAGAAACATCTAAGCTCTTTATCGATAGTTTGGCGTGTGTAAAGACATTACTGTCTTTAACTAAGATTTTGGATTTCATGGTTTTTTTATAAAAATTGCTAAGCTTTTTATAGACGGTTTAGCCGGTGAGGAGCCATTATTATCTTTAACCAAAATTTTGGAATTATTGGATTTTTTCAAAATATCGCTAAGCTCTGTATCGACGGTTTAGCCGGAATAGAGCTATTAATGCCTTTTACCAAGATTTAGGTATACTTGGTATATCTAAAAATAAATGCCAAGCACTTTATCGACTGTTAAGCCGGTGTAGAGACATAACTGATTTTAAACAAGATATTGGAATTCTTGGTTTCTTTTAAAACACCGCTAAGTTCTATATCGACGGTTTTGCCGGTGTAGTGCCATTACTGTATTTAACTACGATTTTGGAAACCTTGGTTTCTTTAAAAGACTCGCTCAGTTCTTTATTAACGGTTCAGCCGGTATAGAGCTATTTCTGTCTTTAACTAAGATTTAGAAATTCTTGGTTTTTCTAAAACAAATCGCTAAGCTCTATATCGACGGTTTAGCCGGTGTAGAGCCATTACTGTATTTAACCACGTATTTGGAAACCTTGGTTTTTTTAAAAGACTCGCTCAGTTCTTTATCGACGGTTCAGCCGTTATAGAGCTATTTCTGTTTTTAACTAAAATTTTGGAATTCTTGGTTTTTGTAAAAAAATCGCTAAGCTTTTTATCGACGGTTCAGCCGGTGTAGAGCTATTACTGTCTTTAACCAAGCTTTTGGAATTCTTGGGTTTTCTAAAGTAATCGCTAAGCTTTTTATCGATAGATTAGCAGGTGTAGAGCCATTACTGTCTGTAACCAAAATTTTCGAGTTCTTGGTTTTTCTAAAAAAATCGCTAAGCTCCTTATCGACGGTTTAGTCGGTGTAGAGCCAATACTGTCCTTAACCAATATTTTCGAGTTCTTTTTTTTCTAAAAAAATCGCCAAGATCTTTAGAGTTGGTTCAGCCGGTATAAGGCCATTACTGTCTTAAGAAAAGATTTTGTAATTTCTGGTTTTTCTAAAAAAATTGCTAAGCTTTTTATCGAGGGTTTAGCCGGTGAGAAGCCATTATTATCTTTAACCAAAATTTTGGAATTCTTGGATTTTTTAAAAATATCGCTAAGCTCTTTATCGATGGTTTAGCCGGTGTAGAGACATTACTGTCTTTCACTATTACAACAAAGATATTCAATTTCTTTTTCGGCGTTCAAAATTTTTTTTGCATAGGTGGTGAATGAAAGTTTAAAAATTATGTATGTTTGTATACATAATGTCGGTTCAACCGGTGTAGAGACATTACTGTGTTTAACTAAGATTATGGAATTCTTTGTTTTTTTTTAAAATCGCTAAGCTTTTTATCGACAGTTCAGCCGGTGTAGAGACATTACTGTCTTTAAGGTATTAGTCGCGTAAAATGATTTTCGTCAGATTTTTTTAAAACTTTGTATCTGTATTCATGAAGTATTTATCTATGAAATAAAATCTATCCTATTAATTTTGACCACTTCTGAGCTTCAAAATATTAATTCGAAGTTTATACCTTTTACATGCAATAGCACAAAATGCATGTAAAAAATGTCTCTTATATTCAACTATAAAAAAACAAGTCGTCAGTTTTTCAAATAAAACTACTAAGTTACTCATTGAGATAAAATAAATCCTTTAAAAAAAATTAATTTTATTGACCACGCCGTATAAAAAATACAATAATTTAAAAATTCATAATTTTTCATTTTCACGTGGTTTCATTGAAAAATGTCGAAAACGTGTAAGCAATACATCACGATAACTTTATAGTACCTGACTCAAAATCGTGAAAATTACATATATTACATTAGAAGAGGTCACAAGGAGGCAAGTGAGTTGATATAAAAGTTTATTTTTTGTTCTTTTTATTTTGCGGGAGTTTTGCGGGAGCATTTACGTGACTAATACCTTAACCAAGACTTTGAAAAACTTGCTATTTCTAAAAAAAAGGCTAAGTTCTTTATGGACAGTTTAGCCTGTGGAGAGCCATTACTATTTTTAACCACGATTTTGGAATTCTTAGTTTTTCTAAAAGCATCGCTAAGTTCTTTATCGACGGTTCAGCAGGAGTAGAGCTACTTATGTCTTTATTCAAGATTTTTGAAATCTGTGTTTTTTTCTAAAAAAAAATCGGTAAGTTCTTTATCGACAGTTTAGCCGGTAAGGAGTCATTACTGTATTTAACAAAGATTTTGTAATTCTTGGTTTTTCTGAAAAAATCGCTTCCGTCAAGTAGGTCTATTTTGTGCAGAAAACCGCTTTTTTTCCACCCTGTGCTTTATTAAAATTTAGAATTTGAAAAATTACAGAAGTTATCTATTCAGTTATGTTGTAGACATCTTTCTAAAAGTGTCCTATGAGTTAGCCGACAAGAAAAAAATTTTAGTCTGAGTTATAGAAACTTGAGTTTTTGCACACAATAAACCCCAGGGTGGGGCTCTTTTGTGCATCAAAGTTTGCTTATTTATAAAGTTGTGTAAAAAATTTTTTTAAACGATATTGCTGCATGAAGTATTATTTCTAGATCTTTTAGAGTACAATAAAGGAAATCAAAGCTAGAAATATTTTTTTTTTTTTAGGAATTGTTTAACTAATTTGAAAGTAAAACACTAAAATTTCACAAAAAAGTAGATTTACAAAAAGAGTTATTTCTTTAAGAAAATTTTACTTAAAATAACTTCTATTACACTTTTTGAGTTATTTTAAGAGAAAAAGTTTCATTATTAACTTGAGCAGAATGTAATTTTTAATGTTTCTTTCTTGAGGTTTTTAAGGGACCATGTGTAACACTGAGATTTTATGCTTATTTTTTTTCTTTTATAACAAAACTAAGACAAAAATGTTTCTAAACGAAATTCTAAAGTAATTTTTACTAACTACAAAACAATTTATTTAAAAAAATTTGTTTTTTAAGAATGGAAAAAATAACCCCCCAAATCCTGGTTTTTTAGTTTTTACACTTTTTTCTTAAAATATGCAATAAAAAGTTAGCGCATCACTTATAAATTTTCACAACTAAATTGTCAAGAAGTATTATTAATACCTTTAGAAACACTTTTAAACTTCCGGAGATCTGAACAGAATTTTGAGAACTTTGAAAGTTTTCAGATTGATTTTTACGTCTTTACGATTTTATTTCTGATTTCTGATAAAGAATTAAGTAAATTCATTTAGTTCTCTCTGTAATTTAGATATCAGAAAATATTTATACTAAGTAGCAAATCTAAGTAACTGAATAGAAAGATTTTATTTATTAGAAACATCGCGTGCACAAAATAGCCCCATCGCGCACAAAATAGCCCCACTTGACGGTAAGTTATTTATCGACGGTTCAGCCGGTGCAGAGCTATTAACGTCTTTAACCAAGATTTTGAAATTCTATGTTTTTCTGAAAAAATCGCTTAGTTCTTTATGGGCGGTTTAGCCGGTGTAGAGCTATTACAATCTTTAACCAAGATTTTAGAATTCTTGGTTTTTCTGTTATTTAATTTTAACAAATTTTAGAAAATAGTGTTACTTATGACAAAAAAGGTGATAAGGTAACATTACAAAATAAATGTATGTTTACAATTTGATTTAATGGTAATGTATTGGATTTACATATTTAATGAAGTGTTATTTTTAATTTATTAAAAAATTATCAACAATATATTTCGGAAAAGACATTATAGCAGCAGTACTCAAGAATGATCTGCCAATTCGTGGATTTCTCATAATTAGCATAGAAGGTTGCCTTCGATTTCGTCCTACTCTCGGATATGGTACCAAACCAATAGCTCGTCTGTCACTCTGCTTCATTTTAGGTATATCTGAAAAAACAGTTTTAAAGAATTTACACAAATTTTGTGTACGATTTTTTAACAAAATGAATGTTCTAAAAAAGAACAATATTATTTAGAGACAAACAGTGATAGCCTCAAAATTTATTCAATATAGGTTTAACTGCATTAATTAAAAATAAATATGTGACGGTCTGCGATTAAAGATAGTATCCCACCAGAAAATGGCATTCAAATTTATAATATGAATTGACAGATTCTGAGTTTTTCTTCTGCAATTAAATGTAGGAAAATTTCTTACGACTATCCATTAACCGACCAAAATTACGAGATCACTTAAAAATTTTTTATTAAAAACAAGTGAATCTTCTAACGTCGATAACTTCGTTGAAAATAAGAGAAAATATATTTTCTATAGACCACTGCAAGAGTTATAAAAATGACTGTTAAATATTCTTATTTAAATGCTGCTTTGACTAATAGAAACAGAGATTAAACATTATAAAGTCAGTCAAAATTTTCGCTTTCAGTGAATTTTGATTGTTCATGTTTCGTAAAATGCATTTTCTAGAGAAGTAATAGGAAAATTTTTAAATAAAGCTAAATTTCAACGCATTTATGTGTCGTCAATCATAAGAAACATCAACGTTGATGTTACCATCGTGGTAATAAAATTAAAACATGTATCCTTCGTTAATTAATACTGTAAAATTTAACATTAGAATTTAACACAAAACATAATAAATAATAATATAACTTACAGACAGAACAAGAAATTATTTATCTGCATCACTTGTTAAAAACAGAAATTTGAAGCTTAAAAGACTATACATTCTGTTTTTTAAAACTGTTTAAGAAACTGTTTCATAGTTGCAAAAACATTTCTCGAACATTTTTAAATTGTTTAGGAAACTTTTATGTTTTAACGTTTTGAAAACGTTCTTGAAACGTATTTGAGACACTTTAAAAACGTTTAAAAAGGCTGTCACAGATTCAAAGAATCCATTACCTCTAAGAGTGCAATATCATTAACTTATAGATAGAACCATAGGCATAGGAAAAGAGATAAAATGCACAACAGCTTAGGATAATTTTACAGCAAGCATGTAAGGTAACAAGAAGCTTACAATAATAGCTTAAATGATCAGTAATAAAATAATTGATCAATTATTCTTGCGAATTACTTTTGTATGGTACGTAAAAATGCGCAGTAGGGGGTACTTCTGCACAAATTAAATTTGTGTAGTCTTTCTTCGCTACCGACAGCTGATTTCAAGTTGTTTTTTCAATACAGCATTTGTTTACATTATGTAAAGGTCCAGCGTTATTGAAAACTTGGAAGTGTCGGTAGGTTTAGTGCTGTGTTATACCTTATGGGGTCCAGGGCGGGTTCGTTAAGATTTTGAGGTGAAGTGGATTAAAAGTGTTGGAAACATAGATAAATTTGTTATATTACTATCAAATATAGCTTCTATATTTATAGAAAAAAACATCCAACAACGTTCTCGACCACCGCTTCAGAACATCGGCTGCTATAAGTGAGAAAAACAGTGCAAAAAGTAGGCTTAACTTCTCTAGCAAATGAATCACGCTTTTGATTACCCTCCAGAACGGATGGAGCAACAGCGGATTAGAGTAAGTAAATCAAGATTTCTTTGTTTTTGTATAT
This sequence comes from Ganaspis brasiliensis, assembly GCA_037103525.1. Lineage (NCBI taxonomy): Eukaryota > Metazoa > Arthropoda > Insecta > Hymenoptera > Figitidae > Ganaspis > Ganaspis brasiliensis. Next base: position 1,915,496 of record JAZKLR010000283.1, on the reverse strand, counting down.
TATTATTATTATTATTATTATTATTATTATTATTATTAAATATTATTTATATGAAAAGTAATTTTATATCGTCGGAAATACTTTAATGCAGCGAATGTTCACTTGGTTAATACCGCGTGTCTGCAAATAGTTTAAAGGCTACTTTGAGTGCAATTTTCCCTGCAAAAAAGCCCTTATGGAATTTGCAATTAATCGGTATTAACCAAGTGTATAGATACGCGGTATTAAAGTAGCTCCGACGATATTAAAGATATTAATATAAATTGATACGTGTTAATTTTTTTTAGATTCGGGCAGGTTCTTTTAGATTTAAGGGCAAAGCGGGTCATATATTTATGCGTGACCGGTCACGCAGTGGAGTTTTTGCGCTAGAATTTCAGCTATATTTCAGTTAATTTGACAATTTTTTTTTGTTTTTCGTGTGATTTAATTAGAGATTGACGAATTTTATCGTATGGCTCACAAAGTTTTTAATAAATTAAATTAATTTTACTATTTTTTAATAAAAACATCGTAAACAGGTGATTCGTACTTTCACAGAGAATGACCATTAACCATTATTGGAGTCTTATCGTAAGCTTATGTACCTTACCGTAAATTATCTTAATCTTGCCGTAACATTAATTTTGCTTTACAGTAACCTTATACACGTAAGCTTACAGTGACCACATATTTAAACTTACAGTGAATTTACATTTAAACTTTTTGTCTAAGATATTTTAAAATTTATATCCTATGAAAAGAAACCTTGTACGTCTTAAAATCCGGTAAAACGTCTAACTTTGAGCACGATTTTTTCGAAATAATCTTTTTTGTGTACCGTACCTGTCATAATTTTACCAGATCAATCGATTTTGAAGAATGAGTGCTTAAATAAAAAGTACTTAAATTTTGGAGGCCTTGTCTTTTTTTTTAAAAAACAAAATGTTAAAACAGTTTTTTCGGTTAACAATTTTTTTCTAATGCTGCTCTTAATCCATCATCTTTGTCTTTTCTCGTATAAGAACACTTCGCTGAGTTTGTAAATGAAATGGCAAACATATTCTGGAAATGTTTTCGAAATTGTTTAAAAAATTCCTTTTTCATTTTGCCATTTCCTGTGCTGTTTTTCTAAATTTAGGAACAATAGTAGTAGACTAGCTAAACGGGTTCTGAATAGAAAAGTGTTAGTGCGTGAGGTGTGTGAGGTAAGGATGTGTGTGTGCATCCGTGTGACTTCCTATAGATGGGCGTTACGTCATCAGAAAGGTATTTGCAAGATCAACCATTGACAAGTTTCAAGCTATATTACGTTATCAGAAAGGAATTTGAAGGTCAACACTTGACGAGTTTCAACCTGCTTACTCTTATGTCATCAGAAAGGAATTTACAGAAACAATTTTATTTGCATAGTTTCAAGTCATGTTACGTCATCAAAAAGGAATTTGCAATGTCAACCCATGCAAAGTTTCAACGTGTCTCTTACATCATCAGAAAGAAACTTGCATAAAGATTTCAAGGTCAACCGTTGACAAGTTTTAACGTGTCTCTTACATCATCAGAAAGAAATTTACAAGCTCAACTCTTGACAAGTTTTAACGTGTATACTCTCTTATATATTTAGATAATGCTTTCCGATTTCTAAGAATTTTTCAAAATATAATTTTTTGCTTAATAATTATTTCTCTCAGGAGCTTTTTAGCCATATAAAAGAATGTGCCAAATTAATATAAGTCTAATTAAATTTCAGCAGCGCCTAGTAAAGAGTACAGTTTGAAAGGTGTTGCGCAATCATGTTTATAAGTTCCGGTTCTGATAACATTCCATTGCCTGTTTTGGCTATCTTATTCTTATAGTGCATTCCAGAGCAGATTTATATGACAGTTTTAAAATCATGCATTTTATTTCTTAATTTATTAAGAATATAATTTATTGCTTTCTGAGTTTTGTATATTAAAATATTGGTTATTTAAGGGATTTTATTCTAATGTTACATTCCAGAACATACATTCCATGGATTTTTAATCGTGAGAAAGAATGTGACAAGGATAGAAATTAGAAAAGGATACAGCATTAAGGAGGTTGTGCTAAAGAGCATCCAGTATTCATGAGTATTACATTTAATTTAAATCCATCACTTACAAAACAAGCAGTTATTGGAGTAAAATTTAGAAACGATGGACAGTTAACGAGTGTTTTAAAATTTATATCAAATCATCCTCAAAACAACATTTCTTTTACTTTTCAAGACTGGAAAATGTTTAAAACTTACAATAGTATTATTTTGGCATACTTTGACGGAGAAGAACTACAAACAATAAAGTATGATAATTTTTGAATACGATTTGGAGACTTGTTTGGAGGAAAAGCAATAGCATTGGACAAGGATGTAAATCAGCCATTTATAGTGAAGGAACCTTCTTTTGAAATACTACAAGATTTGATTTTTAGTATTGATCAATGCTTTGAAAGTTTATCAACTGTGCGTTTTAATAAAGTGTATAATTGTATTATAAAAAATATTACTAAAACTTTGAGGTGTAAAAATAACATTAAAAAAAACAGATTCCATGGCTACAGCAACATCTACACCTTTCTTGGATTTTACAGGAACAGCCCAAGCATATTTGCAGAAAACATAACATTATTATTAACATAATAACTGTTAATAAGTATTTGCAGCCTTTATTTTCTTTTGCATAAGGAATCATTTCAATCAAATCAGCTTGCCAGGTTTCATCAATGCCTCGAACGTCAACATTTCTTCGTTTGTAATTCTTTCTTGCCGGTTTATGCAACTTTTTAACCAATTGCAGCTTTTTTATGTTCATTATGATTTTTTATTTATTCAAGAGCATTCAATCGGTTGTGTATTTTATCAACAATATCTCTAATAGTCAACACCTCTCTATTATTTTCAATATGAACTTATAAATTTTCAAAAAATTGTTTTAATGAATCTTCTAAGGTTTTAATTCTTAAATTACACAGCCACACAAAAAAAAAGTACCCGAGTTCGGGAATGAGACTACCCATTCCTTATGTATTTTGATGCGCTGAATCCGAATCTGTCCTTAGAATTAGACCATCAGATCAAGTTTTGACCCTAACCTCAAAATTAATAAAATGACACTTTTTGAACATTAGAATTTAAACTCTACTTAACTTTAATACATGCCTAGGACCAATAGAAAGCTTGAATTATTACCTTTAAAACTTTTTTTTAGAAATTGTTCTACGATGATTTTTAACGAAATTATGATGTTTTACTTAGAATTATTTTTTTGCTTTGCACAATAACACATCAATAATTGATGTGTTTTTAAAATATAGAAAAAAGTCATATTTTAAGTAAAACATCATAACTACGTTAAAAGTCATCGTAGAACAATTTTTAAAAAAGCGTTTTAAAGGTAATAATTCAAGCTTTCTATTGGTCCTAGGCATGTATTAAAGTTAACTCGAGTTCAAATTCTAATGTTCAAAAAGTGTCATTTTATTAATTTTGAGGTTAGGGTCAAAACTTGATCTGATGGACCAATTCTGAGGACGGATTCGAATTCAGCGCATTAAAATACATAAGGAATGGGTAGTCTCATTCCCCAACTCGGGTACTTTTTTTTGTGTGGCTGTGTTATTTTCAAGTGTGTTCGTTTTTGAAGAGTTTATTACAACATTAATTGCTTTTACTTCAGTTTGTATAATATTTTCAACAAGATTTAAATTCACTGGATCGATCATCCCAGTAAACGTAATCAATCTTTTTCTCTTGATTAATTATATTTTTTGGTATTAAACCTTTACCACGAATTGGAGAAGCTATAAAATTGTGAAATTTTAAGTTTTTATCATCACGTATAGCTCCATCAACTTTATAATACTTTTTATGAGCATTTTTCGATATTACAATATTCTTATAATTTTGACGATCTTTTAAACTTACAAAATTTTCTTCAGGAACTTTCTTAAATAAGAGCTCAAGTAAACTTTTCGTTGCAGAATAAATATTTGATCCTTTAACAATATTATTTTGATCAAAATTTATTGGCGAATCACCAATCATTAACTGTCCTTTAGCTAATTTACGAACTCATTATGAGTTATCTAAATCCTTTTTTCTTTCTTCAAACATTTGCAAATATACACTTGTAATGTCAGGAGCTTTATTTTCAGGAACGTGATTATCAGGTACACTACTTTCAGGTGTGAACTTATTATCGGAAGCTATTCTAAATGACAATTTATCATCTTCTTTGTTTTAAATGAGTTTTTCTTAATTATTTTCTTTCTTTATTTCAATTTTTACTGGATCATGTTAAATTTGCAAAAATCTTTAAAATTCAACATTTCCGAGGTGTTTTTATGCCAGTAAATAAACCTTGAAAATATGAGTCAGCTATTATAAATTTAGATGATAACGATGGTCCTGGAACTCATTGGTGTGCTTATAAAAAACTTAATAAGAAAATATATTATTTTGATAGTTTCGGGCATCTCCGACCACCTTCGGAACTTGTTGAATATTTCGGTGCTGGTAGCATAATGTTTAATCATGAAAAGTTTCAAAATTATAATACATTTATATGTGGGCATCTATGTCTAAAATTTCTATGTAATTAACTATAAAATCAAGTTCTATTTCAAGTCAGTTAATCACTTGATTTCACAATGGACGAATTGTTAATATTAACGTTATCAGGAAATTCTTCTACTCTAGAATCTCAGTACTTTCCACCAATAGAATTATCTTCTTTCAAAAATTATGCACTTGGTCTTGTTGAATTTCTTTTATTTAATTCAATTCCTAATGTAGATGTTGGAGAAAATAAAGTTTATATTGATAATAAAGTAATTACAATACCTACCGGAAGTTAGGAAATTGGTAACATTCACAGGTATTTACAGAAAAGTTTGGAAAAAGAGGGCATTGACATTCATATTAAACCTAATAATAATAATAATACATTAAAAAGTGAAATTTTCTGCAATAGAGATATTAATTTTAAACCTAAAGATTCTTTTGGCCGCTTGCTAGGCTTTTCTTCTGAAAAGTTAGAAGCTAACAAGTTTTATCAATCTGATCAACCAGTGTCCATAATCAAAGTAAATTCTCTAAGAGTTGAGTGTAATATAACTACAGGGGCATATATCAATGGTGAGAAGGTACATACAATTCATGAATTTTTTCCTGTTGTACCACTAGGATATAAGATAGTGGAAGTTCCATCTCACGTCATTTACTTGCCAATTGCTGTCAAGACAATAGATCAAATTCAGTTAAGAATTGTTGATCAAGACGGATATTTAATTAATTTCCGTGGTGAAACTATTACAATTAGATTACACATAAAATCTGTGAAATAATGGGTATTGTTTTTAAAACAGAAGAAAAATTGGTTTTGGTTACAAAAATATTGCACCATGCCAAAGAAAAATCAGTCATCCACTAACACTCAAAGTGTTAACACCTCAAAACGTGCAGCTGCTCAAAAGTCTAGTTCTCAAAGTCAAAGGCTGAAAAGATTTTAATTTTTCTGTACTTGTATCTGTCTACAATTATTTATTTGCCATAGAAGAGGAAATTTTAAATATTGATACACCAATCACCTTTGATAAATCTATTGCTCATTGTAAAGTTCATATACATCAGCATTATGCTTTATCAAGTTACGGCAACAGTGATGAAATTCGAATCGCTATACAAAATCAAGACCATTGCCTTTTTCCAAGCAAAAGCTCAATACATGTGCACGGGAAACTAGTAAAGGCAGATGGAACCGCTGTTAAAAATACAAATTTTGTTTCTAATGGTATTTGTCATTTACTTGAAGAATTTAAATATGAACTTAATGGAGTAGAAATTGATAAAAATAAAAATGTTGATCTCACAAGTCTCATGAAAAACTATATTTCTCTAGACTCTAGCCAACATAAATTTCTTATAAATGCTGGTTGGTTAGAATTAGATGATAATGATCAAAAAATAACTAATGCCGAAAGATAATTTAATGTCTGTATAACGCTTAATATGATATTTGGATTTGCTGAAGATTATCAAAAAATTATTGTTAATGCTAAACATGAGCTAATTTTTGTCAGATCAAGAAATGATTCAAATGCTATATTACAAGTAGCACCTCTTGAAAATTATAAGATTACAATTGAAAAAGTTGAGTGGTTATTGCCTCATATCAAGTTATCGGATGCTCGAAAATTTGAACTATTAAAATATATTGAAAAGGACACGTCAATTCAACTAAGTATTCGTTCCTGGGAATTGTATGAATTTCCAATACTGCCAGCGACTCAGAAACGTATTTGGACTGTAAAGACTTCGACTTAATTAGAAAAACCAAGATTTATTGTATTGGGATTTCAAACAAACAGAAAGAATTAAACTGTACAGAATTCAAGTCATTTTTATCATTGTAAAATATCCGATGTTAAATTATTTTTAAACTCATAAAGCTATCCTTATAGTAATATGAATATTGATATAAATAAACGTCAGTATTTTACATTGTATGAAATTTACTTAAATTTTCAAGCTGGTTATTATAGTAAAGAATCACAACCACTGTTATCGAAAAAAGAATTTTTACAGTATGCTCCGTTAATAGTTATAGATTGTTTAAAGCAGAATAAATCGTTAAAGAATGGTCCTGTAGATATCCGTTTAGAATTTGAATCGAAAGTAAATTTTCCCGCCAATATATCAGCATATTGTCTAATTATACATGATCGTATTATTGAATATAAACCCATAAGCGGCATAGTTAAAAAATTAGTATAAAACGTTTTAATCAAGTAAAATTAATTTAGTTGCTTTCAAGATGGAGTACATAGTAGGCGTGCAAGAATTCAAATTACCACTTAAGAAACTTATATTAACAGAATTAGCTATAATCTCATTAAACGACGATACTCTTTGTGTCCTGTTTCAACCACCTTGTGAATGGAACAAAATACCAAACAAGTATAAATGTATTAATCGATGGTTAGAAAAGAAATTCCATGGTATTTCCTGGAGTGTTGGAGATGTACCTTATGCGTTGATAAAAGAAATTTTAGAAACTGTATTAAAAGATGCTAGTAAAATTTATGTTAAAGGTTTAAAGAAGAAAAAGTAGTTAGAAAATAAAAAAGTTCCGTTTTGTTTTTCACTCAATTCATATAATAATTATTCATATAATAATTCATATAATAATTAATAGTTAAGAAATGAGAACAGCAATTTTCGCAACTGATAAAGTAAATCCCAAAGAAGATTTTTCCATTAGAATTTGTTGAAAATAATAGTTAATTAATATTAAAAAGTGTCAATTTATATGAGCATTTTTTGTATTGAAAATAGTCATTTTTAGTAGTATAATTCATAAATTTAGTTCTCAAAAGGAGAATAATGCTGAAATATAATAAAGCTGGTGCATTAAAACATGAAATAAAACCATAAAGAAAGAAACCCCTCTTATCGACAGTGTGATACGCTTGTGATCCATATTCCACCGTTCCGGCAGTTAATTGATCGCACCTGACTTTACCTTTTTACATTTTTTAAATAAGTTTAGTTAGATTGAAGTAAGAAATTAAAAAAACCACGACAGTAAATTAAAGTCATGAATTTTTTAAATTTTTACTTCAGTTTTTATTTATTTTTGTCATTTTTCAATAATTTTCTTCCATACAAAAGTTGATTAAGTTTGGCAAACTATTCTTGTCATTTTTCAATTATTTTTGTTATGTTTTAATTATTTTTTTCAAATTAGACTTCTTTTTCTACAATTATTCAATTATTGTCTTCAAACTTTTGTTGTTTGTTTTTTAAAATTATTTTTGACATTTTTCAAGTCTTTTTGTCTTTTTTAAAGTATATTTTCATCAAATTTTAATTCCTTTTGTCGATTCTAATTTTTTTTGTTATTTTAAAATTGTTTCTTTAAATTTCAATTAATTTAATCATTTATTAATTATTATCAATATTTTCAAAATTAATTACTTTTTTCACATTTTACTTATTTTCTTCATATCACAATTAATTAGTTTTAACAAATTATTTTTATCATTTCTCACGTGTTGTTTTTTAAATTTTAATTATTTTTGTCATTTTTTAAGTATTTTCTTTAAATTTAACAATTTTTTTTTATTTTCTGTCTGTTTCGTCATTATTCAATTATTTTTCAAGTGTCAATTTTTTTCCAATTTCCCTATTTTTTTAACTTAAAATTTTTAATTTGTTTTACCTTTTTTTTAATTTGTTTTGTCATTATTCAATTATTTTTTTCAAATATCAATTAATTTTGTCATTCTTTGATTATCTTTTAAAATGTGTAATTAATTTGCTTATTTTTTAAGTTTTTTGTTGACATTTTTAATCTTTTACCTTATTTTTCGAATATTTTTATCATCTTTTATTTTCTTTTACACTTCAATTAATTTTGTTCTTTTCCAATTATTATTTTCTTTATATTTTTACTAGTTTTTCCATTTAGAAATCATTTTCTTCAAAGTTCAGTTTCACCGACAGAAAACTTGTATTATTTTTATACACTTTTTTCACATTGAAACTTACTATTAACTCACTTTTTTTAATTAAAAAGTCATTTATTTCACTATTTGAATCTGCAAATCCGTTGGCAGCCCTGATATTGTTTAAACAATAAAAAAGAAATTACTTTCTTTAAATGGAAATCAAGTTTATTTATCTTTAAATTTATAAGAAAGTTGTTCTCAGTTTTTTCAAATCTGTCATTTAAAGCTAATAATTTCTTTTTAATTTTTTAAACAATATCAGGGATGCCAACGGATTTGCAGATTCAAATAGTGAAATAAATGACTTCTTAATTTTAAAAAGTGAGTTAATAGTAAGTTTCAAATTGAAAAAAGTGAGTAAAAATAATACATGAGTTTTTTTTAGGTAAAATTGAACTTTGAAGAAAATGATTTCTAAATGGAAAAATTAATAAAAATATAAAGAAAATAATAATTGGAAAAGAACAAAAATAATTGAAGTGTAAAAAAAAATAAAAGATGATAAAAATATTCGAAAAATAAGGTAAAAGATTAAAAATTTCAACAAAAAACTTAAAAAATAAGCAAATTAATTACAAATTTTAAAAGATAATCAAAGAATGACAAAATTTATTGATATTTGAACAAAATAATTGAATAATGACAAAATAAAATAAAAAAAGGTGAAACAAATTAAAAATTTGAAGTTAAGAAAAAAGGAAATTGGAAAAAATTGACACTTGAAAAATAATTGAATAATGACGAAACAGACGGAAAATAAAAAAAAATTGTTAAATTTAAAGAAAATACTTAAAAAATGACAAAAATAATTAAAATTTAAAAAACAACACGTGAGAAATGATAAAAATAATTATATTATTATACCATAATGTCATTATGTCATATTGTATTACATTTCATATAAATCTTTTGCTATATGTTATCTCAACAAGTCATTCTTATATTTGACTTCCGTATATTGAGCTTACTTAAATGAGAACGATTACACGAATCAACACCCAGCGTGGAATTCAGTATATAAACGGGCCACCAAGAGGTCCCAAGGTACACAGTAAATTACAATCAAGAGCTACCAGTTTATTACGAGATTCAACAACGAACAGACCTATCATCAAGTATTCGGTTAACAGTCAAGTCTTCAGTAATCAGTTTCTAGTCATGTGACAGCTTTACAAGTGTTAATTGTTGATTCACGTGTCCAACAAATAAAATCATTTCATCGTGAAGTTATTGAGAAGTAAAAGTTGTCCATCTGAATTTGTGGATAATGCAACTTGTGCATCGTATTTCTACTTAAAGAAATCTCGAAATTAAAACGAGATCATCCACCTGTCAAATCTTCTTGGGGAACAATAAGCTATTGTGCGGCTTGTGTAAACATCCTACCTGTGGCACCTCTACCGAATGCAACGGCGCCAGCGGGTCTGCAACCTAATTCGTTACTCAAGACTTTAAGTCCATATCTCTACTTACAATTTCCAAGGAGGATCTGCTACCACGAATTCCATACTGGATAATTCTCAAATCGTTTCTCATTCAAAGTAAGGTTCAATTTTTACGTCAAATCTTTGTTCTTTTTGAATTCTCATATTTATAACTATAAATAAATATTCTTACTAAAACTTAGTGTCTCATTGACTTATCCTCATTCCAAATCAAATTCTTCATTGAATTTGATTTAAAAGGAGGAATTTAGGGTATATTTGAGAAGGGTTTTTGTCTCGAACGTAACAGAAGCCCTTCACAAATTTTGATGCATCGGTCCGGGAAACAAAGTAAAAGTCGATGATAAAAATTCGTAAAATTTTTTCTTAATTTTCAAATAACGTAAAAATGTTGAAAAGTAAAAACCCATGAAATTTATTTCTAAAAAATCGACAAAAATTCTAATGCATGAAATGATTAAAAATATTTTGTCAAAATCAATGAGAAAACTAATCCACTCAGAATAATAATTAATTATCAAAAACGTAATTAATACAAATATCATTTCATTTAAAAATATATACGTTAATAAATTTTTGAATTTTATTTATTGTATGAATTATTTAAATCATTAACAATAATTAATAAACACATTTAACTTTTAAGTATTTTGTTTTACATGATACGTATTAGCTTGGAGCATTTACAATTTCAAACTATACAGGTGTATTTGTAAAAAAGGGCTCATTTCCCTTATAATTGCAAGGTGCATTCACAATAGTTAATCCTAAAAGTTTACTTGTAAAGAGGGGTTCGATTTCTCTTTAAAATATGGTTTCATGGGTGCAACTTATTTATTTCTATTTTTGCAATACATTTTTGGAAATTATAAAATCTTTGTTTTTTTTTTGACATTTTTCTTATAACAGTGAGAATATTTATTTAAAAATCATTTACATATATTTTATACTTATTTCACATTTTTATGAAAACATAAAATCAAAGTACTATGCAATCCAAATTTAATGTCTACTCCAAATGAAAATAAAACTGACTCTCCACATTTAACTCGTTGGAAAATAACAGAAAATCCAGAATTATCCTTAAACTCAGGAATTCCTAATTATAAATCAAAATCTCAAACAAGTGCACCAAGATATTCTAAACAAAATCCAAATCCAAACCTCACAAACCAGTTCGACTCAGGGTTTATTTCTGGCCAAATTTTTGACAGTGACGATAATTCTAATAGTGACTGTAGCGATAACGAGGAAAGTACTGCAGAAAAAACTTTAATAAAAAAGTCATTTAAATAATTTAGAAGAATTTGGGTTTAACCAAAATCAATCTGCATCAAATAAAACACTTACAGAGGAAATTGACGACAATTTCGAAAATCAATCTGAACATAACTTCGACACATCTTCAAATCATTCCGGAAATTCAAACTCAGACAATATGGCTTTACCAAATAATCAACAAGTCTCTTTACGCGATGCTTTAGAAACAATACCACTTTTTGACGGAAAAAACATACCATTACCAATATATTTATCGAGGGTCTCGTAGAAGCGAAGTCTATGCTTCCTGAAAATGCTGATGTAGAGAAAAATTTAGTAAAATTAATTAGAGGTCGAATTTCAGGTGAAGCGGGAAAAATTATCTTAGGGCATAGTTTTAATATAGTCCAAGATTTGGCTGAAAGGTTAAAAACAATATATGCACCCGCAAAATCGGTATATCAATTACAAGGAGAACTAGGGGCGACGTATATGTGGGAACATAAAAATGTAGTATCTTATGGTTCGAGAATTGGAGAAGCAGCTGAAAGAATTTTAGACGCGCATAGAATTAATAACGAAAATAAAGTAGACGAAGCATTTAAAAAAGGTTTAAAAGAAATAATTGTTGATTGTTTTACAAGAGGACTTAGACCAGAATTAGAATTACGCGTAGGTACTGCTGACGCATTTAAGGGTATAGTAAATAAAGCGATCGAGATAGAAAGAAAATTATCATCACGTAATGAATTAAGAAAAAATGTACAAAAAGCAGAAAATGAAAATCCATTTAGAAATAATAAAGAATTTGCGAAAACACCAAAAATAAACGTTGCTCAAGATGAAGTTATAACTTGTTTAGTTTGTGGTAAAAAAGGACATTTTGCAGTTAATTGTTTCCAACTAAATAAATTAATTGGACAAAATTATGGAAATTTTCTAAATCCTAGAAGACAACAAAATTTTCCAAATGAAAATCAGTATCAAAATCGGTTCATTAATCGGAACCAAAATCAACCATTTAATAGATTTCAAAAACAATATCAAAATTATTATAAAATCCCTCAGCGAAATCAATATCAAAGTCAAAACCAGTATAGAAACCCACCACAAGATCAATTCCAAAATTCACATCAAAATCAAAACCAGTATAGAAATCCACCACAAAATCTATTCCAAAATTCATATCAAAATCAAAGACAAAGTCAAAATCAAAATGTGTATCAAAACAGATTTGAAAACCAACAACAACAAACACAACAACAGGGACCAAGTACAAGCAGAGATATTCCACCAACAAACCTCACTCACAAAAGTCAAAATATTTCATGTAATTATTGCAAACAACCGGGACATGTTATTAGCGAATGCAGAAAAATAATGTATAACAATAGCCAACAACAAACGCAAGGTCCAGTAGAAAATCCGGAAAACTCAAAAATCCTTCCTCAGTAGGGTGCTCCGAGGACAGATTAAAAAAACTTAATGCATCCAGTAATAACGAATTCCCAACAAAACATATTAACTTAGCAAAACCTAATTCAATACCATATGTTCGAATAGATACTAATGGACTTAAAATACCTATAACTATGATGATTGATACAGGAGCAGGACCTAATTTATTAAAAATCCGAGCACTTGATAATGATATAGAAATTGATAAAAATAAAAGTATCAAATTAACAGGAATTAATGAACATGCAGTTTATACTTTAGGTCAGGCAGAACTTAACATTTTTGGCATTCCAACCATTTCTAATTTACTATCTAATGAAGTCCCAATCGAAAACGACGGTATTTTAGGAACAGAGTTTTTTGTTAACAATAAAGTAAAAATAAATTACGAAGAAAGGCACTTAGAAATAAATAATAAAAAATTTAATTTTGAATCAAATGATTTTTTTACAGTACCAGCAAGATCAGTTTATAATATTCATGTTAAAATTTCAAATAAAGATAAAAAGCTAGGTTTCATCCCTAAACAATCAGTAGCAGAAGGTGTTTACTTAGGCAACGCAATAGTAGTAAATCGAGACGGAATAGCACATTTAAAAGTTTTTAACACTTGAAATGAATCTATAAATATACCAGTCCTTAATATAAAACTAGAAGACTTCGATAAATTAAAAAATGAAGCTCAGAAAAAGAACAAGAAGAATTTTATTATTCAAGACATACTTAACACATTTACAAACATTAAATCGGAAAATTTTCTTAATATCACAAAAACTAACAGAGCAGATGAAATAAAAAAATTACTTCGGTTACAACATTTAAATAAAGAAGAAATGGAACACGTTATGAAATTAATAAATAAATACTCTGACAGATTCCATATACCGGGGGAATATTTAGAAGCAACGGACCTTATTAAGCATAGGATAATAACTACAGATGACACACCTATTATAACAAAACAATATAGATTTCCGCCTGTTCACAAAGAAGAAATGACACGTTATGTAAACGAATTATTAGAACAACAAATTATTAAACCTTCCGATTCACCATAAAATACACCCATTTGGATAGTACCTAAAAAAGATGACTCTCAGGGAAATAAAAAATGGCGGCTAGTATTAGACTTTCGAAAATTGAACGAACGCACAGTAGGACAGTTTTATCCTTTGCCAAATATAATCGATTTGTTAGATCAATTATCAAACGCGCAATATTTTTCCGTCTTCGATTTAGCTTCCGGGTTTCATCAGATTAAAATGAATCCAAGAGATGCGCATAAAAAAACATTTTCAACACCATATGGCCATTAAGAATTTGACAGAATGCCATTCGGATTAAAAAATTCGCCAAGTACTTTTCAAAAACTCATTGATCAAGTTTTATTAGTTTTACAAGGAATAGAATTGTTTGTTTATTTAGATGACGCAGTCATTTACGCAAATACATTGGAAAAACACGAAGAAACATTTTTAAAATTTATGGAACGCTTACGAATTGCTAATTTGAAACTGCAGCTCGACAAATGTGAATTTTTACGGTTAGAAGTATGTTATTTAGGACACATTATTGATCAAAATGGACTGCGACCAGACCCTAAAAAACTAGAAGCAGTACAAAAAGTTTTAATTCCAAAAAATGTCAAAAATATTAAACAATTCTTAGGATTATCTGGTTATTATCGTAGATTTATAGATAACTTTTCAAAAATCGCAAATCCGTTATATGAACTCCTTAAAAAAGATGTTCCTTTTTTATGGGCAGAAAAACAACAAACAGCATTTGATACTTTAAAAAATAAACTTTGCGAGGAACCACTTTTAAAACGACCAGATTTTTCTCAACCATTTATTTTAACAACGGATGCCTCAGGTTTCGCAATAGGAGGAATATTGTCACAAGGAAAAATAGGAAAAGATCAACCAGTAGCATATACTTCTTGAAATTTAAATGAAGCAGAAAGAATATATGATACATATGAGAAAGAAGCATTAGCAATTATTTATTGCGTTCAACATTTTCGACCATATCTATATGGAAGAAAAATTAACTTAGTAACAGATCATAAACCTTTGGTTTGGTTTCAGAATTCTAAAGATCCATGTTCAAGAGTTACAAGATGGAAGTTAAAATTAGCAGAATACGATTTTAATGTCATTTACAAAGCAGGTAAAACAAACGTCAACGCTTACGCTTTGTCTCGAAATCCAGTTAAAAAAAATATTGAAGGAGAATATATTGAAGAAGAAAATATTGAAGATGATAATGAAGAAAAAATTCAAGCAATAAATCAAGAAAATATCCATGAAATCGAAGAACACACTAAAAGAAGTGTCCAAGCAGAAACTCTTAGAAAAAATAAGCATGGTGTTCAATTCAAAACACCTCAGGAAAGCACAAATTCGGAGCAAATAAAACTTCTCCAATCATTGATAAAAAATATTTTTAATAATCAAACTCTATTTTCAGAAAATCAATCGGAGATGGAAAAATGTCTCTATTCTATTATACTGTTATGTCATATATAACATAACATACAAAAATTATTTTTTAAATCTATCGGTGGTTGAACAGTGAGGGTTAGGTGTACGAGTAAATGAATCGAGAGACACTTGTACAAATATCTCAATTTATTGTTTACACAAAGGCTAATCGACGTTAGAAACCTACAAGCTGAGGTGTTGAGAGAGCGGCGAGAACTGGTGGCAGAGTATGGACAATCTGAAACAGGTTTTATCTTTTTACAAAGGAAATAGATAAGGGTTTGGGAAAGCGACCAGGGAAAAAATATTTGAAACTAACGTTTTAATTTTAAATGTGAAGATTCTTAGACCAAGCTCAGGAACAAGAGTTGAGTAATGATGGTCAAACCTTGGGTGAAATCTGGCAATCAGCCAGTTGAGAGACTAAATGAATACTGACTGAATCCTGGCAGGATATTGGCGACCAGCCAGCTGAGAGTTCGTCAAAATGTTGGGCAAACCCTGGCGAGATACTGGCAACCATCCAGCTGCGTATGGTCGTAATGTTGGTTGAATGTTGGCAGGAAGTTGTCTTGAAATCAAATTTGATTAAAAGATGCGTAGATTTTGAAGAATACAATTCGTTGAAATAAGATTCGCAGATAATTGACAACTAGTTAATTGAGATGGTTGATGAACAGAGTTTCTGGTCGTGAATTATACTTGTACGAAGAGTTGACAACCAGTTGCTGGGGTTGAATTAGACTGATACGAAGATTTTGACAATCAGAGTTTCGGGGTTTGAATTAGACTGGCTTGTTCTGCTGGTCCCTGAAGCTTTTATTTTGAAAAGTAATCGATGGAGTTTTCCTAACTCCCAGTGGGTGTCAGGAACCAATTAGCACATTTAATTTAGGGTAATATGCATGTTTCTCGAGCATCATATCTCCCCTATTAGCGTTCTGATTGATTTTGTCGTTAAACAAGAGGGTTACTTCGGTCGATAGCCAAAACGTTACTATTGAAACATTGAGTTTTATAATAATACAGTTTCATTTTGAAAAAATTATAAAATATGTTACTGGACGTAACACCTCGGCCCTCTTTTCCAAAACTTATGAAGTGAGTTTTGGTCCAAATTATAACTCTATTGGATTTAAGTAAACCTTGAAATTTTAGTTTTGAATTATTAATTATTAATTGTTAATCGAGATGTCGAGTTGTTACGTTTACAGTAAAATCAAATCCATTCATCACACATTCGTGCATTACTTATAAACTAGTGTTTATGCGATTTACAATTATTAGTTTTGAAAAATCTTACTTCGCAAATTTACATAATTTTTCTTGAAATAGATTATATTCGTAATCAAGGTGTACATATAGGTTTTGAATAAAGCATTATAATATTTCGATATGAATAGCACACACTAAAACAATTCAAATTCAAAGTCAAACAACAAACTTTTTACATAATTTTACGTAAGCTATACCAAAATCCGATATAGAATATATTGATCAAACGATAATAGTTTAAAGATTTGTTTACACATTGTGTTATAAATCTAATATTAAACATCAATTAAAGAGTGATATTACTAATTTTAAGACAGGATTATTTGTTACGTAATTTACGTAACTTACATTTTTTTATTTTATTTTTTTTATCTTTTACTCTCGGACAAGTTTACAAGAACACAATATATACGATAATTTATCTAATTTTAATAATAAAAAAAAATTTTATCTTTTATTTTCTTAAAACAAGGATAGTTAAATATAAATACATGCAATCCCTCACACCTTACTTTCAAACATGAGGTGTTAAGTAAATCATGTTTGATTTTTAAAGAATTAACTTGTTACAATAAATGTTTTATTAGACGAAGATTTTTTAAACGTTTTTTACAGAATTCCATTGTATGATTACGTGAGTAACATTTTTCGCAAGAAGCTTGCCACTTAAACAACATTTCTTTTTTGAAATTATTCTCTGTTATTTGTTGGTCTTTTGTCAAAAATTCAAAATTGTTTTTCAATATATTACACATTTTTATGGATGCTTTATGACCAGCTTCTTGTGCCGTATGCGCTGGGTCACCAGTTGAAAAAAAATTATTATTATATTTTATAGTACTACATTTTGCTTTAAAAAGTGGTTCTGACGTTGTCCCTACATTTGTAACATTATAAATAGGTTTTGAGAAACAGTATTCGACTGTTAAATTATTTAATTTTGTAATTAGTTGAACCGTATTTGCAGGATACATTTCTGTAACATGTATGATAATTTTTACAATTTATAAAGTCTGATCTATAAAAAAGTATATGATTTGTCGCAGAAAGATAAGTAAAAGTTCAATGCATTATTATTTGAAACGAAAAGAAAAATTTACCCATTTCCTAAAAAAGGAATAATGCAATATTTATAATGCATATCCTCTCCTTAAATAATGTGCCAAAATCAAAATTTTCTTTGTCTTAGAACGATCCCATAAATAAATTCTTTTTTCTTTTTATTTATATGATTTCTAAGATGAGGTTTAGTGGAAATTTGGAACAGGATTGTTTGCAAAAGATAGGATTAATGTGAGCAAAGATTTTAATAATCGAATAGTAATGTTGAATTTCTTATGGGGTATCAAATTAATATAAATTTAAGATAGTAAGAGGTTTTAAAACAATCTTTTACTTTTGTTTATTTTTTTTGTTACAACAGTTTTTCATTGAAAATTAGGTTTTAATAAAATGAAACAGTTTAGCAATTTATGATTTTATGCAGACTAAAAGTATGTAATTTGTTTCAATATTGAAAAATATAAGTTACTTAAATGCTTTAAACAAATTAAGAACATCTTTTGAGATTGCTGAAAATTGTTTATAACAATAGTGTAGTTTTAAATCTGTATGCAATTTATTTAAAAGAATGATGTCTTAAAGGTTTATTCCTGATCATTAAAAGTATCGTTTAAATCAGAATATTTAATTTTAAAGTTTTCTTTCCTTTTTTCATGAACTACAGATAATTTTAATGGGAGTGTTTATTAATCAAATCTCTATAAAATATTTTTGCTTTGAATTATTTAAATTTCTGTGTAAAAAAAAAGAATGAATAAAATCATTAAATTTTTGTTGACATCCATGGTTGGTCGCTTCCTAAAAAAGATGAAACGTTTTAGATTAGTAAATGTTTTTAATTTTTTGATTTACAATAATATTGTTGATCTTTATTAAATTGGTAAACAAAGATTTCAGTGTAAAGACTTGACTTTAGAAATTAGTTTAATTGTTTTCAATTAACTTAATTGTTTCTTGGATGTATACAAATTTTAATCGTGATCAAGTGTAACAATTGAGTTGCTCATGGATTATTCAATTTTCTTAAGACATTAGATATTTTAATAAGTGTACATATTCTTGTTAAAATGTAAAGGTTTTTGCAGAAGCTTCTTATATCAGTCTACGTTTTCAAATATATTTATATTTTACTCTATTAAAGTAAATGTTTATTACAAATTAATCTACTTTTAAATTATAGAATATTGAACGATATTATTATTCATAAAAAGGATTTTATAATATACTACATTTAAACATTTATTTATTTAATATGTGATAATTTTAGTCTATTAATGTGAACTATTTTAGGTTTATTTTGAATTAAAATTTTGACATTTCCATTTTGAAAAATTTCTAGTACTTGATGCGGGCCTGTATACTGATTTCCAAATTTGTGTGGTTTCGGACCACTTAGTAAAAATACATTATCTCCAACTTTAAAATTCTGTGGGTTAATTTTTCTATCATGGTAGTGTTTAGATTTTTGTTTTGCTGAAATTAAGTTTAATTTTGCTATACTCCTTATTTCATGTAATTTCGTTACAAGATCCTTTAAATAGTCATCATATGTTTCTAATTTTTCATGTTGCAAAAGAGAATCGCTGGACGGTTGACGCGCTAACTTTCCGAAAACTAATTCATGTGGTGTACATTTTGTACCTTCATGCATACTGGTATTGTATGAAAACATGGCTAATTCTAGCCAGTCATCCCATTCTGAATTCTTCTCGATAAATTGCTTCAAATATTCTCCTAGTACATGGTGTGATCTTTCTATTGATCCGTTCGATTGGGGGTGAAATACTGTAGTTTTGAATTGTCTGATTCTAAATCGTCCCAGACAGCACCATAATTATCGGCAAGTTAACGGGAAGTTAACGGCGCTAGTTAACAAATTTATCGAGTTTAACTTTAGGCTAACTTCCTGCTAATATATAAATGTCCGCCACATCTTTAGTTATCCAAGATAACTTCCCGTTAACTACAAATGTAAATTCAATGCAGATTATGAAATAAAATTTTCAGAAATGTTTAAATGATAATTAAATTAAAATTTGCTTTTCATATTTCCTTAGTATTAGCCATGAAAATTAGCCTTAAGGAAGACAATGAAATTTCTCGGAAAATAAAGTGTCATGTTTCAGTGAAAATAATTAGGCTATGTTTACTTAATTCATAGAAACAATTTTGCTGAAAATGAATAAGGAAAATTTTTTTAAATATCGAAATTATAGTTTTAAAGAAATTTACTGAATATTTTTCACTAAAAGTAGACAGGTAAACTAACTTAAAAATAAATAGAGTGATATCCTGGAAAGTAGACTGGCAAGTTATTGACAAATAAAGTTTACGTAATTTAAATAAACTGTTTAGTTTAAAAAATTATAAACTATATAATAAAAAATGCAGGCTAAATTAAATTTTTTTTATAATTACACTCTTAGTTGCATAAGAAATAGTATATTAAGCAGTAAAAAATTGAACAGGGTGGCTACAAGATTCAGTTTATCAATTTCCCTGTCATTTCCCTGACATTTTACTGACTTTACAACGTAATTCCCTGGCAAAAAATTTTTATTCAGAACAAAAACAAAAATCTTTCAACAACTCAAAAATGAGTGTAATAATTAAAAAAAAAATTTAATTTTGCCTGCATTTTTTATTATGTAGTTTATAATTTATTAAAGTAAACAGTTTTTTTAAATTACGTAAACTTTATTTGACAATAACTTGACAGTCTACTTTCCAGGATATCTTTCTATTTATTTTTAAGTTAGTTTACCTGTCTAATTTTAGTGAAACATATTCAGTAAATTTCTTTAAAACTATAATTTCGATATTTAAGAAAATTTTCCTTGTTCATTATCAGCAAAATTGTTTCTATAAATTAAGTAAACATAGCCTAATTATTTTCACTGAAACTTGCCACTTTATTTTCCGAGAAATTTCATTGTCTTCCTTTAGGCTAATTTTCATGGCTAATTCTAAGGAAATATGAAAAGCAAATTTTAATTTAATTATCATTTAAACATTTCTGAAAATTTTATTTCATAATCTGCATTGAATTTACATTTGTAGTTAACGGGAAGTTATCTTGGATAACTAAAGATGTGGCGGACATTTATATATTAGCAGAAAGTTAGCCTAAAGTTAAACTCGATAAATTTGTTCACTAGCGCCGTTAACTTCCCGTTAACTTGCCGATAATTATGGTGCTGTCTGGGGTTTTGCTAGACTTTTGATTAAATTACTCAAAAAAATGTCTTCCTTGATCTGTTAATACTACTTTTGGAGACCCAAAAATACATATAAATTTTTTAGTAAAAGCATCTGAAATAGTGCTAGCTTGTTGATTTGGTAAAGCAATAGCAAGAGAAAATTTTTGTAAAATTATCTTGAATAGTCAGAATGTATTCATTGCCTAAAATTGTTTTAGGAAAAGGACCTACAATGTCCATTGAAATTTTTTTGAAAGCAACACCTGGAGTATCCGTTATTACAATAGGATTTTTTGTTTTTACGCGAACGAGTTTTTTAAGTTGACATTTGAGGCATAGTTGAATATATTTTTGTATATCAATCTTCATTATACTTCAATAAAATTTTTGTCTAATTCTGTTATAAGTCTTTGTTACTCCTTTATGACCGCCTATAGCTGACGAGTGTGCTTCTTCGATTGATTTAACACTTTGTTCTTTTGTCGGATATTGAACGACTCCATTACAAATAATAATTTTTATTTTTGGTTTACAGAAAGTAAAGTTTAGTATAGATACGATTTCATTCCATGATATATGATTTACTCTTAAAGTTTTTGCAATAGAAATTGATTTAAGATTAAGTTTTTCCGCGATTTCATACATTGAAGAAATTGTTTATTTAATATTATTTAATGTTTGTTCAAGATTCTCTTTTTCTTCTTCTTCAATTGGTAAAGCAATATGATATTGTTGACCCTTTTTTATTTCTTTCGCTTGGTCTTTTAGTAAATTTTTAAATTTTGGTAATTTATTATTTTTATCTAAACCTTTAGATCCATTATCACGTGGTACTCCATTACAAGTTACAAAATACGCATAATTATCTTTTCTCATTGTTAATTGATCCCGACACTCTACAATATTTTTCGATTTATTTTCGATTTCTTTTGAACATGATTGAGACGGTAAACCTTCAAAATTAATTTTTTCTATTTCTTCATTATCTTCAATATTTTCTTCATTAATCTCTTCACTATTTTCTTCGTTTTGTTCTCCATTAATTTCTTCGTTTATAATTTCTTCTTTCGACGAATCATTGCTTAAATTACTTTTACTTATTTCCTTATAATTTGACATTTCATTTTCATTAACCTCATTTTTACCTTCCTTTTTCTGACGATTTCTTGATTTCTTAACATCTAAATATTCAGGATCTGGATTTATTCTAGGATTAAAAGGATTTTTAGGATCAGAATAATTTTAAGGTCGGATACACTAGTATCTTCGGATTTATCATCTGAGTCGGTATCAGAATAATAATTATTAGATTCATTCATTTTTTCTTCGACTTTATTACATTTAGGTTTCTTAGGTCTACCACGTTTTCTTGTCACGGCTGCATTCTCGTTTCTTTCGGGTTCCTTAAGAGTTTTTCTTGGTCTTCCTCGTTTTCTTGGTTCGTTAGAAGTCAATTCTTGTTTTTCTTCTAAATATTTCTTAGGTCTACCACGCTTCCTTTTGCTAATTCTTAAAGGATGATCTTGATGTTCTGGTTGCTCATAAGTTTCTTTATTTTTAAAGTTATTTTTATTATAAAACTTATTACGAGTTGTTATGTAGCATTTTTCTTCATTTATTTTTTTCTTTTCTTTGGACGGAGAAAATAAAGTTGAAAAAAGTGTGAAAATTTGTAAGAAGCATTGAAGTTTATTTTTCTGAATGTGGAATTGATAAAATAAATTATTTATGAAATTTCCATTATTGATTGTTAGAATTTTTGACGTTGAAGGGTTCGCAGAATTTATTTTTATATTATTATCCTCAATTTCATCATCGGTATCAAATTCGTCATAAGACTGATTAATTTCTTTATCACAATACAAGTCAATAGGGTCTTCATCATCGGATGTTTCTTCTTCAGTTTCATATTCATCTTCTTTTCGTATAAATGTTACAGGGTTCCTTGATAATGCGTCTGCGTTCACGTTGGTTTTTCCTGCTTTATAAACTACATCGAATTCATGTTCCGCGAGCTTTAAACGCCATCTGGTTACTCTTGAACATGAGTCCTTGGAATTTTGAAACCATACTAATGGTTTATGGTCGGTAACTAATGTGAATTTTCTTCCGTATAGGTATGGTCTAAATTGTGTAACGCAGTAAATTATTGCTGGAGCTTCCTTTTCGTATGTATCGTATTTTCTTTCATTTTCATTTAAAACTCGAGATGTGTAAGAAATTGGTTGGTCTTTACCTATTGGGCCTTGTGACAATATGCCACCTATTGCAAATCCTGAAGCATCAGTCGTAACAACAAATGGTTTCGAAAAATCGGGTCTAATTAAAAGAGGTTCCTTACATAATTTTGATTTGAGGTATTCGAAAGCATCATGTTGTTCGTCTGACCAGGAAAAGGGTACGTCTTTTTTTAAGAGATTTGAAAGTGGTGTAGCTATTTTCGAAAAATTTTTGATGAATCTTCTGTAATAACCAGCTAAACCGAGAAATTGTTTAATATTTTTCTGATATTTGGGAATTGGAAATTGTTTTACGGCTACTAGTTTTTTCGGATCAGGTCTAACGCCATGTTTATCAATAATATGACCTAAATAATTAACTTCGGGTCGTAAAAATTCGCACTTATCTGGTTGCAATTTGAGGTTGGCTAAACGTAATCTTTCCATTAATGCATTAAATTTTTGTTCATGTTCCTCTAATGTATCTGCATATATTACAATATCATCTAAATAAACAAATAAATCTGTATTAATTAATCCGGTAAGACAAGCATTTATAAGACGTTGAAAACATGCTGGCGCATTTTTTAAACCAAAAGGCATGCGGTCAAATTCATAATGACCGTCCGGTGTAGAAAAAGCTGTTTTGTGTGAATGTTCTTTATTCATTTTAATCTGATGAAAACCTGATGCCACGTCAAAAACTGAAAAATATTTTGCGTTTCCAAGCTGGTCTAACAAATCAATTATATTAGGCAAAGGATGATTATCTTTAATTGTTTTTTCATTTAATTTGCGAAAGTCCAAGACCATTCTCCAACGATCTAATCTAAAAGTTCATTAACTTGTCTTTTAATTTCTTGTTTATGGATCGGTGGAAAACGGTACTGACGCGTAAAAATTGGTAGGTTGTCGGTAGTGGGGATAGTGTGTTCTAAAATATTAGTAGCTTCTAAAGTTTCTCCTGGGATTTGAAAACGATCAATATTTTTTGTTATTATATTTATTACATGAGTTAATTCTTCTTCGTTTAAATGATCTAACCTTAAAAATTTCTTTACTGTTTCTATTCGATTAATACCTGTAATATTAAATACCTGACAAAGTTTATTTAATTTTTCATTATTATTATTAATAAATCCATGTAAAAAATTTTCTGATGATCTGAACTGAGTATTAATAGTAGACTGTATTAAATTTGAATATTTATAATTGGTTTTAATTCTTGCTTCATTTTCCTCTTTATTTTCTATAAAGTCAAGTAATTCCACTGTTAATATAGGAATATTCATTGCTTCAACACAAGTATTAGCAATTTTTAAATAAGCTCGACTATTTACATTTGTTACTAAAGCATTTCCAATAAAAAGTCCTTCGCCAATAAGTAATTTTGGAATATTACCAACTTTTTTATCTTTATTTTTAATGTTAACAAAAATTGTTGCAATAGCTCTTGCCGAGTATATTTTACTTTATTTGTCCGAGGGTGAAAACAGGATGTTCGTTGATACCAGTGAGTCTCAAGCATTCCTCAGTATTAATGTAAACATCAGGTCCAACTACCCCTTCTTTCAGAAGGTTCGGACCTGCTCTAGTATCGATCATCATGGTTACCGTGTTTTGTAAGCCAGCTGCACTTATTGAAATATAAGGGATACTACTTGACATAGTAGCATTAATTTGTTCACTACTTTCATGTTGATTTTCGTTTTTTATATTATTTTCATTTTTAGCGTTTAAAGGTGCATTTCCTCGTTTAAAACCTCCTCTGTCGCACCTACTCAGAGAAGGTTGCTCGAGTTTCCCGATTGTGGTTGTTGTAATTTTCGAGCATTATTACGAGTTCTTAAAGCACAATCATTTATAAGATGACCTTCTTCTTTTCAATAATTACACATCACTTTAACTTGAGAATTTTGCACTTGTTGACTTTGTAAATTAGGATTTGTATTAGGAGAAAAATTGTTACCTTTTTGATTTTGGTTATTAAAATTTATTGGTTCGTTATAATTATTTTGAAAATTTTGTTGCTTTTAAAAACTTTGTTGATTTGAAGAATTTTGTCGATTTTGATAATGATTTTGAAAATTTTGTCTATTTTTGAATCTTTGTTGATCTGGATATTGAATATTTTGGTTTCTTGAAAAATTTGAATTTTGAAATTAGTTAGAAAAATTTTGATTAAAATTAGGATTCTGGAAATTTCGATTGAAATTTTGATTTTCATAATTTCGATTAAAATTTGAATTTTAAAAATTTTGAATTTGACTATTTGAAAAATTACGTTGTTGATTTGGTAAAAATTGTTAATTTGCAACTGTTTGATTTTTTATATTTAATTTATTACAGACTGGAGCAATGTGACCTTTTCCGCCACAAATTTGAGAGTTTACTATATTTTCTTGTAAAGTATTTACTTTATTGTTTCGTGGATAAATATTACTACTTCTTTGTGGTGTTTCCAACTCTGAATTTGGAATTTTATTTCTCCTTAAATCTTGACTCGCTTTTAATCTTTTTTCTACTTCTATTGCCGAAGTTATCGTTTCTCTTAATGTATTTGCTCGTTGTACACGAATCTCTATCTCCGGCCTTAATCCTCTTATAAAACAATCTATTAAACCTCTATTTAACCCTGTACTAAAATTTTCATCGATTACTTGATTATTTCCATTTATGAGCGTCTAAAATTTTTTCTGATATTTCTTTAAGTCTAGTCGCGTAAGATAAAACATTTTCTTCGTGCCACATAAAGGTATTTCCTAGCTCACCCTGTAGTTGGTAAACTGATTTTGACACTAAATATGATCTTTTTAAAGCGTTTATAAGTTCATCTACATTATTGAACGCGGTACCAAAAATACTTTTTCTAGCTTCACCAATAAGTTTACAAGGTATCATTCTTACTAAATTTCCCTCTGCCGTTGCTGGAAGCATTTGCTTTGCTTCTGTGCAACCTTCAATAAAATTTTCGAGAGACATTGTTTTTCCGTCAAATAATGGAACTACTTCAATTGCATCGCGTAATGATATCGTCTGATTGTGGGAAAAATAAGCTATTTGTACATTAGGATCTCTTACAGCCTGATCTCGTGAACCACCAGGTTTATTATTATCATTAGACATTTTTGATTCTATCTTAGTTTGATTTTCCGTCTTAATTGTTTTTAAAGAAGGACTAGTTAAAAACTTATTTAATAACTCACTAGATTTATTTAGGGACGATTCGAATTCTTGATCAAGGATATTTTTACGTTCTAAGGTTTCTATAAATTTCTCAATTTCTAATTGCTTCTCAATTAATGTTTTATCAAATAATTCAGGATAAGGAGTATTTTCCAATGGATTATTTGTTAAGGTTTTTTCAAGGATCGTGGAACTAATAAGACTATCACTCAAATTAAAATTTTTGATGGTTGAGTCTAATTCAAAAGAATCCCTCGTATTTTGAGTGATAATAGAGTTATCAGGATTTATCGGAAGTCCACTTTTAGAATCGATTTTAATTTTATTATTTTTGTCAACCTCTTTAGCCAATTCTTCGTTATTTTTAGTTATACTACGCGTTACTTTATTATGTTCATTAGATTGTGATATATCATACTTAAAATTAAAATATTTTGCACGATATACATATGGCTATAACAATAAAAATAATAATTATAGTTTTACCAAAATTCTCTCGCTCTCTAAAAACCTTGAAAAATGTCAAAAGAGAAAAAATGCACAAAATGCTCTTAACCATTTAACCTCTACTGTACACACAGGACGATGCACCAAATTAACGTATGTTACGTCATAAATAACATATACGAAAATTATTTTTTAAATCTATCGGTGGTTGAACAGTGAGGGTTAGGTGTACGAGTAAATAAATCGAGAGACTCTTGTACAAATATCTAAATTTATTGTTTACACAATAGCTAATCGACGTTAGAAACCTACAAGCTGAGGTGTTGAGAGAGCCGCGAGAACTGGTGGCAGAGTATGGACAATCTGAAACAGGTTTTATCTTTTTACAAAGGAAATAGATAAGGGTTTGGAAAAGCGACCAGGGAAAAAATATTTGAAACTAACCTTTTAATTTTAAATGTGAAGATTCTTAGACCAAGCTCAGGAACAAGAGTTGAGTAATGATGGTCGAACCTTGGGTGAAATCTGGCAATCAGCCAGTTGAGAGACTAAATGAATACTGACTGAATCCTGGCAGGATATTGGCGACCAGCCAGCTGAGAGTTCGTCAAAATGTTGGGCAAACCCTGGCGAGTTACTGACAACCAGCCAGCTGCGTATGGTCGTAATGTTGTCAGGATACTGGGAACCAGTACTGGGCGAACGTTGGCAGGAAATTGTCTTGTAATCAAATTTGATTAAACGATGCATAGATTTTGAAGAATACAATTCGTTGAAATAAGATTCGCAGAAAATTAACAACTAGTCAATTGAAATGGTTGATGAACAGAGTTTCTGGTCGTGAATTATACTTGTACAAAGAGTTGACAACCAGTTGCTGGGGTTAAATTAGACTGATACGAAGATTTTGACAATCAGAGTTTCGGGATTTGAATTAGACTGGCTTGTTCTGCTGGTCCCTGAAGCTTTTATTTTGAAAAGTAATCGATGGAGTTTTCCTAACTCCCAGTGGGTGTCAGGAACCATTTAGCACATTTAATTAAGGGTAATATGCATGTTTCTCGAGCATCATATCTTCCCTATTAGCGTTCCGATTGATTTTGTCTTTAAACAAGAGGGTTACTTCGGTCGATAGCCAAAACGTTACTATTGAAACATTGAGTTTTATAATAATAGAATTTCATTTTGAAAAAATTATAAAATATGTTACTTGACGTAACAATACAAAAAATTTGTGAAAATCAATCACTACTTAAGGACAATGATTCCTATTCTACTTCGGAGGTAAGCGAAATTCTCCAATCAATTATTAAAATTATATTTCAGGAAAATGAATCCTACAAAAATTCGGAGATTACAAAATTTAATAAAAATCAAGAGATACTCGATTTCTTTCTATTTTTTATCAAAATCATATCGAATTCAAGAAGTCAAAATACATTGCAAAATGTCTGCAATGTCGTCACAAGACATCAAATAAAGAAGAAAAAACAATTAACAAAAATCTAAAAAATAAACAAATCAAAGTCTTAGAAAAATCAAATAATTATGAAGAAAAGAAGAAGAAACGAGGAAGACCGAAATGACTACAAGTAAACAAAGAAAATAAAAATCAAATTCAAAAAAAAAAAGGAATCCGATGAAGAAATAAGTTCTGACAAGGTTATGTCAGATCTTGAAAATAAGAAACAAAATGAAAAAACTCAAAAAGAAGAAATTCATGCTGGTTATGAAAATACAGATTCTGAATCATCTGACAAAAAAATTACATTTAAAGAAAATAAAAATTGTACAAAAAATCAAAAAGAAGAAAAATATATTACACTAGTTTACAAATTTTTTCTTCATGTTGGGTACCTTTTTGGAAATGTGTTTTTTAGGCTAATTTGGGGTCTCTGAAAACGATTCTAAAACGAAACGTTTGTAAGATATTGACAAAAAAACCCGTTTTTCGGTTACTTTTTCAGTTATTGCGAGAAATAATGAAAAAGGTGAATGTAACGAATGGAACTTTGATAGAGTTTGAATAAAAGGTAATTTTTCTTGATGATTATGTATTACTTGTATCAATATTATTGGTAATTTTTCGTTTATCGACGTTGAAAGTCGAAAAAAGTGATTTTTTAAAAGTTTTTCTGAAATTTAAACGCATTTAATTATTTTAATAAGTTATATAAACATTTCTCTACATACTTAATCTTTTGGATGAAAATATATTTTTTGATTCAAACTCCTCCGTTTATGGTTGATTACATCTTCCCTAAGTTGCATCCAGCAATAGTCAACCATCATGCCTTGATCCCAAAACCCTTCATACCGCTTTTCGATTGCTGCGATGTCCTGATGAAATCCTTCTCCCTGTTCATCGCTTTCAGCTCCTAAGTTTGGAGGAAAAAAATCTAAATGCACTTCCTTCAAAATCATTTAGATTTTTTTCCTCCAAACTTAGGAGCTGAAAGCGATGAACAGGGAGAAAGATTTCATCAGGACATCGCAGCAATCGAAAAGCGGTATGAAGGGTTTTGGGATCAAGGCATGATGGTTGACTATTGCTGGATGCAACTTAGGGAAGATGTAACCAACCATAAACGGAGGAGTTTGAATCAAAAAATATATTTTCATCCAAAAGATTAAGTATGTAGAGAAATGTTTATATAACTTATTAAAATAATTAAATGCGTTTAAATTTCAGAAAAACTTTTAAAAAATCACTTTTTTCGACTTTCAACGTCGATAAACGAAAAATTACCAATAATATTGATACAAGTAATACATAATCATCAAGAAAAATTACCTTTTATTCAAACTCTATCAAAGTTCCATTCGTTACATTCACCTTTTTCATTATTTCTCGCAATAACTGAAAAAGGAACCGAAAAACGGGTTTTTTTTGTCAATATCTTATAAACGCTTCTTTGGAAAAATTTTTGGTGGCCATTTTCGTTTTCAGAGACCCCAAATTAGCTTAAAAAACACATTTCCAAAAAGGTACCCAGCATGAAGGAAAAATTTGTAAACTAGTGTTATTGACTGTAGGGATCAATTACCATTGCGTAAAGACAATTTTACATACTTTGTTTCAGTGAATGGAGAACCTAGAGATAATGGCTTTAGATCGTTACCAAAATCTAGGGTTCCGTACATTTACGAAACAAAGATATACCTTATTAACAAACAGAGAGCTCTAGTTTGGTACACATATGTATTTTTACGTGTAGATTACAGGAAACTTATAGGGAACATTATCTGGATTGACAGTCAAAACGTTGTCAAAAAAAGAAAAACTGCAAATTTTCGAAAAAAAAAGTTTTTTCCTCATAACTTTGAAACTATTTGAGCTACAGGGCTAAAATTTGATACATTTGTATATTTTCATGTACAGATTATGAAAATTAATTAGAACGTACAAATTATAAAAATACTTCTACCTTCAAGTACATGAAACTTTTGCTTAAGGGTACAGGTTTGTATTTCATATAAATAACTTAAAAATCAAGAATTTTTTTTAAGAGAAGGCCCTGAAATTTTTATAGGGTTTCAGGGCTTATAACAGTCTTGATTATAGGTCCAGCGACAGCCTTGATCAAGCCTTATATAAGATTAAAATTTTTTTTTGTTTTTTTCATAATTTTTCAATTATTTTAAAAAAAAAAAAGTGATAACAATTTTCAATTGCGTTTTATATTGTTTTTTACATTCTAAGTATACAAATAAAAATTTTACTGGTTTGAGGGGTACTGTAGAACAATTAGCGTGAGCTCTAGCATAGCGGTCTAAACCTCTTTTTGGTGATTTTTTGAATTTTTTTTTGTGACCTCATAATATTCAATTTTATTTCCAAACATTATTTTTCCATAATCTGCATGCAAAAATACACGAGTGTACCAAATTTTAGCCCTCTAGCTTAAATAATGGCAAAGTTAGAGAAAAAAAACTTTTTTTTCCAAAATTTGCAGTTTTTCCTTGACAACGCTATGGCCATCAATCCAGATCATGTTCTCTATATTTTTCGTGTAATCTACACGTGAAAATACATATGTGTACCAAATTTTAGACCTCTAGGTCAAATAGTTTAGAAGTTAAGGGGGGGGGAATGGTCCATTTTAATGCATTTTTGCTAAAAAAAAGTTGTTATTTCCTTGACAACACTATGAACATCAGCTTGAATCATGTTCTCTATATTTTTCGTGCAATCTACACGTGAAAATACATAAGTGTACCAAATTTCAGCCCTCTAGGTCAAATAGTTTAGTAGTTAAGGCAGTATAGCTAAAACTGCTCAAGTCAATAATGTTAACTGGAAAGAAATTCTATCAATGTTCAAATCCATTTTTGAAAATTCGTTTGTAAAACTAATAATTTGTAACGGGATTACAAAGTACCCTACTAACGATGAATATTTGCAATTAATAGAAGAAGCACATTCTAGCACAGTCGGAGAACATAAAGGAGTAACAAAAACATATAATAGAATACGTCAAAATTATTATTGGGAAAATATGAAAACTAATATTTAAAAATATATTCAGAATTGCCTAGAATGACAGTTGAAAAAATTAGTTCGTGTCAAAATAAAAGATCCAATGATAATAACAGACACGCCAGGTACAGCATTTGAAAATTGCAATCGACATCGTTGGATCACTCCTTAAAACTAATACAGGAAATAAATACATACTAACAATACAGGATAATCTTACTAAATATTCATTAGCAATAGCACTTCCAAACCATCAGGCCAGTACAATAGCTGATGCATTCATTAAAAAGTTTATTTGTATTTACGGATCACCTAAAGGTGTATTGACAGATCAAG
This sequence comes from Ganaspis brasiliensis, assembly GCA_037103525.1. NCBI lineage: Eukaryota > Metazoa > Arthropoda > Insecta > Hymenoptera > Figitidae > Ganaspis > Ganaspis brasiliensis. Next base: position 1,884,134 of record JAZKLR010000283.1, on the reverse strand, counting down.
GGACAGACTTTTTAAGTAATTTAATGAAACGTTTAGCAAAACGCTTTAGAATTCGACAATTCAAAACAACTGCTTTTCATCCTCAATCTAACGGATCACTTGAGAGATCACACCACGTTTTAGGAGAATATTTAAAACAATTTATAAATAAAAATGAAGAATGGGACGACTGGTTAGAACTTGCAATGTTCTCTTATAATACAAGTGTACACGAGGATACTAAATGTACACCATATGAATTGATATTTGGAAAATTGGCACGATTACCATCCAGCGATCCACCATTAGAGCACGAAAAATTGAAGACATATGATCAATACCTAAGTGATATAATAACAAGATTGCATGAAATGAGAAATATTGCAAAAGAAAATTTAGTATCAGCAAAAGAAAAATCAAAGACTTATTACGATAAAAAATGCAATCCTCAAAATTTTAAAGTAGAAGATGAAGTTTTTTTACTACAAGGGGGAAAAATCCATAAATTTGCTAATCAGTACACTGGACCACATAAAGTATTAGAAATTTTAAATAAAGGGAATATTAAAATACAAGTAAAGAATAAACAGAAAGTAGAACATATAAACATACTAAAGTTATCACGCATTGCACAAGAAAAATAAAAAGAAAATATGACGTCTGTTCCCAGATGATGACCCTTGGAATATGGAAACTCTTACATCTGTTCTACCTACTTTCGGGAATGATTACAATTCATGCTATTATAGGATACGATTGTGGATCAACGGAACTCAACATAACGACACTATCATTGCTTAATGATGGCGAATGTGACATAAAAAGGAAACCAGTAAAAAGCGATCAAACTTACATACAATTAATTCAATTGAGCGGATTTGCAACAACAAGGGTTATACAATGCAAAATATAATTTAGACGTGTTGCCGAACATTGCGGTATGCATTCACATTCATCAGCAGTTTCTCAAGGACAAGGGGAATATATTAAGGAAGTAGCTTATGATGTCTGCAAAAACATGCATCTGATGGGAACTTACAAACCACATGATAATGTAAATATTGACGGTTTACAAGTAAATACAACAACTTATCATACCGAAACTTTAGCAGGATCATTAAGTTTCGATGCAAAATGTCAAGGAACTACATACAGTGATGCTTACGGCCCCTGGAGTGATGTGGTAGTACAAGCATCGTACAAAATCACATTACAAGAATATTATGCAACGATAAATTTAGACACAGATGAAATCCATTTACAATCTGGTACAGTTTGCGCATCATCAGAAGGATCATGTATAGATCGGGAAAATGGAAACACATTTTGGAATACACTACCTGATGATGTATGCAGTATGAGAAAATACGAGGTACTTTATGAAGGTTTAGCAAACAATACATCTGAGAGAGATAAAAACAATTTTGAAACAGTCTATTCTTTAGAAACACAAGATATAACATTTGCTTTAGCAGAAAAAGCTAGAGAAATAATTTGCTGTTATAGTTATGTAAAAACAGAGCATCCTAAGTTAATGATCTTAGAAACCAGACCGGGAGGATCATCCTTACAAAATTCATCACTGGACGAGCTGTTCGGCTCTTTCCAGGACTCATCGACCCCCGAGGTCTGGCGAGTTTGGGCACAGGGGAATGAACGGGACCCCGTTAATTCAGGAAGCCGCCGTTTTTCGAACCTGTGCACTAGCTATCCTGTGCGGATGATGTTAATTCGGATTCCAAATGGGGGTTAACCATCCTCGTCAGCTGCGGGAGGCGTAGGTTCTGGGAGAAGCGAGACAGTCCTGCCTTCTTGGTTTTTCTAAGTTGGTGTGGAGTAGTCTCGATCTAGGGTTGGCACCCGATGGACCGGTTGTTTGTCCGGTCTGACCAACGACACTAGTCCGATCGGCACCTTACAGGCAGTACACTGGGAGTGATAAGTCCTGTCGCGGCGGTTCCAACCGTGGCAGGTACGAGTCTGATGTGAGCGTAGCTCTGCCGAGGTGGATCTGCGGTAGGATGTCAGGAGCCAGACCCTTCGGGATTGATCGGCAAGTGCGTAATGGATGTAAGGAGTCGGAACCTTCATTGCTACTGGCGAGTCCGTTCCGTCCGTGTATTCCGGGAATGGCTAAGCGTGTTGATTGGGCCTCAGGGATCTGGGGTAGGACCGCAGTGTCCGAGGGTACACCCGTTCCCAATCAAGGCGGCCCGCCACTTTACGCACCAGGCGCTGGTAAACAAGATAGTATGGATACCAACGTGGAAAATTTAAACCAGGACATGGAGGTAAACGAAGACCAAGTAGAGGCTTTGCCATCTACGTCTGGCCAAGTTAATCTTCTTCCGAGTGTCCGGATTGGTGAGCAGGAACGATTTAGGGCAAACGTCGTCCAACAGTTGGGCGAAATCCCAGAGTTCTTTGCAACCATTAAAAAGGGCATAGGTAAGCAGAAAAACATTAAGATGGAAGTCCAAGAGGCAATTACAGCGCTCGAGGCAGCCTTTGAAGTAATCCGCAAAAATTTGCGGTTTATTGAAAAGCAGACCCAGACGTCTGCAAAGGCAGCTTTGAATAATGCTAGCTTGAAAAAGACAGGTGACGACAAAAAACGTCCCCGCACGGAAAGTGATAGCCCACCCACGCCAAAAGAAAGGGAATTAAAACGAAGAGTCCCACAAACAAGGCGTGGGCTTCCTCCGGCGACAGCGGAAACGCCTGTTAAGGCCGGCGAGGCAGCCAACAATGTAGAAAGCGTTCAGCCAAGGAGGACATGTGCTCAGGTCCTTCTAGGCATAGAAATGGCCGCCGGTCCCTCTGGCACTCAGCCTGCAAAGGCCACAACAGCCCCAGACGAAGAAGGCTTTAAGCCTTTTAAAGATAAAAAAAAGGAGGCTCGTAGGCGTTATAAAGCCAAGAAAAAGGAGAAGCAGGCCGAGAAGCCCCGAAAAGAGAAAGCTTCTCTTCCGAGACTTAGGCAAACCGAAGCCGTCAGGATTTCAGCGAAGGATCCTAATTCCTACGCTGAAATCCTGAAGGACTTGAAGAAGACCCTCAAGCCAGAGGATTCAGGGGCGGAGGTTTTGAGAACACGGAGAACACTCAACAATGAATTTCTCCTTGTCCTCAAAAAAGGAGGAAATACATCCCAGTTTGCGGGAGTGTTGACTGAGGCTCTTCGAGAGAGGGCCACAGTCACTGCTCTCGTAAACAAGCGGACATTGGAGATCAGGGACCTTGACGAAGCAACCTCTAAGGAGGAAGTTGCTGAAGCCCTAAACGAAAAGCTCGGCGGTGCCAACCCGGAGAGATCCGTCAGCATTGTCTCGCGACTCCGGGGATCAATGTTGGCGTTGGTACGCCTCCCTGAGGCAGAGTATAATACTCTGCTAAAGATGGAAAAAATACGGGTTGGGTGGATTAACGCCCCAATCCGTGAACACCTGTAAGCCGTCAGATGCCAAAGGTGTATGGCATACGGCCACCCGACTCGCACCTGCAAAGGCCCCGACAGAATCAAAAACTGTCGGAGATGCGGCGGCGCGGGTCACCAGGCCAAAACCTGTGAGGTTCAAGAGCCCAAGTGCATCACTTGCGGAGACTTAGGCAAAACTGAACTGAAGCACTGGGCCGGCAGCACATCTTGTCCGGTATATAAAGCAGAACTGCAGAAGCTTAAACAGGCAAAAGCCTAAAGTTTCTGCAGATCAATCTGCATAAGTGCAAGGAGGCCCAAGACCTCCTGATGCAGACCGCCAGGGAGAAGAAGATCGATGTCTTGTTCTGCACTGAACAGAACAGAAAGAACGATCTCGCTTCCTGGTTTCAGGATAAATCTGGAAGAGCAGCCATACAGATCTGCAATTCCGAGTTGCGGGTAGATAAGTTCCTGGAGACGAGTAGTGGATTCGTGTGGGTGGAAATGGCAGGCATACGTATGTATAGCTGTTATTTCTCACCCAACGATCAACTGTCAGCCTTCGAAGATCAGATTGATGACCTCGAAATCAGCCTTAGAGAATCCAGGTTGGATACCCTCATTACAGGTGACTTTAATGCTAAGTCACCAGAATGGGGTGAGACGAGGCTCGATAAAAGAGGAATCTTGGTCGGAGAAATGATCTCCAGGAACAACCTGATGGTTGCGAACCAGGGGAGATCTTGGACCTTCAGGAGAAACGGGCAGGGATCAATCATTGATCTCACGATCACTTCGATCCCCCTGCATAAAAGTATGAAAAATTGGCGCGTCCTGGAGGATTATACTCACAGCGACCACCAGTATATCGAGTTTTCAGTTTCAAGGGGAAACACACTGAGGGCCAGGAACCACGGAGTTCTTCGTGAGAACGGCCCAAAGTGGAACATTAAGAAACTTAACAAGGAGAAGTTCGGCCGGTCCCTAGAAGAATCCCGCCTCATTGAGGAGCTAAGATGGGTGAAGAGGCCGAACACTCTGGACGGGGAGGTTCGGACGGTGAGAAATATGATTGTCACCGCATGCGACGCGTCTATGCCGCGTTGTAGAAGCACAACCCCAAGAAGAAGAAATGTATACTGGTGGTCAGAGGAATTGGCCTCTTTGCGAAAGGCATGCCTTAAAGCAAGAAGGAGATATGACCGTTCAAACGGAGATCCTCTGCTGAAGGAGGCATATACAGAGGCCAAGAGAATCCTCAGGAAGGAGATACGCGCTGCAAAAAGAAAGAGCTGGAAGAACCTAATCGGTGACGTCGAAAATGACCCATGGGGTCTAGCTTATAAACTTGTTACCAAGAAATTGTTATCGAGGCAAAAGACCCCCGGTCTAGACAACCCCGATTGGGTCCGGCAAATTATAAAGGTCTTGTTTCCTCCAGCAGAACCATGGCCTAGGATGGACTGGAGTGACTGTCAAGTCGGTGAGGATCAACTCTTCACTCTTACAGAATTGCAAAATGCAGGCAGCAGGTTGAAGCCAGGCAAGGCGCCTGGAATCAATGGGATACGCAACGAGATCCTTAAACAAGTGATCGTTGCTTCACCTCAGATTCTCTTAGAATGCTACAACAACTGCCTAAAGAGAGGAGAGTTTTTCCGCGACTGGAAAAGGAAGAGGCAGGTCCTCCTAAGGAAAGGAGACAAACCTCTAAATAAAGTCTCATCCTACAGGCATATATGCCTGTTAGATACGATGGGTAAGCTTCTAGAGGACATGGTTCTGCAGAGAATGCAATCTCACTTGACCGGAGAGAATAGTCTGTCTGACAACCAATTTGGTTTCCGCAAAGGCCTGTCCACAGTAGACGCCATTCAGAAGGCGGTGGACTTAGCCAGAGAAGGAAAAAACCAACTGGGACCAGGAAAGAAAAAGGGCTTCTGCGCGTTGGTAGCCATTGATATACGCAACGCGTTTAATACCGCGCGATGGGAAGATCTCATCAAGTCGATGAGAAACAAAGGAATACCGCCCTACCTGTTGCGGATAATGGATAATTATCTTAGCGACAGGTGGGTAATATACGAGGGTGACACCTGCACTCTGAAAGAGAAGATGCAGAGAGGTGCCCCCCAAGGCTCGAGGATAGGACCATTCGTATGTAATGTCTCGTATGACGACTTCTTGCGAATGGGTCTACCTAAAGGCGCGGTGATCATTGGCTTCGCGGACGACGCGTTGATCGTATGCACTGCTGAAACTGTAGAAGCCCTGGGCGTATTGGTGAACGAATGTCTGAGACGGGCAAAGCGCTGGCTGGAGGCCAGAGGCCTCCAAATGGCTCTGGATAAGACCGAAGCGCTGCTAGTCACAGACAGACGTAGTTATACAGCCCCTGGTATTCAGATAGACGGATTCGAGGTCCAATGGAGGAATCATATCAAATATTTAGGTGTCAAACTCGACAAATTTTTGAATTTTAAACACCATATAGCCGTAGCATGTCGGAAGGCCGAACAGTGTTCGGCAAGTTTAGCTCGTCTAATGCCGAACATTGGTGGGCCTTCTGAAGCAAAGAGGAGACTAGTGGCGAGTGTTGCCCTTTCAAAGCTGCTATACGCAGCACCTGTATGGGCTCCTACCCTGCGAAATGACAGAAGTAAAACCATCTGTAAAAGGATACTGTCCGCGCAAAGAAGTGTTACTACACGTATCATTTCGGCCTATCGAACAGTACCGACGTGTGCTGCTCAGGTCCTTGCCAGCGTCCCGCCGGCAGATCTTTTGGCACAAGAAAGGGAGGAAGTTTTCCTCCTTTTCAAGAAAAGAAATTCTTCCGCATATACTGAAGATAATAGACCAAGCAAGGACCAAAGTCGCCGAGATGCGAGAAGCAGACTCGTCGACAGATGGCAAGAACGATGTAGCGGGGAGGAGACAGGCCGATGGACGTATCGGCTGATACCTACACTCGCCACCTGGATAAGTAGGAAGCACGGAGTGGTTTCCTACTATTTAACCCAAGCTCTCACAGGGCACGGGTGTTTCGGCTCCTATCTGGATTACTGGTGTTAATCGCAAGGTTACACCAGAGAACATGATCCCGCTTATGACTCGCTCTCCCGAGGATTGGCGAACCATCGAGACCTTCATACATTATGTTATGAGGGTCAAAGATCTCGATGGTCGCCAAAGAATGGAGGTCCCGTAGAATAAGGGAGAAAGTCGCTTTGGCGACAGAGGAGGGGATATAAGACTACTCCCGATGGCGATACGCGCGAAAAGTGCTAGCCGGGAGTGGTCTTAAGGTCCCCAAATAAGGGTGTGTTTTTAGCGGGTCGGCAGAACATCGCCACCCCCGCATAACCCTGTAGTACGGGCTACAGGGTACCTGGTAGCAGGTTTTCACATCCTACGCAAAAAAAAAAAAAAAAAAACAATAATATTTATTAAAAAGTATAAAATTATAATACAATTTATATGTTCTAGGAAATGGACCTTAAACATAAAATGGCCTATTTATTTTATATACTTCTAATAAGAATAAATCAAATAACTTGTCAGTACGATCCAAAGGATACACCATTTTCGCAATCGCCGGGCTTATATTTTGAACCGCTGCAAAATTTTCAATTCCCAATCGGAAAAGTAAGATTCCTTTTTTACGTAAATTATCAGCATCTATTCAATCAAATAGAATATTTCAACAAATCCTTTAAGACAATTTACGCAATCTGTAAAGAGAGTAATAACTGTGATAAACACAAAGACCTATACGAAACAAAAATTGAAGAAATTGAAGAAACCATAAAGCTTACACAAAAATTAATACAGACAACAACAGAAAATAAAACAATAAACAATAGTATTTTTAACCTTATTGAAAACAGAAAAACAGTAAATAAAATAACCCTTAAAACAGCAGATAATAACACTTATATTACACATATTTTAACACAAGAATTTTCAATGTATTTAAACAATTCGACATACTACAAACAATTAACTAAACTACATAAAAACATGTCTAATTATATTACAACGTTAGATTCCCTTCAAGAAGCTTTAATAGCTTCCTCCAATAATCAATGGCATCCAATAATACCAGTAAACCAAATCGTTTTAATTCAAAATATGAGCATTCAAATCCTATCCAAATTTTTAGAAGTCAAATCCGTCACAACTAAAAACAACCTAATTTTTATTTATAATTTACCTAAATCAATGTCAGAAAACTACCAGATATTTAAAATCTATTCCTATCCAATTTTTCAAAATGAAACTGCAGTATACATAAAAATCGATGAACAATTTATAGGATTTTATACTAATAACAAAGAATATTTTTTGGAATCAAATTTAAGAAAGGACATGATACCATCAATTCAAAATACTGAAAATAATCCAATCTGTGAAACTAGTATATTTAAAGACTCAGTTCCACACAAATGTAACATACATGTTAGTTTTCAAGATTATCCTACACTAATACCCTTATCAATTTACAACGCATGGTTGTACTCGGCTGCCAAACTAAAGAAAATCGGGATTTATTGTTTAAGAAAACACAAATTTTCAATTACAATTAAACATTCAGGAATTCTGGAAATACCCTACGCTTGTTCTATCAGCATTAATAACAAAACAATACCTATAGAAATAACAGAAACATCAGAATTATCTTTAAATCAACCCATTCAGGTCTTAAACAAGTTCAAATTCGAAATTACAAAAATTAATATAACTGAATTTACAAACAAATACGAAAATGATATTCCAATTATGTTCTTTCGCGAACCAAAAATCAATACAATAATTAAAAATTTAAAACATATCACTATTTATCAATATTTTATTCACGTTTCAGTAGTAGTAACAATTTTGAATCCATTTTTTATTTGTTTTTTGTATCATAATTTAAGAAAAAAAATAAATTTATTTAAATTAGCTACACTTTTAAGAAGTTATATCAAAAACGAAATAGCAATAGATCTACCTAAAACAAGAGTCAACGACACGCATGTGTAGATAAACGCAAACATTTAAAATTTTATTTTTCTTGCTCTCTCCTCTACGTCTAGTTCAACACGAATCTACCACCTGTCCAGATTAAACCTTGTTTCTGACTTTCCTATATGCTCAGACTTCTATAATTTCTTTTTTATTTTTGATTCAAAAAGTATTTCCAATACAAAAATTAATTACTATTTTGATATAAACCAGTTAAACCAAATAGTCAAATTATCATAAAATTTAATTCTAAAGTAGCAATATTTTAAATATGAATGAATCAAACATAAAACAAAATTTTTCTCTCTTTCTCTCTCTCTCTCTCTCCTCATTATTTATTTTTATTAAATGACGTTTTCTAATTAACGCTAGATCCTTTTATGAAATTATAAAAATCGAATAAATCTAATAAAAAAAAGCATACATAACCGCACCGAAAGTTTGTCATTTAGATATTTCTTTGTTTTAAATAAGTTACGTTTAAAAAGAAAATATATTCAAATTGACTCAAATTTAAGTTTATAAATGTCAGTTCAAATAATTTTATTTTCATTAATAAACGAATCTATAATTTTCTCTCTATCATTTTTAACAGTTTTCAATATACAATTATTCTCTCTAAATTTAATAATTATTCTTTATTTATTTTTAATTATTTTGCTTTACTGTCGATAATTCTAGCCTAAATGTGCAATTATCTCCAAAAATTACTCCATTACTTTTTCTTAATTTTTTAATTTTTATTTTAATATTTTTTGTTTTATTCAAATTTGTTTTTCAGTTGTTATAGTAATCTAGTTAGTTTTCGAATTTTGTTTTTGTCATTATAATTTTCATATATTTTTTTTAATTTTCAAATAATTCTCGTCATTTTTCACTATTTCCTTTAATTATTAATTATTTTCCGCAAATATCAATTATGTTCTACAATAATTTTTTTTCACAATTTTCAATTATTACCTTAAAATTTTATAATTATTCTTTAATTTTTAATTATTTTATTCAATTGTGTATTAAGGTAACCATTTTTCGAACTATATTTTTTCAAATTTAATTCTTAAATTTTCCAATTATTTTTTGAATTCTCAATTTATTTTCTTAAACTTTTAATTTATTTTCTCAATTTTTTATTAATTTTTTTTTTAATTTCAATTATTTCTCTTTTTTTCTTTTTCAACTTTCAATACAGTTATTCCAATAATTTTTCAACTATTTTGTTCAAACTTAAAAAATACATCAATTGTCAAAATAATATACTCACATACGAACAGCCTATTCCATATTATTTACACTCATTCTTTTAAAGCTCAATGTAAACACACAATCTTAATTACACATAACCTAGAATACACCGATAATTTTCTTCTAAACTCTTTCTCCTCCTCGATTCGTGCCTTAAGGTCCAATATACTGAAACAAAATACACATTTTCTATATTTTTTCAAAAATATACGTGATAAAAAATTACTAAATGAAAATTTCTCAAAAAAAACCAAGATACTCTTATTATGTAAATTGTACAAATATATAAATAACAAAATTTTGATGAAATTAAGAATTTATTAGATTAACACTAAAAACAAAAATAATAATAAAAGAAAAGTAGAGCAATTAAATACACAAATATTTTCTCTTTTTTTTCTCCCTATCTTTAAAAAAAAATATATATATATATAAAATAAGAATAAATTAGCAATTTACTCTCTTAACAGTGCGATTTTCAATAACCCACTTTTCAGCACCGGCTTGAAATGGTGTCTCATAAGGGTCTGGCGACAGAAATAAATGTAATTTAAGCTGAATCGTTCCCTCACTTAAAGATCAGTAAAAGTTATGTCTCCATTCAAACGGTAAAGAGAAAACAATGCCGAATATCTCAGAATGTATGGTGGTCTCCTCAGCATCCAATTTTTTTCCTGTCACTTCGGAGAACCAATCATCGTAACCTCCAATCTATACACACATATACAATTTTTTTTTTATTATTCTCCTCAAATTTAAATTATTCTCTTTAAAAATATAAACAAAAATCTAATAGAACTATCCTAGTATTACAATATCAAAAAGGGAGAGAATACTTACCGGAACAATTGTATTCTTCTAAAATACAAGTTTCCGGTTGAACAAAACAAATTCGGCCTTACTTTTTGAGAAAGTCTTCAGGAGAGCCTCATGTTTTTTTTTAAATTTCAGTTGCCCTATTAACGAACTCATAGGGAATGTAAACAAACTTCCTATTCAATCTGATGTAAGATGTAGCTATTAAAACTCTTTTAGCTCCAGACCAGTTATTCTTTTCCCAGTAAATCTAAAACAAAATAAATTTTTTTTTAACTCAACTTTTATATTTTCAATCACCATTTATTTTTTTTAACCAATCTATAAAACCCCAATAACTAAACTTTTAATCAAATTAAATTTAACTACAAAAAAAATAATAATAAAAAAATAAATAAAATAAAATGAAATTTAGTGAAACTTAAAATTCGATATACTTAATTTAGAAACCAATATATAACAATCAATAAAAATCATATTAGCTTTACCTTTTCGAGAACCCTTAAAGAATTAAATTTGCAGAAGCTCCCTCCTATAAAAAAAGGCCCATCTATGCCATAAAAAGAAATTTCCATTTGAATCATCGTTAGCAAGTCATTTTTGCATGGCAAGTCGGACCACCATGCAGGTGCGAAATACACCACTCCTTGAAAAGGTAGCAGAAAAAGGCCTTTAGTATCTCGGGCCTCCCAAAAATTTACTCTCTCCATGGAAAAAACCAACTCCGAATACGTAGAACAGCTAACCAAGTTTCCTCTGGGAGGAACAAAACTATAATCTCCTTCCTTAAAAACTCCTTTAGAATCTCCGATTCTAAAGTCGCACTTTCGTCCCCAGAAATATTATCTAAATCTTTCACATTCCGCGGTAAAATCGATGTAGAATCAGATGATTCAGTTTCTATTACATCATCCACTACACATTTAAACTCAACATCACTTAAAAGAGACATAATGAAGTAAAATTTTTTTTCTTCTCTTTTTTCTTTCACGATATAACTCTAACGAAAGAAAACACTGATTTGAAAAAAAAACCCAGCAACCAGCCCTTAAGTACAAAAAAAAATCAAACAAAAACTCACCTGCAGGTCTCATGACAAAGTTTCTACCAATCAAAGAGACGTAAGGAAATTTTTCCGAGTAAAAGACACTCACCTGTAGACGGGAAACGCAGGAAAACATGATAACAAGAATAATACGGTTATTCTTCTAAGTTTCGGTGTTTGTCAAAATCCTAGAAACTCAAGCATTCACCGGAACCTTGAGAGGACTAAAAATCTCTTGCGATCCCAAAATATCAAACTGAGAACGCAAGAGAATGTATGAATGAATAACAATAAATAAAAAAATCTAATTATAAAATATTTCTTGTTAATGAAATATTTTATTTAATACACGCTTATTTATAACAAGTGCACACGCAAAACTGAAAATTTTTTTTTCTAAATATTTAAACATGTATATTATAAAATATACTTACTGAATTGATAATCTGATAGAGAAACAAGTTGTAAACAACACTTTTTTTTCAAACCAGCTCAAATAAGTCGAATCACAAGTTATTTATTAATTACTATTAGGCAATGTTCAACTTTCAATAAATTTCCTATGTAAACTTACATTTTTGCTTATAAATTCTATATTCAAAAAAATATATCGATATTTAAATTCAAACACAGCAAACAATATAAATTTACCACATCAAAAAAATATATATAATCCAATACAACTAGGAATCTATAAGTATATCAGATAACTTGATTCAAAAATCAAACAGGATTTCTCTTATTTTAAGTATGCATACAAAATAATATTCCTTTTAAAATATGTAAAAATAAAAAAAAATGTAAATAAAAAAAAATAATAATAATTTGTTTCTAATGTTTATAGTATGAGTGAATTATTCTTTTAAAATGTAAATGTAACAAACGGAACTATTTAAATAGTAATAACATAACTTGAATGGATCAGTATGAGTGAAAATAAGTCATTTTTTTAATACTAATACTTTAAACACATATGTAGGAATACAAATATATCTGTCTTAAATCAATTACTGTAAACCTTTGTGGGTAACAAATATTAACTAAAAATTTTTTTTAGGAATGAATCAATAAAGAATGAAAGTACCAGAAATAAATTTTTTTTATATATATTCGAAGTTTTTCAAAATAAACACATGTAAACGATCATAACATCACCTTTATAAAAAACATGGATGCAGATTTTTAAATTCGAGCATGTATCGTTTCTCTCTCATGCTCGAACTGAGGGGGGAGGTGTTACGTCCGTAACCTATATATACATTATATTATATTATGTTATACCATAATGTCATATTGTATTACATTTCATATGAATCTTTTGCTATATGTAATCTCAACAAGTCATTCTTATATTCGACTTCCGTATATTGAGCTTACTTAAATGAGAACGATTACACGAATCAACACCCAGCGTGGACATAGAAATTTCACGCTCTATACCTGCAAAGCAGCATGCGAGAAGCTAGAGCAAATACAGCCGCGTTTTGGAACCCACCTGTTATGCATGGAAAGTCAAGCGGCACACAGAAAATGCTACGATGACCAAAAATCACGAAACGCTAATCTGAAGATGCACGTGTGAATTCAGTATATAAACGGGCCACCAAGAGGTCCCAAGGTACACAGTAAATTACAATCAAGAGCTACCAGTTTATTACGAGATTCAACAACGAACAGACCTATCATCAAGTATTCGGTTAACAGTCAAGTCTTCAGTAATCAGTTTCTAGTCATGTGACAGCTTTACAAGTGTTAATTGTTGATTCACGTGTCCAACAAATAAAATCATTTCATCGTGAAGTTATTGAGAAGTAAAAGTTGTCCATCTGAATTTGTGGATTATGCAACTTGTGCATCGTATTTCTACTTAAAGAAATCTCGAAATTAAAACGAGATCATCCACCTGTCGAATCTTCTTGGGGAACATTAAGCTATTGTGCGGCTTGTGTAAACATCCTACCTGTGGCACCTCTACCGAATGCAACGGCGCCAGCGGGTCTGCAACCTAATTCGTTACTCAAGACTTTAAGTCCATATCTCTACTTACAATTTCCAAGGAGGATCTGCTACCACGAATTCCATACTGGATAATTCTCAAATCGTTTCTCATTCAATTGAATTCAATTCATTTCATTGAATTTGATTTAAAAGGAGGAATTTAGGGTATATTTGAGAAGGGTTTTTGTCTCGAACGTAACAATGTGAAAAAAGTAATAATTTTCGAAAATATTGATAATAATTAAAAAAGGATTAAATTAATTGAAATTTAAAGAAACAATTTTAAAATAACAAAAACAATTAGAATCCACAAAAGGAATTAAAGTTTGATGAAAATATACTTTAAAAAAGACAAAAAGACTTGAAAAATGTCAAAAATAATTTTAAAAAACAAAGAACAAAACTTTAAAGACAATAATTGAATAATTGTAGAAAAAGAAGTCTAATTTGAAGAAAATAATTAAAACATAACAAAAATAATTGAAAAATGACAAGAATAATTTGCCAAAATTAATCAACTATTGTATGAAAGAAAATTATTAAAAAATGACAAAAATAAATAAAAACTGATGTAAACAGTTAAAAACTTCATGACTTTAATTTTCTGTCGTGGTTTTTTTAATTTCTTACTTTAATCTAACTAAACTTATTTAAAAAATGTTAAAAGGTAAAGTCAGCTGCGATCAATTAACTGCCGGAACGGTGGAATATGGATCACAAGCGTATTACACTGTCGATAAGAGGGGTTTCTTTACATGTCAAAAATTTTTGTAAAAACAATTATTAAAGCATTTTATGGTTTTATTTCATGTTTTAATGCACCAGCTTTATTATATTTCAGCATTATTCTCCTTTTGAGAACTAAATTTATGAATTATATTACTAAAAATGACTATTTTCAACACAAAAAATGCTCATATAAATTGACACTTTTTAATATTAATTAACTATTATTTTCAACAAATTCTAATGCAAAAGTCTTCTTTGGGATTTACTTTATCAGTTTCGAAAATTGCTGTTCTCATTTCTTAACTATTAACACATGAATTGAGTGAAAAACAAAACGGAACGGCCTCCTCGCTAGGGAATAAGTGAAAATGTATGAATATTAGAAATTTTGTATAAAATTTAAGGTTAACTGATCTATTTGTTTTGTGATGTGGATATATGTCATTTACTTGTATCTTGAAGTCAGTGGTATGTTATAGTTTGATTCAAAGAAGATGTTTGGATCTTGAAGAATGCAATGATGTTATTGTCAACTTATTCATAGGTTGAAAATAATGTTTAATATTTCTGTTTAACATATTTCTCTACGACTTTATACATATACACGTGCAAAAAACGTAAAAAAATGCAATAATTACATTAAAGCCTAAATAAATTGCAGTAAATAGTTCGTCATAGAAATAAATTACTTTAATCATAGGACTCATTACCGTTTTCCGAATCCTGATTTTTCTGCGTTTAATTTTATATTTCTATTCTATATTTCTTTGAAGAGTTGTGGCCTTTGGTCTATTAAAACTGATTCAACTGATTCAAAAAATTAAACATGTCAAGATCCCTAGAACACACACCTTAATTTCGCTAGATGCTGTTTCCATGTTTTCTAATATTGATTCTCAATTGGTACATAAACTTGTTAAAGAAAAGTGGCATTTGATAAAAAACCACACCACTTTAAACTTTGCCCAGTTTGACCATGGCTTAAGATTTTATATGAACAATGCCTATTTTCAATCTAACTATACATTCTATAAACAAAAATTCGGAACACCAATGGGATCACCATTATCATCGCCCGTATCGGAGTTAGTTATGCAATATACCGAAACGAAAGTATTGGAAAATAAATCTCTTAATGTAAAATTTTTTCACCGTTACGTAGATGATACAATTATTTGTATACAAAAACGACAAATAAATAATTTAAAAAAATCTTTTAATTTTATAGGTGGACCACTACAGTTTACACTTGAAGAGTCATTATAAAATTGTCTGAAGAAAAATTTCATGACAAAAACATTGATATTGTGTCTCAATTGTTACTAAAAAACAATTTCCCAATTGACTTTATAAAGAATAATATTGAAAAAAGATTGACTCTTATCGGTAATAATAGTAATAATGACATAGCTTCTTCTAATGACTGTACGTTTGATAAGACACGTACCTTAGTTTTACCATACGTACACCACATTTCACAACCAATTCTGGCCTTATGCAAAAAGTTCAAAATTAATGTAATATTTTCTATAAATAGTAAATTCCAAAATTCCTTATTACCTTCAACCAAGGATAGTATCCCAAAGTTTGAAAGAACAAATTCAATCTACAAAATTTTATGTAAAGACTGTGATAGTGTTTATATTGGACAAACAAGTAGACAATTTAAAAAGAGAATATATGAACACAATTATGCACAAAGTAAAGACCATACAAAAACTGCCTTATGCAAACATGCTCACTACTTTAAACATAGTTTTGACTTCTGCCATACCAATGTAAAAATTTTAGACAATGCCGATTATTTTAGAAAGAGAAACATCCTCGAAATGTATTACATAGTAAAAAATGACAATGCTATAAATTCTAGAACTGACACTGAAGGTTTGTCCATAATTTACCATGATGTCATAAAAACTTTAAATTATTTAAAATAATTTACTTCCATATTCATCTTCTTCTTTTTGATAAAATCGGTCTCAAATATCTTAATAAACTTGTAACTTGTATCTTGTAACTTTGATAACTACGTAACTTATGACGTCATGATCCATTTCCACTGTATCAATACTGACTTCAATGTCTCGGCTCACTATGTCAGCACTTGGCTGTCTCTGAACTATTGTGTTGCCATTACATGGCCTGTCAATAAGAAAAACCACAAACATGTGTTTTTCTTATTATTATTTTTTCTGTTTTACGGAAAATGTCTTGTTATCATGATAGCCTATGTTCAAGCACGTCTATGTCGTTTTTTAACTGTGTTTGATCATGTCTTCGAATTGACAGTTCTTTTATATATATTTTCAAAGATATTCTTATAACCTAAAAAGTTTTATTGTATTTATTTATTTAAGTGATACTATCTTCGACCTTTCTATGCGGTATGTGATAATATTTTTTTATATACTCTGTTCATTTTATGTTATTCTTTTGTTATTTTGTTTTTTTGGTTTAAAAAACTTCAAAATTGTTAAGAAAAAATTCTATATTTTTACAGTCCTGAAGAGTGGGATACCCACGAAATGCATTGACAGATCTTATGAATAAAGGTTTAATATGATTTGAAAAAGAAAAATATCGTTGTATAATATTTTTTTAATAGACCAAAGGCCACAACTCTTCAAAGAAATATTATTAATAATAAGGTCTACAAATTCCAAAATATATTTCTATTCTATGCTTAAATATATATTACCATAGAGACACATGAGGAATAGAAAAAGTGGTACATTGCTTGATACAATGCATTATCTTGATGTTGAAATATTAATAAAATAGTTCCAGACAGAACAACATCTTATAGTAATCTCACTGTAAGCTTATAACATATATTAATTAATTTCTTTAGAAGCTGAAAATGAGCTTTAAATGTCTGCCTCACAGAGCACTTATTTATTGTTTATAAATTATAATATTACTTTTTGCAATTGTTATTTTCTATAAAAAATATAAATGTCTATAACATATATTTTAATAAATTATTATTTTTTATGTATATTATTGATTATAATTTTAATTCAATAGTATAAATTTTTAAAATGAATTTTCAAAATTTAGAATAGTGGAATATTGAAAATTTCAATTTGTGTATTTCAGACCTCGAAAAGTAAAAGTATATAAATTCTAGGTAATAGAATGCTGGGTTGAAAACCATAAACTTAAATGACAAAAGATTTGGAAATCTTCTGAAAAAGCAGGGATCTGTTTTAAATCCCCATGTCTATTGTTACCCTAGCTAATAATTTTTGAACCCTGATATTTTATGACTTGAAATTTCTGCAATTTAATTATTTGAAAATTTTAATTAAAAAATTTAGAATCTGTAATACTTCACGAATATAAATATTTAAAATTTATTGTGATTATTTTATATTATAAGAAATTATAATGTATTTCGTAAACCACAAATATTAAGTTGAAACTGATATCATTTTTGAAATCAAAGTCAAAGGGATATGTAGTAAACATAATAGAATCATGAAAATAGTTCAAGTTAATTAAAATAAATACAATGTTAAAATAAATAAACATTATTTTCAGCGTAATTATTTTTATGCCCGAAGGTCACCAAAAGTATTTATGTTTGTCATAAACCGCAAAAGGACCCAAGATATTATTTTTACCTTTAAGGGTTTCCAGTGGTATTTCCCATTGTCATTAATCAGACTTAAAATACTCAATAGGTTTTGAGTGAGTAAATGTTTCAAATAACGCATTGAAACGGCCCAAAAAACTCAGTGATTTTCGCCAGTGAGTTTTCCAGTGAGTTTGTATCGGTAGGGTTCACCTGGAAAGTTAACTTCAAAATGTGAAAATCAACTTCTCCGAAATAATCGGGTAATTCAATGATGTCTAGGTAGTTTCCGGTAAATTTCTCCAGGGAAGTATATCTTAAAATCAGGAAAGTGACTAATATGAAGGAACTACGTACCCCACAGTGAAAAAAATGATTCGGTAATTTTACCACTATGGAAGTAGGAGCGATTTTTACCTACTTCTGTAGTGGGATTTTCACATTTGAAAGTAATAAAACTATTTTTAATATGGAATATTTCCACTATCACTTACGTAAAAAAACAGATTTTTATTTTTAAAATAACCTTTATTAAAGTGGTAAAATGAAGAACCAAACTTGTGATTTTAATGTTCTTGGTGAAATTGTTTGCGAATGTAAAATTTCTGCTACAGAAATAGGTGCTTTTATTACCTACTACCAAAGTAGCACATTCACAACCCTGAATGTACATTTACTAAAAAATGTAATATTACATTGCTGAAAGCTGTAGAAATACAAGTTGAGAAATATTATTCCTACTTGACAAACAGTAATATTACAGAAAGTTTCTAAAGTAACATTACAATACTGACGTAATTTTCCCGATTTATTTTTTACAGTGTACAGATGTCCAGTGTATTTCCGTCTAATTTTCTCTGGGAAGTTAACCTCAAAATGTAAAATTGATCTACTCTAAATAAACTTACATAAGTTTAAATGTTTTAAATATGTATGTTATTTTATTAAGAGTTTTTATTTTCACAATATGAGGTTAATTTTCCTAACAAAGTTAACCAGAAATGAAATAAACGTCGGTTGGGTACTTAGGAACTAACTAATTTGCAATAATTCCGAGGTCGGAATTTTTTCCCATCGAAAGAACAAAATTCCCTGAGCTTAACTAAAAGTATGCCACCTAGAGAGGTGGTAACTTTATCCGATATCTTGAAAAAAATATTATTATTCGATTTTCAACAAAAATGGGTCCTATAGAAGTTAAAGGTAATGAAATAATAAACAAATTTTCATTTAACTTTTTGGTCTCTTGATAATTAAGAAGCTCTGCAGAACTTAGTGAAGTAAGTAATCACTACTTGCGCATTCTTAAGTTGACACCATAAGAGCAATTGATTATAAAAGTTTGTATAATGCATTGATCCAAAGTCGATATTGTTTATTGTAATGAAAAGAGAAACATTTCCTGAGTTTAACTTCAAGTTTGCGACCTTGAGGGGTGGTGACTTTGCTTGCCATCTTGAAAAAGAGGTAAAATTTTGTATCGCAAATATCTCGTAATCTAGAGCATTAACGCAAAAAATACCTATCACTATTTTTATTCAGATTAAAATTATTTATTGTTTCGTTTGAAACATTTTTTGTTCTTACATTAATACTTCTTGATTTATAATTTAAATTTATATAAACCATTCGCGTTGAAGTTCGCGAAGTATTTTTTTCAGTGTACAGATGTACAGTTCATTTCCGGCTAATTTTCTCTTGGAAGTTAACCTCAAAATGTGAAATTGAGCCACTTTGAATAAACTAACATAAGTTTAAATGTTTTAAATATAGGGCACAACGTCTCAAAATGAGACATTTGTTTTTCCAGTGTCGGTATGTTATTTTCTACCACACATGCACGAAAACCTCGTGTTTTCGTTCGCCTTAAGCGGGGCAGAACTCACAGTTTTTAGGTCAGTGAACGTTAGAGGTAAAAAAACTCCTGAACAGTGTCTTTTTATCGGGAGTTTTTTTATCTCTAACGTCACTAACCTAAAGACTGCGAGTGCATAATATACTATTATTAAGAGTTTTTATTTTTACATTATGAGGTTAATTTTCCTAAAGAAGTTAACCAAAAATGAAATCAACATCAGTTGGGCACTTAGACACTAACTACTTTGCATTAATTCTGAGGTCAGAATTTTTTTTCCCATCGAAAGAACAATATTCCCTGAGCTTAACTTCAAGTTTGCATCCTCGAGGGGTGGTAACTTTATCCGATGTCTTGAAAAAGCGGTGAAATTTTGTATCGCAAATGTCTTGTAATCTAGAGCATTAACGTAAAAAATGCGTTTTAGTCATTTTATACAGATTAAAATTATCTATTGTTTTTCATGGTGGGGCTCGACGAAGTTTAACCCAAAGGTCTTATCACTAAAAGCTTTTTACAAACATTTGTTCAGTGATAAAATTAGAAGATTTTAAGCCTATAATGAAAAGAATCTGTCAAGGGTTTTTAAAATCAAATCGATTTTTGTCGATTTTTTAAAGGTTAACCGCTCTTGTTTAATTAAAAATTAAAGTATTTCAATTTTTTTTATATCTCTTCTTCCACGTTCCGTGGAGCAATTTTCGAAAGGTAAAGACTTTTGAATTTAGTATAGTCGTTTAGGAGGGGAAAGGGCAGAGATAACAAGCTTCTTTTGGTTCTCACTGAATGTACAACACTTTATTTATCACAATTCTGTATTACACGGAGTTTAGACTCGAACTGAACTGAACTAGTCCCAACTGGATCGACCTCATGTATCCCCACTCTTACAACGTGGACTGTAGAACGAGAGTGGGGGATATCGAGGAGAAGAGGACGAAGGATAGTTAGAAAAGGATGATCACATCGCTAACAAAGCCGCCCGCCTCGTTCCTTGAACGAATTATAAAGTACAGAACAAATTAATTGAACGAATGAACAAAAAATTAAACAGCAACTAAAATGTAGACTTATTAACAGAGACAAAACTAAACGCAACGGTATTTACTTTGACATTTGAAATAAAAGGAAGACAATTGCAGATATCATTCGGTGCCGCCCGCCGTCTCAGGCTCATCAAGGGTAATGTTAGGTTTCTCAATGTCAGGTAGCTGAACGAGCTTGGTGATTGGTCTGGTATAAATTCCAGTTGAAGTTTTGATCGTGGCAACTCGTACTAGTTGATCGGGTCCCTCATGAGCCTGAAGTATGCGTCCGAGGGGCCAACGTCCATGAGGTCCCATGAGAGACGGGTCCATTATCATGACCAGGTCACCAACTTTGTGGTTCGGTCGAGTCAACCTAAAATTGTGAAAATCCACTTCTAGAAATTACCCAAGTACCCAACTGATGTCCAGGTCGTCTTTAACCAACTTCTTCGGGGAAGTTAACCTGAAATTGTAAAAAACGACTTCTAGAAATAACTCAAGTACACAACCGATGTCCAGGTCGTCTTTAACCAACTTCTTCCGGGAAGTTAATCTGAAATACTGAAAATCGACTTCCAAAAATAACGCAAGTACCTTACTAATGTCCAGGTCGTTTTAGGCCAACTTCTTCGGGGAAGTTAACCTTAAATTGTAAAAATCCACTTTTAGAAATTACGCAAGTACCCAACTGATGTCCAGGTCGTCTTTAACCAACTTCTTCGGGGAAGTTAACCTCAAATTGTGAAAATCGACTTCTAGAAATTACCCAAGTACATAACCTATGTCCAGGTCGTCTTTAATCAAATTCTTTGGGGAAGTTAACCACAAATTGGAAAAATCGACTTCTAGAAATTACTTAAGTACATAACCGATGTCCCGGTCGTTTTTGATTAATTTCTTCGAGGAAGTTAACCTCAAATAGTGAAAATCGACTTCTAGAAATTACACTGTTAAAAATACAAAATGTAATTTTAACAATCAAAATGTAATTTTAACAATCAAAATGTATATTTACACCGTTATAGGAAGTAAATTCACAAACCGTGTGTGTTTATACATCGTTCAACGTTGTATTTTTACTGCCTGAATGTCATTTTGCAATGTGATACGTTGTAAAATAACATTCGGGCAGTAAAACTACATTCGGGAAGTAAAAGTACTACGTAAGACGTTGGAAACTTTTCGATTCACGTCTTACGTAGTACTTTTACTTCCCGAATGTAATTTTACTGCCCGAATGTTATTTTACAACGTATCACATTGCAAAATGACATTCAGGCAGTAAAAATACAACGTTGAACGATGTATAAACACACACGGTTTGTGAATTTACTTCCGACAACGGTGTAAATATACATTTTGATTGTTAAAATTACATTTTGATTGTTAAAATTACATTTTGATTGTTAAAATTACATTTTGATTGTTAAAATTACATTTTGATTGTTAAAATTACATTTTGTATTTTTAACAGTGTACCCAGTACACAACCGATGTCTCGGTCGTTTTTGACTAATTTCTTGGAGGAAGTTAACCTCAAATAGTGAAAATCGACTTATAGAAATTACC
The DNA here is from genome assembly GCA_037103525.1 of Ganaspis brasiliensis. Taxonomy (NCBI): domain Eukaryota; kingdom Metazoa; phylum Arthropoda; class Insecta; order Hymenoptera; family Figitidae; genus Ganaspis; species Ganaspis brasiliensis. The sequence continues at coordinate 1,861,865 of JAZKLR010000283.1, read as the reverse complement.
AAGTACACAACCGATGTCCAGGTCGTCTTTAACCAACTTCTTCGGGGAAGTTAACCTGAAATACTGAAAATCGACTTCCAAAAATAACGCAAGTACCTTACTAATGTCCAGGTCGTTTTAGGACAACTTCTTCGAGGAAGTTAACCTCAAATAGTGAAAATCGACTTCTAGAAATTACCAAGTACACAACCGATGTCCAGGTCGTCTTTAACCAACTTCTTCGGGGAAGTTAACCTGAAATACTGAAAATCCACTTCCAAAAATAACGCAAGTACCTTACTAATGTCCAGGTCGTCTTTAACCAACTGCTTCGGGGAAGTTAACCTGAAATTGTGAAAATCGACTTCGAGAAATTACCAAAGTACATAACCGATGTCCCGGTTGTTTTTGACTAACTTTTACGAGGAAGTTAACCACAAATTGTGAAAATTGACTTCTAGAAATTACCCAAGTACCCAACCGATGTCCAGGTCGTCTTTAACCAACTTCTTCGGGGAAGTTAACCTAAAATACTGAAAATCGACTTCCAAAAATAACGCAAGTACCTTACTAATGTCCAGGTCGTTTTAGGCCAACTTCTTCAGGCAAGTTAACCTGAAATTGTGAAAATCCACTTCTAGAAATTTCCCAAGTACACAGCCGATGTCCTGGTCGTCATTAACCAACTTCTTCGGGGAAGTTAACCTCAATTTGTTAAAATCGACTTTTAAAAATTACCCAAGCACACAACCGACGTCCAGGTCGTCTTTAACATCTTCTTCGGGGAAGTTAACCTGAAATTGTGATAATCGACTTCTAGAAATTACCGCAGTACACTGCCGATGTCCTGGTCGTCATTAACCATTTTCTTCGGGGAAGTTAACCTCAAATTGTTAAAATTGACTTTTAAAAGTTACCCAAGCACACAACCGATGTCCAGGTCGTCTTTAACCAACTTCTTCGGGGAAGTTAACCTGAAATTGTGAAAATCGACTTCTAGAAATTACCGCAGTACACAGCCGATGTCCTGGTCGTCATTAACCAACTTCTTCGGGGAAGTTAACCTCAATTTGTTAAAATCGACTTTTAAAAATTACCCAAGCACACAACCGACGTCCAGGTCGTTTTTACCTATCTTCTTCGGGGAAGTTAACCTCAAATTGTTAAAATCGGCTTCTAGAAATTATCCAACACCCAACCGATGTCCGGTCGTTTTTAACCAACTTCTTCGGAGAAGTTAACCTCATTTTGTGAAAATCTACTTCCAAAAGTCTAATTCAAAAACTACCCATGTACCCAACCGATGTCCAGATTGTTGTTGAGCAACTTATTCGCGAAAGTTAACCTTAAATTGTGAACATCGACTTTTAAAATTATTAAAATGTGTAGTCAAGTTTAGTTTCGGATTTACCTTTCCTATAAATAAAGTTTTGTTCTTTAATAAAAAAATATATTTATTAGAATTACAACACATCGATTTTCTGACAAATTGAAATTTAATATTATGATAAGATTTTTTATTTGTTATCAACTATAGCATTATGTACATTTTTAAGTGCTTTTATAGAAACTGTGCACTTTGCTCTAATAAAGTTTTACTTTTTATTGTGCGTTGTGGTTGCTGGTTTTTTAACTTAAAAAAACTAATTATTTTCTTTTAGATATAAAATTATTTTTAACGAAAAAAATGATTACAAAGTTTAATTTTACAATGCTAATTTAAATTTTATGTACGTATTATTTACAATAGTATTAATTATTATTATTAGTTTTATTGATAAACATTTTTTCATCTGGTTTTAAATCGTGCACACTGCGAATCGGATAGAGCAAACAAAATATTTAACATGTTGCGTATTATGTTGTTCCACAGTGTTTTATTTGCAGTAATATATTTTTATTTTCTTTCCACGTCATTAGGGAGATAACATATGTAACTCTTAACACGGATAACTTTAGCTTCAATGGTTTCTGCTGGAATGGCATAAAAGCAATACGTCTCACGCACAGGTTTAATCATTGATGAGAAGTCCAACTCTGCTTCTTTGTGTACAATTTTAAGAGAAGAGTCATGTGATTCAATGCTTTGTCGAACAATACAATACACAATTCCATTAATTTTAACAAACAGTTTTATTACGCCAAACATGGTTCTGTTTCTCCAGGTGATACATGAGTTAAGTCTTACTTTTTGTCTTTTGTACAAGTCAGACGTATATATGTCATTGTTAATTTTACACCTTCCATAAACCGAAATCAATTTAATTTGCTCATCAGTAAGTGGCGTCACTTTTCGTAAACAATTAATATCATCCTGTGTGAAGGTGTAGCGAACAGTTGGCTTAAGTAATTCAGGTTGTTGTTGTCTGTTTGGTCGTTCAATGTTCATTAAAAATTTAAGTACTTTGTAAGCGTTTATGATTTTCATCGTGTTGCCTAACTCGACATCAATCCGATTAGACCCGTGTGCTAAACGTAACAACTCACCATTGCCATCTTCTGAAGAAAAAGCTGACCAAACCCACAATGGTCCCCACATTCTTACATAGTGCGTCATGTGCGTCAATTGGTGAACATTATATGAACACATATTACGGCCATAAAGCCTCTCTATATCTAATACAAAAAGGTATAGCAACGTTTCCGCCAAGTCCAATTCTTCAAGGCTAATTTCATCTTTGGATAAGATATAGACAGCTTTTGTTATCAGTAAAAAATGTTCATAATAAACGGACTTCAATCTACCTTTCAGCACTATCGGACCATAGAAAAAAAAAGCTCTAAATTGTGAGGCCTTCCAATCTCTTAACTCACTGAGTTTTCCTGGTGTTCGAGTTACATTGTCAGGTACCGCAATGTCCATTAAATCTTTATCAATTATAGCTCGGGTCTTCGGGTTCAAGTAAAAATCTTCTTGATGATTTTTAGATAAACACCAGAGAATTAAAAGCATTTTCAATACTCCCAAGAGAATGGCGTGCATATTATCCGTCACGAAACCCTTTGCTCTATCGAAAAATGGTATTCTGGAAACAACTGATTCCCCTTTTACTCCTTTGAAATGTTCCAAGTCTTCACACCTATTGACTATACTTGCCTGTACTTTCATGCGACTGTCTGTTCTCATTGGAGAAGTTTTTTCAAGTATAGGAAATACTCGATTGTTTCCTAAACCAATAGCAGCTGTTTCTCCAGGATGTTCACAGCCAAAGCAACTACTTTCTCCATTATACTGCATAATGTTTTGCACGGCACATCTAGCTGGAGCATCTAAAGAGGCGAGAGGATTTCGGATGGTGCCATTTAACCCCATTTGTATGCAGGTTTTGTAAAGCTGTAGTAAACGGAATTAAATATGAATTCATATCTGGTTTTAAATTAACACGGTTAGTATAAAATAACCCACATACAAACTGGAAATTTCTTTTGTGCTTAGGAGCTACATTTACAATCTGAATGAAAATTGGCCACAAGTGACTACCTGATGAACTCTTCGCTGTTTGAGCACCATCTGTATACCAGATCATCATCAAATCGTAGTCACCAGGAATCGCAATTGGTTTTAAACGCTTATACTCTGATCCAGACATTAGATCATACAGTTTTTCCGGATCTCTACCTTCACATTCCAAACGATATTCATCAATTAGAGTATGAAGCTCTCTCATTTCAAAAGCATCTTTTAAGAGTGCTTCCATAGAGTATTCTAGAAAAAAACTGTTAACATCATTACTCTCGCATCGAGTACATTGTAGAGCTCTTGGTTCCTCTGACCATTTTCCCAGGTACTTACAACATTTAGAACATATGCGATGTTTGATAATGATGTGATCATGTGAATGAGGCAGTATTTTATCTAGTGTCTTTAAAAGCATGTATTTTGTTTTAGGAATATTATGGTCGTCAGGCAAAAGATAATCAATTGTTTCCAGAATATCAATTAAAGCTTTTTTAGTCAATTTATTATCAACATATAACTTTAATATTCGATAAAGAGCATCGCCTTTGCACACTGTGGAATTTTCATAAATAGGTTCTCTCAACCAGAAATTTTGATCAACTTCTTCGTCATTATCATTAAAGGAAAGTGGTGTAATTGATGATTCTTGAAAAAGATTGTAATCATTATTTTCTTCGGGTAGAGAAAATGCTAAACTTGACGATGAAGGTTCTAACAATGAACTATATGCCGTTAATTCTGAAAGCTCCTCTTGCAAAATCTGTTCTTCTTCCTCTTCTTCTTCAGGAGTAAAAAACAACGGCGAAGATGCATTTGATGGCACAAATTCTTGTGATGACATTTCTGACATGTCTGATTCCACAGCGAACTCGTTGTCCATTTCAATATCATTCACTGCAGTAAGTTCAGATATCTAAATAAACATTTTTTATTGTATTAAAAAAGGTTTAACTTTTGTTTGTGAAAGTCGATTGGTCATTCCAATTTTTAAGAGTATCATAGAGCAGGACTCCACCGTTGGAAATTGCAAGTTCGATCAATTAAGTGATTAGAAAAAGTACAATTCAAATAAAATGAAGATACTCCGTTCAAACTTTGTGACAGGGACTTGAGACCCAAATATTTGGAATGCTTGTTAAATTCTGTTTATATAATTTAATAATAAGTATTTTTTGACATTTACAAAATATTATTCTGCTTAATAATTTTGAAACAAAAATTCTCGATTTTTTCAATTATTATTTTCCTTTACTTCGTGTTAAACACGTGTTAAACTCGTATATTCAAACTTATATTTTTTAGTGGATTTTTTTTCTTTACATCGTGTTAAACAAGTGTTAAACTCGTACATTTAGACTTATATTTTTTAGTGAATTTTTTCTCTTTACTTCGTGTTTAACACGTGTTAAACTCGTATATTCAGACTTATATTTTTTAGTGAATTTTTTCTCTTTTCTTCGTGTTTAACACGTGTTAAACTCGTATATTTGGACTTGTATTTTTTTATGAATTTTTCTTATTCACATCGTGTTTAACACGTGTTAAACTCGTATATTCAGACTTATATTTTTTTGTGAATTTTTTCTCTTTTCTTCGTGTTTAACACGTGTTAAACTCGTATATTTGGACTTATATTTTTTTATGAATTTTTCTTATTCACATCGTGTTTAACACGTGTTAAACTCGTATATTAAGACTTATATTTTTTAGTGAATTTTTTCTCTTTACTTCGTGTTTAACACGTGTTAAACTCGTATATTTGGACTTATATTTTTTTATGAATTTTTCTTCTTCACATCGTGTTTAACACGTGTTAAACTCGTATATTGAGACTTATATTTTTTAGTGAATTTTTTCTCTTTACTTCGTGTTTAACACGTGTTAAACTCGTATATTCAGACTTATATTTTTTAGTGAATTTTATCTCTTTACTTCGTGTTTAACACGTGTTAAACTCGTATATTTAGACTTTTATTTTTTAGTGAATTTTTTCTCTTTTCTTCGTGTTTAACACGTGTTAAACTCGTATATTCAGACTTATATTTTTTAGTGAATTTTTTCTCTTTACTTCGTGTTTAACACGTGTTAATCTCGTATATTTAGACTTTTATTTTTTAGTGAATTTTTTCTCTTTTCTTCGTGTTTAACACGAGTTAAACTCGTATATTCAGACTTATATTTTTTAGTGAATTTTTTTCCTTTTCCCCGTGTTTAACCCGTCTAAAACTCGTATATTTAGACTTACATTTTTTAATGAATTTTTTCTCTTTACTTCGTGTTTAACACGTGTTAAACTCGTATATTTAGACTTATATTTTTTAGTGAATTTTTTCTCTTTACTTCGTGTTTAACACGTGTTAAACTCGTATATTCAGACTTATATTTTTTAGTGAATTTTATCTCTTTACTTCGTGTTTAACACGTGTTAAACTCGTATATTTAGACTTTTATTTTTTAGTGAATTTTTTCTCTTTTCTTCGTGTTTAACACGAGTTAAACTCGTATATTCAGACTTATATTTTTTAGTGAATTTTTCTTATTCACATCGTGTTTATCACGTGTTAAACTCGTATATTTAGACTTATATTTTTAAGTGAATTTTTTCTCTTTACTTCGTGTTTAACACGAGTTAAACTCGTATATTTAGACTTATATTTTTTAGTGAATTTGTTTTTTTTACATCGTGTTTAAAACGTGTTAAACTCGTATATTTAGACTTATATTTTTTAATGAATTTTTTCTCTTTACTTCGTGTTTAACACGTGTTAAACTCGTATATTCAGACTTATATTTTTTAGTGAATTTTTTTCCTTTTCCCCGTGTTTAACCCGTCTAAAACTCGTATATTTAGACTTACATTTTTTAATGAATTTTTTCTCTTTACTTCGTGTTTAACACGTGTTAAACTCGTATATTCAGACTTATATTTTTTAATGAATTTTTTCTCTTTACTTCGTGTTTAACACGTGTTAAACTCGTATATTCAGACTTATATTTTTTAGTGAATTTTTTTCCTTTTCCCCGTGTTTAACCCGTCTAAAACTCGTATATTTAGACTTACATTTTTTAATGAATTTTTTCTCTTTACTTCGTGTTTAACACGTGTTAAACTCGTATATTCAGACTTATATTTTTTAGTGAATTTTATCTCTTTACTTCGTGTTTAACATGTGTTAAACTCGAATATTTTAACTTATATTTTTTAATGAATTTTTTTTCTACATCTTGTTTTATACGTGGTAAATATTTAAATAAATTTTTTTTCACTACCTCTTGTCTGACTCGTGTTTTACTCGTGTATTTTAAAATCCATTTTTAAATAAATTTTTTTCTCTAGTTCGTGTCTAATACGTGTTTTAGACGTGTATTTTGATTTGCATTTTTTGTTAAATTTTCTGACTAACTCGTGTTCTACTAAGGTTTTACTTCTGTTTTTTTGACTTGCATTTTTAATTGCATTTTTTCTCCAGCTTATGTCCATTTTGTGTTTTACTTGAGTATTCATGGCTTCTGCGTTTCCGTTAAATATTACACTGTGCGACAAAATAAAAAAATCTAAATATACTTTTTTGCGGACCTTGCACAACTTGTAGGTCTAGTAAAACTAAGAAAAATGGTATAGGAGAAATTTCCAATACACCTCCAAAATCTCATTTTATGGCCAAAAAATCGTTTTTCTGTAGGTTGCCGTGAACAATCACTCATAATTTCGCTAATTTCCATCCGATTTCGAACTTTTTTTTTTAATTCGAAAGGGAAAAAACAAAGCTTTTCTACAGTGTATTGATAATTTTGCTGAAATAAGAACTGACAAAACTGTAGATGAAAATATTTGAATTTTTTTTTCCCATTTTTTCAACTTTGATGACATTTTTACAATATTATCCGATATTAAGGATTTTTTTCAGTGCACTATTGTTATAGTAAATTTGATTCCGCGTCGAATGAGCTATATTTGAATGTAATTTGATGAAAAATGATAGAGTTATGTGAGTTTTAAGACTATTAAATTTCTTACTCATTTTGTATATATGTATAACTGACTTTAAAACAGCTTTAGGACGCGTTCCACAGCATGCAAATTATTACAAGTGTCATTACAAATATATTACTTTTGTTGGAATATACAGTAGAGTACACTGCAGTACCGAACTATGCTGTACACAACAGAACTGGCAATGATTTTAAAAAATGTCTAGGAAATGATCATTGATTCAAAATTATTTGTTCAATCTCATTCGTTTGTAATATTTATTAGTACTATAAAGTCGCTGATTATTTGCCATTCATATGTAGCGTAGTTTATAAAACGAAATACTTTTTTAAAATTTTTGTATGCTGCTATTGTCTCCTCCAGCGTTGTAAATTTCTCTGAAAGAATTTTGATCATCAACTTTTGCGGACTGGCGAGATCCTGAAATCTTCTTCCAAGATATTCCTTTGTTTAAATTGAAACGTGAGCATTTTGGATTGTTTGATGATATAATACGACCAGAGAAGATAAGTAAATTCTAAATTCGTGTTCACTTTTCGATTTCCATTTCTTGAATTTTTAAGAACACTTAGCCTACGTGAATTCTGGTTTATACCAACGATCAGACGTAATATACGCTAGTTTGCAAAAAAATGGTTGAGGCCATCAATCACAGTTTCAAACAATGCTGTTTATTCACAAATATACCGTAGATGAAGGAAAATTTATTGCGATTATCATGCATTTGTTTTTTAATAGAAATATGAAAAAGGTTCTCAAGTATACCTAAGTTCACACGGTATCTTGAATAAGAAAAGAAAGTGTTATTGTAATTTAACCTTATTGAAACGTCAAAGTTTTATTGCTTTGCTTCAATTTTTGAAGAAAAACTGTGTGATAATCTCAATAAGTTTTGTTTTATATGTGGTTCATTGGTGGATCAGAAGCATCGTGTGAAGTTAAAGAATAATAAAACTCTGGTTGATGGCTACAATGATTTCTTCAAGCTTAAATATGTTACTTCTGATCGATGGTATGAACCAGAATTCGCTTGTACTGAGTGTTCATTAAAATTCAAGACATATAAATCGAACAGTTGCCAGAAAACTCGAATTTCCTTTTCTTCTCCGATGATATGGCATCATCAGCCTTATCATAAACCAGATGACTGTTATTTTTGTAAAACTAATGTAAAAGGTCACCACTATAAAACTCGAAAGAACATAAAGTATGCTGATGTTTTGACTGTTAAGAAACCCGAAGTCTTAAATGATACTGTTAGCTCAACTGCAAGTCATGAATTAAGGGAAGTTCAACTAGTTCCTGATGATCAAATTCATCTTCATGAAGGTGATGATGAAGAGTACGTTCCGTCCGGGTGTAAGTCTTCAGAATTACACAAAGTATCAAATGCAGATTTTCAGGACCATTCTCATAATTTACGTCTATCGTTAAGACAATCTGAAATACTCGCTTTTCGATTTAAACAATGGAATTAAGAGGATAACGACTTCAGAATTACGAATTCCCGGAAAGATGATGATCGAATTTATTTCAGAGAAGTGTTCAAAACTGATGAAGTAAATGACAAACTTGTTTATTGCTCGAATGTATCCGAATTATTCTATCTCTTGGACTACTATCACGAATCAAATGAGTGGCGACTCTTCATTGATGACTCATGCATGAGTAAGTGTTTTCCCAATATTTCTCCCTTAAATCTTGAATTTTAAATTTGTATAATAGTGATTATTATTATTACTATTATTATTGTAGGTTTGAAGGCTGTATTATTACATAAAAAAAATCAATTGCCATCAGTTCCATTAGCATACGCAACTGACATGAAGGAAACCTATGAAAATTTGGAAAAACTACTTCGCCTCATCAATTACGGTACATATAAATGGCAAATAGTCAGCGACCTAAAAGTATTGACAATTTTGTTCGGTATGCAAGATAAGTACACCAAGTACCCTTGCTATCTTTGTAAGTGGAATAGCCGTGCCCCGAATCGATATGGAAAAACAGAATGGCCAACACGTCAGCTCTTCAAAATCCGTCAAAAAAATGTTTTAAACCCTCCGCTTGTCCGACCAGAAGATGTCATCCTGCCACCACTGCACCTTAAACTTGGGTATGCGAAACAGTTTGTAAAAAAATTAGGTGTTGATGGCGAAGCGTTCCGTTACCTGAAAGAAGTTGCATTCCCTAAAGTGAGCGATGCAAAGATAAAGGAGGTAGCACATTCTTTTATTTGTTAATAGTTTATAGTTTATTACTTCAATGCAGTTTTTTAGAGAGCTGTTGACAATTTTAGGGATCTTAGTCGGGCCTCAGATTCGAAAACTCATGCAAGATGAAGAATTCACAAAGAAGCTCAATGCAGTGGAAAGCCGAGCATGAGATAGTTTTAAATCATTATGCGAGAAGTTCCTTGGAAACAACAAGAGTCCTGATTACGTTGAAGGCGTTGAAGAATTTTTAAGTGCATACGAAAAAATGAAGTGTAATATGTCCATCAAAATACACTTCTTGCACTCACATTTGGATTTTTTCCAGGAAAATTTAGGTCAAATGAGCGACGAACAGGGTGAACGATTCCACCAGGAGATAGGAATCTTAGAGAAACGTTTTCAAGGAAAAAACTCCATCAACATGCTTGCTGATCACTGCTGGTCCTTGAAACGGAAAACTAGCGATGACTCATACAAACGAAAGAGGTCTAGCAAACATTTTTAAATCTGAAGTTCAGTTTAACCACACATTTAAAACTGTTGAAACTGTTTTGTAGTACTTTGTACTATTCTACTCTCTTATGTAATTCTAATTTTTATTTATTTATTTTGAATTTAGAACCAGTTCTGTAAAGTACTGCACCGTACCATACCGTAATATACCGTATCGTACTGCAATGTACTCTACTGTATATTCCAATAAAAGTTATATATTGGTAATGACACTTGTTATAATTTACATGCTTTGGAACGCGTCCTAATGCTGTTTCAAAGTCAGTTATACGTGTATATAAAATGAGTAAAAAATTTAATAGTCTTAAAGCTCACATAACTCTATCAATTTTCATCAAATTACATTCAAATATAGCTCATTCGACGCGGAATCAAATTTACTATAATAATAGGGCACTGAAAAAAATCCTTAATATGGATAATATTGTAAAAATGTCATCAAAGTTCAAAAATGGGGAAAAAATAAAAAAATTCCAAATATTTTCATCTACAGTTTTGTCAGTTCTTATTTCAGCAAAATTATCAATACACTCTCGGAAATCTTTGTTTTTCCCCTTTCGAACTAAAAAAAAAAGTTGGAAATCGGATGGAAATTAGCGAAATTATGAGTGATTGTTTACATCAACCTACAGAAAAACGGTTTTTTTGCCATAAAATGAGATTGTGGAGGTGTATTGGAAATTTCTCCTATACCATTTTTCTTAGTTTTACTAGACCTACAAGTTGCGCTAGGTCTCCATGAAAGTATATTTTCACTGTCGCACAGTGTTATTTTAAAAATCTGTTACTTCTTGTGTGAGTTTTTGGTCATCAATAGAAACTTTTTGGACCCAAAGCTCTTGCAAAAAAAAAAAGATACTTGAACTATTTGAATGATAATGCATCATATGAACCGTTCACCGGAAAAACGGCTCAAGTCGACTTTTTCGAATGACGCACAGTGATCGGACAAACCCTATTTTACGCGAAAAATTTAAAAGACTGCTCCAATTGCCACGAAACTTTAGGATATTCGTATTTTTGATATTCTAAATCCGAATATGACATAAAACTTAAACCTCGAGAGTTAAAAGCTATCAAACAGACTTTCAACTTCACCAAAACTGGAAAAATCTGCATAAAAATGATATCTATTAGGTTTTGAGACTCTCTGATCACAAGTTTGGTGTCAAATTTAAACTTTGACAGTTGACAGCTGTCAAAGTAACTGTCAATTTCATCAAAAATGAGAAAATCTTCACAAAAATGACACATATTAGGTTTTGAGACTCGCTGATCACCAATTTTGGGTCAAATTTAAACTTAGACAGTTTAAAGCTGTCAAAGAAACTCAATTTCAAACATTATACCCATGTGGTTTTGAGAGTCGCTTATTTTGAATTTAACGTCCAATTTAAAATTTGACAGTTGACAGCCGTCAAAGTATCTGACACATTTCTTGAAAATGAGAAAATTTTTTTTTAAAATGGGAACTATTAGATTTTGAGAATTACTGTTCACGATCACTTATAAGACTCCAAATAAGACTCTTCGCGTTATCTGGTCCGGATCGGCAAACATAACTAAAAAGTTGTCAAAACTATCACTTGATTATTATTCACTCAGAAAAAGGTCTTTTTGGGTCAATTAAATTCCTTTTAATACAAACAGAAACGTTTTTACACACATGGAACTTAATTTGTTCTAAAACGATTACACAGCCCCACAAAAAAAAAAAGTGTCATGTACTTTTGACCGGAATAACCTAGCCCTATGTATTTTGACGCGCTGAACACGAATCCGAAGTCCATTTTGCTCCATCACGTCAGGATTTTTTTCTAACCTCAAAAAACATGTCGAATTTTGAGAGGTAGGCGATTTTTTAAAAAAAATTATGGATTTACTTCAAACTTGATATCTGGGGGTTTTTTGGGTCGCTGATTACGAATCTGAAGTTAGATTTTCAAAATTCAAAATGGCGGATCCAATATGGCGGACGAATTTTGAAAAAATTTGAAGATTTACTTCAAACTTGGTATCTGGGGTTTTTTTGGGTCGCTGATTGCGAATCTGACGTCATATTTTCGAAATTTTTATGAAATTTGGTATCTTCAGGTTTTTAAGTTGCTGAGTGTGATTTCGAAGCGAGTTTCTCACATTTTCAAATATGACTTCTATTACAATTTTATCATAAAATATTCCTTGGTAACAGATTGGATATGTTTGGTGCAGAAGCCAAATAAGAAAGTACATTGTTCTATTCTGCATCTTATTCCTGATAAATCTTCAAATTTTTTAAAAATTCGTCCGCCATATTGGATCCGACATTTTCAATTTTGAAAATCTAACTTCAGATTCATAATCAGCGACCCAAAAAACCCCTAGATACCAAGTTTGAAGTAAATCCATAAATTTTTTTAAAAAATCGCCTACCTCTCAAAATCCGACATGTTTTTTGAGGTTAGAAAAAAATCCTGACGTGATGGAGCAAAATGGACTTCGGATTCGTGTTCAGCGCGTCAAAATACATAGGGCTAAGGTATTCCGGTCAAAAGTACATGACACTTTTTTTTTTTTTTGTGGGGCTGTGTTATGTTTAAGTCAAAAGGAGCTTCCTCCGTGTGTTCAAATATATGGTTACTTTCTATTTATCTAAATGTAATATTATTTTATTTTCGTATCCAAAGAACACGAATCTAATGCTAAAAACTCGATTTTTTGTAATTTTTAGAACGTTGAATATCAACAACGGTTAATATTTTTGTTAGCAATGGTATCAAACTTTTAGTCATTTATTATAATATTATAAACTCATTATTTTTCGTCATATAATGGTAAAAATTATTTAATCACTAATTTTGCAAAAGGGTTGTAGACTTATTTGTAGAAATAAAAATATATTTTTAAGATCTAAAATGTAATACATTTTTTTTATTTCTTTTTCCATTTTTTGAACTCGTAAACAGTGATGTCAAAAATCTCTGTACAAAAAATTTCATAAAAACTCAGCAATTGTTAAAAATATTGGATGCCATATTGGAATCGCCAGTTTGAAATTTCTGAAACTGACTTCAATTGTGTCATGACGCTCCTAATGATTATTATTATTATTATTAAGTGTCATCTAAACTATAATATTCAATTGTTTATTTATGAACGTTTTTAAAGTTTTAATTCGAATTTTAAAGTACACGCGGGCCAAATGTCGCAACGCGACTCATCTTGCCTAGGTCGCACCTCGTGTATAACATTTTGATATAAATTTGCTTTTTATAATTTTTTTTAGAACAAAATATGTCAAAATAAAAGTATAAGATCCATATTAACAAGAAACTTTGGTTAAAAAATATTAAAAATGTTTTTGTAACAAGGAAATAAAGCATTTATTAAATTTACGTATATTTCGATTGGATATGACTCGCGTATCAGTGAGAGGCGTGTAGTAGTTGAAGTAGTAGTAGTAGTAGAAGTAGTGGTAGTAGTAGTAGTAGTAGTAGTAGTAGTAGTAGTAGTAGTAGTAGTAGTAGTAGTAGTAGCAGCAGCAGCACGGATTAATATTTCCCCAGCAAAAGTGGCGAGCAAATATTAAAAATTAATCCTACTGAAGTAATTGTTATATTACGCAGTTATACTTTTTAAAATTGCTTGAGCAATATTTAAAAAAGGTTGTATTTGTCAATTTTCCGATTGTCAATTGGCAGTAGGATATACGAAGACAATACCTAATCGTTAAAAAGTTGTCAAGCAAATTAAAAATGCTTCAGTATTTGGTCTCGTATTTAAAAAAGAATCATCTGAAAAATCAAAAAAAAAAAAAAAATCTTTATTATTTGTTACTTATGCTGTAAAAGAAATAGACTTGGGATTTTGTTCTTTGCAAATTTAAATAATAATAATAATAATCTGTTTTTCATTACCCCTAGATTAAATTTTGAGAAATATATCTGGACAAACTTTCATTTATTTGACCACCAAACTATTTTAGGAGTGTAAAATTATATATAAAAAAAAAGTTTGTTATTCTTTTCTCGTGATAAATTATAATATTTAGATATATAATATATTTTATAGTATAGAGTGGATAGTTCTTTTTACAAATACATGAAAGACACCTACAAAAAATATGTTACAGGTAAATACTCTTCAAAAAAGAGTGAGTGTGTGTGTGTGTTTGTAAGAGAGAGAGAGAGAGAGAGACTTTAAATTCGTATTTCGTGACCCTGAAAACCTCTGAGTAGGGATATTGAAGCAAATTTTTTAAGATTATACGACATATTGGATCTGCCATTTCGAATTTTAAAAATTTAATTTTAGACTCATACTCAGCGGCGTCAGGAAACTTTCTTCACCAAATTGAAAATAAATCGGTCAAAATTTGATCAATTTGTTAAAAATCAACCATATCAAAATTAGTAATGTAAAAACTTATATAAATTGATCAAATTTTGACGGATTTATTTTCAATTTGGTGAAGAAAGTTTCCTGACGCCGATGAATATGAGTCTAAAATTAAATTTTTAAAATTCGAAATGGCGGATCCAATATGTCGTATAATCTTAAAAAATTTCCTTCAATATCGCTACTCAGAGGTTTTCAGGGTCACAAAATACGAATTTTAAGTCTCTCTCTCTCTATACTGTAAAATATATTATATATCTAAATATTATAATTTATCACGAGGAAAGAATAACAAACATTTTTTATTAAATAATTTTAGACTCCTAAAATAGTTTGGTGGTCAAATAAATGAAAGTTTGTCCAGATATATTTCTCAAAATTTAATCTAGGGGTAATGAAAAACAGATTATTATTATTATTTAAATTTGCAAAGAACAAAATCCCAAGTCGATTTCTTTTAGAGCATAAGTAACAAATAATAAAGATTTTTTTTTTGATTTTTCAGATGATTCTTTTTTAAATACGAGACCAAATACTGAAGCATTTTTAATTTGCTTGACAACTTTTTAACGATTAGGAATTGTTTTCATATATCCTACTGCCAATTGACAATCGGAAAATTGACAAATACGACCTTTTTCATATATTCTTCAAGTAATTTTAAAAAGTGTAACTGCGTAATATAACAATTACTTCAGTAGGATCAATTTTTAATATTTGCTCGCCACTTTTGCTGGGGAAATATTAATCCGTGCTGCTGCTGCTACTACTACTACTACTACTACTACCACTACTACTACTACTACTACTACTTCAACTACTACACGCCTCTCACTGATACGCGAGTCATATCCAATCGAAATATACCTTTTCTGTTGAAGTGAAGTTACTGTTGTTATGGTGTTTTTATGGTGGTTAATTGTAAATGGTTTAGCGTAGATGGTATCTAGGGATATCTAGGAGTAAGTTTCTATCTCGATTAGATCTCTAAAAAAATCATGCACTCTGTGGAATTAGGAAATTTTTTTTTGAAGTGAAATTAGTGTTCTTATGGTATTTCTATGGTGGTTAATTGTAATCCGTATAGGCTTAAAAGGTATCTAGCGATATCTAGGAGTAAGTTTCTATCTTGATTAGATCTCTAAAAAAATCAGACACTCTGTAGAATGAAGAAATTTCTCTTTAAGTAAAGGTAGTGTTCTTATGGTGTTTTTATAAGGGTTAATTGTAATTGGTGTGAGCTTAGATGGTACCTATGGATATCTAGGAGTAAGTTTCTATCTCGATAAGATCTCTTAAAAAATCATACACTCTGTAGAATTAGGAAATTTATTTTTAAGTGAAATTAGTGTCCTTATGGTGTTTCTATGGGGTTTAATTGTAATGCGTATAAGCTTAAAAGGTATCTAGGGATATCTAGTAGTAAGTTTCTATCTTGATTAGATTTTTAAAAAAACCAGACACTCTGTAGAATGAAGAAATTTCTCTTTAAGTGAAGTTAGTGTTCTTATGGTGTTTTTATGGGGGTTAATTGTAATTAGTATGAGCTTAGATGGTACCTAGCGATATCTAAAGGTAAGTTTCTATCTCGATTAGATCTCTAAAAAAATCACACACTCTGTAGAATTAGGAAATTTGTTTTTAAGTAAAGTTAGCGTTCTTATGGTGTTTCTATGGGGGTTAAATGTAATCTGTATGAGCTTAGATGGTATCTAGGGATACCCAGGAGTAAGTTTCTATCTCGATTAGATCTCTAAAAAAAGCATACACTCTGTAGAATTAGGAAATTTGTTTTTAAGTGAAATTAGTGTTTTTAGGGTATTTCTATGGGGGTTCATTGTAATCCGTATGAGCTTTATAGGGATCTAGGAATATCTAAGAGTAAGTTTCTACCTCGACTAGATCACTAAAAAATCATACGCTCTGCAGAATAAAGAAATTTCTGTTGAAGTGAAGTTATTTTTGTTATGGTGTTTTAGGGGGGTTAATTGTAATTGGTATACGCTTAGATGGTATCTAGAGATATCTAGTAGTAAGTTTCTATCTCGATTAAATCTCTAAAAAATTCATACACTCTGTAGAATTAGGAAGTTTCTGTTCCAGTGAAGTTAGTGTTCTTATGGTGTTTTTATGGGGGTTTATTATAATTAGTATGAGCTTAGATGGTATCTAAGGATATCAAGGAGTAAGTTTCTATCTTGATTAGATCTCTAAAAAAAATCAGACACTCTGTAGAATGAAGAAATTTCTCTTTAAGTGAAGTTAGTTTTCTTATGGTGTTTTTATGGGGGTTAATTGTAATTGGTATAAGCTTAAATGGTATCTAGGGATATTAAGGAGTAAGTTTCCATCTCGATTAGATCTCTAAAAAAATCATAGACTCTGTAGAATTAGGAAATTTGTTTTTAAGTGAAATTAGTGTTCTTATGGTATTTCTATGGGGGATAATTGTAATTGGTGTGAGCTTAGATGGTACCTAGGGATATCTAGTTGTAATTTTCTATCTTGATTAGATCTCTAAAAAAACCAGACACTCTGTAGAATGAAGAAAGAACCCCGCACACATATATGGGGAAAGTGGCCCCGGTCAAATTTGCTCAAAATAAAAAATAATGTTATTTCATCTGCTTTGACTAACATTTCACTTTGCCCACTTGTGAAAAAAACGCTAGGACCCAAAATATTAGGGCCTTAAGGACCTAAAATCTAATAAGTACGAAAACTCACTTACCGTATCAAAATAAACTTTTGTGTCAGCCTTTTTTCAGATAAAATTAGTTTCTTAAAACATATTTACGCTACATAAAGTGTTCAAAGTTACTAATTACAAATAAAAAATTTTCAAAATTCAAAATGTCGGATCTAATATGGCGGACACAGACTCAAAATTCGATCAGATCCAAATGAAACTCTTTTATCGAGTGATTTCGGGGTCGCTCAGAACCAAAAAAAATAAAAATAACATATCTAGTGAAATAATGTTAAAATTCAAAATGGCGGATCCAAAATGGCGCACAGTGTGTCCAAAAGCCTTTTTTTGAAAGAAAGACTACCGACAACTAAAAAAAAAACTGATATTGGGTTATTTTTTTTTAATAATCGAGAGAATTTTTACTATATTTTCTGACAGCCAAAAAACTAATATTATTTTTAAATATAACCTATAAAAATCTTAGTAACTTAAAAGAATTAATAAAGTGTTGATTCGACAAGTAAAAAAAAAAGTTTTGGTTTGTTATAAGCCGGACTAACATTTAGAAGGTTTTTTGTCGGACATTCAGCAATGACATCAATTGATGACGCAATGTGATATACCACTAAAACCCATCCCTTATCGCTATAAACGTCTTTCAAGACTTTTACTCACTTTTTTAAACTAAAGGATTTTTTTCAAGCTTGACTAACACATTGATGTTTTTGTTAGACCTCCAGCAATGATATCACTTGATGTACGATCATAATCAACACTATAAACTCACCCCTCATCGATATTATCATCCCTTAAGACTTTTACACACTTTTTTGAACTAAAGGATTTTTTTCAAGCTAGACTAAGACATCGTTGCATTTTGTTAGACATTCAGCAATCATATAAATTGATGTCCGATCATAATCAACCCTCTAACTAACCCCTCATCGATATTTTCATCCCTTAAGACTTTTACACACTTTTTTGAACTAAAGGATTTTTTTCAAGCTAGACTAACACCTGGTTGCATTTTGTTAGACATCCAGCTATGATATCATTAATGTCCGATCATAATCAACCCTCTAAACAAACCCCTCATCGATATTTTCATCCCTTAAGACTTTTACACACTTTTTTGAACTAAAGGATTTTTTTCAAGCTAGACTAACACCTGGCTGCATTTTGTTAGACATCCAGCTATGATATCATTGATGTCCGATCATAATCAACCCTCTAAACTCACCCCTCATCGATATTTTCATCCCTTAAGACTTTTACACACTTTTTTGAACTAAAGGATTTTTTTCAAGCTAGACTAACACCTGGTTGCATTTTGTTAGACATCTAGCTATGATATCATTGATGTCCGATCATAATCAACCCTCTAAACTCACCCCTCATCGATATTTTCATCCCTTAAGACTTTTACACAATTTTTCGAACTAAAGGATTTTTTTCAAGCTAGACTAACATCTGGTTGCATTTTGTTAGACATCCAGCTATGATATCACTTGATGTCCGATCATAATTAACCCTCTAAACAAACCCCTAATCGATATTTTCATTCCTAAGGACTTTTACACACTTTTTTGAACTAAAGGATTTTCTCCAAGCTAGACTAACACCTGGTTGCATTTTGTTAGACATCCAGCAATGATATCACTTGATGTCCGATCATAATCAACCCTCTAAACAAACCCCTCATCGATATTTTAATCCCTTAAGACTTTTACACACTTTTTTGAACTAAAGGATTTTTTTCAAGATAGACTTACACCTGGCTGCATTTTATTAGACATCCAGCAATGATATCACTTGATGTCCGATCATAATCAACCCTCTAAACTCACCCCTCATCGATATTTTCATCCCTTAAGACTTTTACACACTTTTTTGAACTAAAGGATTTTTTTCAAGCTAGACTAACACCTGGTTGCATTTTGTTAGACATCGAGCAATGATATCATTTGATGTCCGATCATAATCAACCATCTAACTCACCCCTCATCGATATTTTCATCCCTTAAGACTTTTACACACTTTTTCGAACTAAAGGATTTTTTTCAAGCTAGACTAACACCTGGTTCCATTTTGTTAGACATCCAGCAATGATATCACTTGATGTCCGATCATAATCAACCCTCTAAACAAACCCCTCATCGATATTTTCATCCCTTAAGAGTTTTACACACTTTTTTGAACTTAAGCATTTTTTTTAAGCTAGACTAACATCTGGTTGCATTTTGTTAGACATCCAGCTATGATATCACTTGATGTCCGATCATAATTAACCCTCTAAACAAACCCCTAATCGATATTTTCATTCCTAAGGACTCTTACACACTTTTTTGAACTAAAGGATATTCTCCAAGCTAGACTAACACCTGGTTGCATTTTGTTAGACATCCAGCAATGATATCACTTGATGTCCGATCATAATCAACCCTCTAAACAAACCCCTCATCGATATTTTCATCCCTTAAGACTTTTACACACTTTTTTGAACTAAAGGATTTTTTTCAAGCTAGACTAACACCTGGCTGCATTTTGTTAGACATCCAGCTATGATATCACTTGATGTCCGATCATAATTAACCCTCTAAACTCACCCCTCATCGATATCTTCATCCCGTAAGACTTTTACACACTTTTTTGAATTAAAGGATTTTTTTCAAGCTAGACTAACACCTGGTTGCATTTTGTTAGACATCCAGCTATGATATCATTGATGTCCGATCATAATCAACCCTCTAAACAAACCCCTCATCGATATTTTCATCCCTTAAGACTTTTACACACTTTTTTGAACTAAAGGATTTTTTTCAAGCTAGACTAACACCTGGCTGCATTTTGTTAGACATCCAGCAATGATATCACTTGATGTCCGATCATAATTAACACTCTAAACAAACCCCACATCGATATTTTAATCCCTTAAGACTTTTACACACTTTTTTGAACTAAAGGATTTTTTTCAAGCTAGACTAACACCTGGCTGCATTTTGTTAGACATCCAGCAATGATATCACTTGATGTCTGATCATAATTAACACTCTAAACAAACCCCACATCGATATTTTAATCCCTTAAGACTTTTACACACTTTTTTGAACTAAAGGATTTTTTTCAAGCTAGACTAACACCTGGCTGCATTTTGTTAGACATCCAGCAATGATATCACTTGATGTCCGATCATAATCAACCCTCTAAACTCACCCCTCATCGATATTTTCATCTCTTAAGACTTTCACACACTTTTTTAAACTAAAGGATTCTTTTCAAGCTAGACTAAGACATCGATGCATTTTGTTAGACATCCAGCTATGATATCACTTGATGTCCGATCATAATTAACCCTCTAAACTCACCCCTCATCGATATCTTCATCCCGTAAGACTTTTACACACTTTTTTGAATTAAAGGATTTTTTTCAAGCTAGACTAACATCTGGTTGCATTTTGTTAGACATCCAGCTATGATATCACTTGATGTCCGATCATAATCAACCCTCTAAACAAACCCCTCATCGATATTTTAATCCTTTAAGACTTTTACACACTTTTTTGAACTAAAGGATTTTTTTCAAGCTAGACTAACACCTGGCTGCATTTTGTTAGACATCCAGCAATGATATCACTTGATGTCCGATCATAATCAACCCTCTAAACAAACCCCACATCGATATTTTAATCCCTTAAGACTTTTACACACTTTTTTGAACTAAAGGATTTTTTTCAAGCTAGACTAACACCTGGCTGCATTTTGTTAGACATCCAGCAATGATATCACTTGATGTCCGATCATAATCAACCCTCTAAACTCACCCCTCATCGATATTTTCATCTCTTAAGACTTTTACACACTTTTTTAAACTAAAGGATTCTTTTCAAGCTCGACTAAGACATCGTTGCATTTTGTTAGACATCCAGCTATGATACCACTTGATGTCCGATCATAATTAACCCTCTAAACTCACCCCTCATCGATATCTTCATCCCGTAAGACTTTTACACACTTTTTTGAATTAAAGGATTTTTTTCAAGCTAGACTAACATCTGGTTGCATTTTGTTAGACATCCAGCAATGATATCACTTGATGTCCGATCATAATCAACCCTCTAAACAAACTCCTCATCGATATTTTCATCCCTTAAGACTTTTACACACTTTTTTGAACTAAAGGATTTTTTTCAAGCTAGACTAACACCTGGTTGCATTTTGTTAGACATCCAGCAATGATATCACTTAATGTCCGATCATAATCAACCCTCTAAACAAACCCCTCATCGATATTTTAATCCCTTAAGACTTTTACACACTTTTTTGAACTAAAGGATTTTTTTCAAGATAGACTAACACCTGGCTGCATTTTGTTAGACATCCAGCAATGATATCACTTGATGTCTGATTATAATCAACCCTCTAAACTTACCCCTCATCGATATTTTCATCCCTTAAGACTTTTACACACTTTTTTGAAGTAAAGGATTTTTTTTAAGCTAGAATAACACCTGGTTGCATTTTGTTAGACATCCAGAAATGATATTACTTGATGTCCGATCATAACCAACCCTCTAACTCACCCCTCATCGATATTTTCATCCCTTAATACTTTTACACACTTTTTTAAACTAAAGGATTTTTTTCAAGCTAGACTAACACCTGGTTGCATTTTGTTAGACATCCAGCAATGATATTACTTGATGTCCGATCATAATCAACACTCTAACTCACTCCTCATCGATATTTTCATCCCTTAAGACTTATACACAATTTTTTAAACTAAAGGATTTTATTCAAGCTAGACTTACACCTGGTTGCATTTTGTTAGACATCCAGCTATTATATCACTTGATGTCCGATCATAATCAACCCTCTAAACTTACCCCTCATCGATATTTTCATCCCTTAAGACTTTTACACACTTTTTTAAACTAAAGGATTTTTTTGAGCTAGACTAACACCTGGTTGCATTTTGTTAGACATCCAGCAATGATATTACTTGATGTCCGATCATAATCAACCCTCTAACTCACCCCTCATCGATATTTTCATCCCTTAAGACTTTTACACACTTTTTTAAACTAAAGGATTTTTTTCAAGCTAGACTAACACCTGGTTGCATTTTGTTAGACATCCAGCTATGATATCACTTTATGTCCGATCATAATCAACCCTCTAAACTCACCCCTCATCGATATTTTTATCCCTTCAGACTTTTACACACTTTTTTGAACTAAAGGATTTTTTTCAAGCTAGACTAACACCTGGCTGCATTTTGTTAGACATCCAGCAATGATATCACTTGATGTCCGATCATAATCAACACTCTAAACAAACCCCACATCGATATTTTAATCCCTTAAGACTTTTACACACTTTTTTAAACTAAAGGATTTTTTTCAAGCTAGACTAACACCTGGCTGCATTTTGTTAGACATCCAGCAATGATATCACTTTATGTCCGATCATAATCAACCCTCTAAACAAACCCCTCATCGATATTTTCATCCCTTAAGACTTTTACACACTTTTTTAAACTAAAGGATTTTTTTCATGCTAGACTAACACCTGGTTGCATTTTGTTAGACATCCAGCAATGATATCACTTGATGTCCGATCATAATCAACCCTCTAAACAAACCCCACATCGATATTTTAATCCCTTAAGACTTTTACACACTTTTTTGAACTAAAGGATTTTTTTCAAGCTAGACTAACACCTGGTTGCATTTTGTTAGACATCCAGCAATAATATCACTTGATGTACGATCAAAATCAACCCTCTAAACAAACCCCTCATCGATATTTTAATCCCTTAAGACTTTTACACACTTTTTTAAACTAAAGGATTTTTTTCATGCTAGACTAACACCTGGTTGCATTTTGTTAGACATCCAGCAATGATATCACTTGATGTCCGATCATAATCAACCCTCTAAACAAACCCCTCATCGATATTTTCATCCCTTAAGACTTTTACACACTTTTTTAAACTAAAGGATTTTTTTCATGCTAGACTAACACCTGGTTGCATTTTGTTAGACATCCAGCTATGATATCACTTTATGTCCGATCATAATCAACCCTCTAAACTCACCCCTCATCGATATTTTTATCCCTTCAGACTTTTACACACTTTTTTGAACTAAAGGATTTTTTTCAAGCTAGACTAACACCTGGCTGCATTTTGTTAGACATCCAGCAATAATATCACTTGATGTACGATCAAAATCAACCCTCTAAACCAACCCCTCATCGATATTTTAATCCCTTAAGACTTTTACACACTTTTTTAAACTAAAGGATTTTTTTCATGCTAGACTAACACCTGTTTGCATTTTGTTAGACATCCAGCAATGATATCACTTGATGTCCGATCATAATCAACCCTCTAAACAAACCCCTCATCGATATTTTCATCCCTTAAGACTTTTACACACTTTTTTAAACTAAAGGATTTTTTTCATGCTAGACTAACACCTGGTTGCATTTTGTTAGACATCCAGCTATGATATCACTTTATGTCCGATCATAATCAACCCTCTAAACTTACCCCTCATCGATATTTTTATCCCTTCAGACTTTTACACACTTTTTTGAACTAAAGGATTTTTTTCAAGCTAGACTAACACCTGGTTGCATTTTGTTAGACATCCAGCTATGATATCACTTTATGTCCGATCATAATCAACCCTCTAAACTCACCCCTCATCGATATTTTTATCCCTTCAGACTTTTACACACTTTTTTGAACTAAAGGATTTTTTTCAAGCTAGACTAACACCTGGCTGCATTTTGTTAGACATCCAGCAATAATATCACTTGATGTACGATCAAAATCAACCCTCTAAACAAACCCCTCATCGATATTTTAATCCCTTAAGACTTTTACACACTTTTTTAAACTAAAGGATTTTTTTCATGCTAGACTAACACCTGGTTGCATTTTGTTAGACATCCAGCAATGATATCACTTGATGTCCGATCATAATCAACCCTCTAAACAAACCCCACATCGATATTTTAATCCCTTAAGACTTTTACACACTTTTTTGAACTAAAGGATTTTTTTCATGCTAGACTAACACCTGGTTGCATTTTGTTAGACATCCAGCAATGATATCACTTGATGTCCGATCATAATCAACCCTCTAAACAAACCCCTCATCGATATTTTCATCCCTTAAGACTTTTACACACTTTTTTAAACTAAAGGATTTTTTTCATGCTAGACTAACACCTGGTTGTATTTTGTTAGACATCCAGCTATGATATCACTTGATGTCCGATAATAATTAACCCTCTAAACTCACCCCTCATCGATATCTTCATCCCGTAAGACTTTTACACACTTTTTTGAATTAAAGGATTTTTTTCAAGCTAGACTAACATCTGGTTGCATTTTGTTAGACATCCAGCAATGATATCACTTGATGTCCGATCATAATCAACCCTCTAAACAAACCCCTCATCGATATTTTAATCCCTTAAGGCTTTTACACACTTTTTTGAACTAAAGGATTTTTTTCAAGCTAGACTAACACCTGGCTGCAATTTGTTAGACATCCAGCAATGATATCACTTGATGTCCGATCATAATCAACCCTCTAAACTCACCCCTCATCGATATTTTCATCCCTTAAGACTTTTACACACTTTTTTGAACTAAAGGATTTTTTCAAGCTAGACTAACACCTGGCTGCATTTTGTTAGACATCCAGCAATGATATCACTTGATGTCCGATCATAATCAACCCTCTAAACAAACCCCTCATCGATATTTTCATCCCTTAAGACTTTTACACACTTTTTTGAACTTAAGCATTTTTTTCAAGCTAGACTAACATCTGGTTGCATTTTGTTAGACATCCAGCTATTATATCACTTAATGTCCGATCATAATCAACCCTTTAAACTTACCCCTCATCGATATTTTCATCCCTTAAGACTTTTACACACTTTTTTAAAGTAAAGAATTTTTTTCAAGCTAGAATAACACCTGGCTGCATTTTGTTAGACATCCAGCAATGATATCACTTGATGTCCGATCATAATCAACCCTCTAAACAAACCCCACATCGATATTTTAATCCCTTAAGACTTTTACACACTTTTTTGAACTAAAGGATTTTTTTCAAGCTAGACTAACACCTGGCTGCATTTTGTTAGACATCCAGCAATGATATCACTTGATGTCCGATCATAATCAACCCTCTAAACTCACCCCTCATCGATATTTTCATCCCTTAAGACTTTTACACACTTTTTTGAACTAAAGGATTTTTTTCAAGCTAGACTAACACCTGGTTGCATTTTCTTAGACATCCAGCAATGATATCACTTAATGTCCGATCATAATCAACCCTCTAAACAAACCCCTCATCGATATTTTAATCCCTTAAGACTTTTACACACTTTTTTGAACTAAAGGATTTTTTTCAAGCTAGACTAAGACATCGTTGCATTTTGTTAGACATCCAGCTATGATATCACTTGATGTCCGATCATAATTAACCCTCTAAACTCACCCCTCATCGATATCTTCATCCCGTAAGACTTTTACACACTTTTTTGAATTAAAGGATTTTTTTCAAGCTAGACTAACATCTGGTTGCATTTTGTTAGGCATCCAGCAATGATATCACTTGATGTTCGATCATAATCAACCCTCTAAACAAACCCCTCATCGATATTTTAATCCCTTAAGACTTTTACACACTTTTTTGAACTAAAGGATTTTTTTCAAGCTAGACTAACAACTGGCTGCATTTTGTTAGACATCCAGCAATGATATCACTTGATGTCCGATGATAATCAACCCTCTAAACTCACCCCTCATCAATATTTTCATTCCTTAAGACTTTTACACACTTTTTTGAACTAAAGGATTTTTTTCAAGCTAGACTAACACCTGGTTGCATTTTCTTAGACATCCAGCAATGATATCACTTAATGTCCGATCATAATCAACCCTCTAAACAAACCCCTCATCGATATTTTAATCCCTTAAGACTTTTACACACTTTTTTGAACTAAAGGATTTTTTTTAAGCTAGACTAACACCTGGCTGCATTTTGTTAGACATCCAGCAATGATATCACTTGATGTCCGATCATAATCAACCCTCTAAACTCACCCCTCATCGATATTTTCATCTCTTAAGACTTTTACACACTTTTTTAAACTAAAGGATTCTTTTCAAGCTAGACTAAGACATCGTTGCATTTTGTTAGACATCCAGCTATGATATCACTTGATGTCCGATCATAATTAACCCTCTAAACTCACCCCTCATCGATATCTTCATCCCGTAAGACTTTTACACACTTTTTTGAATTAAAGGATTTTTTTCAAGCTAGACAAACATCTGGTTGCATTTTGTTAGACATCCAGCAATGATATCACTTGATGTCCGATCATAATCAACCCTCTAAACAAACCCCTCATCGATATTTTAATCCCTTAAGACTTTTACACACTTTTTTGAACTAAAGGATTTTTTTCAAGCTAGACTAACACCTGGCTGCATTTTGTTAGACATCCAGCAATGATATCACTTGATGTCCGATCATAATCTACCCTCTAAACAAACCCCACATCGATATTTTAATCCCTTAAGACTTTTACACACTTTTTTGAACTAAACGATTTTTTTCAAGCTAGACTAACACCTGGCTGCATTTTGTTAGACATCCAGCAATGATATCACTTGATGTCCGATCATAATCAACCCTCTAAACAAACCCCTCATCGATATTTTAATCCCTTAAGACTTTTACACACTTTTTTGAACTAAAGGAGTTTTTTCAAGATAGACTAACACCTGGCTGCATTTTGTTAGACATCCAGCAATGATATCACTTGATGTCCGATCATAATCAACCCTCTAAACTCACCCCTCATCGATATTTTTATCCCTTCAGACTTTTACACACTTTTTTGAACTAAAGGATTTTTTTCAAGCTAGACTAACACCTGGTTGCATTTTGTTAGACATCCAGCTATGATATCATTGATGTCCGATCATAATCAACACTCTAAACAAACCCCACATCGATATTTTAATCCCTTAAGACTTTTACACACTTTTTTAAACTAAAGGAGTTTTTTTAAGATAGAGTAACATCTGGTTGCATTTTGTTAGACATCCAGCTATTATATCACTTAATGTCCGATCATAATCAACCCTCTAAACTTACCCCTCATCGATATTTTCATCCCTTAAGACTTTTACACACTTTTTTAAACTAAAGGATTTTTTTCAAGCTAGACTAACACTTGGTTGCATTTTGTTAGACATTCAGAAATGATATTACTTGATGTCCGATCATAATCAACCCTCTAACTCACCCCTCATCGATATTTTCATCCCTTAAGACTTTTACACACTTTTTTAAACTAAAGGATTTTTTTCATGCTAGACTAACACCTGGTTGCATTTTGTTAGACATCCAGCTATGATATTACTTTATGTCCGATCATAATCAACCCTCTAAACTCACCCCTCATCGATATCTTCATCCCGTAAGACTTTTACACACTTTTTTGAATTAAAGGATTTTTTTCAAGCTAGAATAACATCTGGTTGCATTTTGTTAGACATCCAGCAATGATATCACTTGATGTCCGATCATAATCAACCCTCTAAACAAACCCCTCATCGATATTTTAATCCCTTAAGACTTTTACACACTTTTTTGAACTAAAGGATTTTTTTCAAGCTAGACTAACACCTGGTTGCATTTTGTTAGACATCCAGCAATGATATCACTTGATGTCCGATCATAATCAACCCTCTAAACAAACCCCACATCGATATTTTAATCCCTTAAGACTTTTACACACTTTTTTGAACTAAAGGATTTTTTTCAAGCTAGACTAACACCTGGCTGCATTTTGTTAGACATCCAGCAATGATATCACTTGATGTCCGATCATAATCAACCCTCTAAACTCACTCCTCATCGATATTTTCATCCCTTAAGACTTTTACACACTTTTTTGAACTAAAGGATTTTTTTTAAGCTAGAATAACACCTGGTTGCATTTTGTTAGACATCCAGCAATGATATTACTTGATGTCCGATCATAATCAACCCTCTAACTCACCCATCATCGATATTTTCATCCCTTAAGACTTTTACACACTTTTTTGAAATAAAGGATTTTTTTCAAGCTAGACTAACACCTGGCTGCATTTTGTTAGACATCCAGCAATGATATCACTTGATGTCCGATCATAATCAACCCTCTAAACTCACTCCTCATCGATATTTTCATCCCTTAAGACTTTTACACACTTTTTTGAACTAAAGGATTTTTTTTAAGCTAGACTAACACCTGGTTGCATTTTGTTAGACATCCAGCAATGATATCACTTGATGTCCGATCATAATCAACCCTCTAAACAAACCCCACATCGATATTTTAATCCCTTAAGACTTTTACACACTTTTTTGAACTAAAGGATTTTTTTCAAGCTAGACTAACACCTGGCTGCATTTTGTTAGACATCCAGCAATGATATCACTTGATGTCCGATCATAATCAACCCTCTAAACTCACTCCTCATCGATATTTTCATCCCTTAAGACGTTTACACACTTTTTTGAAGTAAAGGATTTTTTTTAAGCTAGAATAACACCTGGTTGCATTTTGTTAGACATCCAGCAATGATATTACTTGATGTCCGATCATAATCAACCCTCTAACTCACCCTTCATCGATATTTTCATCCCTTAAGACTTTTACACACTTTTTTGAACTAAAGGATTTTTTCAAGCTAGACTAACACCTGGCTGCATTTTGTTAGACATCCAGCAATGATATCACTTGATGTCCGATCATAATCAATCCTCTAAACAAACCCCTCATCGATATTTTCATCCCTTAAGACTTTTACACACTTTTTTGAACTTAAGCATTTTTTTCAAGCTAGACTAACATCTGGTTGCATTTTGTTAGACATCCAGCTATTATATCACTTAATGTCCGATCATAATCAACCCTCTAAACTTACCCCTCATCGATATTTTCATCCCTTAAGACTTTTACACACTTTTTTAAACTAAAGGATTTTTTTCAAGCTAGACTTACACCTGGTTGCATTTTGTTAGACATTCAGAAATGATATTACTTGATGTCCGATCATAATCAACACTCTAACTCACCCCTCATCGATATTTTCATCCCTTAAGACTTTTACACACTTTTTTAAACTAAAGGATTTTTTTCAAGCTAGACTAACACCTGGTTGCATTTTGTTAGACATCCAGCTATGATATCACTTTATGTCCAATCATAATCAACCCTCTAAACTCACCCCTCATCGATATTTTTATCCCTTCAGACTTTTACACACTTTTTTGAACTAAAGGATTTTTTTCAAGCTAGACTAACACCTGGTTGCATTTTGTTAGACATCCAGCTATGATATCATTGATGTCCGATCATAATCAACCCTCTAAACAAACCCCTCATCGATATTTTCATCCCTTAAGACTTTTACACACTTTTTTGAACTAAAGGATTTTTTTCAAGCTAGACTAACACCTGGCTGCATTTTGTTAGACATCCAGCAATGATATCACTTGATGTCCGATTATAATTAACACTCTAAACAAACCCCACATCGATATTTTAATCCCTTAAGACTTTTACACACTTTTTTGAACTAAAGGATTTTTTTCAAGCTAGACTAACACCTGGCTGCATTTTGTTAGACATCCAGCAATGATATCACTTGATGTCCGATCATAATCAACCCTCTAAACAAACCCCTCATCGATATTTTAATCCCTTAAGACTTTTACACACTTTTTTGAACTAAAGGATTTTTTTCAAGCTAGACTAACACCTGGCTGCAATTTTTTTAGACATCCAGCAATGATATCACTTGATGTCCGATCATAATCAACCCTCTAAACTTACCCCTCATCGATATTTTCATCCCTTAAGACTTTTACACACTTTTTTAAACTAAAGGATTTTTTTCAAGCTAGACTAACACCTGGTTGCATTTTGTTAGACATTTAGAAATGATATTACTTGATGTCCGATCATAATCAACCCTCTAACTCACCCCTCATCGATATTTTCATCCCTTAAGACTTTTACACACTTTTTTGAACTAAAGGATTTTTTTCAAGCTAGACTAACACCTGGTTGCATTTTGTTAGACATCCAGCTATGATATCATTGATGTCCGATCATAATCAACCCTCTAAACAAACCCCTCATCGATATTTTCATCCCTTAAGACTTTTAAACACTTTTTTAAACTAAAGGATTTTTTTCAAGCTAGACTAACACCTGGTTGCATTTTGTTAGACATTCAGAAATGATATTACTTGATGTCCGATCATAATCAACCCTCTAACTCACCCCTCATCGATATTTTCATCCCTTAAGACTTTTACACACTTTTTTGAACTAAAGGATTTTTTTCAAGCTAGACTAACACCTGGCTGCATTTTGTTAGACATCCAGCTATGATATCATTGATGTCCGATCATAATCAACCCTCTAAACAAACCCCTCATCGATATTTTAATCCCTTAAGACTTTTACACACTTTTTTGAACTAAAGGATTTTTTTCAAGATAGACTAACACCTGGCTGCATTTTGTTAGACATCCAGCAATGATATCACTTGATGTCTGATTATAATCAACCCTCTAAACTTACCCCTCATCGATATTTTCATCCCTTAAGACTTTTACACACTTTTTTGAAGTAAAGGATTTTTTTTAAGCTAGAATAACACCTGGTTGCATTTTGTTAGACATCCAGAAATGATATTACTTGATGTCCGATCATAACCAACCCTCTAACTCACCCCTCATCGATATTTTCATCCCTTAATACTTTTACACACTTTTTTAAACTAAAGGATTTTTTTCAAGCTAGACTAACACCTGGTTGCATTTTGTTAGACATCCAGCAATGATATTACTTGATGTCCGATCATAATCAACACTCTAACTCACTCCTCATCGATATTTTCATCCCTTAAGACTTATACACAATTTTTTAAACTAAAGGATTTTATTCAAGCTAGACTAACACCTGGTTGCATTTTGTTAGACATCCAGCTATTATATCACTTGATGTCCGATCATAATCAACCCTCTAAACTTACCCCTCATCGATATTTTCATCCCTTAAGACTTTTACACACTTTTTTAAACTAAAGGATTTTTTTGAGCTAGACTAACACCTGGTTGCATTTTGTTAGACATCCAGCAATGATATTACTTGATGTCCGATCATAATCAACCCTCTAACTCACCCCTCATCGATATTTTCATCCCTTAAGACTTTTACACACTTTTTTAAACTAAAGGATTTTTTTCAAGCTAGACTAACACCTGGTTGCATTTTGTTAGACATCCAGCTATGATATCACTTTATGTCCGATCATAATCAACCCTCTAAACTCACCCCTCATCGATATTTTTATCCCTTCAGACTTTTACACACTTTTTTGAACTAAAGGATTTTTTTCAAGCTAGACTAACACCTGGCTGCATTTTGTTAGACATCCAGCAATGATATCACTTGATGTCCGATCATAATCAACACTCTAAACAAACCCCACATCGATATTTTAATCCCTTAAGACTTTTACACACTTTTTTGAACTAAAGGATTTTTTTCAAGCTAGACTAACACCTGGCTGCATTTTGTTAGACATCCAGCAATGATATCACTTGATGTCCGATCATAATCAACCCTCTAAACAAACCCCTCATCGATATTTCCATCCCTTAAGACTTTTACACACTTTTTTAAACTAAAGGATTTTTTTCATGCTAGACTAACACCTGGTTGCATTTTGTTAGACATCCAGCAATGATATCACTTGATGTCCGATCATAATCAACCCTCTAAACAAACCCCACATCGATATTTTAATCCCTTAAGACTTTTACACACTTTTTTGAACTAAAGGATTTTTTTCAAGCTAGACTAACACCTGGTTGCATTTTGTTAGACATTCAGAAATGATATTACTTGATGTCCGATCATAATCAACCCTCTAACTCACCCCTCATCGATATTTTCATCCCTTAAGACTTTTACACACTTTTTTGAACTAAAGGATTTTTTTCAAGCTAGACTAACACCTGGTTGCATTTTGTTAGACATCCAGCTATGATATCATTGATGTCCGATCATAATCAACCCTCTAAACAAACCCCTCATCGATATTTTCATCCCTTAAGACTTTTAAACACTTTTTTAAACTAAAGGATTTTTTTCAAGCTAGACTAACACCTGGTTGCATTTTGTTAGACATTCAGAAATGATATTACTTGATGTCCGATCATAATCAACCCTCTAACTCACCCCTCATCGATATTTTCATCCCTTAAGACTTTTACACACTTTTTTGAACTAAAGGATTTTTTTCAAGCTAGACTAACACCTGGCTGCATTTTGTTAGACATCCAGCTATGATATCATTGATGTCCGATCATAATCAACCCTCTAAACAAACCCCTCATCGATATTTTAATCCCTTAAGACTTTTACACACTTTTTTGAACTAAAGGATTTTTTTCAAGATAGACTAACACCTGGCTGCATTTTGTTAGACATCCAGCAATGATATCACTTGATGTCTGATTATAATCAACCCTCTAAACTTACCCCTCATCGATATTTTCATCCCTTAAGACTTTTACACACTTTTTTGAAGTAAAGGATTTTTTTTAAGCTAGAATAACACCTGGTTGCATTTTGTTAGACATCCAGAAATGATATTACTTGATGTCCGATCATAACCAACCCTCTAACTCACCCCTCATCGATATTTTCATCCCTTAATACTTTTACACACTTTTTTAAACTAAAGGATTTTTTTCAAGCTAGACTAACACCTGGTTGCATTTTGTTAGACATCCAGCAATGATATTACTTGATGTCCGATCATAATCAACACTCTAACTCACTCCTCATCGATATTTTCATCCCTTAAGACTTATACACAATTTTTTAAACTAAAGGATTTTATTCAAGCTAGACTAACACCTGGTTGCATTTTGTTAGACATCCAGCTATTATATCACTTGATGTCCGATCATAATCAACCCTCTAAACTTACCCCTCATCGATATTTTCATCCCTTAAGACTTTTACACACTTTTTTAAACTAAAGGATTTTTTTGAGCTAGACTAACACCTGGTTGCATTTTGTTAGACATCCAGCAATGATATTACTTGATGTCCGATCATAATCAACCCTCTAACTCACCCCTCATCGATATTTTCATCCCTTAAGACTTTTACACACTTTTTTAAACTAAAGGATTTTTTTCAAGCTAGACTAACACCTGGTTGCATTTTGTTAGACATCCAGCTATGATATCACTTTATGTCCGATCATAATCAACCCTCTAAACTCACCCCTCATCGATATTTTTATCCCTTCAGACTTTTACACACTTTTTTGAACTAAAGGATTTTTTTCAAGCTAGACTAACACCTGGCTGCATTTTGTTAGACATCCAGCAATGATATCACTTGATGTCCGATCATAATCAACACTCTAAACAAACCCCACATCGATATTTTAATCCCTTAAGACTTTTACACACTTTTTTGAACTAAAGGATTTTTTTCAAGCTAGACTAACACCTGGCTGCATTTTGTTAGACATCCAGCAATGATATCACTTGATGTCCGATCATAATCAACCCTCTAAACAAACCCCTCATCGATATTTCCATCCCTTAAGACTTTTACACACTTTTTTAAACTAAAGGATTTTTTTCATGCTAGACTAACACCTGGTTGCATTTTGTTAGACATCCAGCAATGATATCACTTGATGTCCGATCATAATCAACCCTCTAAACA
The DNA here is from genome assembly GCA_037103525.1 of Ganaspis brasiliensis. Lineage (NCBI taxonomy): Eukaryota > Metazoa > Arthropoda > Insecta > Hymenoptera > Figitidae > Ganaspis > Ganaspis brasiliensis. The sequence goes on along the minus strand of JAZKLR010000283.1, from coordinate 1,827,771 downwards.
AACCCCACATCGATATTTTAATCCCTTAAGACTTTTACACACTTTTTTGAACTAAAGGATTTTTTTCAAGCTAGACTAACACCTGGTTGCATTTTGTTAGACATCCAGCAATAATATCACTTGATGTACGATCAAAATCAACCCTCTAAACAAACCCCTCATCGATATTTTAATCCCTTAAGACTTTTACACACTTTTTTAAACTAAAGGATTTTTTTCATGCTAGACTAACACCTGGTTGCATTTTGTTAGACATCCAGCAATGATATCACTTGATGTCCGATCATAATCAACCCTCTAAACAAACCCCTCATCGATATTTTCATCCCTTAAGACTTTTACACACTTTTTTAAACTAAAGGATTTTTTTCATGCTAGACTAACACCTGGTTGCATTTTGTTAGACATCCAGCTATGATATCACTTTATGTCCGATCATAATCAACCCTCTAAACTCACCCCTCATCGATATTTTTATCCCTTCAGACTTTTACACACTTTTTTGAACTAAAGGATTTTTTTCAAGCTAGACTAACACCTGGCTGCATTTTGTTAGACATCCAGCAATAATATCACTTGATGTACGATCAAAATCAACCCTCTAAACAAACCCCTCATCGATATTTTAATCCCTTAAGACTTTTACACACTTTTTTAAACTAAAGGATTTTTTTCATGCTAGACTAACACCTGTTTGCATTTTGTTAGACATCCAGCAATGATATCACTTGATGTCCGATCATAATCAACCCTCTAAACAAACCCCTCATCGATATTTTCATCCCTTAAGACTTTTACACACTTTTTTAAACTAAAGGATTTTTTTCATGCTAGACTAACACCTGGTTGCATTTTGTTAGACATCCAGCTATGATATCACTTTATGTCCGATCATAATCAACCCTCTAAACTCACCCCTCATCGATATTTTTATCCCTTCAGACTTTTACACACTTTTTTGAACTAAAGGATTTTTTTCAAGCTAGACTAACACCTGGCTGCATTTTGTTAGACATCCAGCAATAATATCACTTGATGTACGATCAAAATCAACCCTCTAAACAAACCCCTCATCGATATTTTAATCCCTTAAGACTTTTACACACTTTTTTAAACTAAAGGATTTTTTTTATGCTAGACTAACACCTGGTTGCATTTTGTTAGACATCCAGCAATGATATCACTTGATGTCCGATCATAATCAACCCTCTAAACAAACCCCACATCGATATTTTAATCCCTTAAGACTTTTACACACTTTTTTGAACTAAAGGATTTTTTTCATGCTAGACTAACACCTGGTTGCATTTTGTTAGACATCCAGCAATGATATCACTTGATGTCCGATCATAATCAACCCTCTAAACAAACCCCTCATCGATATTTTCATCCCTTAAGACTTTTACACACTTTTTTAAACTAAAGGATTTTTTTCATGCTAGACTAACACCTGGTTGCATTTTGTTAGACATCCAGCTATGATATCACTTGATGTCCGATAATAATTAACCCTCTAAACTCACCCCTCATCGATATCTTCATCCCGTAAGACTTTTACACACTTTTTTGAATTAAAGGATTTTTTTCAAGCTAGACTAACATCTGGTTGCATTTTGTTAGACATCCAGCAATGATATCACTTGATGTCCGATCATAATCAACCCTCTAAACAAACCCCTCATCGATATTTTAATCCCTTAAGGCTTTTACACACTTTTTTGAACTAAAGGATTTTTTTCAAGCTAGACTAACACCTGGCTGCAATTTGTTAGACATCCAGCAATGATATCACTTGATGTCCGATCATAATCAACCCTCTAAACTCACCCCTCATCGATATTTTCATCCCTTAAGACTTTTACACACTTTTTTGAACTAAAGGATTTTTTCAAGCTAGACTAACACCTGGCTGCATTTTGTTAGACATCCAGCAATGATATCACTTGATGTCCGATCATAATCAACCCTCTAAACAAACCCCTCATCGATATTTTCATCCCTTAAGACTTTTACACACTTTTTTGAACTTAAGCATTTTTTTCAAGCTAGACTAACATCTGGTTGCATTTTGTTAGACATCCAGCTATTATATCACTTAATGTCCGATCATAATCAACCCTTTAAACTTACCCCTCATCGATATTTTCATCCCTTAAGACTTTTACACACTTTTTTAAAGTAAAGAATTTTTTTCAAGCTAGAATAACACCTGGCTGCATTTTGTTAGACATCCAGCAATGATATCACTTGATGTCCGATCATAATCAACCCTCTAAACAAACCCCACATCGATATTTTAATCCCTTAAGACTTTTACACACTTTTTTGAACTAAAGGATTTTTTTCAAGCTAGACTAACACCTGGCTGCATTTTGTTAGACATCCAGCAATGATATCACTTGATGTCCGATCATAATCAACCCTCTAAACTCACCCCTCATCGATATTTTCATCCCTTAAGACTTTTACACACTTTTTTGAACTAAAGGATTTTTTTCAAGCTAGACTAACACCTGGTTGCATTTTCTTAGACATCCAGCAATGATATCACTTAATGTCCGATCATAATCAACCCTCTAAACAAACCCCTCATCGATATTTTAATCCCTTAAGACTTTTACACACTTTTTTAAACTAAAGGATTTTTTTCAAGCTAGACTAAGACATCGTTGCATTTTGTTAGACATCCAGCTATGATATCACTTGATGTCCGATCATAATTAACCCTCTAAACTCACCCCTCATCGATATCTTCATCCCGTAAGACTTTTACACACTTTTTTGAATTAAAGGATTTTTTTCAAGCTAGACTAACATCTGGTTGCATTTTGTTAGGCATCCAGCAATGATATCACTTGATGTTCGATCATAATCAACCCTCTAAACAAACCCCTCATCGATATTTTAATCCCTTAAGACTTTTACACACTTTTTTGAACTAAAGGATTTTTTTCAAGCTAGACTAACAACTGGCTGCATTTTGTTAGACATCCAGCAATGATATCACTTGATGTCCGATGATAATCAACCCTCTAAACTCACCCCTCATCAATATTTTCATTCCTTAAGACTTTTACACACTTTTTTGAACTAAAGGATTTTTTTCAAGCTACACTAACACCTGGTTGCATTTTCTTAGACATCCAGCAATGATATCACTTAATGTCCGATCATAATCAACCCTCTAAACAAACCCCTCATCGATATTTTAATCCCTTAAGACTTTTACACACTTTTTTGAACTAAAGGATTTTTTTTAAGCTAGACTAACACCTGGCTGCATTTTGTTAGACATCCAGCAATGATATCACTTGATGTCCGATCATAATCAACCCTCTAAACTCACCCCTCATCGATATTTTCATCTCTTAAGACTTTTACACACTTTTTTAAACTAAAGGATTCTTTTCAAGCTAGACTAAGACATCGTTGCATTTTGTTAGACATCCAGCTATGATATCACTTGATGTCCGATCATAATTAACCCTCTAAACTCACCCCTCATCGATATCTTCATCCCGTAAGACTTTTACACACTTTTTTGAATTAAAGGATTTTTTTCAAGCTAGACAAACATCTGGTTGCATTTTGTTAGACATCCAGCAATGATATCACTTGATGTCCGATCATAATCAACCCTCTAAACAAACCCCTCATCGATATTTTAATCCCTTAAGACTTTTACACACTTTTTTGAACTAAAGGATTTTTTTCAAGCTAGACTAACACCTGGCTGCATTTTGTTAGACATCCAGCAATGATATCACTTGATGTCCGATCATAATCTACCCTCTAAACAAACCCCACATCGATATTTTAATCCCTTAAGACTTTTACACACTTTTTTGAACTAAACGATTTTTTTCAAGCTAGACTAACACCTGGCTGCATTTTGTTAGACATCCAGCAATGATATCACTTGATGTCCGATCATAATCAACCCTCTAAACTCACCCCTCATCGATATCTTCATCCCGTAAGACTTTTACACACTTTTTTGAATTAAAGGATTTTTTTCAAGCTAGAATAACATCTGGTTGCATTTTGTTAGACATCCAGCAATGATATCACTTGATGTCCGATCATAATCAACCCTCTAAACTCACCCCTCATCGATATTTTTATCCCTTCAGACTTTTACACACTTTTTTGAACTAAAGGATTTTTTTCAAGCTAGACTAACACCTGGTTGCATTTTGTTAGACATCCAGCTATGATATCATTGATGTCCGATCATAATCAACACTCTAAACAAACCCCACATCGATATTTTAATCCCTTAAGACTTTTACACACTTTTTTAAACTAAAGGAGTTTTTTTAAGATAGAGTAACATCTGGTTGCATTTTGTTAGACATCCAGCTATTATATCACTTAATGTCCGATCATAATCAACCCTCTAAACTTACCCCTCATCGATATTTTCATCCCTTAAGACTTTTACACACTTTTTTAAACTAAAGGATTTTTTTCAAGCTAGACTAACACTTGGTTGCATTTTGTTAGACATTCAGAAATGATATTACTTGATGTCCGATCATAATCAACCCTCTAACTCACCCCTCATCGATATTTTCATCCCTTAAGACTTTTACACACTTTTTTAAACTAAAGGATTTTTTTCATGCTAGACTAACACCTGGTTGCATTTTGTTAGACATCCAGCTATGATATTACTTTATGTCCGATCATAATCAACCCTCTAAACTCACCCCTCATCGATATTTTTATTCCTTCAGACTTTTACACACTTTTTTGAACTAAAGGATTTTTTTCAAGCTAGACTAACACCTGGTTGCATTTTGTTAGACATCCAGCTATGATATCATTGATGTCCGATCATAATCAACCCTCTAAACAAACCCCTCATCGATATTTTCATCCCTTAAGACTTTTAAACACTTTCTTAAACTAAAGGATTTTTTTCAAGCTAGACTAACACCTGGCTGCATTTTGTTAGACATCCAGCAATGATATCACTTGATGTCCGATCATAATCAACACTCTAAACAAACCCCACATCGATATTTTAATCCCTTAAGACTTTTACACACTTTTTTAAACTAAAGGATTCTTTTCAAGCTAGACTAAGACATCGTTGCATTTTGTTAGACATCCAGCTATGATATCACTTGATGTCCGATCATAATTAACCCTCTAAACTCACCCCTCATCGATATCTTCATCCCGTAAGACTTTTACACACTTTTTTGAATTAAAGGATTTTTTTCAAGCTAGAATAACATCTGGTTGCATTTTGTTAGACATCCAGCAATGATATCACTTGATGTCCGATCATAATCAACCCTCTAAACAAACCCCTCATCGATATTTTAATCCCTTAAGACTTTTACACACTTTTTTGAACTAAAGGATTTTTTTCAAGCTAGACTAACACCTGGTTGCATTTTGTTAGACATCCAGCAATGATATCACTTGATGTCCGATCATAATCAACCCTCTAAACAAACCCCACATCGATATTTTAATCCCTTAAGACTTTTACACACTTTTTTGAACTAAAGGATTTTTTTCAAGCTAGACTAACACCTGGCTGCATTTTGTTAGACATCCAGCAATGATATCACTTGATGTCCGATCATAATCAACCCTCTAAACTCACTCCTCATCGATATTTTCATCCCTTAAGACTTTTACACACTTTTTTGAACTAAAGGATTTTTTTTAAGCTAGAATAACACCTGGTTGCATTTTGTTAGACATCCAGCAATGATATTACTTGATGTCCGATCATAATCAACCCTCTAACTCACCCATCATCGATATTTTCATCCCTTAAGACTTTTACTCACTTTTTTGAACTAAAGGATTTTTTTCAAGCTAGACTAACACCTGGCTGCATTTTGTTAGACATCCAGCAATGATATCACTTGATGTCCGATCATAATCAACCCTCTAAACTCACTCCTCATCGATATTTTCATCCCTTAAGACTTTTACACACTTTTTTGAACTAAAGGATTTTTTTTAAGCTAGACTAACACCTGGTTGCATTTTGTTAGACATCCAGCAATGATATCACTTGATGTCCGATCATAATCAACCCTCTAAACAAACCCCACATCGATATTTTAATCCCTTAAGACTTTTACACACTTTTTTGAACTAAAGGATTTTTTTCAAGCTAGACTAACACCTGGCTGCATTTTGTTAGACATCCAGCAATGATATCACTTGATGTCCGATCATAATCAACCCTCTAAACTCACTCCTCATCGATATTTTCATCCCTTAAGACGTTTACACACTTTTTTGAAGTAAAGGATTTTTTTTAAGCTAGAATAACACCTGGTTGCATTTTGTTAGACATCCAGCAATGATATTACTTGATGTCCGATCATAATCAACCCTCTAACTCACCCTTCATCGATATTTTCATCCCTTAAGACTTTTACACACTTTTTTGAACTAAAGGATTTTTTCAAGCTAGACTAACACCTGGCTGCATTTTGTTAGACATCCAGCAATGATATCACTTGATGTCCGATCATAATCAATCCTCTAAACAAACCCCTCATCGATATTTTCATCCCTTAAGACTTTTACACACTTTTTTGAACTTAAGCATTTTTTTCAAGCTAGACTAACATCTGGTTGCATTTTGTTAGACATCCAGCTATTATATCACTTAATGTCCGATCATAATCAACCCTCTAAACTTACCCCTCATCGATATTTTCATCCCTTAAGACTTTTACACACTTTTTTAAACTAAAGGATTTTTTTCAAGCTAGACTTACACCTGGTTGCATTTTGTTAGACATTCAGAAATGATATTACTTGATGTCCGATCATAATCAACACTCTAACTCACCCCTCATCGATATTTTCATCCCTTAAGACTTTTACACACTTTTTTAAACTAAAGGATTTTTTTCAAGCTAGACTAACACCTGGTTGCATTTTGTTAGACATCCAGCTATGATATCACTTTATGTCCAATCATAATCAACCCTCTAAACTCACCCCTCATCGATATTTTTATCCCTTCAGACTTTTACACACTTTTTTGAACTAAAGGATTTTTTTCAAGCTAGACTAACACCTGGTTGCATTTTGTTAGACATCCAGCTATGATATCATTGATGTCCGATCATAATCAACCCTCTAAACAAACCCCTCATCGATATTTTCATCCCTTAAGACTTTTACACACTTTTTTGAACTAAAGGATTTTTTTCAAGCTAGACTAACACCTGGCTGCATTTTGTTAGACATCCAGCAATGATATCACTTGATGTCCGATTATAATTAACACTCTAAACAAACCCCACATCGATATTTTAATCCCTTAAGACTTTTACACACTTTTTTGAACTAAAGGATTTTTTTCAAGCTAGACTAACACCTGGCTGCATTTTGTTAGACATCCAGCAATGATATCACTTGATGTCCGATCATAATCAACCCTCTAAACAAACCCCTCATCGATATTTTAATCCCTTAAGACTTTTACACACTTTTTTGAACTAAAGGATTTTTTTCAAGCTAGACTAACACCTGGCTGCAATTTTTTTAGACATCCAGCAATGATATCACTTGATGTCCGATCATAATCAACCCTCTAAACTTACCCCTCATCGATATTTTCATCCCTTAAGACTTTTACACACTTTTTTAAACTAAAGGATTTTTTTCAAGCTAGACTAACACCTGGTTGCATTTTGTTAGACATTCAGAAATGATATTACTTGATGTCCGATCATAATCAACCCTCTAACTCACCCCTCATCGATATTTTCATCCCTTAAGACTTTTACACACTTTTTTGAACTAAAGGATTTTTTTCAAGCTAGACTAACACCTGGTTGCATTTTGTTAGACATCCAGCTATGATATCATTGATGTCCGATCATAATCAACCCTCTAAACAAACCCCTCATCGATATTTTCATCCCTTAAGACTTTTAAACACTTTTTTAAACTAAAGGATTTTTTTCAAGCTAGACTAACACCTGGTTGCATTTTGTTAGACATCCAGCTATGATATCATTGATGTCCGATCATAATCAACCCTCTAAACAAACCCCTCATCGATATTTTCATCCCTTAAGACTTTTAAACACTTTTTTAAACTAAAGGATTTTTTTCAAGCTAGACTAACACCTGGCTGCATTTTGTTAGACATCCAGCAATGATATCACTTGATGTCCGATCATAATCAACACTCTAAACAAACCCCACATCGATATTTTAATCCCTTAAGACTTTTACACACTTTTTTGAACTAAAGGATTTTTTTCAAGCTAGACTAACACCTGGCTGCATTTTGTTAGACATCCAGCAATGATATCACTTGATGTCCGATCATAATCAACCCTCTAAACTCACCCCTCATCGATATTTTCATCTCTTAAAACTTTTACACACTTTTTTAAACTAAAGGATTCTTTTCAAGCTAGACTAAGACATCGTTGCATTTTGTTAGACATCCAGCTATGATATCACTTGATGTCCGATCATAATTAACCCTCTAAACTCACCCCTCATCGATATCTTCATCCCGTAAGACTTTTACACACTTTTTTGAATTAAAGGATTTTTTTCAAGCTAGACTAACATCTGGTTGCATTTTGTTAGACATCCAGCAATGATATCACTTGATGTCCGATCATAATCAACCCTCTAAACAAACCCCTCATCGATATTTTAATCCCTTAAGACTTTTACACACTTTTTTGAACTAAAGGATTTTTTTCAAGCTAGACTAACACCTGGTTGCATTTTGTTAGACATCCAGCAATGATATCACTTGATGTCCGATCATAATCAACCCTCTAAACAAACCCCACATCGATATTTTAATCCCTTAAGACTTTTACACACTTTTTTGAACTAAAGGATTTTTTTTAAGCTAGACTAACACCTGGCTGCATTTTGTTAGACATCCAGCAATGATATCACTTGATGTCCGATCATAATCAACCCTCTAAACTCACTCCTCATCGATATTTTCATCCCTTAAGACTTTTACACACTTTTTTGAACTAAAGGATTTTTTTTAAGCTAGACTAACACCTGGTTGCATTTTCTTAGACATCCAGCAATAATATCACTTGATGTCCGATCATAATCAACCCTCTAAACAAACCCCACATCGATATTTTAATCCCTTAAGACTTTTACACACTTTTTTGAACTAAAGGATTTTTTTCAAGCTAGACTAACACCTGGCTGCATTTTGTTAGACATCCAGCAATGATATCACTTGATGTCCGATCATAATCAACCCTCTAAACTCACTCCTCATCGATATTTTCATCCCTTAAGACGTTTACACACTTTTTTGAAGTAAAGGATTTTTTTTAAGCTTGAATAACACCTGGTTGCATTTTGTTAGACATCCAGCAATGATATTACTTGATGTCCGATCATAATCAACCCTCTAACTCACCCTTCATCGATATTTTCATCCCTTAAGACTTTTACACACTTTTTTGAACTAAAGGATTTTTTCAAGCTAGACTAACACCTGGCTGCATTTTGTTAGACATCCAGCAATGATATCACTTGATGTCCGATCATAATCAATCCTCTAAACAAACCCCTCATCGATATTTTCATCCCTTAAGACTTTTACACACTTTTTTGAACTTAAGCATTTTTTTCAAGCTAGACTAACACCTGGCTGCATTTTGTTAGACATCCAGCAATGATATCACTTGATGTCCGATCATAATCAACACTCTAAACAAACCACACATCGATATTTTAATCCCTTAAGACTTTTACACACTTTTTTGAACTAAAGGATTTTTTTCAAGCTAGACTAACACCTGGCTGCATTTTGTTAGACATCCAGCAATGATATCACTTGATGTCCGATCATAATCAACCCTCTAAACTCACCCCTCATCGATATTTTCATCTCTTAAAACTTTTACACACTTTTTTAAACTAAAGGATTCTTTTCAAGCTAGACTAAGACATCGTTGCATTTTGTTAGACATCCAGCTATGATATCACTTGATGTCCGATCATAATTAACCCTCTAAACTCACCCCTCATCGATATCTTCATCCCGTAAGACTTTTACACACTTTTTTGAATTAAAGGATTTTTTTCAAGCTAGACTAACATCTGGTTGCATTTTGTTAGACATCCAGCAATGATATCACTTGATGTCCGATCATAATCAACCCTCTAAACAAACCCCTCATCGATATTTTAATCCCTTAAGACTTTTACACACTTTTTTGAACTAAAGGATTTTTTTCAAGCTAGACTAACACCTGGTTGCATTTTGTTAGACATCCAGCAATGATATCACTTGATGTCCGATCATAATCAACCCTCTAAACAAACCCCACATCGATATTTTAATCCCTTAAGACTTTTACACACTTTTTTGAACTAAAGGATTTTTTTTAAGCTAGACTAACACCTGGCTGCATTTTGTTAGACATCCAGCAATGATATCACTTGATGTCCGATCATAATCAACCCTCTAAACTCACTCCTCATCGATATTTTCATCCCTTAAGACTTTTACACACTTTTTTGAACTAAAGGATTTTTTTTAAGCTAGACTAACACCTGGTTGCATTTTCTTAGACATCCAGCAATAATATCACTTGATGTCCGATCATAATCAACCCTCTAAACAAACCCCACATCGATATTTTAATCCCTTAAGACTTTTACACACTTTTTTGAACTAAAGGATTTTTTTCAAGCTAGACTAACACCTGGCTGCATTTTGTTAGACATCCAGCAATGATATCACTTGATGTCCGATCATAATCAACCCTCTAAACTCACTCCTCATCGATATTTTCATCCCTTAAGACGTTTACACACTTTTTTGAAGTAAAGGATTTTTTTTAAGCTAGAATAACACCTGGTTGCATTTTGTTAGACATCCAGCAATGATATTACTTGATGTCCGATCATAATCAACCCTCTAACTCACCCTTCATCGATATTTTCATCCCTTAAGACTTTTACACACTTTTTTGAACTAAAGGATTTTTTCAAGCTAGACTAACACCTGGCTGCATTTTGTTAGACATCCAGCAATGATATCACTTGATGTCCGATCATAATCAATCCTCTAAACAAACCCCTCATCGATATTTTCATCCCTTAAGACTTTTACACACTTTTTTGAACTTAAGCATTTTTTTCAAGCTAGACTAACATCTGGTTGCATTTTGTTAGACATCCAGCTATTATATCACTTAATGTCCGATCATAATCAACCCTCTAAACTTACCCCTCATCGATATTTTCATCCCTTAAGACTTTTACACACTTTTTTAAACTAAAGGATTTTTTTCAAGCTAGACTTACACCTGGTTGCATTTTGTTAGACATTCAGAAATGATATTACTTGATGTCCGATCATAATCAACACTCTAACTCACCCCTCATCGATATTTTCATCCCTTAAGACTTTTACACACTTTTTTAAACTAAAGGATTTTTTTCAAGCTAGACTAACACCTGGTTGCATTTTGTTAGACATCCAGCTATGATATCACTTTATGTCCGATCATAATCAACCCTCTAAACTCACCCCTCATCGATATTTTTATCCCTTCAGACTTTTACACACTTTTTTGAACTAAAGGATTTTTTTCAAGCTAGACTAACACCTGGTTGCATTTTGTTAGACATCCAGCTATGATATCATTGATGTCCGATCATAATCAACCCTCTAAACAAACCCCTCATCGATATTTTCATCCCTTAAGACTTTTACACACTTTTTTGAACTAAAGGATTTTTTTCAAGCTAGACTAACACCTGGCTGCATTTTGTTAGACATCCAGCAATGATATCACTTGATGTCCGATCATAATCAACCCTCTAAACAAACCCCTCATCGATATTTTAATCCCTTAAGACTTTTACACACTTTTTTGAACTAAAGGATTTTTTTCAAGCTAGACTAACACCTGGCTGCATTTTTTTAGACATCCAGCAATGATATCACTTGATGTCCGATCATAATCAACCCTCTAAACTTACCCCTCATCGATATTTTCATCCCTTAAGACTTTTACACACTTTTTTAAACTAAAGGATTTTTTTCAAGCTAGACTAACACCTGGTTGCATTTTGTTAGACATTCAGAAATGATATTACTTGATGTCCGATCATAATCAACCCTCTAACTCACCCCTCATCGATATTTTCATCCCTTAAGACTTTTACACACTTTTTTAAACTAAAGGTTTTTTTTCATGCTAGACTAACACCTGGTTGCATTTTGTTAGACATCCAGCTATGATATTACTTTATGTCCGATCATAATCAACCCTCTAAACTCACCCCTCATCGATATTTTTATCCCTTCAGACTTTTACACACTTTTTTGAACTAAAGGATTTTTTTCAAGCTAGACTAACACCTGGTTGCATTTTGTTAGACATCCAGCTATGATATCATTGATGTCCGATCATAATCAACCCTCTAAACAAACCCCTCATCGATATTTTCATCCCTTAAGACTTTTAAACACTTTTTTAAACTAAAGGATTTTTTTCAAGCTAGACTAACACCTGGCTGCATTTTGTTAGACATCCAGCAATGATATCACTTGATGTCCGATCATAATCAACACACTAAACAAACCCCACATCGATATTTTAATCCCTTAAGACTTTTACACACTTTTTTGAACTAAAGGATTTTTTTCAAGCTAGACTAACACCTGGCTGCATTTTGTTAGACATCCAGCAATGATATCACTTGATGTCCGATCATAATCAACCCTCTAAACTCACCCCTCATCGATATTTTCATCTCTTAAAACTTTTACACACTTTTTTAAACTAAAGGATTCTTTTCAAGCTAGACTTAGACATCGTTGCATTTTGTTAGACATCCAGCTATGATATCACTTGATGTCCGATCATAATTAACCCTCTAAACTCACCCCTCATCGATATCTTCATCCCGTAAGACTTTTACACACTTTTTTGAATTAAAGGATTTTTTTCAAGCTAGACTAACATCTGGTTGCATTTTGTTAGACATCCAGCAATGATATCACTTGATGTCCGATCATAATCAACCCTCTAAACTCACTCCTCATCGATATTTTCATCCCTTAAGACTTTTACACACTTTTTTGAACTAAAGGATTTTTTTTAAGCTAGACTAACAACTGGTTGCATTTTCTTAGACATCCAGCAATGATATCACTTAATGTCCGATCATAATCAACCCTCTAAACAAACCCCTCATCGATATTTTAATCCCTTAAGACTTTTACACACTTTTTTAAACTAAAGGATTTTTTTCAAGCTAGACTAACACCTGGCTGCATTTTTTTAGACATCCAGCAATGATATCACTTGATGTCCGATCATAATCAACCCTCTAAACAAACCCCTCATCGATATTTTAATCCCTTTTGACTTTTACACACTTTTTTGAACTAAAGGAGTTTTTTCAAGATAGACTAACACCTGGCTGCATTTTGTTAGACATCCAGCAATGATATCACTTGATGTCCGATTATAATCAACCCTCTAAACTTACCCCTCATCGATATTTTCATCCCTTAAGACGTTTACACACTTTTTTGAAGTAAAGGATTTTTTTTAAGCTAGAATAACACCTGGTTGCATTTTGTTAGACATCTAGCAATGATATTACTTGATGTCCGATCATAATCAACCCTCTAACTCACCCCTCATCGATATTTTCATCCCTTAAGACTTTTACACACTTTTTTGAACTAAAGGATTTTTTCAAGCTAGACTAACACCTGGCTGCATTTTGTTAGACATCCAGCAATGATATCACTTGATGTCCGATCATAATCAATCCTCTAAACAAACCCCTCATCGATATTTTCATCCCTTAAGACTTTTACACACTTTTTTGAACTTAAGCATTTTTTTCAAGCTAGACTTACATCTGGTTGCATTTTGTTAGACATCCAGCTATTATATCACTTAATGTCCGATCATAATTAACCCTCTAAACTTACCCCTCATCGATATTTTCATCCCTTAAGACTTTTACACACTTTTTTAAACTAAAGGATTTTTTTTCAAGCTAGACTTACACCTGGTTGCATTTTGTTAGACATTCAGAAATGATATTACTTGATGTCCGATCATAATCAACCCTCTAACTCACCCCTCATCGATATTTTCATCCCTTAAGACTTTTACACACTTTTTTAAACTAAAGGATTTTTTTCAAGCTAGACTAACACCTGGTTGCATTTTGTTAGACATCCAGCTATGATATCACTTTATGTCCGATCATAATCAACCCTCTAAACTCACCCCTCATCGATATTTTTATCCCTTCAGACTTTTACACACTTTTTTGAACTAAAGGATTTTTTTCAAGCTAGACTAACACCTGGTTGCATTTTGTTAGACATCCAGCTATGATATCATTGATGTCCGATCATAATCAACCCTCTAAACAAACCCCTCATCGATATTTTCATCCCTTAAGACTTTTACACACTTTTTTGAACTAAAGGATTTTTTTCAAGCTAGACTAACACCTGGCTGCATTTTGTTAGACATCCAGCAATGATATCACTTGATGTCCGATTATAATTAACACTCTAAACAAACCCCACATCGATATTTTAATCCCTTAAGACTTTTACACACTTTTTTGAACTAAAGGATTTTTTTCAAGCTAGACTAACACCTGGCTGCATTTTGTTAGACATCCAGCAATGATATCACTTGATGTCCGATCATAATCAACCCTCTAAACAAACCCCTCATCGATATTTTAATCCCTTAAGACTTTTACACACTTTTTTGAACTAAAGGATTTTTTTCAAGCTAGACTAACACCTGGCTGCAATTTTTTTAGACATCCAGCAATGATATCACTTGATGTCCGATCATAATCAACCCTCTAAACTTACCCCTCATCGATATTTTCATCCCTTAAGACTTTTACACACTTTTTTAAACTAAAGGATTTTTTTCAAGCTAGACTAACACCTGGTTGCATTTTGTTAGACATTCAGAAATGATATTACTTGATGTCCGATCATAATCAACCCTCTAACTCACCCCTCATCGATATTTTCATCCCTTAAGACTTTTACACACTTTTTTGAACTAAAGGATTTTTTTCAAGCTAGACTAACACCTGGTTGCATTTTGTTAGACATCCAGCTATGATATCATTGATGTCCGATCATAATCAACCCTCTAAACAAACCCCTCATCGATATTTTCATCCCTTAAGACTTTTAAACACTTTTTTAAACTAAAGGATTTTTTTCAAGCTAGACTAACACCT
Source organism: Ganaspis brasiliensis (assembly GCA_037103525.1). Taxonomy (NCBI): domain Eukaryota; kingdom Metazoa; phylum Arthropoda; class Insecta; order Hymenoptera; family Figitidae; genus Ganaspis; species Ganaspis brasiliensis. The sequence goes on along the minus strand of JAZKLR010000283.1, from coordinate 1,812,510 downwards.
GGTTGCATTTTGTTAGACATCCAGCTATGATATCATTGATGTCCGATCATAATCAACCCTCTAAACAAACCCCTCATCGATATTTTCATCCCTTAAGACTTTTAAACACTTTTTTAAACTAAAGGATTTTTTTCAAGCTAGACTAACACCTGGCTGCATTTTGTTAGACATCCAGCAATGATATCACTTGATGTCCGATCATAATCAACACTCTAAACAAACCCCACATCGATATTTTAATCCCTTAAGACTTTTACACACTTTTTTGAACTAAAGGATTTTTTTCAAGCTAGACTAACACCTGGCTGCATTTTGTTAGACATCCAGCAATGATATCACTTGATGTCCGATCATAATCAACCCTCTAAACTCACCCCTCATCGATATTTTCATCTCTTAAAACTTTTACACACTTTTTTAAACTAAAGGATTCTTTTCAAGCTAGACTAAGACATCGTTGCATTTTGTTAGACATCCAGCTATGATATCACTTGATGTCCGATCATAATTAACCCTCTAAACTCACCCCTCATCGATATCTTCATCCCGTAAGACTTTTACACACTTTTTTGAATTAAAGGATTTTTTTCAAGCTAGACTAACATCTGGTTGCATTTTGTTAGACATCCAGCAATGATATCACTTGATGTCCGATCATAATCAACCCTCTAAACAAACCCCTCATCGATATTTTAATCCCTTAAGACTTTTACACACTTTTTTGAACTAAAGGATTTTTTTCAAGCTAGACTAACACCTGGTTGCATTTTGTTAGACATCCAGCAATGATATCACTTGATGTCCGATCATAATCAACCCTCTAAACAAACCCCACATCGATATTTTAATCCCTTAAGACTTTTACACACTTTTTTGAACTAAAGGATTTTTTTTAAGCTAGACTAACACCTGGCTGCATTTTGTTAGACATCCAGCAATGATATCACTTGATGTCCGATCATAATCAACCCTCTAAACTCACTCCTCATCGATATTTTCATCCCTTAAGACTTTTACACACTTTTTTGAACTAAAGGATTTTTTTTAAGCTAGACTAACACCTGGTTGCATTTTCTTAGACATCCAGCAATAATATCACTTGATGTCCGATCATAATCAACCCTCTAAACAAACCCCACATCGATATTTTAATCCCTTAAGACTTTTACACACTTTTTTGAACTAAAGGATTTTTTTCAAGCTAGACTAACACCTGGCTGCATTTTGTTAGACATCCAGCAATGATATCACTTGATGTCCGATCATAATCAACCCTCTAAACTCACTCCTCATCGATATTTTCATCCCTTAAGACGTTTACACACTTTTTTGAAGTAAAGGATTTTTTTTAAGCTAGAATAACACCTGGTTGCATTTTGTTAGACATCCAGCAATGATATTACTTGATGTCCGATCATAATCAACCCTCTAACTCACCCTTCATCGATATTTTCATCCCTTAAGACTTTTACACACTTTTTTGAACTAAAGGATTTTTTCAAGCTAGACTAACACCTGGCTGCATTTTGTTAGACATCCAGCAATGATATCACTTGATGTCCGATCATAATCAATCCTCTAAACAAACCCCTCATCGATATTTTCATCCCTTAAGACTTTTACACACTTTTTTGAACTTAAGCATTTTTTTCAAGCTAGACTAACATCTGGTTGCATTTTGTTAGACATCCAGCTATTATATCACTTAATGTCCGATCATAATCAACCCTCTAAACTTACCCCTCATCGATATTTTCATCCCTTAAGACTTTTACACACTTTTTTAAACTAAAGGATTTTTTTCAAGCTAGACTTACACCTGGTTGCATTTTGTTAGACATTCAGAAATGATATTACTTGATGTCCGATCATAATCAACACTCTAACTCACCCCTCATCGATATTTTCATCCCTTAAGACTTTTACACACTTTTTTAAACTAAAGGATTTTTTTCAAGCTAGACTAACACCTGGTTGCATTTTGTTAGACATCCAGCTATAATATCACTTCATGTCCGATCATAATCAACCCTCTAAACTCACCCCTCATCGATATTTTTATCCCTTCAGACTTTTACACACTTTTTTGAACTAAAGGATTTTTTTCAAGCTAGACTAACACCTGGTTGCATTTTGTTAGACATCCAGCTATGATATCATTGATGTCCGATCATAATCAACCCTCTAAACAAACCCCTCATCGATATTTTCATCCCTTAAGACTTTTACACACTTTTTTGAACTAAAGGATTTTTTTCAAGCTAGACTAACACCTGGCTGCATTTTGTTAGACATCCAGCAATGATATCACTTGATGTCCGATCTTAATCAACCCTCTAAACAAACCCCTCATCGATATTTTAATCCCTTAAGACTTTTACACACTTTTTTGAACTAAAGGATTTTTTTCAAGCTAGACTAACACCTGGCTGCATTTTTTTAGACATCCAGCAATGATATCACTTGATGTCCGATCATAATCAACCCTCTAAACTTACCCCTCATCGATATTTTCATCCCTTAAGACTTTTACACACTTTTTTAAACTAAAGGATTTTTTTCAAGCTAGACTAACACCTGGTTGCATTTTGTTAGACATTCAGAAATGATATTACTTGATGTCCGATCATAATCAACCCTCTAACTCACCCCTCATCGATATTTTCATCCCTTAAGACTTTTACACACTTTTTTAAACTAAAGGTTTTTTTTCATGCTAGACTAACACCTGGTTGCATTTTGTTAGACATCCAGCTATGATATTACTTTATGTCCGATCATAATCAACCCTCTAAACTCACCCCTCATCGATATTTTTATCCCTTCAGACTTTTACACACTTTTTTGAACTAAAGGATTTTTTTCAAGCTAGACTAACACCTGGTTGCATTTTGTTAGACATCCAGCTATGATATCATTGATGTCCGATCATAATCAACCCTCTAAACAAACCCCTCATCGATATTTTCATCCCTTAAGACTTTTAAACACTTTTTTAAACTAAAGGATTTTTTTCAAGCTAGACTAACACCTGGCTGCATTTTGTTAGACATCCAGCAATGATATCACTTGATGTCCGATCATAATCAACACACTAAACAAACCCCACATCGATATTTTAATCCCTTAAGACTTTTACACACTTTTTTGAACTAAAGGATTTTTTTCAAGCTAGACTAACACCTGGCTGCATTTTGTTAGACATCCAGCAATGATATCACTTGATGTCCGATCATAATCAACCCTCTAAACTCACCCCTCATCGATATTTTCATCTCTTAAAACTTTTACACACTTTTTTAAACTAAAGGATTCTTTTCAAGCTAGACTTAGACATCGTTGCATTTTGTTAGACATCCAGCTATGATATCACTTGATGTCCGATCATAATTAACCCTCTAAACTCACCCCTCATCGATATCTTCATCCCGTAAGACTTTTACACACTTTTTTGAATTAAAGGATTTTTTTCAAGCTAGACTAACATCTGGTTGCATTTTGTTAGACATCCAGCAATGATATCACTTGATGTCCGATCATAATCAACCCTCTAAACAAACCCCTCATCGATATTTTAATCCCTTAAGACTTTTACACACTTTTTTGAACTAAAGGATTTTTTTCAAGCTAGACTAACACCTGGTTGCATTTTGTTAGACATCCAGCAATGATATCACTTGATGTCCGATCATAATCAACCCTCTAAACAAACCCCACATCGATATTTTAATCCCTTAAGACTTTTACACACTTTTTTGAACTAAAGGATTTTTTTCAAGCTAGACTAACACCTGGCTGCATTTTGTTAGACATCCAGCAATGATATCACTTGATGTCCGATCATAATCAACCCTCTAAACTCACTCCTCATCGATATTTTCATCCCTTAAGACTTTTACACACTTTTTTGAACTAAAGGATTTTTTTTAAGCTAGACTAACAACTGGTTGCATTTTCTTAGACATCCAGCAATGATATCACTTAATGTCCGATCATAATCAACCCTCTAAACAAACCCCTCATCGATATTTTAATCCCTTAAGACTTTTACACACTTTTTTAAACTAAAGGATTTTTTTCAAGCTAGACTAACACCTGGCTGCATTTTTTTAGACATCCAGCAATGATATCACTTGATGTCCGATCATAATCAACCCTCTAAACAAACCCCTCATCGATATTTTAATCCCTTTTGACTTTTACACACTTTTTTGAACTAAAGGAGTTTTTTCAAGATAGACTAACACCTGGCTGCATTTTGTTAGACATCCAGCAATGATATCACTTGATGTCCGATTATAATCAACCCTCTAAACTTACCCCTCATCGATATTTTCATCCCTTAAGACGTTTACACACTTTTTTGAAGTAAAGGATTTTTTTTAAGCTAGAATAACACCTGGTTGCATTTTGTTAGACATCTAGCAATGATATTACTTGATGTCCGATCATAATCAACCCTCTAACTCACCCCTCATCGATATTTTCATCCCTTAAGACTTTTACACACTTTTTTGAACTAAAGGATTTTTTCAAGCTAGACTAACACCTGGCTGCATTTTGTTAGACATCCAGCAATGATATCACTTGATGTCCGATCATAATCAATCCTCTAAACAAACCCCTCATCGATATTTTCATCCCTTAAGACTTTTACACACTTTTTTGAACTTAAGCATTTTTTTCAAGCTAGACTTACATCTGGTTGCATTTTGTTAGACATCCAGCTATTATATCACTTAATGTCCGATCATAATCAACCCTCTAAACTTACCCCTCATCGATATTTTCATCCCTTAAGACTTTTACACACTTTTTTAAACTAAAGGATTTTTTTTCAAGCTAGACTTACACCTGGTTGCATTTTGTTAGACATTCAGAAATGATATTACTTGATGTCCGATCATAATCAACCCTCTAACTCACCCCTCATCGATATTTTCATCCCTTAAGACTTTTACACACTTTTTTAAACTAAAGGATTTTTTTCAAGCTAGACTAACACCTGGTTGCATTTTGTTAGACATCCAGCTATGATATCACTTTATGTCCGATCATAATCAACCCTCTAAACTCACCCCTCATCGATATTTTTATCCCTTCAGACTTTTACACACTTTTTTGAACTAAAGGATTTTTTTCAAGCTAGACTAACACCTGGTTGCATTTTGTTAGACATCCAGCTATGATATCATTGATGTATGATCATAATCAACCCTCTAAACAAACCCCTCATCGATATTTTCATCCCTTAAGACTTTTACACACATTTTTAAACTAAAGGATTTTTTTCAAGCTAGACTAACACCTGGCTGCATTTTGTTAGACATCCAGCAATGATATCACTTGATGTCCGATTATAATTAACACTCTAAACAAACCCCACATCGATATTTTAATCCCTTAAGACTTTTACACACTTTTTTGAACTAAAGGATTTTTTTCAAGCTAGACTAACACCTGGCTGCATTTTGTTAGACATCCAGCAATGATACCACTTGATGTCCGATCATAATCAACCCTCTAAACAAACCCCTCATCGATATTTTAATACCTTAAGACTTTTACACACTTTTTTGAACTAAAGGATTTTTTTCAAGCTAGACTAACACCTGGCTGCATTTTGTTAGACATCCAGCAATGATATCACTTGATGTCCGATCATAATCAACCCTCTAAACAAACCCCACATCGATATTTTCATCCCTTAAAACTTTTACACACTTTTTCGAACTAAAGGACTTTTTTCAAGCTAGACTAACACCTGGTTGCATTTTGTAAGACATCGAGCAATGATATCACTTGATGTCCGATCATAATCAACCCTCTAAACTCACCGCTCATCGATATTTTCATCCCTTAAGACTTTTACACACTTTTTTGAACTAAAGGATTTTTTTCAAGCTAGACTAACACCTGGTTGCATTTTGTTAGACATCCAGCTATGATATCATTGATGTCCGATCATAATCAACCCTCTAAACTCACCCCTCATCGATATTTTCATCCCTTAAAACTTTTACACACTTTCTCGAACTAAAGGACTTTTTTCAAGCTAGACTAACACCTGGTTGCATTTTGTAAGACATCTAGCAATGATATCACTTGATGTCTGATCATAATCAACCCTCTAAACTCACCCCTCATCGATATTTTCATCCCTTAAGACTTTTACACACTTTTTTGAACTAAAGGATTTTTTTCAAGCTAGACTAACACCTGGCTGCATTTTGTTAGACATCCAGCAATGATATCACTTGATGTCCGATCATAATCAACCCTCTAAACTCACCGCTCATCGATATTTTCATCCCTTAAGACTTTTACACACTTTTTCGAACTAAAGGACTTTTTTCAAGCTAGACTAACACCTGGTTGCATTTTGTAAGACATCGAGCAATGATATCACTTGATGTCCGATCATAATCAACCCTCTAAACTCACCCCTCATCGATATTTTCATCCCTTAAATCTTTTACACACTTTTTCGAACTAAAGGACTTTTTTCAAGCTAGACTAACACCTGGTTGCATTTTGTTAGACATCGAGCAATGATATCATTTGATGTCCGATCATAATCAACCCTCTAAACAAACCCCTCATCGATATTTTCATCCCTTAAGACTTTTACACACTTTTTTGAAGTAAAGGATTTTTTTCAAGCTAGACTAACACCTGGTTGCATTTTGTTAGACATCTAGCAATGATATCATTTGATGTCCGATCAAAATCAACCCTCTAAACTCACCCCTCATCGATATTTTCATCCCTTAAAACTTTTACACACTTTTTCGAACTAAAGGACTTTTTTCAAGCTAGACTAACACCTGGTTGCATTTTGTAAGACATCGAGCAATGATATCACTTGATGTCCGATTATAATCAACCCTCTAAACAAACCCCTTATCGATATTTTCATTCCTTAAGACTTTTACACACTTTTTTGAACTAAAGGATTTTTTTCAAGCTAGACTAACACCTGGTTGCATTTTGTTAGACATCTAGCAATGATATCACTTGATGTCTGATCATAATCAACCCTCTAAACTCACCCCTCATCGATATTTTCATCCCTTAAGACTTTTACACACTTTTTTGAACTAAAGGATTTTTTTCAAGCTAGACTAACACCTGGCTGCATTTTGTTAGACATCCAGCAATGATATCACTTGATGTCCGATCATAATCAACCCTCTAAACTCACCGCTCATCGATATTTTCATCCCTTAAGACTTTTACACACTTTTTCGAACTAAAGGACTTTTTTCAAGCTAGACTAACACCTGGTTGCATTTTGTAAGACATCGAGCAATGATATCACTTGATGTCCGATCATAATCAACCCTCTAAACTCACCCCTCATCGATATTTTCATCCCTTAAAACTTTTACACACTTTTTCGAACTAAAGGACTTTTTTCAAGCTAGACTAACACCTGGTTGCATTTTGTAAGACATCGAGCAATGATATCACTTGATGTCCGATTATAATCAACCCTCTAAACAAACCCCTTATCGATATTTTCATTCCTTAAGACTTTTACACACTTTTTTGAACTAAAGGATTCTTTTCAAAGCTAGACTAACACCTGGCTGCATTTTGTTAGACATCCAGCAATGATATCACTTGATGTCCGATCATAATCAACCCTCTAAACAAACCCCACATCGATATTTTCATCCCTTAAAACTTTTACACACTTTTTCGAACTAAAGGACTTTTTTCAAGCTAGACTAACACCTGGTTGCATTTTGTAAGACATCGAGCAATGATATCACTTGATGTCCGATCATAATCAACCCTCTAAACTCACCGCTCATCGATATTTTCATCCCTTAAGACTTTTACACACTTTTTTGAACTAAAGGATTTTTTTCAAGCTAGACTAACACCTGGTTGCATTTTGTTAGACATCCAGCTATGATATCATTGATGTCCGATCATAATCAACCCTCTAAACTCACCCCTCATCGATATTTTCATCCCTTAAAACTTTTACACACTTTTTCGAACTAAAGGACTTTTTTCAAGCTAGACTAACACCTGGTTGCATTTTGTTAGACATCTAGCAATGATATCATTTGATGTCCGATCAAAATCAACCCTCTAAACTCACCCCTCATCGATATTTTCATCCCTTAAGACTTTTACACACTTTTTTGAACTAAAGGATTTTTTCCAAGCTAGACTAACACCTGGTTGCATTTTATTAGACATCGAGCAATGATATCATTTGATGTCCGATCATAATCAACCCTCTAAACAAACCCCTCATCGATATTTTCATCCCTTAAGACTTTTACACACTTTTTTGAAGTAAAGGATTTTTTTTAAGCTAGACTAAAACCTGGTTGCATTTTGTTAGACATCCAGATATGATATCACTTGATGTCCGATCATAATTAACCCTCTAAACTCACCCCTCATCGATATTTTCATCCCTTAAGACTTTTACACACTTTTTTTTACTAAAGGATTTTTTTCAAGCTAGACTAACACCTGGTTGCATTTTGTTAGACATCCAGCAATAATATCACTTGATGTCCGATCATAATCAACCCTCTAAACAAACTCCTCATCGATATTTTCATCCCTTAAGACTTTTACACACTTTTTTGAAGTAAAGGATTTTTTTCAAGCTAGACTAACACCTGGTTGCATTTTATTAGACATCGAGCAATGATATCATTTGATGTCCGATCATAATCAACCCTCTAAACAAACCCCTCATCGATATTTTCATCCCTTAAGACTTTTACACACTTTTTTGAAGTAAAGGATTTTTTTTAAGCTAGAATAAAACCTGGTTGCATTTTGTTAGACATCCAGATATGATATCACTTGATGTCCGATCATAATTAACCCTCTAAACTCACCCCTCATCGATATTTTCATCCCTTAAGACTTTTACACACTTTTTTGAAGTAAAGGATTTTTTTCAAGCTAGACTAACACCTGGTTGCATTTTGTTAGACATCCAGCAATGATATCATTTGATGTCCGATCATAATCAACCCTCTAAACTCACCCCTCATCGATATTTTTATCCTTAAGTCTTTTACACACTTTTTTGAACTAAAGGATTTTTTTCAAGCTAGACTAAGACATCGTTGCATTTTATTAGACATTCAGCAATCATATAAATTGATGCCCGATCATAATCAACCCTCTAACTCACCCCTCATCGATATTTTCATCCCTTAAGCCTTTAACACACTTTTTTAAACTAAAGGATTTTTTTCAAGCTAGACTAACACCTGGTTGCATTTTGTTAGACATCCAGCAATGATATCATTTGATGTCCGATCATAATCAACCCTCTAAACTCACCCCTCATCGATATTTTTATCCTTAAGTCTTTTACACACTTTTTTGAACTAAAGGATTTTTTTCAAGCTAGACTAAGACATCGTTGCATTTTATTAGACATTCAGCAATCATATAAATTGATGCCCGATCATAATCAACCCTCTAACTCACCCCTCATCGATATTTTCATCCCTTAAGCCTTTAACACACTTTTTTAAACTAAAGGATTTTTTTCAAGCTAGACTAACACCTGGTTGCATTTTGTTAGACATCCAGCAATGATATTACTTGATGTCCGATCATAATCAACCCTCTAACTCACCCCTCATCGATGTTTTCATCCCTTAAGACTTTTACACACTTTTTTAAACTAAAGAATTTTTTTCAAGCTAGACTAACACCTGGTTGCATTTTGTTAGACATCCAGCTATGATATCACTTTACGTCCGATCATAATCAACCCTCTAAACTCACCGATCATCGATATTTTCATCCCTTAAGACTTTTACACACTGTTTTGAACTAAAGGATTTTTTTCAAGCTAGACTAACACCTGGTTGCATTTTGTTAGACATCCAGCTATGATATCATTGATGTCCAATCATAATCAACCCACTAAACTCACCCCTCATCGATATTTTCATCCCTTAAGACTTTTACACACTTTTTCGAACTAAAGGACTTTTTTCAAGCTAGACTAACATCTGGTTGCATTTTGTTAGACATCGAGCAATGATATCACTTGATGTCCGATTATAAGCAACCCTCTAAACAAACCCCTCATCGATATTTTCATCCCTTAAGACTTTTACACACTTTTTTGAACTAAAGGATTTTTTCAAGCTAGACTAACACCTGGCTGCATTTTGTTAGACATCCAGCAATGATATCACTTGATGTCCGATCATAATCAATCCTCTAAACAAACCCCTCATCGATATTTTCATCCCTTAAGACTTTTACACACTTTTTTGAACTTAAGCATTTTTTTCAAGCTAGACTAACATCTGGTTGCATTTTGTTAGACATCCAGCTATTATATCACTTAATGTCCGATCATAATCAACCCTCTAAACTTACCCCTCATCGATATTTTCATCCCTTAAGACTTTTACACACTTTTTTAAACTAAAGGATTTTTTTTCAAGCTAGACTTACACCTGGTTGCATTTTGTTAGACATTCAGAAATGATATTACTTGATGTCCGATCATAATCAACCCTCTAACTCACCCCTCATCGATATTTTCATCCCTTAAGACTTTTACACACTTTTTTAAACTAAAGGATTTTTTTCAAGCTAGACTAACACCTGGTTGCATTTTGTTAGACATCCAGCTATGATATCACTTTATGTCCGATCATAATCAACCCTCTAAACTCACCCCTCATCGATATCTTCATCCCGTAAGACTTTTACACACTTTTTTGAATTAAAGGATTTTTTTCAAGCTAGACTAACATCTGGTTGCATTTTGTTAGACATCCAGCAATGATATCACTTGATGTCCGATCATAATCAACCCTCTAAACAAACCCCTCATCGATATTTTAATCCCTTAAGACTTTTACACACTTTTTTGAACTAAAGGATTTTTTTCAAGCTAGACTAACACCTGGTTGCATTTTGTTAGACATCCAGCAATGATATCACTTGATGTCCGATCATAATCAACCCTCTAAACAAACCCCACATCGATATTTTAATCCCTTAAGACTTTTACACACTTTTTTGAACTAAAGGATTTTTTTCAAGCTAGACTAACACCTGGCTGCATTTTGTTAGACATCCAGCAATGATATCACTTGATGTCCGATCATAATCAACCCTCTAAACTCACTCCTCATCGATATTTTCATCCCTTAAGACTTTTACACACTTTTTTGAACTAAAGGATTTTTTTTAAGCTAGACTAACAACTGGTTGCATTTTCTTAGACATCCAGCAATGATATCACTTAATGTCCGATCATAATCAACCCTCTAAACAAACCCCTCATCGATATTTTAATCCCTTAAGACTTTTACACACTTTTTTAAACTAAAGGATTTTTTTCAAGCTAGACTAACACCTGGCTGCATTTTTTTAGACATCCAGCAATGATATCACTTGATGTCCGATCATAATCAACCCTCTAAACAAACCCCTCATCGATATTTTAATCCCTTTTGACTTTTACACACTTTTTTGAACTAAAGGAGTTTTTTCAAGATAGACTAACACCTGGCTGCATTTTGTTAGACATCCAGCAATGATATCACTTGATGTCCGATTATAATCAACCCTCTAAACTTACCCCTCATCGATATTTTCATCCCTTAAGACGTTTACACACTTTTTTGAAGTAAAGGATTTTTTTTAAGCTAGAATAACACCTGGTTGCATTTTGTTAGACATCTAGCAATGATATTACTTGATGTCCGATCATAATCAACCCTCTAACTCACCCCTCATCGATATTTTCATCCCTTAAGACTTTTACACACTTTTTTGAACTAAAGGATTTTTTCAAGCTAGACTAACACCTGGCTGCATTTTGTTAGACATCCAGCAATGATATCACTTGATGTCCGATCATAATCAATCCTCTAAACAAACCCCTCATCGATATTTTCATCCCTTAAGACTTTTACACACTTTTTTGAACTTAAGCATTTTTTTCAAGCTAGACTTACATCTGGTTGCATTTTGTTAGACATCCAGCTATTATATCACTTAATGTCCGATCATAATCAACCCTCTAAACTTACCCCTCATCGATATTTTCATCCCTTAAGACTTTTACACACTTTTTTAAACTAAAGGATTTTTTTTCAAGCTAGACTTACACCTGGTTGCATTTTGTTAGACATTCAGAAATGATATTACTTGATGTCCGATCATAATCAACCCTCTAACTCACCCCTCATCGATATTTTCATCCCTTAAGACTTTTACACACTTTTTTAAACTAAAGGATTTTTTTCAAGCTAGACTAACACCTGGTTGCATTTTGTTAGACATCCAGCTATGATATCACTTTATGTCCGATCATAATCAACCCTCTAAACTCACCCCTCATCGATATTTTTATCCCTTCAGACTTTTACACACTTTTTTGAACTAAAGGATTTTTTCAAGCTAGACTAACACCTGGTTGCATTTTGTTAGACATCCAGCTATGATATCATTGATGTATGATCATAATCAACCCTCTAAACAAACCCCTCATCGATATTTTCATCCCTTAAGACTTTTACACACATTTTTAAACTAAAGGATTTTTTTCAAGCTAGACTAACACCTGGCTGCATTTTGTTAGACATCCAGCCAATGATATCACTTGATGTCCGATTATAATTAACACTCTAAACAAACCCCACATCGATATTTTAATCCCTTAAGACTTTTACACACTTTTTGAACTAAAGGATTTTTTTCAAGCTAGACTAACACCTGGCTGCATTTTGTTAGACATCCAGCAATGATACCACTTGATGTCCGATCATAATCAACCCTCTAAACAAACCCCTCATCGATATTTTAATACCTTAAGACTTTTACACACTTTTTTGAACTAAAGGATTTTTTTCAAGCTAGACTAACACCTGGCTGCATTTTGTTAGACATCCAGCAATGATATCACTTGATGTCCGATCATAATCAACCCTCTAAACAAACCCCACATCGATATTTTCATCCCTTAAAACTTTTACACACTTTTTCGAACTAAAGGACTTTTTTCAAGCTAGACTAACACCTGGTTGCATTTTGTAAGACATCGAGCAATGATATCACTTGATGTCCGATCATAATCAACCCTCTAAACTCACCGCTCATCGATATTTTCATCCCTTAAGACTTTTACACACTTTTTTGAACTAAAGGATTTTTTTCAAGCTAGACTAACACCTGGTTGCATTTTGTTAGACATCCAGCTATGATATCATTGATGTCCGATCATAATCAACCCTCTAAACTCACCCCTCATCGATATTTTCATCCCTTAAAACTTTTACACACTTTCTCGAACTAAAGGACTTTTTTCAAGCTAGACTAACACCTGGTTGCATTTTGTAAGACATCTAGCAATGATATCACTTGATGTCTGATCATAATCAACCCTCTAAACTCACCCCTCATCGATATTTTCATCCCTTAAGACTTTTACACACTTTTTTGAACTAAAGGATTTTTTTCAAGCTAGACTAACACCTGGCTGCATTTTGTTAGACATCCAGCAATGATATCACTTGATGTCCGATCATAATCAACCCTCTAAACTCACCGCTCATCGATATTTTCATCCCTTAAGACTTTTACACACTTTTTCGAACTAAAGGACTTTTTTCAAGCTAGACTAACACCTGGTTGCATTTTGTAAGACATCGAGCAATGATATCACTTGATGTCCGATCATAATCAACCCTCTAAACTCACCCCTCATCGATATTTTCATCCCTTAAATCTTTTACACACTTTTTCGAACTAAAGGACTTTTTTCAAGCTAGACTAACACCTGGTTGCATTTTGTTAGACATCGAGCAATGATATCATTTGATGTCCGATCATAATCAACCCTCTAAACAAACCCCTCATCGATATTTTCATCCCTTAAGACTTTTACACACTTTTTTGAAGTAAAGGATTTTTTTCAAGCTAGACTAACACCTGGTTGCATTTTGTTAGACATCTAGCAATGATATCATTTGATGTCCGATCAAAATCAACCCTCTAAACTCACCCCTCATCGATATTTTCATCCCTTAAAACTTTTACACACTTTTTCGAACTAAAGGACTTTTTTCAAGCTAGACTAACACCTGGTTGCATTTTGTAAGACATCGAGCAATGATATCACTTGATGTCCGATTATAATCAACCCTCTAAACAAACCCCTTAACGATATTTTCATTCCTTAAGACTTTTACACACTTTTTTGAACTAAAGGATTTTTTTCAAGCTAGACTAACACCTGGTTGCATTTTGTTAGACATCTAGCAATGATATCACTTGATGTCTGATCATAATCAACCCTCTAAACTCACCCCTCATCGATATTTTCATCCCTTAAGACTTTTACACACTTTTTTGAACTAAAGGATTTTTTTCAAGCTAGACTAACACCTGGCTGCATTTTGTTAGACATCCAGCAATGATATCACTTGATGTCCGATCATAATCAACCCTCTAAACTCACCGCTCATCGATATTTTCATCCCTTAAGACTTTTACACACTTTTTCGAACTAAAGGACTTTTTTCAAGCTAGACTAACACCTGGTTGCATTTTGTAAGACATCGAGCAATGATATCACTTGATGTCCGATCATAATCAACCCTCTAAACTCACCCCTCATCGATATTTTCATCCCTTAAAACTTTTACACACTTTTTCGAACTAAAGGACTTTTTTCAAGCTAGACTAACACCTGGTTGCATTTTGTAAGACATCGAGCAATGATATCACTTGATGTCCGATTATAATCAACCCTCTAAACAAACCCCTTATCGATATTTTCATTCCTTAAGACTTTTACACACTTTTTTGAACTAAAGGATTCTTTTCAAAGCTAGACTAACACCTGGCTGCATTTTGTTAGACATCCAGCAATGATATCACTTGATGTCCGATCATAATCAACCCTCTAAACAAACCCCACATCGATATTTTCATCCCTTAAAACTTTTACACACTTTTTCGAACTAAAGGACTTTTTTCAAGCTAGACTAACACCTGGTTGCATTTTGTAAGACATCGAGCAATGATATCACTTGATGTCCGATCATAATCAACCCTCTAAACTCACCGCTCATCGATATTTTCATCCCTTAAGACTTTTACACACTTTTTTGAACTAAAGGATTTTTTTCAAGCTAGACTAACACCTGGTTGCATTTTGTTAGACATCCAGCTATGATATCATTGATGTCCGATCATAATCAACCCTCTAAACTCACCCCTCATCGATATTTTCATCCCTTAAAACTTTTACACACTTTTTCGAACTAAAGGACTTTTTTCAAGCTAGACTAACACCTGGTTGCATTTTGTTAGACATCTAGCAATGATATCATTTGATGTCCGATCAAAATCAACCCTCTAAACTCACCCCTCATCGATATTTTCATCCCTTAAGACTTTTACACACTTTTTTGAACTAAAGGATTTTTTCCAAGCTAGACTAACACCTGGTTGCATTTTATTAGACATCGAGCAATGATATCATTTGATGTCCGATCATAATCAACCCTCTAAACAAACCCCTCATCGATATTTTCATCCCTTAAGACTTTTACACACTTTTTTGAAGTAAAGGATTTTTTTTAAGCTAGACTAAAACCTGGTTGCATTTTGTTAGACATCCAGATATGATATCACTTGATGTCCGATCATAATTAACCCTCTAAACTCACCCCTCATCGATATTTTCATCCCTTAAGACTTTTACACACTTTTTTTTACTAAAGGATTTTTTTCAAGCTAGACTAACACCTGGTTGCATTTTGTTAGACATCCAGCAATAATATCACTTGATGTCCGATCATAATCAACCCTCTAAACAAACTCCTCATCGATATTTTCATCCCTTAAGACTTTTACACACTTTTTTGAAGTAAAGGATTTTTTTCAAGCTAGACTAACACCTGGTTGCATTTTATTAGACATCGAGCAATGATATCATTTGATGTCCGATCATAATCAACCCTCTAAACAAACCCCTCATCGATATTTTCATCCCTTAAGACTTTTACACACTTTTTTGAAGTAAAGGATTTTTTTTAAGCTAGAATAAAACCTGGTTGCATTTTGTTAGACATCCAGATATGATATCACTTGATGTCCGATCATAATTAACCCTCTAAACTCACCCCTCATCGATATTTTCATCCCTTAAGACTTTTACACACTTTTTTGAAGTAAAGGATTTTTTTCAAGCTAGACTAACACCTGGTTGCATTTTGTTAGACATCCAGCAATGATATCATTTGATGTCCGATCATAATCAACCCTCTAAACTCACCCCTCATCGATATTTTTATCCTTAAGTCTTTTACACACTTTTTTGAACTAAAGGATTTTTTTCAAGCTAGACTAAGACATCGTTGCATTTTATTAGACATTCAGCAATCATATAAATTGATGCCCGATCATAATCAACCCTCTAACTCACCCCTCATCGATATTTTCATCCCTTAAGCCTTTAACACACTTTTTTAAACTAAAGGATTTTTTTCAAGCTAGACTAACACCTGGTTGCATTTTGTTAGACATCCAGCAATGATATCATTTGATGTCCGATCATAATCAACCCTCTAAACTCACCCCTCATCGATATTTTTATCCTTAAGTCTTTTACACACTTTTTTGAACTAAAGGATTTTTTTCAAGCTAGACTAAGACATCGTTGCATTTTATTAGACATTCAGCAATCATATAAATTGATGCCCGATCATAATCAACCCTCTAACTCACCCCTCATCGATATTTTCATCCCTTAAGCCTTTAACACACTTTTTTAAACTAAAGGATTTTTTTCAAGCTAGACTAACACCTGGTTGCATTTTGTTAGACATCCAGCAATGATATTACTTGATGTCCGATCATAATCAACCCTCTAACTCACCCCTCATCGATGTTTTCATCCCTTAAGACTTTTACACACTTTTTTAAACTAAAGAATTTTTTTCAAGCTAGACTAACACCTGGTTGCATTTTGTTAGACATCCAGCTATGATATCACTTTACGTCCGATCATAATCAACCCTCTAAACTCACCGATCATCGATATTTTCATCCCTTAAGACTTTTACACACTGTTTTGAACTAAAGGATTTTTTTCAAGCTAGACTAACACCTGGTTGCATTTTGTTAGACATCCAGCTATGATATCATTGATGTCCAATCATAATCAACCCACTAAACTCACCCCTCATCGATATTTTCATCCCTTAAGACTTTTACACACTTTTTCGAACTAAAGGACTTTTTTCAAGCTAGACTAACATCTGGTTGCATTTTGTTAGACATCGAGCAATGATATCACTTGATGTCCGATTATAAGCAACCCTCTAAACAAACCCCTCATCGATATTTTCATCCCTTAAGACTTTTACACACTTTTTTGAACTAAAGGATTTTTTCAAGCTAGACTAACACCTGGCTGCATTTTGTTAGACATCCAGCAATGATATCACTTGATGTCCGATCATAATCAATCCTCTAAACAAACCCCTCATCGATATTTTCATCCCTTAAGACTTTTACACACTTTTTTGAACTTAAGCATTTTTTTCAAGCTAGACTAACATCTGGTTGCATTTTGTTAGACATCCAGCTATTATATCACTTAATGTCCGATCATAATCAACCCTCTAAACTTACCCCTCATCGATATTTTCATCCCTTAAGACTTTTACACACTTTTTTAAACTAAAGGATTTTTTTTCAAGCTAGACTTACACCTGGTTGCATTTTGTTAGACATTCAGAAATGATATTACTTGATGTCCGATCATAATCAACCCTCTAACTCACCCCTCATCGATATTTTCATCCCTTAAGACTTTTACACACTTTTTTAAACTAAAGGATTTTTTTCAAGCTAGACTAACACCTGGTTGCATTTTGTTAGACATCCAGCTATGATATCACTTTATGTCCGATCATAATCAACCCTCTAAACTCACCCCTCATCGATATTTTTATCCCTTCAGACTTTTACACACTTTTTTGAACTAAAGGATTTTTTTCAAGCTAGACTAACACCTGGTTGCATTTTGTTAGACATCCAGCTATGATATCATTGATGTCCGATCATAATCAACCCTCTAACTCACCCCTCATCGATATTTTCATCCCTTAAGACTTTTACACACTTTTTTAAACTAAAGGATTTTTTTCAAGCTAGACTAACACCTGGTTGCATTTTGTTAGACATCCAGCTATGATATCACTTTATGTCCGATCATAATCAACCCTCTAAACTCACCCCTCATCGATATTTTTATCCCTTCAGACTTTTACACACTTTTTTGAACTAAAGGATTTTTTTCAAGCTAGACTAACACCTGGTTGCATTTTGTTAGACATCCAGCTATGATATCATTGATGTCCGATCATAATCAACCCTCTAAACTCACCCCTCATCGATATTTTCATCCCTTAAAACTTTTACACACTTTTTCGAACTAAAGGACTTTTTTCAAGCTAGACTAACACCTGGTTGCATTTTGTTAGACATCTAGCAATGATATCATTTGATGTCCGATCAAAATCAACCCTCTAAACTCACCCCTCATCGATATTTTCATCCCTTAAGACTTTTACACACTTTTTTGAACTAAAGGATTTTTTCCAAGCTAGACTAACACCTGGTTGCATTTTATTAGACATCGAGCAATGATATCATTTGATGTCCGATCATAATCAACCCTCTAAACAAACCCCTCATCGATATTTTCATCCCTTAAGACTTTTACACACTTTTTTGAAGTAAAGGATTTTTTTTAAGCTAGACTAAAACCTGGTTGCATTTTGTTAGACATCCAGATATGATATCACTTGATGTCCGATCATAATTAACCCTCTAAACTCACCCCTCATCGATATTTTCATCCCTTAAGACTTTTACACACTTTTTTTTACTAAAGGATTTTTTTCAAGCTAGACTAACACCTGGTTGCATTTTGTTAGACATCCAGCAATAATATCACTTGATGTCCGATCATAATCAACCCTCTAAACAAACTCCTCATCGATATTTTCATCCCTTAAGACTTTTACACACTTTTTTGAAGTAAAGGATTTTTTTCAAGCTAGACTAACACCTGGTTGCATTTTATTAGACATCGAGCAATGATATCATTTGATGTCCGATCATAATCAACCCTCTAAACAAACCCCTCATCGATATTTTCATCCCTTAAGACTTTTACACACTTTTTTGAAGTAAAGGATTTTTTTTAAGCTAGAATAAAACCTGGTTGCATTTTGTTAGACATCCAGATATGATATCACTTGATGTCCGATCATAATTAACCCTCTAAACTCACCCCTCATCGATATTTTCATCCCTTAAGACTTTTACACACTTTTTTGAAGTAAAGGATTTTTTTCAAGCTAGACTAACACCTGGTTGCATTTTGTTAGACATCCAGCTATGATATCACTTTATGTCCGATCATAATCAACCCTCTAAACTCACCCCTCATCGATATTTTTATCCCTTCAGACTTTTACACACTTTTTTGAACTAAAGGATTTTTTTCAAGCTAGACTAACACCTGGTTGCATTTTGTTAGACATCCAGCTATGATATCATTGATGTCCGATCATAATCAACCCTCTAACTCACCCCTCATCGATATTTTCATCCCTTAAGACTTTTACACACTTTTTTAAACTAAAGGATTTTTTTCAAGCTAGACTAACACCTGGTTGCATTTTGTTAGACATCCAGCTATGATATCACTTTATGTCCGATCATAATCAACCCTCTAAACTCACCCCTCATCGATATTTTTATCCCTTCAGACTTTTACACACTTTTTTGAACTAAAGGATTTTTTTCAAGCTAGACTAACACCTGGTTGCATTTTGTTAGACATCCAGCTATGATATCATTGATGTCCGATCATAATCAACCCTCTAAACAAACCCCTCATCGATATTTTCATCCCTTAAGACTTTTACACACTTTTTTGAACTAAAGGATTTTTTTCAAGCTAGACTAACACCTGGTTGCATTTTGTTAGACATCCAGCTATGATATCATTGATGTCCGATCATAATCAACCCTCTAAACTCACCCCTCATCGATATTTTCATTCCTTAAAACTTTTACACACTTTTTCGAACTAAAGGACTTTTTTCAAGCTAGACTAACACCTGGTTGCATTTTGTTAGACATCTAGCAATGATATCATTTGATGTCCGATCAAAATCAACCCTCTAAACTCACCCCTCATCGATATTTTCATCCCTTAAGACTTTTACACACTTTTTTGAACTAAAGGATTTTTTCCAAGCTAGACTAACACCTGGTTGCATTTTATTAGACATCGAGCAATGATATCATTTGATGTCCGATCATAATCAACCCTCTAAACAAACCCCTCATCGATATTTTCATCCCTTAAGACTTTTACACACTTTTTTGAAGTAAAGGATTTTTTTTAAGCTAGACTAAAACCTGGTTGCATTTTGTTAGACATCCAGATATGATATCACTTGATGTCCGATCATAATTAACCCTCTAAACTCACCCCTCATCGATATTTTCATCCCTTAAGACTTTTACACACTTTTTTTTACTAAAGGATTTTTTTCAAGCTAGACTAACACCTGGTTGCATTTTGTTAGACATCCAGCAATAATATCACTTGATGTCCGATCATAATCAACCCTCTAAACAAACTCCTCATCGATATTTTCATCCCTTAAGACTTTTACACACTTTTTTGAAGTAAAGGATTTTTTTCAAGCTAGACTAACACCTGGTTGCATTTTATTAGACATCGAGCAATGATATCATTTGATGTCCGATCATAATCAACCCTCTAAACAAACCCCTCATCGATATTTTCATCCCTTAAGACTTTTACACACTTTTTTGAAGTAAAGGATTTTTTTTAAGCTAGAATAAAACCTGGTTGCATTTTGTTAGACATCCAGATATGATATCACTTGATGTCCGATCATAATTAACCCTCTAAACTCACCCCTCATCGATATTTTCATCCCTTAAGACTTTTACACACTTTTTTGAAGTAAAGGATTTTTTTCAAGCTAGACTAACACCTGGTTGCATTTTGTTAGACATCCAGCAATGATATCATTTGATGTCCGATCATAATCAACCCTCTAAACTCACCCCTCATCGATATTTTTATCCTTAAGTCTTTTACACACTTTTTTGAACTAAAGGATTTTTTTCAAGCTAGACTAAGACATCGTTGCATTTTATTAGACATTCAGCAATCATATAAATTGATGCCCGATCATAATCAACCCTCTAACTCACCCCTCATCGATATTTTCATCCCTTAAGCCTTTAACACACTTTTTTAAACTAAAGGATTTTTTTCAAGCTAGACTAACACCTGGTTGCATTTTGTTAGACATCCAGCAATGATATCATTTGATGTCCGATCATAATCAACCCTCTAAACTCACCCCTCATCGATATTTTTATCCTTAAGTCTTTTACACACTTTTTTGAACTAAAGGATTTTTTTCAAGCTAGACTAAGACATCGTTGCATTTTATTAGACATTCAGCAATCATATAAATTGATGCCCGATCATAATCAACCCTCTAACTCACCCCTCATCGATATTTTCATCCCTTAAGCCTTTAACACACTTTTTTAAACTAAAGGATTTTTTTCAAGCTAGACTAACACCTGGTTGCATTTTGTTAGACATCCAGCAATGATATTACTTGATGTCCGATCATAATCAACCCTCTAACTCACCCCTCATCGATGTTTTCATCCCTTAAGACTTTTACACACTTTTTTAAACTAAAGAATTTTTTTCAAGCTAGACTAACACCTGGTTGCATTTTGTTAGACATCCAGCTATGATATCACTTTACGTCCGATCATAATCAACCCTCTAAACTCACCGATCATCGATATTTTCATCCCTTAAGACTTTTACACACTGTTTTGAACTAAAGGATTTTTTTCAAGCTAGACTAACACCTGGTTGCATTTTGTTAGACATCCAGCTATGATATCATTGATGTCCAATCATAATCAACCCACTAAACTCACCCCTCATCGATATTTTCATCCCTTAAGACTTTTACACACTTTTTCGAACTAAAGGACTTTTTTCAAGCTAGACTAACATCTGGTTGCATTTTGTTAGACATCGAGCAATGATATCACTTGATGTCCGATTATAAGCAACCCTCTAAACAAACCCCTCATCGATATTTTCATCCCTTAAGACTTTTACACACTTTTTTGAACTAAAGGATTTTTTCAAGCTAGACTAACACCTGGCTGCATTTTGTTAGACATCCAGCAATGATATCACTTGATGTCCGATCATAATCAATCCTCTAAACAAACCCCTCATCGATATTTTCATCCCTTAAGACTTTTACACACTTTTTTGAACTTAAGCATTTTTTTCAAGCTAGACTAACATCTGGTTGCATTTTGTTAGACATCCAGCTATTATATCACTTAATGTCCGATCATAATCAACCCTCTAAACTTACCCCTCATCGATATTTTCATCCCTTAAGACTTTTACACACTTTTTTAAACTAAAGGATTTTTTTTCAAGCTAGACTTACACCTGGTTGCATTTTGTTAGACATTCAGAAATGATATTACTTGATGTCCGATCATAATCAACCCTCTAACTCACCCCTCATCGATATTTTCATCCCTTAAGACTTTTACACACTTTTTTAAACTAAAGGATTTTTTTCAAGCTAGACTAACATCTGGTTGCATTTTGTTAGACATCCAGCTATTATATCACTTAATGTCCGATCATAATCAACCCTCTAAACTTACCCCTCATCGATATTTTCATCCCTTAAGACTTTTACACACTTTTTTAAACTAAAGGATTTTTTTTCAAGCTAGACTTACACCTGGTTGCATTTTGTTAGACATTCAGAAATGATATTACTTGATGTCCGATCATAATCAACCCTCTAACTCACCCCTCATCGATATTTTCATCCCTTAAGACTTTTACACACTTTTTTAAACTAAAGGATTTTTTTCAAGCTAGACTAACACCTGGCTGCATTTTGTTAGACATCCAGCAATGATATCACTTGATGTCCGATTATAATTAACACTCTAAACAAACCCCACATCGATATTTTAATCCCTTAAGACTTTTACACACTTTTTTGAACTAAAGGATTTTTTTCAAGCTAGACTAACACCTGGCTGCATTTTGTTAGACATCCAGCAATGATACCACTTGATGTCCGATCATAATCAACACTCTAAACAAACCCCTCATCGATATTTTCATCCCTTAAAACTTTTACACACTTTTTCGAACTAAAGGACTTTTTTCAAGCTAGACTAACACCTGGTTGCATTTTGTAAGACATCGAGCAATGATATCACTTGATGTCCGATCATAATCAACCCTCTAAACTCACCGCTCATCGATATTTTCATCCCTTAAGACTTTTACACACTTTTTTGAACTAAAGGATTTTTTTCAAGCTAGACTAACACCTGGTTGCATTTTGTTAGACATCCAGCTATGATATCATTGATGTCCGATCATAATCAACCCTCTAAACTCACCCCTCATCGATATTTTCATCCCTTAAAACTTTTACACACTTTTTCGAACTAAAGGACTTTTTTCAAGCTAGACTAACACCTGGTTGCATTTTGTAAGACATCGAGCAATGATATCACTTGATGTCCGATTATAATCAACCCTCTAAACAAACCCCTTATCGATATTTTCATTCCTTAAGACTTTTACACACTTTTTTGAACTAAAGGATTTTTTTCAAGCTAGACTAACACCTGGTTGCATTTTGTTAGACATCTAGCAATGATATCACTTGATGTCTGATCATAATCAACCCTCTAAACTCACCCCTCATCGATATTTTCATCCCTTAAGACTTTTACACACTTTTTCGAACTAAAGGATTTTTTTCAAGCTAGACTAACACCTGGCTGCATTTTGTTAGACATCCAGCAATGATATCACTTGATGTCCGATCATAATCAACCCTCTAAACTCACCGCTCATCGATATTTTCATCCCTTAAAACTTTTACACACTTTTTCGAACTAAAGGACTTTTTTCAAGCTAGACTAACACCTGGTTGCATTTTGTTAGACATCGAGCAATGATATCATTTGATGTCCGATCATAATCAACCCTCTAAACTCACCCCTCATCGATATTTTCATCCCTTAAGACTTTTACACACTTTTTTGAAGTAAAGGATTTTTTTTAAGCTAGAATAAAACCTGGTTGCATTTTGTTAGACATCCAGATATGATATCACTTGATGTCCGATCATAATTAACCCTCTAAACTCACCCCTCATCGATATTTTCATCCCTTAAGACTTTTACACACTTTTTTGAAGTAAAGGATTTTTTTCAAGCTAGACTAACACCTGGTTGCATTTTGTTAGACATCCAGCTATGATATCACTTTATGTCCGATCATAATCAACCCTCTAAACTCACCCCTCATCGATATTTTTATCCCTTCAGACTTTTACACACTTTTTTGAACTAAAGGATTTTTTTCAAGCTAGACTAACACCTGGTTGCATTTTGTTAGACATCCAGCTATGATATCATTGATGTCCGATCATAATCAACCCTCTAACTCACCCCTCATCGATATTTTCATCCCTTAAGACTTTTACACACTTTTTTAAACTAAAGGATTTTTTTCAAGCTAGACTAACACCTGGTTGCATTTTGTTAGACATCCAGCTATGATATCACTTTATGTCCGATCATAATCAACCCTCTAAACTCACCCCTCATCGATATTTTTATCCCTTCAGACTTTTACACACTTTTTTGAACTAAAGGATTTTTTTCAAGCTAGACTAACACCTGGTTGCATTTTGTTAGACATCCAGCTATGATATCATTGATGTCCGATCATAATCAACCCTCTAAACAAACCCCTCATCGATATTTTCATCCCTTAAGACTTTTACACACTTTTTTGAACTAAAGGATTTTTTTCAAGCTAGACTAACACCTGGTTGCATTTTGTTAGACATCCAGCTATGATATCATTGATGTCCGATCATAATCAACCCTCTAAACTCACCCCTCATCGATATTTTCATCCCTTAAAACTTTTACACACTTTTTCGAACTAAAGGACTTTTTTCAAGCTAGACTAACACCTGGTTGCATTTTGTTAGACATCTAGCAATGATATCATTTGATGTCCGATCAAAATCAACCCTCTAAACTCACCCCTCATCGATATTTTCATCCCTTAAGACTTTTACACACTTTTTTGAACTAAAGGATTTTTTCCAAGCTAGACTAACACCTGGTTGCATTTTATTAGACATCGAGCAATGATATCATTTGATGTCCGATCATAATCAACCCTCTAAACAAACCCCTCATCGATATTTTCATCCCTTAAGACTTTTACACACTTTTTTGAAGTAAAGGATTTTTTTTAAGCTAGACTAAAACCTGGTTGCATTTTGTTAGACATCCAGATATGATATCACTTGATGTCCGATCATAATTAACCCTCTAAACTCACCCCTCATCGATATTTTCATCCCTTAAGACTTTTACACACTTTTTTTTACTAAAGGATTTTTTTCAAGCTAGACTAACACCTGGTTGCATTTTGTTAGACATCCAGCAATAATATCACTTGATGTCCGATCATAATCAACCCTCTAAACAAACTCCTCATCGATATTTTCATCCCTTAAGACTTTTACACACTTTTTTGAAGTAAAGGATTTTTTTCAAGCTAGACTAACACCTGGTTGCATTTTATTAGACATCGAGCAATGATATCATTTGATGTCCGATCATAATCAACCCTCTAAACAAACCCCTCATCGATATTTTCATCCCTTAAGACTTTTACACACTTTTTTGAAGTAAAGGATTTTTTTTAAGCTAGAATAAAACCTGGTTGCATTTTGTTAGACATCCAGATATGATATCACTTGATGTCCGATCATAATTAACCCTCTAAACTCACCCCTCATCGATATTTTCATCCCTTAAGACTTTTACACACTTTTTTGAAGTAAAGGATTTTTTTCAAGCTAGACTAACACCTGGTTGCATTTTGTTAGACATCCAGCAATGATATCATTTGATGTCCGATCATAATCAACCCTCTAAACTCACCCCTCATCGATATTTTTATCCTTAAGTCTTTTACACACTTTTTTGAACTAAAGGATTTTTTTCAAGCTAGACTAAGACATCGTTGCATTTTATTAGACATTCAGCAATCATATAAATTGATGCCCGATCATAATCAACCCTCTAACTCACCCCTCATCGATATTTTCATCCCTTAAGCCTTTAACACACTTTTTTAAACTAAAGGATTTTTTTCAAGCTAGACTAACACCTGGTTGCATTTTGTTAGACATCCAGCAATGATATCATTTGATGTCCGATCATAATCAACCCTCTAAACTCACCCCTCATCGATATTTTTATCCTTAAGTCTTTTACACACTTTTTTGAACTAAAGGATTTTTTTCAAGCTAGACTAAGACATCGTTGCATTTTATTAGACATTCAGCAATCATATAAATTGATGCCCGATCATAATCAACCCTCTAACTCACCCCTCATCGATATTTTCATCCCTTAAGCCTTTAACACACTTTTTTAAACTAAAGGATTTTTTTCAAGCTAGACTAACACCTGGTTGCATTTTGTTAGACATCCAGCAATGATATTACTTGATGTCCGATCATAATCAACCCTCTAACTCACCCCTCATCGATGTTTTCATCCCTTAAGACTTTTACACACTTTTTTAAACTAAAGAATTTTTTTCAAGCTAGACTAACACCTGGTTGCATTTTGTTAGACATCCAGCTATGATATCACTTTACGTCCGATCATAATCAACCCTCTAAACTCACCGATCATCGATATTTTCATCCCTTAAGACTTTTACACACTGTTTTGAACTAAAGGATTTTTTTCAAGCTAGACTAACACCTGGTTGCATTTTGTTAGACATCCAGCTATGATATCATTGATGTCCAATCATAATCAACCCACTAAACTCACCCCTCATCGATATTTTCATCCCTTAAGACTTTTACACACTTTTTCGAACTAAAGGACTTTTTTCAAGCTAGACTAACATCTGGTTGCATTTTGTTAGACATCGAGCAATGATATCACTTGATGTCCGATTATAAGCAACCCTCTAAACAAACCCCTCATCGATATTTTCATCCCTTAAGACTTTTACACACTTTTTTGAACTAAAGGATTTTTTCAAGCTAGACTAACACCTGGCTGCATTTTGTTAGACATCCAGCAATGATATCACTTGATGTCCGATCATAATCAATCCTCTAAACAAACCCCTCATCGATATTTTCATCCCTTAAGACTTTTACACACTTTTTTGAACTTAAGCATTTTTTTCAAGCTAGACTAACATCTGGTTGCATTTTGTTAGACATCCAGCTATTATATCACTTAATGTCCGATCATAATCAACCCTCTAAACTTACCCCTCATCGATATTTTCATCCCTTAAGACTTTTACACACTTTTTTAAACTAAAGGATTTTTTTTCAAGCTAGACTTACACCTGGTTGCATTTTGTTAGACATTCAGAAATGATATTACTTGATGTCCGATCATAATCAACCCTCTAACTCACCCCTCATCGATATTTTCATCCCTTAAGACTTTTACACACTTTTTTAAACTAAAGGATTTTTTTCAAGCTAGACTAACATCTGGTTGCATTTTGTTAGACATCCAGCTATTATATCACTTAATGTCCGATCATAATCAACCCTCTAAACTTACCCCTCATCGATATTTTCATCCCTTAAGACTTTTACACACTTTTTTAAACTAAAGGATTTTTTTTCAAGCTAGACTTACACCTGGTTGCATTTTGTTAGACATTCAGAAATGATATTACTTGATGTCCGATCATAATCAACCCTCTAACTCACCCCTCATCGATATTTTCATCCCTTAAGACTTTTACACACTTTTTTAAACTAAAGGATTTTTTTCAAGCTAGACTAACACCTGGCTGCATTTTGTTAGACATCCAGCAATGATATCACTTGATGTCCGATTATAATTAACACTCTAAACAAACCCCACATCGATATTTTAATCCCTTAAGACTTTTACACACTTTTTTGAACTAAAGGATTTTTTTCAAGCTAGACTAACACCTGGCTGCATTTTGTTAGACATCCAGCAATGATACCACTTGATGTCCGATCATAATCAACACTCTAAACAAACCCCTCATCGATATTTTCATCCCTTAAAACTTTTACACACTTTTTCGAACTAAAGGACTTTTTTCAAGCTAGACTAACACCTGGTTGCATTTTGTAAGACATCGAGCAATGATATCACTTGATGTCCGATCATAATCAACCCTCTAAACTCACCGCTCATCGATATTTTCATCCCTTAAGACTTTTACACACTTTTTTGAACTAAAGGATTTTTTTCAAGCTAGACTAACACCTGGTTGCATTTTGTTAGACATCCAGCTATGATATCATTGATGTCCGATCATAATCAACCCTCTAAACTCACCCCTCATCGATATTTTCATCCCTTAAAACTTTTACACACTTTTTCGAACTAAAGGACTTTTTTCAAGCTAGACTAACACCTGGTTGCATTTTGTAAGACATCGAGCAATGATATCACTTGATGTCCGATTATAATCAACCCTCTAAACAAACCCCTTATCGATATTTTCATTCCTTAAGACTTTTACACACTTTTTTGAACTAAAGGATTTTTTTCAAGCTAGACTAACACCTGGTTGCATTTTGTTAGACATCTAGCAATGATATCACTTGATGTCTGATCATAATCAACCCTCTAAACTCACCCCTCATCGATATTTTCATCCCTTAAGACTTTTACACACTTTTTCGAACTAAAGGATTTTTTTCAAGCTAGACTAACACCTGGCTGCATTTTGTTAGACATCCAGCAATGATATCACTTGATGTCCGATCATAATCAACCCTCTAAACTCACCGCTCATCGATATTTTCATCCCTTAAAACTTTTACACACTTTTTCGAACTAAAGGACTTTTTTCAAGCTAGACTAACACCTGGTTGCATTTTGTTAGACATCGAGCAATGATATCATTTGATGTCCGATCATAATCAACCCTCTAAACAAACCCCTCATCGATATTTTCATCCCTTAAGACTTTTACACACTTTTTTGAAGTAAAGGATTTTTTTCAAGCTAGACTAACACCTGGTTGCATTTTGTTAGACATCTAGCAATGATATCATTTGATGTCCGATCAAAATCAACCCTCTAAACTCACCCCTCATCGATATTTTCATCCCTTAAAACTTTTACACACTTTTTCGAACTAAAGGATTTTTTTCAAGCTAGACTAACACCTGGTTGCATTTTGTTAGACATCCAGCAATGATATCATTTGATGTCCGATCATAATCAACCCTCTAAACTCACCCCTCATCGATATTTTCATCCTTAAGTCTTTTACACACTTTTTTGAAGTAAAGGATTTTTTTTAAGCTAGAATAAAACCTGGTTGCATTTTGTTAGACATCCAGATATGATATCACTTGATGTCCGATCATAATTAACCCTCTAAACTCACCCCTCATCGATATTTTCATCCCTTAAGACTTTTACACACTTTTTTGAAGTAAAGGATTTTTTTCAAGCTAGACTAACACCTGGTTGCATTTTATTAGACATCGAGCAATGATATCATTTGATGTCCGATCATAATCAACCCTCTAAACAAACCCCTCATCGATATTTTCATCCCTTAAGACTTTTACACACTTTTTTGAAGTAAAGGATTTTTTTTAAGCTAGAATAAAACCTGGTTGCATTTTGTTAGACATCCAGATATGATATCACTTGATGTCCGATCATAATTAACCCTCTAAACTCACCCCTCATCGATATTTTCATCCCTTAAGACTTTTACACACTTTTTTGAAGTAAAGGATTTTTTTCAAGCTAGACTAACACCTGGTTGCATTTTGTTAGACATCCAGCAATGATATCACTTTACGTCCGATCATAATCAACCCTCTAAACTCACCGCTCATCGATATTTTCATCCCTTAAGACTTTTACACACTTTTTTGAACTAAAGGATTTATTTCAAGCTAGACTAACACCTGGTTGCATTTTGTTAGACATCGAGCAATGATATCACTTGATGTCCGATTATAATCAACCCTCTAAACAAACCCCTCATCGATATTTTCTTTCCTTAAGACTTTTACACACTTTTTTGAACTAAAGGATTTTTTCCAAGCTAGACTAACACCTGGTTGCATTTTGTTAGACATCCAGCAATGATATCACTTGATGTCCGATCATAATCAACCCTATAAACAAACCCCTCATCGATATTTTAATCCCTTAAGACTTTTACACACTTTTTTGAACTAAAGGATTTTTTTCAAGCTAGACTAACACCTGGCTGCATTTTGTTAGACATCCAGCAATGATATCACTTGATGTTTGATCATAATCAACCCTCTAAACAAACCCCTCATCGATATTTTCTTTCCTTAAGACTTTTACACACTTTTTTGAACTAAAGGATTTTTTTCAAGCTAGACTAACACCTGGCTGCATTTTGTTAGACATCCAGCAATGATATCACTTGATGTCCGATCATAATCAACCCTCTAAACAAACCCCTCATCGATATTTTCATCCCTTAAGACTTTTACACACTTTTTTTAACTAAAGGATTTTTTTCAAGCTAGACTAACACCTGGTTGCATTTTGTTAGACATCCAGCAATAATATCACTTGATGTACGATCATAATCAACCCTCTAAACAAACCCCTCATCGATATTTTCATCCCTTAAGACTTTTACACACTTTTTTGAAGTAAAGGATTTTTTTCAAGCTAGACTAACACCTGGTTGCATTTTATTAGACATCGAGCAATGATATCATTTGATGTCCGATCATAATCAACCCTCTAAACAAACCCCTCATCGATATTTTCATCCCTTAAGACTTTTACACACTTTTTTGAAGTAAAGGATTTTTTTCAAGCTAGACTAACACCTGGTTGCATTTTATTAGACATCCAGATATGATATCACTTGATGTCCGATCATAATTAACCCTCTAAACTCACCCCTCATCGATATTTTCATCCCTTAAGACTTTTACACACTTTTTTGAAGTAAAGGATTTTTTTCAAGCTAGACTAACACCTGGTTGCATTTTGTTAGACATCCAGCAATGATATCATTTGATGTCCGATCATAATCAACCCTCTAAACTCACCCCTCATCGATATTTTCATCCTTAAGTCTTTTACACACTTTTTTGAAGTAAAGGATTTTTTTTAAGCTAGAATAAAACCTGGTTGCATTTTGTTAGACATCCAGATATGATATCACTTGATGTCCGATCATAATTAACCCTCTAAACTCACCCCTCATCGATATTTTCATCCCTTAAGACTTTTACACACTTTTTTGAAGTAAAGGATTTTTTTCAAGCTAGACTAACACCTGGTTGCATTTTATTAGACATCGAGCAATGATATCATTTGATGTCCGATCATAATCAACCCTCTAAACAAACCCCTCATCGATATTTTCATCCCTTAAGACTTTTACACACTTTTTTGAACTAAAGGATTTTTTTCAAGCTAGACTAACACCTGGTTGCATTTTGTTAGACATCCAGCTATGATATCATTGATGTCCGATCATAATCAACCCTCTAAACAAACCCCTCATCGATATTTTCATCCCTTAAGACTTTTACACACATTTTTGAACTAAAGGATTTTTTTCAAGCTAGACTAACACCTGGCTGCATTTTGTTAGACATCCAGCAATGATATCACTTGATGTCCGATTATAATTAACACTCTAAACAAACCCCACATCGATATTTTAATCCCTTAAGACTTTTACACACTTTTTTGAACTAAAGGATTTTTTTCAAGCTAGACTAACACCTGGCTGCATTTTGTTAGACATCCAGCAATGATACCACTTGATGTCCGATCATAATCAACCCTCTAAACAAACCCCTCATCGATATTTTCATCCCTTAAAACTTTTACACACTTTTTCGAACTAAAGGACTTTTTTCAAGCTAGACTAACACCTGGTTGCATTTTGTAAGACATCGAGCAATGATATCACTTGATGTCCGATCATAATCAACCCTCTAAACTCACCGCTCATCGATATTTTCATCCCTTAAGACTTTTACACACTTTTTTGAACTAAAGGATTTTTTTCAAGCTAGACTAACACCTGGTTGCATTTTGTTAGACATCCAGCTATGATATCATTGATGTCCGATCATAATCAACCCTCTAAACTCACCCCTCATCGATATTTTCATCCCTTAAAACTTTTACACACTTTTTCGAACTAAAGGACTTTTTTCAAGCTAGACTAACACCTGGTTGCATTTTGTAAGACATCGAGCAATGATATCACTTGATGTCCGATTATAATCAACCCTCTAAACAAACCCCTTATCGATATTTTCATTCCTTAAGACTTTTACACACTTTTTTGAACTAAAGGATTTTTTTCAAGCTAGACTAACACCTGGTTGCATTTTGTTAGACATCTAGCAATGATATCACTTGATGTCTGATCATAATCAACCCTCTAAACTCACCCCTCATCGATATTTTCATCCCTTAAGACTTTTACACACTTTTTCGAACTAAAGGATTTTTTTCAAGCTAGACTAACACCTGGCTGCATTTTGTTAGACATCCAGCAATGATATCACTTGATGTCCGATCATAATCAACCCTCTAAACTCACCGCTCATCGATATTTTCATCCCTTAAAACTTTTACACACTTTTTCGAACTAAAGGACTTTTTTCAAGCTAGACTAACACCTGGTTGCATTTTGTTAGACATCGAGCAATGATATCATTTGATGTCCGATCATAATCAACCCTCTAAACAAACCCCTCATCGATATTTTCATCCCTTAAGACTTTTACACACTTTTTTGAAGTAAAGGATTTTTTTCAAGCTAGACTAACACCTGGTTGCATTTTGTTAGACATCTAGCAATGATATCATTTGATGTCCGATCAAAATCAACCCTCTAAACTCACCCCTCATCGATATTTTCATCCCTTAAAACTTTTACACACTTTTTCGAACTAAAGGATTTTTTTCAAGCTAGACTAACACCTGGTTGCATTTTGTTAGACATCCAGCAATGATATCATTTGATGTCCGATCATAATCAACCCTCTAAACTCACCCCTCATCGATATTTTCATCCTTAAGTCTTTTACACACTTTTTTGAAGTAAAGGATTTTTTTTAAGCTAGAATAAAACCTGGTTGCATTTTGTTAGACATCCAGATATGATATCACTTGATGTCCGATCATAATTAACCCTCTAAACTCACCCCTCATCGATATTTTCATCCCTTAAGACTTTTACACACTTTTTTGAAGTAAAGGATTTTTTTCAAGCTAGACTAACACCTGGTTGCATTTTATTAGACATCGAGCAATGATATCATTTGATGTCCGATCATAATCAACCCTCTAAACAAACCCCTCATCGATATTTTCATCCCTTAAGACTTTTACACACTTTTTTGAAGTAAAGGATTTTTTTTTAAGCTAGAATAAAACCTGGTTGCATTTTGTTAGACATCCAGATATGATATCACTTGATGTCCGATCATAATTAACCCTCTAAACTCACCCCTCATCGATATTTTCATCCCTTAAGACTTTTACACACTTTTTTGAAGTAAAGGATTTTTTTCAAGCTAGACTAACACCTGGTTGCATTTTGTTAGACATCCAGCAATGATATCACTTTACGTCCGATCATAATCAACCCTCTAAACTCACCGCTCATCGATATTTTCATCCCTTAAGACTTTTACACACTTTTTTGAACTAAAGGATTTATTTCAAGCTAGACTAACACCTGGTTGCATTTTGTTAGACATCGAGCAATGATATCACTTGATGTCCGATTATAATCAACCCTCTAAACAAACCCCTCATCGATATTTTCTTTCCTTAAGACTTTTACACACTTTTTTGAACTAAAGGATTTTTTCCAAGCTAGACTAACACCTGGTTGCATTTTGTTAGACATCCAGCAATGATATCACTTGATGTCCGATCATAATCAACCCTATAAACAAACCCCTCATCGATATTTTAATCCCTTAAGACTTTTACACACTTTTTTGAACTAAAGGATTTTTTTCAAGCTAGACTAACACCTGGCTGCATTTTGTTAGACATCCAGCAATGATATCACTTGATGTTTGATCATAATCAACCCTCTAAACAAACCCCTCATCGATATTTTCTTTCCTTAAGACTTTTACACACTTTTTTGAACTAAAGGATTTTTTTCAAGCTAGACTAACACCTGGCTGCATTTTGTTAGACATCCAGCAATGATATCACTTGATGTCCGATCATAATCAACCCTCTAAACAAACCCCTCATCGATATTTTCATCCCTTAAGACTTTTACACACTTTTTTTAACTAAAGGATTTTTTTCAAGCTAGACTAACACCTGGTTGCATTTTGTTAGACATCCAGCAATAATATCACTTGATGTACGATCATAATCAACCCTCTAAACAAACCCCTCATCGATATTTTCATCCCTTAAGACTTTTACACACTTTTTTGAAGTAAAGGATTTTTTTCAAGCTAGACTAACACCTGGTTGCATTTTATTAGACATCGAGCAATGATATCATTTGATGTCCGATCATAATCAACCCTCTAAACAAACCCCTCATCGATATTTTCATCCCTTAAGACTTTTACACACTTTTTTGAAGTAAAGGATTTTTTTCAAGCTAGACTAACACCTGGTTGCATTTTATTAGACATCGAGCAATGATATCATTTGATGTCCGATCATAATCAACCCTCTAAACAAACCCCTCATCGATATTTTCATCCCTTAAGACTTTTACACACTTTTTTAAAGTAAAGGATTTTTTTTAAGCTAGAATAAAACCTGGTTGCATTTTGTTAGACATCCAGATATGATATCACTTGATGTCCGATCATAATTAACCCTCTAAACTCACCCCTCATCGATATTTTCATCCCTTAAGACTTTTACACACTTTTTTGAAGTAAAGGATTTTTTTCAAGCTAGACTAACACCTGGTTGCATTTTGTTAGACATCCAGCAATGATATCATTTGATGTCCGATCATAATCAACCCTCTAAACTCACCCCTCATCGATATTTTCATCCTTAAGTCTTTTACACACTTTTTTGAAGTAAAGGATTTTTTTTAAGCTAGAATAAAACCTGGTTGCATTTTGTTAGACATCCAGATATGATATCACTTGATGTCCGATCATAATTAACCCTCTAAACTCACCCCTCATCGATATTTTCATCCCTTAAGACTTTTACACACTTTTTTGAAGTAAAGGATTTTTTTCAAGCTAGACTAACACCTGGTTGCATTTTATTAGACATCGAGCAATGATATCATTTGATGTCCGATCATAATCAACCCTCTAAACAAACCCCTCATCGATATTTTCATCCCTTAAGACTTTTACACACTTTTTTGAAGTAAAGGATTTTTTTTAAGCTAGAATAAAACCTGGTTGCATTTTGTTAGACATCCAGATATGATATCACTTGATGTCCGATCATAATTAACCCTCTAAACTCACCCCTCATCGATATTTTCATCCCTTAAGACTTTTACACACTTTTTTGAAGTAAAGGATTTTTTTCAAGCTAGACTAACACCTGGTTGCATTTTGTTAGACATCCAGCAATGATATCACTTTACGTCCGATCATAATCAACCCTCTAAACTCACCGCTCATCGATATTTTCATCCCTTAAGACTTTTACACACTTTTTTGAACTAAAGGATTTATTTCAAGCTAGACTAACACCTGGTTGCATTTTGTTAGACATCGAGCAATGATATCACTTGATGTCCGATTATAATCAACCCTCTAAACAAACCCCTCATCGATATTTTCTTTCCTTAAGACTTTTACACACTTTTTTGAACTAAAGGATTTTTTCCAAGCTAGACTAACACCTGGTTGCATTTTGTTAGACATCCAGCAATGATATCACTTGATGTCCGATCATAATCAACCCTATAAACAAACCCCTCATCGATATTTTAATCCCTTAAGACTTTTACACACTTTTTTGAACTAAAGGATTTTTTTCAAGCTAGACTAACACCTGGCTGCATTTTGTTAGACATCTAGCAATGATATCACTTGATGTTTGATCATAATCAACCCTCTAAACAAACCCCTGATCAATAT
This sequence comes from Ganaspis brasiliensis, assembly GCA_037103525.1. Classification (NCBI taxonomy): domain Eukaryota; kingdom Metazoa; phylum Arthropoda; class Insecta; order Hymenoptera; family Figitidae; genus Ganaspis; species Ganaspis brasiliensis. Next base: position 1,776,160 of record JAZKLR010000283.1, on the reverse strand, counting down.
TTTCTTTCCTTAAGACTTTTACACACTTTTTTGAACTAAAGGATTTTTTTCAAGCTAGACTAACACCTGGCTGCATTTTGTTAGACATCCAGCAATGATATCACTTGATGTCCGATCATAATCAACCCTCTAAACAAACCCCTCATCGATATTTTCATCCCTTAAGACTTTTACACACTTTTTTTAACTAAAGGATTTTTTTCAAGCTAGACTAACACCTGGTTGCATTTTGTTAGACATCCAGCAATAATATCACTTGATGTACGATCATAATCAACCCTCTAAACAAACCCCTCATCGATATTTTCATCCCTTAAGACTTTTACACACTTTTTTGAAGTAAAGGATTTTTTTCAAGCTAGACTAACACCTGGTTGCATTTTATTAGACATCGAGCAATGATATCATTTGATGTCCGATCATAATCAACCCTCTAAACAAACCCCTCATCGATATTTTCATCCCTTAAGACTTTTACACACTTTTTTTAACTAAAGGATTTTTTTTAAGCTAGACTAACACCTGGTTGCATTTTATTAGACATCGAGCAATGATATCATTTGATGTCCGATCATAATCAACCCTCTAAACAAACCCCTCATCGATATTTTCATCCCTTAAGACTTTTACACACTTTTTTGAAGTAAAGGATTTTTTTTAAGCTAGAATAAAACCTGGTTGCATTTTGTTAGACATCCAGATATGATATCACTTGATGTCCGATCATAATTAACCCTCTAAACTCACCCCTCATCGATATTTTCATCCCTTAAGACTTTTACACACTTTTTTGAAGTAAAGGATTTTTTTCAAGCTAGACTAACACCTGGTTGCATTTTGTTAGACATCCAGCAATGATATCACTTTACGTCCGATCATAATCAACCCTCTAAACTCACCGCTCATCGATATTTTCATCCCTTAAGACTTTTACACACTTTTTTGAACTAAAGGATTTATTTCAAGCTAGACTAACACCTGGTTGCATTTTGTTAGACATCGAGCAATGATATCACTTGATGTCCGATTATAATCAACCCTCTAAACAAACCCCTCATCGATATTTTCTTTCCTTAAGACTTTTACACACTTTTTTGAACTAAAGGATTTTTTTCAAGCTAGACTAACACCTGGTTGCATTTTGTTAGACATCCAGCAATGATATCATTTGATGTCCGATCATAATCAACCCTCTAAACAAACCCCTCATCGATATTTTCATCCCTTAAGACTTTTACACACTTTTTTTAACTAAAGGATTTTTTTCAAGCTAGACTAACACCTGGTTGCATTTTGTTAGACATCCAGCAATGATATCACTTAATGTCCGATCATAATCAACCCTCTAACTCACCCCTCATCGATATTTTCATCCCTTAAGACTTTTACACACTTTTTTGAACTAAAGGATTTTTTTCAAGCTAGACTAACACCTGGCTGCATTTTGTTAGACATCCAGCAATGATATCACTTGATGTCCGATCATAATCAACCCTCTAAACAAACCCCTCATCGATATTTTCATCCCTTAAGACTTTTACACACTTTTTTTAACTAAAGGATTTTTTTCAAGCTAGACTAACACCTGGTTGCATTTTGTTAGACATCCAGCAATAATATCACTTGATGTACGATCATAATCAACCCTCTAAACAAACCCCTCATCGATATTTTCATCCCTTAAGACTTTTACACACTTTTTTGAAGTAAAGGATTTTTTTCAAGCTAGACTAACACCTGGTTGCATTTTATTAGACATCGAGCAATGATATCATTTGATGTCCGATCATAATCAACCCTCTAAACAAACCCCTCATCGATATTTTCATCCCGTAAGACTTTTACACACTTTTTTGAATTAAAGGATTTTTTTCAAGCTAGACTAACACCTGGTTGCATTTTGTTAGACATCCAGCAATAATATCACTTGATGTCCGATCATAATCAACCCTCTAAACAAACCCCTCATCGATATTTTCATCCCTTAAGACTTTTACACACTTTTTTGAAGTAAAGGATTTTTTTTAAGCTAGAATAAAACCTGGTTGCATTTTGTTAGACATCCAGATATGATATCACTTGATGTCCGATCATAATTAACCCTCTAAACTCACCCCTTATCGATATTTTCATCCCTTAAGACTTTTACACACTTTTTTGAAGTAAAGGATTTTTTTCAAGCTAGACTAACACCTGGTTGCATTTTGTTAGACATCCAGCAATGATATCACTTTACGTCCGATCATAATCAACCCTCTAAACTCACCGCTCATCGATATTTTCATCCCTTAAGACTTTTACACACTTTTTTGAACTAAAGGATTTTTTTCAAGCTAGACTAACACCTGGTTGCATTTTGTTAGACATCGAGCAATGATATCACTTGATGTCCGATTATAATCAACCCTCTAAACAAACCCCTCATCGATATTTTCTTTCCTTAAGACTTTTACACACTTTTTTGAACTAAAGGATTTTTTCCAAGCTAGACTAACACCTGGTTGCATTTTGTTAGACATCCAGCAATGATATCACTTGATATCCGATCATAATCAACCCTATAAACAAACCCCTCATCGATATTTTAATCCCTTAAGACTTTTACACACTTTTTTGAACTAAAGGATTTTTTTCAAGCTAGACTAACACCTGGCTGCATTTTGTTAGACATCCAGCAATGATATCACTTGATGTTCGATCATAATCAACCCTCTAAACAAACCCCTCATCGATATTTTCTTTCCTTAAGACTTTTACACACTTTTTTGAACTAAAGGATTTTTTTCAAGCTAGACTAACACCTGGCTGCATTTTGTTAGACATCCAGCAATGATATCACTTGATGTCCGATCATAATCAACCCTCTAAACAAACCCCTCATCGATATTTTCATCCCTTAAGACTTTTACACACTTTTTTTAACTAAAGGATTTTTTTCAAGCTAGACTAACACCTGGTTGCATTTTGTTAGACATCCAGCAATAATATCACTTGATGTACGATCATAATCAACCCTCTAAACAAACCCCTCATCGATATTTTCATCCCTTAAGACTTTTACACACTTTTTTGAAGTAAAGGATTTTTTTCAAGCTAGACTAACACCTGGTTGCATTTTATTAGACATCGAGCAATGATATCATTTGATGTCCGATCATAATCAACCCTCTAAACAAACCCCTCATCGATATTTTCATCCCTTAAGACTTTTACACACTTTTTTGAAGTAAAGGATTTTTTTCAAGCTAGACTAACACCTGGTTGCATTTTATTAGACATCGAGCAATGATATCATTTGATGTCCGATCATAATCAACCGTCTAAACAAACCCCTCATCGATATTTTCATCCCTTAAGACTTTTACACACTTTTTTGAAGTAAAGGATTTTTTTTAAGCTAGAATAAAACCTGGTTGCATTTTGTTAGACATCCAGATATGATATCACTTGATGTCCGATCATAATTAACCCTCTAAACTCACCCCTCATCGATATTTTCATCCCTTAAGACTTTTACACACTTTTTTGAAGTAAAGGATTTTTTTCAAGCTAGACTAACACCTGGTTGCATTTTGTTAGACATCCAGCAATGATATCATTTGATGTCCGATCATAATCAACCCTCTAAACTCACCCCTCATCGATATTTTCATCCTTAAGTCTTTTACACACTTTTTTGAAGTAAAGGATTTTTTTTAAGCTAGAATAAAACCTGGTTGCATTTTGTTAGACATCCAGATATGATATCACTTGATGTCCGATCATAATTAACCCTCTAAACTCACCCCTCATCGATATTTTCATCCCTTAAGACTTTTACACACTTTTTTGAAGTAAAGGATTTTTTTCAAGCTAGACTAACACCTGGTTGCATTTTGTTAGACATCCAGCAATGATATCACTTTACGTCCGATCATAATCAACCCTCTAAACTCACCGCTCATCGATATTTTCATCCCTTAAGACTTTTACACACTTTTTTGAACTAAAGGATTTATTTCAAGCTAGACTAACACCTGGTTGCATTTTGTTAGACATCGAGCAATGATATCACTTGATGTCCGATTATAATCAACCCTCTAAACAAACCCCTCATCGATATTTTCTTTCCTTAAGACTTTTACACACTTTTTTGAACTAAAGGATTTTTTCCAAGCTAGACTAACACCTGGCTGCATTTTGTTAGACATCCAGCAATGATATCACTTGATGTTCGATCATAATCAACCCTCTAAACAAACCCCTCATCGATATTTTCTTTCCTTAAGACTTTTACACACTTTTTTGAACTAAAGGATTTTTTTCAAGCTAGACTAACACCTGGTTGCATTTTGTTAGACATCCAGCAATAATATCACTTGATGTACGATCATAATCAACCCTCTAAACAAACCCCTCATCGATATTTTCATCCCTTAAGACTTTTACACACTTTTTTGAAGTAAAGGATTTTTTTCAAGCTAGACTAACACCTGGTTGCATTTTATTAGACATCGAGCAATGATATCATTTGATGTCCGATCATAATCAACCCTCTAAACAAACCCCTCATCGATATTTTCATCCCGTAAGACTTTTACACACTTTTTTGAATTAAAGGATTTTTTTCAAGCTAGACTAACACCTGGTTGCATTTTGTTAGACATCCAGCAATAATATCACTTGATGTCCGATCATAATCAACCCTCTAAACAAACCCCTCATCGATATTTTCATCCCTTAAGACTTTTACACACTTTTTTGAAGTAAAGGATTTTTTTTAAGCTAGAATAAAACCTGGTTGCATTTTGTTAGACATCCAGATATGATATCACTTGATGTCCGATCATAATTAACCCTCTAAACTCACCCCTCATCGATATTTTCATCCCTTAAGACTTTTACACACTTTTTTGAAGTAAAGGATTTTTTTCAAGCTAGACTAACACCTGGTTGCATTTTGTTAGACATCCAGCAATGATATCATTTGATGTCCGATCATAATCAACCCTCTAACTCACCCCTCATTGATATTTTCATCCCTTAAGACTTTTACACACTTTTTTAAACTAAAGGATTTTTTTCAAGCTAGACTAACACCTGGTTGCATTTTGTTAGACATCCAGCAATGATATCACTTTACGTCCGATCATAATCAACCCTCTAAACTCACCGCTCATCGATATTTTCATCCCTTAAGACTTTTACACACTTTTTTGAACTAAAGGATTTTTTTCAAGCTAGACTAACACCTGGTTGCATTTTGTTAGACATCGAGCAATGATATCACTTGATGTCCGATTATAATCAACCCTCTAAACAAACCCCTCATCGATATTTTCTTTCCTTAAGACTTTTACACAATTTTTTGAACTAAAGGATTTTTTCCAAGCTAGACTAACACCTGTTTGCATTTTGTTAGACATCCAGCAATGATATCACTTGATGTCCGATCATAATCAACCCTATAAACAAACCCCTCATCGATATTTTAATCCCTTAAGACTTTTACACACTTTTTTGAACTAAAGGATTTTTTTCAAGCTAGACTAACACCTGGCTGCATTTTGTTAGACATCCAGCAATGATATTACTTGATGTTCGATCATAATCAACCCTCGAAACAAACCCCTCATCGATATTTTCTTTCCTTAAGACTTTTACACACTTTTTTGAACTAAAGGATTTTTTTCAAGCAAGACTAACACCTGGCTGCATTTTGTTAGACATCCAGCAATGATATCACTTGATGTCCGATCATAATCAACCCTCTAAACAAACCCCTCATCGATATTTTCATCCCTTAAGACTTTTACACACTTTTTTTAACTAAAGGATTTTTTTCAAGCTAGACTAACACCTGGTTGCATTTTGTTAGACATCCAGCAATAATATCACTTGATGTACGATCATAATCAACCCTCTAAACAAACCCCTCATCGATATTTTCATCCCTTAAGACTTTTACACACTTTTTTGAAGTAAAGGATTTTTTTCAAGCTAGACTAACACCTGGTTGCATTTTATTAGACATCGAGCAATGATATCATTTGATGTCCGATCATAATCAACCCTCTAAACAAACCCCTCATCGATATTTTCATCCCGTAAGACTTTTACACACTTTTTTGAATTAAAGGATTTTTTTCAAGCTAGACTAACACCTGGTTGCATTTTGTTAGACATCCAGCAATAATATCACTTGATGTCCGATCATAATCAACCCTCTAAACAAACCCCTCATCGATATTTTCATCCCTTAAGACTTTTACACACTTTTTTAAAGTAAAGGATTTTTTTTAAGCTAGAATAAAACCTGGTTGCATTTTGTTAGACATCCAGCAATAATATCACTTGATGTCCGATCATAATTAACCCTCTAAACTCACCCCTTATCGATATTTTCATCCCTTAAGACTTTTACACACTTTTTTGAAGTAAAGGATTTTTTTCAAGCTAGACTAACACCTGGTTGCATTTTGTTAGACATCCAGCAATGATATCATTTGATGTCCGATCATAATCAACCCTCTAAACTCACCCCTCATCGATATTTTCATTCTTAAGTCTTTTACACACTTTTTTGAACTAAAGGATTTTTTTCAAGCTAGACTAAGACATCGTTGCATTTTATTAGACATTCAGCAATCATATAAATTGATGTCCGATCATAATCAACCCTCTAACTCACCCCTCATCGATATTTTCATCCCTTAAGATTTTACACACTTTTTTAAACTAAAGGATTTTTTTCAAGCTAGACTAACACCTGGTTGCATTTTGTTAGACATCCAGCAATGATATCACTTTACGTCCGATCATAATCAACCCTCTAAACTCACCGCTCATCGATATTTTCATCCCTTAAGACTTTTACACACTTTTTTGAACTAAAGGATTTTTTTCAAGCTAGACTAACACCTGGTTGCATTTTGTTAGACATCGAGCAATGATATCACTTGATGTCCGATTATAATCAACCCTCTAAACAAACCCCTCATCGATATTTTCTTTCCTTAAGACTTTTACACACTTTTTTGAACTAAAGGATTTTTTCCAAGCTAGACTAACACCTGGTTGCATTTTGTTAGACATCCAGCAATGATATCACTTGATATCCGATCATAATCAACCCTATAAACAAACCCCCCATCGATATTTTAATCCCTTAAGACTTTTACACACTTTTTTGAACTAAAGGATTTTTTTCAAGCTAGACTAACACCTGGCTGCATTTTGTTAGACATCCAGCAATGATATCACTTGATGTTCGATCATAATCAACCCTCTAAACAAACCCCTCATCGATATTTTCTTTCCTTAAGACTTTTACACACTTTTTTGAACTAAAGGATTTTTTTCAAGCTAGACTAACACCTGGCTGCATTTTGTTAGACATCCAGCAATAATATCACTTGATGTACGATCATAATCAACCCTCTAAACAAACCCCTCATCGATATTTTCATCCCTTAAGACTTTTACACACTTTTTTGAACTAAAGGATTTTTTTCAAGCTAGACTAACACCTGGTTGCATTTTGTTAGACATCCAGCAATAATATCACTTGATGTACGATCATAATCAACCCTCTAAACAAACCCCTCATCGATATTTTCATCCCTTAAGAATTTTACACACTTTTTTGAAGTAAAGGATTTTTTTCAAGCTAGACTAACACCTGGTTGCATTTTATTAGACATCGAGCAATGATATCATTTGATGTCCGATCATAATCAACCCTCTAAACAAACCCCTCATCGATATTTTCATCCCGTAAGACTTTTACACACTTTTTTGAATTAAAGGATTTTTTTCAAGCTAGACTAACACCTGGTTGCATTTTGTTAGACATCCAGCAATAATATCACTTGATGTCCGATCATAATCAACCCTCTAAACAAACCCCTCATCGATATTTTCATCCCTTAAGACTTTTACACACTTTTTTGAAGTAAAGGATTTTTTTTAAGCTAGAATAAAACCTGGTTGCATTTTGTTAGACATTCAGATATGATATCACTTGATGTCCGATCATAATTAACCCTCTAAACTCACCCCTCATCGATATTTTCATCCCTTAAGACTTTTACACACTTTTTTGAAGTAAAGGATTTTTTTCAAGCTAGACTAACACCTGGTTGCATTTTGTTAGACATCCAGCAATGATATCATTTGATGTCCGATCATAATCAACCCTCTAAACTCACCCCTCATCGATATTTTCATCCTTAAGTCTTTTACACACTTTTTTGAACTAAAGGATTTTTTTCAAGCTAGACTAAGACATCGTTGCATTTTATTAGACATTCAGCAATCATATAAATTGATGTCCGATTATAATCAACCCTCTAACTCACCCCTCATCGATATTTTCATCCCTTAAGACTTTTACACACTTTTTTAAACTAAAGGATTTTTTTCAAGCTAGACTAACACCTGGTTGCATTTTGTTAGACATCCAGCAATGATATTACTTTACGTCCGATCATAATCAACCCTCTAAACTCACCGCTCATCGATATTTTCATCCCTTAAGACTTTTACACACTTTTTTGAACTAAAGGATTTTTTTCAAGCTAGACTAACACCTGGTTGCATTTTGTTAGACATCGAGCAATGATATCACTTGATGTCCGATTATAATCAACCCTCTAAACAAACCCCTCATCGATATTTTCTTTCCTTAAGTCTTTTACACACTTTTTTGAACTAAAGGATTTTTTCCAAGCTAGACTAACACCTGGTTGCATTTTGTTAGACATCCAGCAATGATATCACTTGATGTCCGATCATAATCAACCCTATAAACAAAACCCTCATCGATATTTTAATCCCTTAAGACTTTTACACACTTTTTTGAACTAAAGGATTTTTTTCAAGCTAGACTAACACCTGGCTGCATTTTGTTAGACATCCAGCAATGATATCACTTGATGTTCGATCATAATCAACCCTCTAAACAAACCCCTCATCGATATTTTCTTTCCTTAAGACTTTTACACACTTTTTTGAACTAAAGGATTTTTTTCAAGCTAGACTAACACCTGGCTGCATTTTGTTAGACATCCAGCAATGATATCACTTGATGTCCGATCATAATCAACCCTCTAAACAAACCCCTCATCGATATTTTCATCCCTTAAGACTTTTACACACTTTTTTTAACTAAAGGATTTTTTTCAAGCTAGACTAACACCTGGTTGCATTTTGTTAGACATCCAGCAATAATATCACTTGATGTACGATCATAATCAACCCTCTAAACAAACCCCTCATCGATATTTTCATCCCTTAAGACTTTTACACACTTTTTTGAAGTAAAGGATTTTTTTCAAGCTAGACTAACACCTGGTTGCATTTTATTAGACATCGAGCAATGATATCATTTGATGTCCGATCATAATCAACCCTCTAAACAAACCCCTCATCGATATTTTCATCCCGTAAGACTTTTACACACTTTTTTGAATTAAAGGATTTTTTTCAAGCTAGACTAACACCTGGTTGCATTTTGTTAGACATCCAGCAATAATATCACTTGATGTCCGATCATAATCAACCCTCTAAACAAACCCCTCATCGATATTTTCATCCCTTAAGACTTTTACACACTTTTTTGAAGTAAAGGATTTTTTTTAAGCTAGAATAAAACCTGGTTGCATTTTGTTAGACATCCAGATATGATATCACTTGATGTCCGATCATAATTAACCCTCTAAACTCACCCCTCATCGATATTTTCATCCCTTAAGACTTTTACACACTTTTTTGAAGTAAAGGATTTTTTTCAAGCTAGACTAACACCTGGTTGCATTTTGTTAGACATCGATCAATGATATCATATGATGTCCGATCATAATCAACCCTCTAAACAAACCTCTCATCGATATTTTCATCCCTTAAGACTTTTACACACTTTTTTGAAGTAAAGGATTTTTTTTAAGCTAGAATAAAACCTGGTTGCATTTTGTTAGACATCCAGATATGATATCACTTGATGTCCGATCATAATTAACCCTCTAAACTCACCCCTCATCGATATTTTCATCCCTTAAGACTTTTACACACTTTTTTGAAGTAAAGGATTTTTTTTAAGCTAGACTAACACCTGGTTGCATTTTGTTAGACATCCAGCAATAATATCACTTGATGTACGATCATAATCAACCCTCTAAACAAACCCCTCATCGATATTTTCATCCCTTAAGACTTTTACACACTTTTTTGAAGTAAAGGATTTTTTTCAAGCTAGACTAACACCTGGCTGCATTTTGTTAGACATCCAGCAATGATATCACTTGATGTCCGATCATAATCAACCCTCTAAACAAACCCCTCATCGATATTTTCATCCCTTAAGACTTTTACACACTTTTTTTAACTAAAGGATTTTTTTCAAGCTAGACTAACACCTGGTTGCATTTTGTTAGACATCCAGCAATAATATCACTTGATGTACGATCATAATCAACCCTCTAAACAAACCCCTCATCGATATTTTCATCCCTTAAGACTTTTACACACTTTTTTGAAGTAAAGGATTTTTTTCAAGCTAGACTAACACCTGGTTGCATTTTATTAGACATCGAGCAATGATATCATTTGATGTCCGATCATAATCAACCCTCTAACCAAACCCCTCATCGATATTTTCATCCCTTAAGACTTTTACACACTTTTTTGAAGTAAAGGATTTTTTTCAAGCTAGACTAACACCTGGTTGCATTTTATTAGACATCGAGCAATGATATCATTTGATGTCCGATCATAATCAACCCTCTAAACAAACCCCTCATCGATATTTTCATCCCTTAAGACTTTTACACACTTTTTTGAAGTAAAGGATTTTTTTTAAGCTAGAATAAAACCTGGTTGCATTTTGTTAGACATCCAGATATGATATCACTTGATGTCCGATCATAATTAACCCTCTAAACTCACCCCTCATCGATATTTTCATCCCTTAAGACTTTTACACACTTTTTTGAAGTAAAGGATTTTTTTTAAGCTAGACTAACACCTGGTTGCATTTTGTTAGACATCGATCAATGATATCATATGATGTCCGATCATAATCAACCCTCTAAACAAACCCCTCATCGATATTTTCATCCCTTAAGACTTTTACACACTTTTTTGAAGTAAAGGATTTTTTTCAAGCTAGACTAACACCTGGCTGCATTTTGTTAGACATCCAGCAATGATATCACTTGATGTCCGATCATAATCAACCCTCTAAACAAACCCCTCATCGATATTTTCATCCCTTAAGACTTTTACACACTTTTTTTAACTAAAGGATTTTTTTCAAGCTAGACTAACACCTGGTTGCATTTTGTTAGACATCCAGCAATAATATCACTTGATGTACGATCATAATCAACCCTCTAAACAAACCCCTCATCGATATTTTCATCCCTTAAGACTTTTACACACTTTTTTGAAGTAAAGGATTTTTTTCAAGCTAGACTAACACCTGGTTGCATTTTATTAGACATCGAGCAATGATATCATTTGATGTCCGATCATAATCAACCCTCTAAACAAACCCCTCATCGATATTTTCATCCCTTAAGACTTTTACACACTTTTTTGAAGTAAAGGATTTTTTTCAAGCTAGACTAACACCTGGTTGCATTTTATTAGACATCGAGCAATGATATCATTTGATGTCCGATCATAATCAACCCTCTAAACAAACCCCTCATCGATATTTTCATCCCTTAAGACTTTTACACACTTTTTTGAAGTAAAGGATTTTTTTCAAGCTAGACTAACACCTGGTTGCATTTTATTAGACATCGAGCAATGATATCATTTGATGTCCGATCATAATCAACCCTCTAAACAAACCCCTCATCGATATTTTCATCCCTTAAGACTTTTACACACTTTTTTTAACTAAAGGATTTTTTTCAAGCTAGACTAACACCTGGTTGCATTTTGTTAGACATCCAGCAATGATATCACTTGATGTCCGATCATAATCAACCCTATAAACAAACCCCTCATCGATATTTTAATCCCTTAAGACTTTTACACACTTTTTTGAACTAAAGGATTTTTTTCAAGCTAGACTAACACCTGGCTGCATTTTGTTAGACATCCAGCAATGATATCACTTGATGTTCGATCATAATCAACCCTCTAAACAAACCCCTCATCGATATTTTCTTTCCTTAAGACTTTTACACACTTTTTTGAACTAAAGGATTTTTTTCAAGCTAGACTAACACCTGGTTGCATTTTGTTAGACATCCAGCAATAATATCACTTGATGTACGATCATAATCAACCCTCTAAACAAACCCCTCATCGATATTTTCATCCCTTAAGACTTTTACACACTTTTTTGAAGTAAAGGATTTTTTTCAAGCTAGACTAACACCTGGTTGCATTTTATTAGACATCGAGCAATGATATCATTTGATGTCCGATCATAATCAACCCTCTAAACAAACCCCTCATCGATATTTTCATCCCGTAAGACTTTTACACACTTTTTTGAATTAAAGGATTTTTTTCAAGCTAGACTAACACCTGGTTGCATTTTGTTAGACATCCAGCAATAATATCACTTGATGTCCGATCATAATCAACCCTCTAAACAAACCCCTCATCGATATTTTCATCCCTTAAGACTTTTACACACTTTTTTGAAGTAAAGGATTTTTTTTAAGCTAGAATAAAACCTGGTTGCATTTTGTTAGACATCCAGATATGATATCACTTGATGTCCGATCATAATTAACCCTCTAAACTCACCCCTCATCGATATTTTCATCCCTTAAGACTTTTACACACTTTTTTGAAGTAAAGGATTTTTTTCAAGCTAGACTAACAGCTGGTTGCATTTTGTTAGACATCCAGCAATGATATCATCTGATGTCCGATCATAATCAACCCTCTAACTCACCCCTCATCGATATTTTCATCCCTTAAGACTTTTACACACTTTTTTGAACTAAAGGATTTTTTTCAAGCTAGACTAACACCTGGTTGCATTTTGTTAGACATCGAGCAATGATATCACTTGATGTCCGATTATAATCAACCCTCTAAACAAACCCCTCATCGATATTTTCTTTCCTTAAGACTTTTACACACTTTTTTGAACTAAAGGATTTTTTCCAAGCTAGACTAACACCTGGTTGCATTTTGTTAGACATCCAGCAATGATATCACTTGATGTCCGATCATAATCAACCCTATAAACAAACCCCTCATCGATATTTTAATCCCTTAAGACTTTTACACACTTTTTTGAACTAAAGGATTTTTTTCAAGCTAGACTAACACCTGGCTGCATTTTGTTAGACATCCAGCAATAATATCACTTGATGTCCGATCATAATCAACCCTCTAAACAAACCCCTCATCGACATTTTCATCCCTTAAGACTTTTACACACTTTTTTTAACTAAAGGATTTTTTTCAAGCTAGACTAACACCTGGTTGCATTTTGTTAGACATCCAGCAATAATATCACTTGATGTACGATCATAATCAACCCTCTAAACAAACCCCTCATCGATATTTTCATCCCTTAAGACTTTTACACACTTTTTTGAAGTAAAGGATTTTTTTCAAGCTAGACTAACACCTGGTTGCATTTTATTAGACATCGAGCAATGATATCATTTGATGTCCGATCATAATCAACCCTCTAAACAAACCCCTCATCGATATTTTCATCCCGTAAGACTTTTACACACTTTTTTGAATTAAAGGATTTTTTTCAAGCTAGACTAACACCTGGTTGCATTTTGTTAGACATCGAGCAATGATATCATTTGATGTCCGATCATAATCAACCCTCTAAACTCACCCCTCATCGATATTTTCATCCTTAAGTCTTTTACACACTTTTTTGAACTAAAGGATTTTTTTCAAGCTAGACTAAGACATCGTTGCATTTTATTAGACATTCAGCAATCATATAAATTGATGTCCGATCATAATCAACCCTCTAACTCACCCCTCATCGATATTTTCATCCCTTAAGACTTTTACACACTTTTTTAAACTAAAGGATTTTTTTCAAGCTAGACTAACACCTGGTTGCATTTTGTTAGACATCCAGCAATGATATCACTTTACGTCCGATCATAATCAACCCTCTAAACTCACCGCTCATCGATATTTTCATCCCTTAAGACTTTTACACACTTTTTTGAACTAAAGGATTTTTTTCAAGCTAGACTAACACCTGGTTGCATTTTGTTAGACATCGAGCAATGATATCACTTGATGTCCGATTATAATCAACCCTCTAAACAAACCCCTCATCGATATTTTCTTTCCTTAAGACTTTTACACACTTTTTTTAACTAAAGGATTTTTTTCAAGCTAGACTAACACCTGGTTGCATTTTGTTAGACATCCAGCAATAATATCACTTGATGTACGATCATAATCAACCCTCTAAACAAACCCCTCATCGATATTTTCATCCCTTAAGACTTTTACACACTTTTTTGAAGTAAAGGATTTTTTTCAAGCTAGACTAACACCTGGTTGCATTTTATTAGACATCGAGCAATGATATCATTTGATGTCCGATCATAATCAACCCTCTAAACAAACCCCTCATCGATATTTTCATCCCTTAAGACTTTTACACACTTTTTTGAAGTAAAGGATTTTTTTCAAGCTAGACTAACACCTGGTTGCATTTTATTAGACATCGAGCAATGATATCATTTGATGTCCGATCATAATCAACCCTCTAAACAAACCCCTCATCGATATTTTCATCCCTTAAGACTTTTACACACTTTTTTGAAGTAAAGGATTTTTTTCAAGCTAGACTAACACCTGGTTGCATTTTATTAGACATCGAGCAATGATATCATTTGATGTCCGATCATAATCAACCCTCTAAACAAACCCCTCATCGATATTTTCTTTCCTTAAGACTTTTACACACTTTTTTGAACTAAAGGATTTTTTCCAAGCTAGACTAACACCTGGTTGCATTTTGTTAGACATCCAGCAATGATATCACTTGATGTCCGATCATAATCAACCCTATAAACAAACCCCTCATCGATATTTTAATCCCTTAAGACTTTTACACACTTTTTTGAACTAAAGGATTTTTTTCAAGCTAGACTAACACCTGGCTGCATTTTGTTAGACATCCAGCAATGATATCACTTGATGTTCGATCATAATCAACCCTCTAAACAAACCCCTCATCGATATTTTCTTTCCTTAAGACTTTTACACACTTTTTTGAACTAAAGGATTTTTTTCAAGCTAGACTAACACCTGGTTGCATTTTGTTAGACATCCAGCAATAATATCACTTGATGTACGATCATAATCAACCCTCTAAACAAACCCCTCATCGATATTTTCATCCCTTAAGACTTTTACACACTTTTTTGAAGTAAAGGATTTTTTTCAAGCTAGACTAACACCTGGTTGCATTTTATTAGACATCGAGCAATGATATCATTTGATGTCCGATCATAATCAACCCTCTAAACAAACCCCTCATCGATATTTTCATCCCGTAAGACTTTTAAACACTTTTTTGAATTAAAGGATTTTTTTCAAGCTAGACTAACACCTGGTTGCATTTTGTTAGACATCCAGCAATAATATCACTTGATGTCCGATCATAATCAACCCTCTAAACAAACCCCTCATCGATATTTTCATCCCTTAAGACTTTTACACACTTTTTTGAAGTAAAGGATTTTTTTTAAGCTAGAATAAAACCTGGTTGCATTTTGTTAGACATCCAGATATGATATCACTTGATGTCCGATCATAATTAACCCTCTAAACTCACCCCTCATCGATATTTTCATCCCTTAAGACTTTTACACACTTTTTTGAAGTAAAGGATTTTTTTCAAGCTAGACTAACACCTGGTTGCATTTTGTTAGACATCCAGCAATGATATCATTTGATGTCCGATCATAATCAACCCTCTAACTCACCCCTCATCGATATTTTCATCCCTTAAGACTTTTACACACTTTTTTGAACTAAAGGATTTTTTTCAAGCTAGACTAACACCTGGTTGCATTTTGTTAGACATCGAGCAATGATATCACTTGATGTCCGATTATAATCAACCCTCTAAACAAACCCCTTATCGATATTTTCTTTCCTTAAGACTTTTACACACTTTTTTTAACTAAAGGATTTTTTTCAAGCTAGACTAACACCTGGTTGCATTTTGTTAGACATCCAGCAATAATATCACTTGATGTACGATCATAATCAACCCTCTAAACAAACCCCTCATCGATATTTTCATCCCTTAAGACTTTTACACACTTTTTTGAAGTAAAGGATTTTTTTCAAGCTAGACTAACACCTGGTTGCATTTTATTAGACATCGAGCAATGATATCATTTGATGTCCGATCATAATCAACCCTCTAAACAAACCCCTCATCGATATTTTCATCCCTTAAGACTTTTACACACTTTTTTGAAGTAAAGGATTTTTTTCAAGCTAGACTAACACCTGGTTGCATTTTATTAGACATCGAGCAATGATATCATTTGATGTCCGATCATAATCAACCCTCTAAACAAACCCCTCATCGATATTTTCATCCCTTAAGACTTTTACACACTTTTTTGAAGTAAAGGATTTTTTTCAAGCTAGACTAACACCTGGTTGCATTTTATTAGACATCGAGCAATGATATCATTTGATGTTTGATCATAATCAACCCTCTAAACAAACCCCTCATCGATATTTTCTTTCCTTAAGACTTTTACACACTTTTTTGAACTAAAGGATTTTTTCCAAGCTAGACTAACACCTGGTTGCATTTTGTTAGACATCCAGCAATGATATCACTTGATGTCCGATCATAATCAACCCTATAAACAAACCCCTCATCGATATTTTAATCCCTTAAGACTTTTACACACTTTTTTGAACTAAAGGATTTTTTTCAAGCTAGACTAACACCTGGCTGCATTTTGTTAGACATCCAGCAATGATATCACTTGATGTTCGATCATAATCAACCCTCTAAACAAACCCCTCATCGATATTTTCTTTCCTTAAGACTTTTACACACTTTTTTGAACTAAAGGATTTTTTTCAAGCTAGACTAACACCTGGTTGCATTTTGTTAGACATCCAGCAATAATATCACTTGATGTACGATCATAATCAACCCTCTAAACAAACCCCTCATCGATATTTTCATCCCTTAAGACTTTTACACACTTTTTTGAAGTAAAGGATTTTTTTCAAGCTAGACTAACACCTGGTTGCATTTTATTAGACATCGAGCAATGATATCATTTGATGTCCGATCATAATCAACCCTCTAAACAAACCCCTCATCGATATTTTCATCCCGTAAGACTTTTACACACTTTTTTGAATTAAAGGATTTTTTTCAAGCTAGACTAACACCTGGTTGCATTTTGTTAGACATCCAGCAATAATATCACTTGATGTCCGATCATAATCAACCCTCTAAACAAACCCCTCATCGATATTTTCATCCCTTAAGACTTTTACACACTTTTTTGAAGTAAAGGATTTTTTTTAAGCTAGAATAAAACCTGGTTGCATTTTGTTAGACATCCAGATATGATATCACTTGATGTCCGATCATAATTAACCCTCTAAACTCACCCCTCATCGATATTTTCATCCCTTAAGACTTTTACACACTTTTTTGAAGTAATGGATTTTTTTCAAGCTAGACTAACACCTGGTTGCATTTTGTTAGACATCCAGCAATGATATCATTTGATGTCCGATCATAATCAACCCTCTAACTCACCCCTCATCGATATTTTCATCCCTTAAGACTTTTACACACTTTTTTGAACTAAAGGATTTTTTTCAAGCTAGACTAACACCTGGTTGCATTTTGTTAGACATCGAGCAATGATATCACTTGATGTCCGATTATAATCAACCCTCTAAACAAACCCCTCATCGATATTTTCTTTCCTTAAGACTTTTACACACTTTTTTGAACTAAAGGATTTTTTCCAAGCTAGACTAACACCTGGTTGCATTTTGTTAGACATCCAGCAATGATATCACTTGATGTCCGATCATATACAACCCTATAAACAAACCCCTCATCGATATTTTAATCCCTTAAGACTTTTACACACTTTTTTGAACTAAAGGATTTTTTTCAAGCTAGACTAACACCTGGCTGCATTTTGTTAGACATCCAGCAATGATATCACTTGATGTTCGATCATAATCAACCCTCTAAACAAACCCCTCATCGATATTTTCTTTCCTTAAGACTTTTACACACTTTTTTGAATTAAAGGATTTTTTTCAAGCTAGACTAACACCTGGTTGCATTTTGTTAGACATCCAGCAATAATATCACTTGATGTCCGATCATAATCAACCCTCTAAACAAACCCCTCATCGATATTTTCATCCCTTAAGACTTTTACACACTTTTTCAAAGTAAAGGATTTTTTTTAAGCTAGAATAAAACCTGGTTGCATTTTGTTAGACATCCAGATATGATATCACTTGATGTCCGATCATAATTAACCCTCTAAACTCACCCCTTATCGATATTTTCATCCCTTAAGACTTTTACACACTTTTTTGAAGTAAAGGATTTTTTTCAAGCTAGACTAACACCTGGTTGCATTTTGTTAGACATCCAGCAATGATATCATTTGATGTCCGATCATAATCAACCCTCTAAACTCACCCCTCATCGATATTTTCATCCTTAAGTCTTTTACACACTTTTTTGAACTAAAGGATTTTTTTCAAGCTAGACTAAGACATCGTTGCATTTTATTAGACATTCAGCAATCATATAAATTGATGTCCGATCATAATCAACCCTCTAACTCACCCCTCATCGATATTTTCATCCCTTAAGACTTTTACACACTTTTTTAAACTAAAGGATTTTTTTCAAGCTAGACTAACACCTGGTTGCATTTTGTTAGACATCCAGCAATGATATCACTTTACGTCCGATCATAATCAACCCTCTAAACTCACCGCTCATCGATATTTTCATCCCTTAAGACTTTTACACACTTTTTTGAACTAAAGGATTTTTTTCAAGCTAGACTAACACCTGGTTGCATTTTGTTAGACATCGAGCAATGATATCACTTGATGTCCGATTATAATCAACCCTCTAAACAAACCCCTCATCGATATTTTCTTTCCTTAAGACTTTTACACACTTTTTTGAACTAAAGGATTTTTTCCAAGCTAGACTAACACCTGGTTGCATTTTGTTAGACATCCAGCAATGATATCACTTGATGTCCGATCATAATCAACCCTATAAACAAACTCCTCATCGATATTTTAATCCCTTAAGACTTTTACACACTTTTTTGAACTAAAGGATTTTTTTCAAGCTAGACTAACACCTGGCTGCATTTTGTTAGACATCCAGCAATGATATCATTTGATGTTCGATCATAATCAACCCTCTAAACAAACCCCTCATCGATATTTTCTTTCCTTAAGACTTTTACACACTTTTTTGAACTAAAGGATTTTTTCCAAGCTAGACTAACACCTGGTTGCATTTTGTTAGACATCCAGCAATGATATCACTTGATGTCCGATCATAATCAACCCTCTAAACTCACCGCTCATCGATATTTTCATCCCTTAAGACTTTTACACACTTTTTTGAACTAAAGGATTTTTTTCAAGCTAGACTAACACCTGGTTGCATTTTGTTAGACATCGAGCAATGATATCACTTGATGTCCGATTATAATCAACCCTCTAAACAAACCCCTCATCGATATTTTCTTTCCTTAAGACTTTTACACACTTTTTTGAACTAAAGGATTTTTTCCAAGCTAGACTAACACCTGGTTGCATTTTGTTAGACATCCAGCAATGATATCACTTGATGTCCGATCATAATCAACCCTATAAACAAACCCCTCATCGATATTTTAATCCCTTAAGACTTTTACACACTTTTTTGAACTAAAGGATTTTTTTCAAGCTAGACTAACACCTGGCTGCATTTTGTTAGACATCCAGCAATGATATCACTTGATGTTCGATCATAATCAACCCTCTAAACAAACCCCTCATCGATATTTTCTTTCCTTAAGACTTTTACACACTTTTTTGAACTAAAGGATTTTTTTCAAGCTAGACTAACACCTGGCTGCATTTTGTTAGACATCCAGCAATAATATCACTTGATGTACGATCATAATCAACCCTCTAAACAAACCCCTCATCGATATTTTCATCCCTTAAGACTTTTACACACTTTTTTGAACTAAAGGATTTTTTTCAAGCTAGACTAACACCTGGTTGCATTTTGTTAGACATCCAGCAATAATATCACTTGATGTCCGATCATAATCAACCCTCTAAACAAACCCCTCATCGATATTTTCATCCCTTAAGACTTTTACACACTTTTTTGAAGTAAAGGATTTTTTTTAAGCTAGACTAACACCTGGCTGCATTTTGTTAGACAACCAGCAATGATATCACTTGATGTCCGATTATAATCAACCCTCTAAACAAACCCCTCATCGATATTTTCTTTCCTTAAGACTTTTACACACTTTTTTGAACTAAAGGATTTTTTCCAAGCTAGACTAACACCTGGTTGCATTTTGTTAGACATCCAGCAATGATATCATTTGATGTCCGATCATAATCAACCCTCTAAACAAACCCCTCATCGATATTTTCATCCCGTAAGACTTTTACACACTTTTTTGAATTAAAGGATTTTTTTCAAGCTAGACTAACACCTGGTTGCATTTTGTTAGACATCCAGCAATAATATCACTTGATGTCCGATCATAATCAACCCTCTAAACAAACCCCTCATCGATATTTTCATCCCTTAAGACTTTTACACACTTTTTTGAAGTAAAGGATTTTTTTTAAGCTAGAATAAAACCTGGTTGCATTTTGTTAGACATCCAGATATGATATCACTTGATGTCCGATCATAATTAACCCTCTAAACTCACCCCTCATCGATATTTTCATCCCTTAAGACTTTTACACACTTTTTTGAAGTAAAGGATTTTTTTCAAGCTAGACTAACACCTGGTTGCATTTTGTTAGACATCCAGCAATGATATCATTTGATGTCCGATCATAATCAACCCTCTAAACTCACCCCTCATCGATATTTTCATCCTTAAGTCTTTTACACACTTTTTTGAACTAAAGGATTTTTTTCAAGCTAGACTAAGACATCGTTGCATTTTATTAGACATTCAGCAATCATATAAATTGATGTCCGATCATAATCAACCCTCTAACTCACCCCTCATCGATATTTTCATCCCTTAAGACTTTTACACACTTTTTTAAACTAAAGGATTTTTTTCAAGCTAGACTAACACCTGGTTGCATTTTGTTAGACATCCAGCAATGATATCACTTTACGTCCGATCATAATCAACCCTCTAAACTCACCGCTCATCGATATTTTCATCCCTTAAGACTTTTACACACTTTTTTGAACTAAAGTATTTTTTTCAAGCTAGACTAACACCTGGTTGCATTTTGTTAGACATCGAGCAATAATATCACTTGATGTCGGATCATAATCAACCCTATAAACAAACCCCTCATCGATATTTTAATCCCTTAAGACTTTTACACACTTTTTTGAACTAAAGGATTTTTTTCAAGCTAGACTAACACCTGGCTGCATTTTGTTAGACATCCAGCAATGATATCACTTGATGTTCGATTATAATCAACCCTCTAAACAAACCCCTCATCGATATTTTCTTTCCTTAAGACTTTTACACACTTTTTTGAACTAAAGGATTTTTTTCAAGCTAGACTAACACCTGGCTGCATTTTGTTAGACATCCAGCAATGATATCACTTGATGTCCGATCATAATCAACCCTCTAAACAAACCCCTCATCGATATTTTCATCCCTTAAGACTTTTACACACTTTTTTTAACTAAAGGATTTTTTTCAAGCTAGACTAACACCTGGTTGCATTTTGTTAGACATCCAGCAATAATATCACTTGATGTACGATCATAATCAACCCTCTAAACAAACCCCTCATCGATATTTTCATCCCTTAAGACTTTTACACACTTTTTTGAAGTAAAGGATTTTTTTCAAGCTAGACTAACACCTGGTTGCATTTTATTAGACATCGAGCAATGATATCATTTGATGTCCGATCATAATCAACCCTCTAAACAAACCCCTCATCGATATTTTCATCCCGTAAGACTTTTACACACTTTTTTGAATTAAAGGATTTTTTTCAAGCTAGACTAACACCTGGTTGCATTTTGTTAGACATCCAGCAATAATATCACTTGATGTCCGATCATAATCAACCCTCTAAACAAACCCCTCATCGATATTTTCATCCCTTAAGACTTTTACACACTTTTTTGAAGTAAAGGATTTTTTTTAAGCTAGAATAAAACCTGGTTGCATTTTGTTAGACATCCAGATATGATATCACTTGATGTCCGATCATAATTAACCCTCTAAACTCACCCCTCATCGATATTTTCATCCCTAAGGACTTTTACACACTTTTTTGAAGTAAAGGATTTTTTTCAAGCTAGACAAACACCTGGTTGCATTTTGTTAGACATCGATCAATGATATCATATGATGTCCGATTATAATCAACCCTCTAAACAAACCCCTCATCGATATTTTCATCCCTTAAGACTTTTACACACTTTTTTGAAGTAAAGGATTTTTTTCAAGCTAGACTAACACCTGGTTGCATTTTGTTAGACATCCAGCAATGATATCATTTGATGTCCGATCATAATCAACCCTCTAAACTCACCCCTCATCGATATTTTCATCCTTAAGTCTTTTACACACTTTTTTGAACTAAAGGATTTTTTTCAAGCTAGACTAAGACATCGTTGCATTTTATTAGACATTCAGCAATCATATAAATTGATGTCCGATCATAATCAACCCTCTAACTCACCCCTCATCGATATTTTCATCCCTTAAGACTTTTACACACTTTTTTAAACTAAAGGATTTTTTTTAAGCTAGACTAAGACATCGTTGCATTTTATTAGACATTCAGCAATCATATAAATTGATGTCCGATCATAATCAACCCTCTAACTCACCCCTCATCGATATTTTCATCCCTTAAGACTTTTACACACTTTTTTGAAGTAAAGGATTTTTTTTAAGCTAGAATAAAACCTAGTTGCATTTTGTTAGACATTCAGCTATGATATCATTGATGTCCGATCATAATCAACCCTCTAAACAAACCCCTCATCGATTTTTACATCCCTTAAGACTTTAACACACTTTTTTGAAATTAAGCATTTTTTTCAAGCTAGACTAACACCTGGTTGCATTTTGTTAGACATCCAGCTATGATATCATTGATGTCCGATCATAATCAACCCTCTAAACTCACCCCTCATCGATATTTTCATCCCTTAAGACTTTTACACACTTTTTCGAACTAAAGGATTTTTTTCAAGCTAGACTAACACCTGGTTGCATTTTGTTAGACATCGAGCAATTATATCACTTGATGTCCGATCATAATCAACCCTCTAAACAAACCCCTCATCGATATTTTCATCCCTTAAGACTTTTACACACTTTTTTTAACTAAAGGATTTTTTTCAAGCTAGACTAACACCTGGTTGCATTTTGTTAGACATCCAGCAATGATATCACTTGATGTCCAATCATAATCAACCCTCTAAACAAACCCCTCATCGATATTTTCATCCCTTAAGACTTTTACACACTTTTTTGAACTTAAGCATTTTTTTAAAGCTAGACTAACATCTGGTTGCATTTTGTTAGACATCCAGCTATGATATCACTTGATGTTTGATCATAATTAACCCTCTAAATTCACCCCTCATCGATATCTTCATCCCGTAAGACTTTTACACACTTTTTTGAATTAAAGGATTTTTTTCAAGCTAGACTTACAACTGGTTGCATTTTCTTAGACATCCAGCAATGATATCACTTGATGTCCGATCATAATCAACCCTCTAAACAAACCCCTCATCAATATTTTAATCCCTTTAAGACTTTTACACACTTTTTTGAACTAAAGGATTTTTTTCAAGCTAGACTAACACCTAGCTGCATTTTGTTAGACATCCAGCAATGATATCACTTGATGTCTGATCATAATCAACCCTCTAAACAAACCCCTCATCGATATTTTCTTTCCTTAAGACTTTTACACACTTTTTTGAACTAAAGGATTTTTTCCAAGCTAGACTAACACCTGGTTGCATTTTGTTAGACATCCAGCTATGATATCATTGATGTCCGATCATAATCAACCCTCTAAACTCACCCCTCATCGATATTTTCATCCCTTAAGACTTTTACACACTTTTTTGAATTAAAGGATTTTTTTCAAGCTAGACTAACACCTGGTTGCATTTTGTTAGACATCCAGCAATGATATCACTTGATGTCCGATCATAATCAACCCTCTAAACTCACCCCTCATCGATATTTTCATCCCTTAAGACTTTTACACACTTTTTTGAACTAAAGGATTTTTTTCAAGCTAGACTAAGACATCGTTGCATTTTATTAGACATTCAGCAATCATATAAAATGATGTCCGATCATAATCAACCCTCTAACTCACCCCTCATCGATATTTTCATCCCTTAAGACTTTTACACACTTTTTTAAACTAAAGGATTTTTTTCAAGCTAGACTACACCTGGTTGCATTTTGTTAGACATCCAGCAATGATATTACTTGATGTCCGATCATAATCAACCCTCTAAACTCACCGCTCATCGATATTTTCATCCCTTAAGACTTTTACACACTTTTTTGAAGTAAAGGATTTTTTTCAAGCTAGACTAACACCTTGTTGCATTTTGTTAGACATCCAGCTATGATATCATTGATGTCCGATCATAATCAACCCTCTAAACTCACCCCTCATCGATATTTTCATCCCTTAAGACTTTTACACACTTTTTTGAAGTAAAGGATTTTTTTCAAGCTAGACTAACACCTGGATGTATTTTATTAGACATCGAGCAATGATATCATTTGATGTCCGATCATAATCAACCCTCTAAACAAACCCCTCATCGATATTTTCATCCCTTAAGACTTTTACACACTTTTTTTAACTAAAGGATTTTTTTCAAGCTAGACTAACACCTGGTTGCATTTTGTTAGACATCCAGCAATAATATCACTTGATGTCCGATCATAATCAACCCTCTAAACAAACCCCTCATCGATATTTTCATCCCTTAAGACTTTTACACACTTTTTTGAACTAAAGGATTTTTTTCAAGCTAGACTAACACCTAGTTGCATTTTGTTAGACATCTAGCAATGATATCACTTGATGTCTGATCATAATCAACCCTCTAAACAAACCCCTCATCGATATTTTCATCCCTTAAGACTTTTACACACTTTTTTGAACTTAAGCATTTTTTAAAGCTAGACTAACATCTGGTTGCATTTTGTTAGACATCTAGCTATGATATCACTTGATGTTTGATCATAATTAACCCTCTAAACTCACCCCTCATCGATATCTTCATCCCGTAAGACTTTTGCACACTTTTTTGAATTAAAGGATTTTTTTCAAGCTAGACTAACACCTGGTTGCATTTTGTTAGACATCGAGCAATGATATCACTTGATGTCCGATCATAATCAACCCTCTAAACTCACCCCTCATCGATATTTTCATCCCTTAAGACTTTTACACACTTTTTTGAAGTAAAGGATTTTTTTCAAGCTAGACTAACGCCTGGTTGTATTTTATTAGACATCGAGCAATGATATCATTTGATGTCCGATCATAATCAACCCTCTAAACAAACCCCTCATCGATATTTTCATCCCTTAAGACTTTGACACACTTTTTTTAACTAAAGGATTTTTTTCAAGCTAGACTTACACCTGGTTGCATTTTGTTAGACATCCAGATATGATATCACTTGATGTCCGATCATAATCAACCCTCTAAACTCACCCCTCATCGATATTTTCATCCCTTAAGACTTTTACACACTTTTTTAAACTAAAGGATTTTTTTCAAGCTAGACTAACACCTGGTTGCATTTTGTTAGACATCCAGCAATGATATTACTTGATGTCCGATCATAATCAACCCTCTAACTCACCCCTCATCGATATTTTCATCCCTTAAGACTTTTACACACTTTTTTAAAATAAAGGATTTTTTTCAAGCTAGACTAACGCCTGGTTGCATTTTGTTAGACATCCAGCTATGATATCACTTTACGTCCGATCATAATCAACCCTCTAAACTCACCGCTCATCGATATTTTCATCCCTTAAGACTTTTACACACTTTTTTGAACTAAAGGATTTTTTTCAAGCTAGACTAACACCTGGTTGCATTTTGTTAGACATCCAGCTATGATATCATTGATGTCCGATCATAATCAACCCTCTAAACTCACCCCTCATCGATATTTTCATCCCTTAAGACTTTTACACACTTTTTTGAAGTAAAGGATTTTTTTCAAGCTAGACTAACGCCTGGTTGTATTTTATTAGACATCGAGCAATGATATCATTTGATGTCCGATCATAATCAACCCTCTAAACAAACCCCTCATCGATATTTTCATCCCTTAAGACTTTGACACACTTTTTTTAACTAAAGGATTTTTTTCAAGCTAGACTTACACCTGGTTGCATTTTGTTAGACATCCAGCAATAATATCACTTGATGTCCGATCATAATCAACACTCTAAACAAACCCCTCATCGATATTTTCATCCCTTAAGACTTTTACACACTTTTTTGAAGTAAAGGATTTTTTTTAAGCTAGAATAACACCTGGTTGCATTTTGTTAGACATCCAGATATGATATCACTTGATGTCCGATCATAATTAACCCTCTAAATTCACCCCTCATCGATATTTTCATCCCTTAAGACTTTTACACACTTTTTTAAAGTAAAGGATTTTTTTCAAGCTAGACTAACACCTGGTTGCATTTTGCTAGACATCGAGCAATGATATCATTTGATGTCCGATCATAATCAACCCTCTAAACAAACCCCTCATCGATATTTTCATCCCTTAAGACTTTAACACACTTTTTTAAACTAAAGGATTTCTTTCAAGCTAGACTAACATCTGGTTGCATTTTGTTAGACATCCAGCAATGATAACACTTGATGTCTAATCTTGATCAACCTTCTAAACTCACCCCTCGTCTATATTTTCATCCCTTAAGACTTTTGCACACTTTTTTAAATTAAAGGATTTTTTTCAAGCTAGACTAACACCTGGTTGCATTTTGTTAGACATCCAGCAATGATATCACTTGATGTCCGATCATAATCAACCCTATAAACAAACCCCTCATCGATATTTTAATCCCTTAAGACTTTTACACACTTTTTTGAACTTAAGCATTTTTTTTAAGCTAGACTAACATCTGGTTGGATTTTGTTAGACATCCAGCTATGATATCACTTGATGTTTGATCATAATTAACCCTCTAAACTCACCCCTCATCGATATCTTCATCCCGTAAGACTTTTACACACTTTTTTGAATTAAAGGATTTTTTTCAAGCTAGACTAACACCTGGTTGCATTTTGTTAGACATCGAGCAATGATATCACTTGATGTCCGATTATAATCAACCCTCTAAACAAACCCCTCATCGATATTTTCATCCCTTAAGACTTTTACACACTTTTTTGAACTAAAGGATTTTTTTCAAGCTAGACTAAGACATCGTTGCATTTTATTAGACATTCAGCAATCATATAAAATGATGTCCGATCATAATCAACCCTCTAACTCACCCCTCATCGATATTTTCATCCCTTAAGACTTTTACACACTTTTTTAAACTAAAGGATTTTTTTCAAGCTAGACTACACCTGGTTGCATTTTGTTAGACATCCAGCAATGATAACACTTGATGTCTAATCTTGATCAACCTTCTAAACTCACCCCTCGTCTATATTTTCATCCCTTAAGACTTTTGCACACTTTTTTAAATTAAAGGATTTTTTTCAAGCTAGACTAACACCTGGTTGCATTTTGTTAGACATCCAGCAATGATATCACTTGATGTCCGATCATAATCAACCCTATAAACAAACCCCTCATCGATATTTTAATCCCTTAAGACTTTTGCACACTTTTTTAAATTAAAGGATTTTTTTCAAGCTAGACTAACACCTGGTTGCATTTTGTTAGACATTCAGCAATCATATAAATTGATGTCCGATCATAATCAACCCTCTAACTCACCCCTCATCGATATCTTCATCCCGTAAGACTTTTACACACTTTTTTGAATTAAAGGATTTTTTTCAAGCTAGACTAACACCTGGTTGCATTTTGTTAGACATCGAGCAATGATATCACTTGATGTCCGATTATAATCAACCCTCTAAACAAACCCCTCATCGATATTTTCATCCCTTAAGACTTTTACACACTTTTTTGAACTGAAGGATTTTTTTCAAGCTAGACTAAGACATCGTTGCATTTTATTAGACATTCAGCAATCATATAAATTAATGTCCGATCATAATCAACCCTCTAACTCACCCCTCATCGATATTTTCATCCCTTAAGACTTTTACACACTTTTTTAAACTAAAGGATTTTTTTCAAGCTAGACTAACACATGGTTGCATTTTGTTAGACATCCAGCTATGATATCACTTGATGTTTGATCATAATTAACCCTCTAAATTCACCCCTCATCGATATCTTCATCCCGTAAGACTTTTACACACTTTTTTGAATTAAAGGATTTTTTTCAAGCTAGACTTACAACTAGTTGCATTTTGTTAGACATCCAGCAATGATATCACTTGATGTCCGATCATAATCAACCCTCTAACTCACCCCTCATCGATATTTTCATCCCTTAAGACTTTTACACACTTTTTTAAACTAAAGGATTTTTTTCAAGCTAGACTAACATCTGGTTGCATTTTGTTAGACATCCAGCTATGATATCACTTGATGTTTGATCATAATTAACCCTCTAAATTCACCCCTCATCGATATCTTCATCCCGTAAGACTTTTACACACTTTTTTGAACTAAAGGATTTTTTTCAAGCTAGACTAACACCTGGTTGCATTTTGTTAGACATCCAGCTATGATATCATTGATGTCCGATCATAATCAACCCTCTAAACTCACCCCTTTTCGATATTTTCATCCCTTAAGACTTTTACACACTTTTTTGAAGTAAAGGATTTTTTTCAAGCTAGACTAACACCTGGTTGTATTTTATTAGACTTCGAGCAATGATATCATTTGATGTCTGATCATAATCAACCCTCTAAACAAACCCCTCATCGATATTTTCATCCCTTAAGACTTTGACACACTTTTTTTAACTAAAGGATTTTTTTCAAGCTAGACTAACACCTGGTTGCATTTTGTTAGACATCCAGCAATAATATCACTTGATGTCCGATCATAATCAACCCTATAAACAAACCCCTCATCGATATTTTAATCCCTTAAGACTTTTACACACTTTTTTGAACTTAAGCATTTTTTTTAAGCTAGACTAACATCTGGTTGCATTTTGTTAGACATCCAGCTATGATATCACTTGATGTTTGATCATAATTAACCCTCTAAACTCACCCCTCATCGATATCTTCATCCCGTAAGACTTTTACACACTTTTTTGAATTAAAGGATTTTTTTCAAGCTAGAGTAACACCTGGTTGCATTTTGTTAGACATCGAGCAATGATATCACTTGATGTCCGATTATAATCAACCCTCTAAACAAACCCCTCATCGATATTTTCATCCCTTAAGACTTTTACACACTTTTTTGAACTGAAGGATTTTTTTGAAGCTAGACTAAGACCTCGTTGCATTTTATTAGACATTCAGCAATCATATAAATTGATGTCCGATCATAATCAACCCTCTAACTCACCCCTCATCGATATTTTCATCCCTTAAGACTTTTACACACTTTTTTAAACTAAAGGATTTTTTTCAAGCTAGACTAACACCTGGTTGTATTTTGTTAGACATCCAGCAATGATATTACTTGATGTCCGATCATAATCAACCCTCTAACTCACCCCTCATCGATATTTTCATCCCTTAAGACTTTTACACACTTTTTTAAACTAAAGGATTTTTTTCAAGCTAGACTAACACCTGGTTGCATTTTGTTAGACATCCAGCTATGATATCACTTTACGTCCGATCATAATCAACCCTCTAAACTCACCGCTCATCGATATTTTCATCCCTTAAGACTTTTACACACTTTTTTAAACTAAAGGATTTTTTTTAAGCTAGACTAACACCTGGTTGCATTTTGTTAGACATCCAGCAATGATATCATTTGATGTTCGATCATAATCAACCCTCTAAACTCACCCCTCATCGATATTTTCATCCTTAAGACTTTTACACACTTTTTTGAACTAAAGGATTTTTTTCAAGCTATACTAAGACATCGTTGCATTTTATTAGACATTCAGCAATCATATAAATTGATGTCCGATCATAATCAACCCTCTAACTCACCCCTCATCGATATTTTCATCCCTTAAGACTTTTACACACTTTTTTGAACTTAAGCATTTTTTTTAAGCTAGACTAACATCTGGTTGCATTTTGTTAGACATCCAGCTATGATATCACTTGATGTTTGATCATAATTAACCCTCTAAACTCACCCCTCATCGATATCTTCATCCCGTAAGACTTTTACACACTTTTTTAAATTAAAGGATTTTTTTCAAGCTAGACTAACACCTGGTTGCATTTTGTTAGACATCCAGCAATGATATCACTTGATGTCCGATCATAATCAACCCTCTAAACAAACCCCTCATCGATATTTTCATCCCTTAAGACTTTTACACACTTTTTTTAACTAAAGGATTTTTTTCAAGCTAGACTAACACCTGGTTGCATTTTGTTAGACATCCAGCAATAATATCACTTGATGTCCGATCATAATCAACCCTCTAAACAAACCCCTCATCGATATTTTCATCCCTTAAGACTTTTACACACTTTTTTGAAGTAAAGGATTTTTTTTAAGCTAGAATAACACCTGGTTGCATTTTGTTAGACATCCAGATATGATATCACTTGATGTCCGATCATAATTAACCCTCGAAACTCACCCCTCATCGATATTTTCATCCCTTAAGACTTTTACACACTTTTTTAAAGTAAAGGATTTTTTTCAAGCTAGACTAACACCTGGTTGCATTTTGTTAGACATCCAGCAATGATATCACTTGATGTCCGATCATAATCAACCCTCTAAACAAACCCCTCATCGATTTTTACATCCCTTAAGACTTTAACACACTTTTTTGAAATTAAGCATTTTTTTTAAGCTAGACTAACACCTGGTTGCATTTTGTTAGACATCCAGCTATGATATCATTGATGTCCGATCATAATCAACCCTCTAAACTCACCCCTCATCGATATTTTCATCCCTTAAGACTTTTACACAGTTTTTCGAACTAAAGGATTTTTTCATGCTAGACTAACACCTGGTTGCATTTTGTTAGACATCGAGCAATTATATCACTTGATGTCCGATCATAATCAACCCTCTAAACAAACCCCTTATCGATATTTTCATCCCTTAAGAATTTTACACACTTTTTTTAACTAAAGGATTTTTTTCAAGCTAGACTAACACCTGGTTGCATTTTGTTAGACATCCAGCAATGATATCACTTGATGTCCGATCATAATCAACCCTCTAAACAAACCCCTCATCGATATTTTCATCCCTTAAGACTTTTACACACTTTTTTGAACTTAAGCATTTTTTTAAAGCTAGACTAACATCTGGTTGCATTTTGTTAGACATCCAGCTATTATGTCACTTGATGTTTGATCATAATTAACCCTCTAAATTCACCCCTCATCGATATCTTCATCCCGTAAGACTTTTACACATTTTTTTGAATTAAAGGATTTTTTTCAAGCTAGACTTACAACTGGTTGCATTTTGTTAGACATCCAGCAATGATATCACTTGATGTCCGATCATAATCAACCCTCTAAACAAACCCCTCATCGATATTTTAATCCCTTTAAGACTTTTACACACTTTTTTGAACTAAAGGATTTTTGCCAAGCTAGACTAACACCTGGTTGCATTTTGTTAGACATCCAGCAATGATATCACTTGATGTCCGATCATAATCAACCCTATAAACAAACCCCTCATCGATATTTTAATCCCTTAAGACTTTTACACACTTTTTTGAACTAAAGGATTTTTCTCAAGCTAGACTAACACCTGGCTGCATTTTGTTAGACATCCAGCAATGATATCACTTGATGTTCGATCATAATCAACCCTCTAAACAAACCCCTCATCGATATTTTCTTTCCTTAAGACTTTTACACACTTTTTTGAACTAAAGGATTTTTTTCAAGCTAGACTAACACCTGGCTGCATTTTGTTAGACATCCAGAAATGATATCACTTGATGTCTGATCATAATCAACCCTCTAAACAAACCCCTCATCAATATTTTCATCCTTAAGACTTTTACACACTTTTTTGAACTAAAGGATTTTTTTCAAGCTAGACTAAGACATCGTTGCATTTTCTTAGACATTCAGCAATCATATAAATTGATGTCCGATCATAATCAACCCTCTAACTCACCCCTCATCGATATTTTCATCCCTTAAGACTTTAACACACTTTTTTAAACTAAAGGATTTCTTTCAAGCTAGACTAACACCTAATTGCATTTTGTTAGACATCCAGCAATGATAACACTTGATGTCTAATCTTGATCAACCTTCTAAACTCACCCCTCGTCTATATTTTCATCCCTTAAGACTTTTGCACACTTTTTTGAATTAAAGGATTTTTTTCAAGCTAGACTTACAACTGGTTGCATTTTGTTAGACATCCAGCAATGATATCACTTGATGTCCGATCATAATCAACCCTATAAACAAACCCCTCATCGATATTTTAATCCCTTAAGACTTTTACACACTTTTTTAAACTTAAGCATTTTTTTTAAGCTAGACTAACATCTGGTTGCATTTTGTTAGACATCCAGCTATGATATCACTTGATGTTTGATCATAATTAACCCTCTAAACTCACCCCTCATCGATATCTTCATCCCGTAAGACTTTTACACACTTTTTTGAATTAAAGGATTTTTTTCAAGCTAGACTAACACCTGGTTGCATTTTGTTAGACATCGAGCAATGATATCACTTGATGTCCGATTATAATCAACCCTCTAAACAAACCCCTCATCGATATTTTCATCCCTTAAGACTTTTACACACTTTTTTGAACTGAAGGATTTTTTTCAAGCTAGACTAAGACATCGTTGCATTTTATTAGACATTCAGCAATCATATAAATTAATGTCCGATCATAATCAACCCTCTAACTCACCCCTCATCGATATTTTCATCCCTTAAGACTTTTACACACTTTTTTAAACTAAAGGATTTTTTTCAAGCTAGACTAACACATGGTTGCATTTTGTTAGACATCCAGCTATGATATCACTTGATGTTTGATCATAATTAACCCTCTAAATTCACCCCTCATCGATATCTTCATCCCGTAAGACTTTTACACACTTTTTTGAATTAAAGGATTTTTTTCAAGCTAGACTTACAACTAGTTGCATTTTGTTAGACATCCAGCAATGATATCACTTGATGTCCGATCATAATCAACCCTCTAACTCACCCCTCATCGATATTTTCATCCCTTAAGACTTTTACACACTTTTTTAAACTGAAGGATTTTTTTCAAGCTAGACTAACATCTGGTTGCATTTTGTTAGACATCCAGCTATGATATCACTTGATGTTTGATCATAATTAACCCTCTAAATTCACCCCTCATCGATATCTTCATCCCGTAAGACTTTTACACACTTTTTTGAATTAAAGGATTTTTTTCAAGCTAGACTTACAACTGGTTGCATTTTGTTAGACATCCAGCAATGATATCACTTGATGTCCGATCATAATCAACCCTCTAAACAAACCCCTCATCGATATTTTAATCCCTTTAAGACTTTTACACACTTTTTTGAACTAAAAGATTTTTTTCAAGCTAGACTAACACCTAGCTGCATTTTGTTAGACATCCAGCAATGATATCACTTGATGTCTGATCATAATCAACCCTCTAAACAAACCCCTCATCGATATTTTCTTTCCTTAAGACTTTTACACACTTTTTTGAACTAAAGGATTTTTGCCAAGCTAGACTAACACCTGGCTGCATTTTGTTAGACATCCAGCAATGATATCACTTGATGTTCGATCATAATCAACCCTCTAAACAAACCCCTCATCGATATTTTCTTTCCTTAAGACTTTTACACACTTTTTTGAACTAAAGGATTTTTTTCAAGCTAGACTAACACCTGGCTGCATTTTGTTAGACATCCAGAAATGATATCACTTGATGTCTGATCATAATCAACCCTCTAAACAAACCCCTCATCAATATTTTCATCCTTAAGACTTTTACACACTTTTTTGAACTAAAGGATTTTTTTCAAGCTAGACTAAGACATCGTTGCATTTTCTTAGACATTCAGCAATCATATAAATTGATGTCCGATCATAATCAACCCTCTAACTCACCCCTCATCGATATTTTCATCCCTTAAGACTTTAACACACTTTTTTAAACTAAAGGATTTCTTTCAAGCTAGACTAACACCTAATTGCATTTTGTTAGACATCCAGCAATGATAACACTTGATGTCTAATCTTGATCAACCTTCTAAACTCACCCCTCGTCTATATTTTCATCCCTTAAGACTTTTGCACACTTTTTTAAATTAAAGGATTTTTTTCAAGCTAGACTAACATCTGGTTGCATTTTGTTAGACATCCAGCTATTATGTCACTTGATGTTTGATCATAATTAACCCTCTAAATTCACCCCTCATCGATATCTTCATCCCGTAAGACTTTTACACATTTTTTTGAATTAAAGGATTTTTTTCAAGCTAGACTTACAACTGGTTGCATTTTGTTAGACATCCAGCAATGATATCACTTGATGTCCGATCATAATCAACCCTCTAAACAAACCCCTCATCGATATTTTAATCCCTTTAAGACTTTTACACACTTTTTTGAACTAAAGGATTTTTGCCAAGCTAGACTAACACCTGGTTGCATTTTGTTAGACATCCAGCAATGATATCACTTGATGTCCGATCATAATCAACCCTATAAACAAACCCCTCATCGATATTTTAATCCCTTAAGACTTTTACACACTTTTTTGAACTAAAGGATTTTTCTCAAGCTAGACTAACACCTGGCTGCATTTTGTTAGACATCCAGCAATGATATCACTTGATGTTCGATCATAATCAACCCTCTAAACAAACCCCTCATCGATATTTTCTTTCCTTAAGACTTTTACACACTTTTTTGAACTAAAGGATTTTTTTCAAGCTAGACTAACACCTGGCTGCATTTTGTTAGACATCCAGAAATGATATCACTTGATGTCTGATCATAATCAACCCTCTAAACAAACCCCTCATCAATATTTTCATCCTTAAGACTTTTACACACTTTTTTGAACTAAAGGATTTTTTTCAAGCTAGACTAAGACATCGTTGCATTTTCTTAGACATTCAGCAATCATATAAATTGATGTCCGATCATAATCAACCCTCTAACTCACCCCTCATCGATATTTTCATCCCTTAAGACTTTAACACACTTTTTTAAACTAAAGGATTTCTTTCAAGCTAGACTAACACCTAATTGCATTTTGTTAGACATCCAGCAATGATAACACTTGATGTCTAATCTTGATCAACCTTCTAAACTCACCCCTCGTCTATATTTTCATCCCTTAAGACTTTTGCACACTTTTTTAAATTAAAGGATTTTTTTCAAGCTAGACTAACACCTGGTTGCATTTTGTTAGACATCCAGCAATGATATCACTTGATGTCCGATCATAATCAACCCTATAAACAAACCCCTCATCGATATTTTAATCCCTTAAGACTTCTCCACACTTTTTTAAACTTAAGCATTTTTTTTAAGCTAGACTAACATCTGGTTGCATTTTGTTAGACATCCAGCTATGATATCACTTGATGTTTGATCATAATTAACCCTCTAAACTCACCCCTCATCGATATCTTCATCCCGTAAGACTTTTACACACTTTTTTGAATTAAAGGATTTTTTTCAAGCTAGACTAACACCTGGTTGCATTTTGTTAGACATCGAGCAATGATATCACTTGATGTCCGATTATAATCAACCCTCTAAACAAACCCCTCATCGATATTTTCATCCCTTAAGACTTTTACACACTTTTTTGAACTGAAGGATTTTTTTCAAGCTAGACTAAGACATCGTTGCATTTTATTAGACATTCAGCAATCATATAAATTAATGTCCGATCATAATCAACCCTCTAACTCACCCCTCATCGATATTTTCATCCCTTAAGACTTTTACACACTTTTTTAAACTAAAGGATTTTTTTCAAGCTAGACTAACACATGGTTGCATTTTGTTAGACATCCAGCTATGATATCACTTGATGTTTGATCATAATTAACCCTCTAAATTCACCCCTCATCGATATCTTCATCCCGTAAGACTTTTACACACTTTTTTGAATTAAAGGATTTTTTTCAAGCTAGACTTACAACTAGTTGCATTTTGTTAGACATCCAGCAATGATATCACTTGATGTCCGATCATAATCAACCCTCTAACTCACCCCTCATCGATATTTTCATCCCTTAAGACTTTTACACACTTTTTTAAACTAAAGGATTTTTTTCAAGCTAGACTAACATCTGGTTGCATTTTGTTAGACATCCAGCTATGATATCACTTGATGTTTGATCATAATTAACCCTCTAAATTCACCCCTCATCGATATCTTCATCCCGTAAGACTTTTACACACTTTTTTGAATTAAAGGATTTTTTTCAAGCTAGACTTACAACTGGTTGCATTTTGTTAGACATCCAGCAATGATATCACTTGATGTCCGATCATAATCAACCCTCTAAACAAACCCCTCATCGATATTTTAATCCCTTTAAGACTTTTACACACTTTTTTGAACTAAAAGATTTTTTTCAAGCTAGACTAACACCTAGCTGCATTTTGTTAGACATCCAGCAATGATATCACTTGATGTCTGATCATAATCAACCCTCTAAACAAACCCCTCATCGATATTTTCTTTCCTTAAGACTTTTACACACTTTTTTGAACTAAAGGATTTTTGCCAAGCTAGACTAACACCTATTTGCATTTTGTTAGACATCCAGCAATGATATCACTTGATGTCCGATCATAATCAACCCTATAAACAAACCCCTCATCGATATTTTAATCCCTTAAGACTTTTACACACTTTTTTGAACTGAAGGATTTTTTTCAAGCTAGACTAACACCTGGCTGCATTTTGTTAGACATCCAGCAATGATATCACTTGATGTTTGATCATAATCAACCCTCTAAACAAACCCCTCATCGATATTTTCTTTCCTTAAGACTTTTACACACTTTTTTGAACTAAAGGATTTTTTTCAAGCTAGACTAACACCTGGCTGCATTTTGTTAGACATCCAGCAATGATATCACTTGATGTCCGATCATAATCAACCCTCTAAACAAACCCCTCATCGATATTTTAATCCCTTAAGACTTTTACACACTTTTTTGAACTTAAGCATTTTTTTTAAGCTAGACTAACATCTGGTTGCATTTTGTTAGACATCCAGCTATGATATCACTTGATGTTTGATCATAATTAACCCTCTAAACTCACCCCTCATCGATATCTTCATCCCGTCAGACTTTTACACACTTTTTTGTGATTAAAGGATTTTTTTCAAGATAGACTAACACCTGGTTGCATTTTGTTAGACATCCAGCTATGATATCACTTGATGTTTGATCATAATTAACCCTCTAAACTCACCCCTCATCGATATCTTCATCCCGTAAGACTTTTACACACTTTTTTGAACTGAAGGATTTTTTTCAAGCTAGACTAAGACATCGTTGCATTTTATTAAACATTCAGCAATCATATAAATTGATGTCCGATCATAATCAACCCTCTAACTCACCCCTCATCGATATTTTCATCCCTTAAGACTTATACACACTTTTTTAAACTAAAGGATTTTTTTCAAGCTAGACTAACACCTGGTTGCATTTTGTTAGACATCCAGCAATGATATTACTTGATGTCCGATCATAATCAACCCTCTAACTCACCCCTCATCGATATTTTCATCCCTTAAGACTTTTACACACTTTTTTAAACTAAAGGAATTTTTTCAAGCTAGACTAACACCTGGTTGCATTTTGTTAGACATCCAGCTATGATATCACTTTACGTCCGATCATAATCAACCCTCTAAACTCACCGCTCATCGATATTTTCATCCCTTAAGACTTTTACACACTTTTTTGAACTAAAGGATTTTTTTCAACCTAGACTAACACCTGGTTGTATTTTGTTAGACATCCAGCAATGATATCATTTGATGTCCGATCATAATCAACCCTCTAAACTCACCCCTCATCGATATTTTCATCCCTTAAGACTTTTACACACTTTTTTGAACTAAAGGATTTTTTTCAAGCTAGACTAACACCTGGTTGTATTTTATTAGACATTCAGCAATCATATAAATGGATGTCCGATCATAATCAACCCTCTAAACAAACCCCTCATCGATATTTTCATCCCTTAAGACTTTTACACACTTTTTTAAACTAAAGGATTTTTTTCAAGCTAGACTAACACCTGGTTGCATTTTGTTAGACATCCAGCAATGATATTACTTGATGTCCGATCATAATCAACCCTCTAACTCACCCCTCATTGATATTTTCATCCCTTAAGACTTTTACACACTTTTTTAAACTAAAGGAATTTTTTCAAGCTAGACTAACACCTGGTTGCATTTTGTTAGACATCCAGCTATGATATCACTTTACGTCCGATCATAATCAACCCTCTAAACTCACCGCTCATCGATATTTTCATCCTTAAGACTTTTACACACTTTTTTGAACTAAAGGATTTTTTTCAAGCTAGACTAAGACATCGTTGCATTTTATTAGACATTCAGCAATCATATAAATTGATGTCCGATCATAATCAACCCTCTAACTCACCCCTCATCGATATTTTCATCCCTTAAGACTTTTACACACTTTTTTGAACTTAAGCATTTTTTTTAAGCTAGACTAACATCTGGTTGCATTTTGTTAGACATCCAGCTATGATATTACTTGATGTTTGATCATAATTAACCCTCTAAACTCACCCCTCATCGATATCTTCATCCCGTAAGACTTTTACACACTTTTTTGAATTAAAGGATTTTTTTCAAGCTAGACTAACACCTGGTTGCATTTTGTTAGACATCGAGCAATGATATCACTTGATGTCCGATTATAATCAACCCTCTAAACAAACCCCTCATCGATATTTTCATCCCTTAAGACTTTTACACACTTTTTTGAACTAAAGGATTTTTTTCAAGCTAGACTAAGACATCGTTGCATTTTATTAGACATTCAGCAATCATATTAATTGATGTCCGATCATAATCAACCCTCTAACTCACCCCTCATCGATATTTTCATCCCTTAAGACTTTTACACACTTTTTTAAACTAAAGGATTTTTTTCAAGCTACACTAACACCTGGTTGCATTTTGTTAGACATCCAGCAATGATATTACTAACACCTGGTTGCATTTTGTTAGACATCAAGCAATGATATCATTTGATGTCCGATCATAATCAACCCTCTAAACAAACCCCTCATCGATATTTTCATCCCTTAAGACTTTTACACACTTTTTTGAACTAAAGAATTTTTTTCAAGCTAGACTAACACCTGGTTGCATTTTGTTAGGCATCCAGCTATGATATCACTTTACGTCAGATCATAATCAACCCTCTAAACTCACCGCTCATCGATATTTTCATCCCTTAAGACTTTGACACACTTTTTTGAACTAAAGGATTTTTTTCAAGCTAGACTAACACCTGGTTGCATTTTGTTAGACATCCAGCTATGCTATCATTGATGTCCGATTATAATCAACCCTCTAAACTCACCCCTCATCGATATTTTCATCCCTTAAGACTTTTACACACTTTTTCGAACTAAAGGACTTTTTTCAAGCTAGACTAACACCTGGTTGCATTTTGTTAGACATCGAGCAATGATATCACTTGATGTCCGATTATAATCAACTCTCTAAACAAACCCCTCATCGATATTTTCATCCCTTAAGACTTTTACACACTTTTTTGAACTTAAGCATTTTTTTTAAGCTAGACTAACATCTGGTTGCATTTTGTTAGACATCCAGCTATGATATCACTTGATGTTTGATCATAATTAACCCTCTAAACTCACCCCTCATCGATATCTTCATCCCGTAAGACTTTTACACACTTTTTTGAATTAAAGGATTTTTTTCAAGCTAGACTAACACCTGGTTGCATTTTGTTAGACATCCAGCTATGATATTACTTGATGTCCGATCATAATCAACCCTCTAACTCACCCCTCATCGATATTTTCATCCCTTAAGACTTTTACACACTTTTTTAAACTAAAGGATTTTTTTCAAGCTAGACTAACACCTGGTTGCATTTTGTTAGACATCCAGCTATGATATCACTTTACGTCCGATCATAATCAACCCTCTAAACTCACCGCTCATCGATATTTTCATCCTTAAGACTTTTACACACTTTTTTGAACTAAAGGATTTTTTTCAAGCTAGACTAAGACATCGTTGCATTTTATTAGACATTCAGCAATCATATAAATTGATGTCCGATCATAATCAACCCTCTAACTCACCCCTCATCGATATTTTCATCCCTTAAGACTTTTACACACTTTTTTGAACTTCAGCATTTTTTTTAAGCTAGACTAACATCTGGTTGCATTTTGTTAGACATTTAGCTATGATATCACTTGATGTTTGATCATAATTAACCCTCTAAACTCACCCCTCATCGATATCTTCATCCCGTAAGACTTTTACACACTTTTTTGAATTAAAGGATTTTTTTCAAGCTAGACTAACACCTGGTTGCATTTTGTTAGACATCGAGCAATGATATCACTTGATGTCCGATTATAATCAACCCTCTAAACAAACCCCTCATCGATATTTTCATCCCTTAAGAATTTTACACACTTTTTTGAACTGAAGGATTTTTTTCAAGCTAGACTAAGACATCGTTGCATTTTATTAGACATTCAGCAATCATATAAATTGTTGTCCGATCATAATCAACCCTCTAACTCACCCCTCATCGATATTTTCATCCCTTAAGACTTTTACACACTTTTTTAAACTAAAGGATTTTTTTCAAGCTAGACTAACATCTGGTTGCATTTTGTTAGACATCCAGCTATGATATCACTTGATGTTTGATCATAATTAACCCTCTAAATTCACCCCTCATCGATATCTTCATCCCGTAAGACTTTTACACACTTTTTTGAATTAAAGGATTTTTTTCAAGCTAGACTTACAACTGGTTGCATTTTGTTAGACATCCAGCAATGATATCACTTGATGTCCGATCATAATCAACCCTCTAAACAAACCCCTCATCGATATTTTAATCCCTTTAAGACTTTTACACACTTTTTTGAACTAAAGGATTTTTTTCAAGCTAGACTAACACCTAGCTGCATTTTGTTAGACATCCAGCAATGATATCACTTGATGTCTGATCATAATCAACCCTCTAAACAAACCCCTCATCGATATTTTCTTTCCTTAAGACTTTTACACACTTTTTTGAACTAAAGGATTTTTGCCAAGCTAGACTAACACCTATTTGCATTTTGTTAGACATCCAGCAATGATATCACTTGATGTCCGATCATAATCAACCCTATAAACAAACCCCTCATCGATATTTTAATCCCTTAAGACTTTTACACACTTTTTTGAACTGAAGGATTTTTTTCAAGCTAGACTAACACCTGGCTGCATTTTGTTAGACATCCAGCAATGATATCACTTGATGTTTGATCATAATCAACCCTCTAAACAAACCCCTCATCGATATTTTCTTTCCTTAAGACTTTTACACACTTTTTTGAACTAAAGGATTTTTTTCAAGCTAGACTAACACCTGGCTGCATTTTGTTAGACATCCAGCAATGATATCACTTGATGTCCGATCATAATCAACCCTCTAAACAAACCCCTCATCGATATTTTAATCCCTTAAGACTTTTACACACTTTTTTGAACTTAAGCATTTTTTTTAAGCTAGACTAACATCTGGTTGCATTTTGTTAGACATCCAGCTATGATATCACTTGATGTTTGATCATAATTAACCCTCTAAACTCACCCCTCATCGATATCTTCATCCCGTAAGACTTTTACACACTTTTTTGAATTAAAGGATTTTTTTCAAGCTAGACTAACACCTGGTTGCATTTTGTTAGACATCCAGCTATGATATCACTTGATGTTTGATCATAATTAACCCTCTAAACTCACCCCTCATCGATATCTTCATCCCGTAAGACTTTTACACACTTTTTTGAATTAAAGGATTTTTTTCAAGCTAGACTAACACCTGGTTGCATTTTGTTAGACATCCAGCAATGATATTACTTGATGTCCGATCATAATCAACCCTCTAACTCACCCCTCATCGATATTTTCATCCCTTAAGACTTTTACACACTTTTTTAAACTAAAGGATTTTTTTCAAGCTAGACTAACACCTGGTTGCATTTTGTTAGACATCCAGCTATGATATCACTTTACGTCCGATCATAATCAACCCTCTAAACTCACCGCTCATCGATATTTTCATCCCTTAAGACTTTTACACACTTTTTTGAACTAAAGGATTTTTTTCAAGCTAGACTAAGACATCGTTGCATTTTATTAGACATTCAGCAATCATATAAATTGATGTCCGATCATAATCAACCCTCTAAACAAACCCCTCATCGATATTTTCATCCCTTAAGACTTTTACACACTTTTTTAAAGTAAAGGATTTTTTTCAAGCTAGACTAACACCTGGTTGCATTTTGTTAGACATCCAGCAATGATATTACTTGATGTCCGATCATAATCAACCCTCTAACTCACCCCTCATCGATATTTTCATCCCTTAAGACTTTTACACACTTTTTTAAACTAAAGGAATTTTTTCAAGCTAGACTAACACCTGATTGCATTTTGTTAGACATCCAGCTATGATATCACTTTACGTCCGATCATAATCAACCCTCTAAACTCACCGCTCATCGATATTTTCATCCTTAAGACTTTTACACACTTTTTTGAACTAAAGGATTTTTTTCAAGCTAGACTAAGACATCGTTGCATTTTATTAGACATTCAGCAATCATATAAATTGATGTCCGATCATAATCAACCCTCTAACTCACCCCTCATCGATATTTTCATCCCTTAAGACTTTTACACACTTTTTTGAACTTAAGCATTTTTTTTAAGCTAGACTAACATCTGGTTGCATTTTGTTAGACATCCAGCTATGATATTACTTGATGTTTGATCATAATTAACCCTCTAAACTCACCCCTCATCGATATCTTCATCCCGTAAGACTTTTACACACTTTTTTGAATTAAAGGATTTTTTTCAAGCTAGACTAACACCTGGTTGCATTTTGTTAGACATCGAGCAATGATATCACTTGATGTCCGATTATAATCAACCCTCTAAACAAACCCCTCATCGATATTTTCATCCCTTAAGACTTTTACACACTTTTTTGAACTAAAGGATTTTTTTCAAGCTAGACTAAGACATTGTTGCATTTTATTAGACATTCAGCAATCATATAAATTGATGTCCGATCATAATCAACCCTCTAACTCACCCCTCATCGATATTTTCATCCCTTAAGACTTTTACACACTTTTTTAAACTAAAGGATTTTTTTCAAGCTAGACTAACACCTGGTTGCATTTTGTTAGACATCCAGCAATGATATTACTTGATGTCCGATCATAATCAACCCTCTAACTCACCCCTCATCGATATTTTCATCCCTTAAGACTTTTACACACTTTTTTAAACTAAAGGATTTTTTTCAAGCTAGACTAACACCTGGTTGCATTTTGTTAGACATCCAGCTATGATATCACTTTACGTCCGATCATAATCAACCCTCTAAACTCACCGCTCATCGATATTTTCATCCCTTAAGACTTTTACACACTTTTTTGAACTAAAGGATTTTTTTCAAGCTAGACTAACACCTGGTTGCATTTTGTTAGACATCCAGCTATGATATCATTGATGTCCGATCATAATCAACCCTCTAAACTCACCCCTCATCGATATTTTCATCCCTTAAGACTTTTACACACTTTTTTGAAGTAAA
Source organism: Ganaspis brasiliensis (assembly GCA_037103525.1). NCBI lineage: Eukaryota > Metazoa > Arthropoda > Insecta > Hymenoptera > Figitidae > Ganaspis > Ganaspis brasiliensis. Next base: position 1,731,754 of record JAZKLR010000283.1, on the reverse strand, counting down.
GGATTTTTTTCAAGCTAGACTAACACCTGGTTGTATTTTATTAGACATCGAGCAATGATATCATTTGATGTCCGATCATAATCAACCCTCTAAACAAACCCCTCATCGATATTTTCATCCCTTAAGACTTTTACACACTTTTTTTAACTAAAGGATTTTTTTCAAGCTAGACTAACACCTGGTTGCATTTTGTTAGACATCCAGCAATAATATCACTTGATGTCCGATCATAATCAACCCTCTAAACAAACCCCTCATCGATATTTTCATCCCTTAAGACTTTTACACACTTTTTTAAAGTAAAGGATTTTTTTTAAGCTAGAATAACACCTGGTTGCATTTTGTTAGACATCCAGATATGATATCACTTGATGTCCGATCATAATTAACCCTCTAAACTCACCCCTCATCGATATTTTCATCCCTTAAGACTTTTACACACTTTTTTAAAGTAAAGGATTTTTTTCAAGCTAGACTAACACCTGGTTGCATTTTGTTAGACATCAAGCAATGATATCATTTGATGTCCGATCATAATCAACCCTCTAAACAAACCCCTCATCGATATTTTCATCCCTTAAGACTTTTACACACTTTTTTAAAGTAAAGGATTTTTTTTAAGCTAGAATAACACCTGGTTGCATTTTGTTAGACATCCAGCTATGATATCACTTTACGTCAGATCATAATCAACCCTCTAAACTCACCCCTCATCGATATTTTCATCCTTAAGACTTTTACACACTTTTTTGAACTAAAGGATTTTTTTCAAGCTAGACTAAGACATCGTTGCATTTTATTAGACATTCAGCAATCATATAAATTGATGTCCGATCATAATCAACCCTCTAAACAAACCCCTCATCGATATTTTCATCCCTTAAGACTTTTACACACTTTTTTAAACTAAAGGATTTTTTTCAAGCTAGACTAACACCTGGTTGCATTTTGTTAGACATCCAGCAATGATATTACTTGATGTCCGATCATAATCAACCCTCTAACTCACCCCTCATCGATATTTTCATCCCTTAAGACTTTTACACACTTTTTTAAACTAAAGGAATTTTTTCAAGCTAGACTAACACCTGATTGCATTTTGTTAGACATCCAGCTATGATATCACTTTACGTCCGATCATAATCAACCCTCTAAACTCACCGCTCATCGATATTTTCATCCTTAAGACTTTTACACACTTTTTTGAACTAAAGGATTTTTTTCAAGCTAGACTAAGACATCGTTGCATTTTATTAGACATTCAGCAATCATATAAATTGATGTCCGATCATAATCAACCCTCTAACTCACCCCTCATCGATATTTTCATCCCTTAAGACTTTTACACACTTTTTTGAACTTAAGCATTTTTTTTAAGCTAGACTAACATCTGGTTGCATTTTGTTAGACATCCAGCTATGATATTACTTGATGTTTGATCATAATTAACCCTCTAAACTCACCCCTCATCGATATCTTCATCCCGTAAGACTTTTACACACTTTTTTGAATTAAAGGATTTTTTTCAAGCTAGACTAACACCTGGTTGCATTTTGTTAGACATCGAGCAATGATATCACTTGATGTCCGATTATAATCAACCCTCTAAACAAACCCCTCATCGATATTTTCATCCCTTAAGACTTTTACACACTTTTTTGAACTAAAGGATTTTTTTCAAGCTAGACTAAGACATTGTTGCATTTTATTAGACATTCAGCAATCATATAAATTGATGTCCGATCATAATCAACCCTCTAACTCACCCCTCATCGATATTTTCATCCCTTAAGACTTTTACACACTTTTTTAAACTAAAGGATTTTTTTCAAGCTAGACTAACACCTGGTTGCATTTTGTTAGACATCCAGCTATGATATCACTTTACGTCCGATCATAATCAACCCTCTAAACTCACCGCTCATCGATATTTTCATCCCTTAAGACTTTTACACACTTTTTTGAACTAAAGGATTTTTTTCAAGCTAGACTAACACCTGGTTGCATTTTGTTAGACATCCAGCTATGATATCATTGATGTCCGATCATAATCAACCCTCTAAACTCACCCCTCATCGATATTTTCATCCCTTAAGACTTTTACACACTTTTTTGAAGTAAAGGATTTTTTTCAAGCTAGACTAACACCTGGTTGTATTTTATTAGACATCGAGCAATGATATCATTTGATGTCCGATCATAATCAACCCTCTAAACAAACCCCTCATCGATATTTTCATCCCTTAAGACTTTTACACACTTTTTTTAACTAAAGGATTTTTTTCAAGCTAGACTAACACCTGGTTGCATTTTGTTAGACATCCAGCAATAATATCACTTGATGTCCGATCATAATCAACCCTCTAAACAAACCCCTCATCGATATTTTCATCCCTTAAGACTTTTACACACTTTTTTGAAGTAAAGGATTTTTTTTAAGCTAGAATAACACCTGGTTGCATTTTGTTAGACATCCAGATATGATATCACTTGATGTCCGATCATAATTAACCCTCTAAACTCACCCCTCATCGATATTTTCATCCCTTAAGACTTTTACACACTTTTTTAAACTAAAGGATTTTTTTCAAGCTAGACTAACACCTGGTTGCATTTTGTTAGACATCCAGCAATGATATTACTTGATGTCCGATCATAATCAACCCTCTAACTCACCCCTCATCGATATTTTCATCCCTTAAGACTTTTACACACTTTTTTAAACTAAAGGAATTTTTTCAAGCTAGACTAACACCTGATTGCATTTTGTTAGACATCCAGCTATGATATCACTTTACGTCCGATCATAATCAACCCTCTAAACTCACCGCTCATCGATATTTTCATCCTTAAGACTTTTACACACTTTTTTGAACTAAAGGATTTTTTTCAAGCTAGACTAAGACATCGTTGCATTTTATTAGACATTCAGCAATCATATAAATTGATGTCCGATCATAATCAACCCTCTAACTCACCCCTCATCGATATTTTCATCCCTTAAGACTTTTACACACTTTTTTGAACTTAAGCATTTTTTTTAAGCTAGACTAACATCTGGTTGCATTTTGTTAGACATCCAGCTATGATATTACTTGATGTTTGATCATAATTAACCCTCTAAACTCACCCCTCATCGATATCTTCATCCCGTAAGACTTTTACACACTTTTTTGAATTAAAGGATTTTTTTCAAGCTAGACTAACACCTGGTTGCATTTTGTTAGACATCGAGCAATGATATCACTTGATGTCCGATTATAATCAACCCTCTAAACAAACCCCTCATCGATATTTTCATCCCTTAAGACTTTTACACACTTTTTTGAACTAAAGGATTTTTTTCAAGCTAGACTAAGACATTGTTGCATTTTATTAGACATTCAGCAATCATATAAATTGATGTCCGATCATAATCAACCCTCTAACTCACCCCTCATCGATATTTTCATCCCTTAAGACTTTTACACACTTTTTTAAACTAAAGGATTTTTTTCAAGCTAGACTAACACCTGGTTGCATTTTGTTAGACATCCAGCTATGATATCACTTTACGTCCGATCATAATCAACCCTCTAAACTCACCGCTCATCGATATTTTCATCCCTTAAGACTTTTACACACTTTTTTGAACTAAAGGATTTTTTTCAAGCTAGACTAACACCTGGTTGCATTTTGTTAGACATCCAGCTATGATATCATTGATGTCCGATCATAATCAACCCTCTAAACTCACCCCTCATCGATATTTTCATCCCTTAAGACTTTTACACACTTTTTTGAAGTAAAGGATTTTTTTCAAGCTAGACTAACACCTGGTTGTATTTTATTAGACATCGAGCAATGATATCATTTGATGTCCGATCATAATCAACCCTCTAAACAAACCCCTCATCGATATTTTCATCCCTTAAGACTTTTACACACTTTTTTTAACTAAAGGATTTTTTTCAAGCTAGACTAACACCTGGTTGCATTTTGTTAGACATCCAGCAATAATATCACTTGATGTCCGATCATAATCAACCCTCTAAACAAACCCCTCATCGATATTTTCATCCCTTAAGACTTTTACACACTTTTTTGAAGTAAAGGATTTTTTTTAAGCTAGAATAACACCTGGTTGCATTTTGTTAGACATCCAGATATGATATCACTTGATGTCCGATCATAATTAACCCTCTAAACTCACCCCTCATCGATATTTTCATCCCTTAAGACTTTTACACACTTTTTTAAAGTAAAGGATTTTTTTCAAGCTAGACTAACACCTGGTTGCATTTTGTTAGACATCAAGCAATGATATCATTTGATGTCCGATCATAATCAACCCTCTAAACAAACCCCTCATCGATATTTTCATCCCTTAAGACTTTTACACACTTTTTTGAACTAAAGGATTTTTTTCAAGCTAGACTAACACCTGGTTGCATTTTGTTAGGCATCCAGCTATGATATCACTTTACGTCAGATCATAATCAACCCTCTAAACTCACCGCTCATCGATATTTTCATCCCTTAAGACTTTTACACACTTTTTTGAACTAAAGGATTTTTTTCAAGCTAGACTAACACCTGGTTGCATTTTGTTAGACATCCAGCTATGCTATCATTGATGTCCGATCATAATCAACCCTCTAAACAAACCCCTCATCGATATTTTAATCCCTTAAGACTTTTACACACTTTTTTGAACTTAAGCATTTTTTTTAAGCTAGACTAACATCTGGTTGCATTTTGTTAGACATCCAGCTATGATATCACTTGATGTTTGATCATAATTAACCCTCTAAACTCACCCCTCATCGATATCTTCATCCCGTAAGACTTTTACACACTTTTTTGAATTAAAGGATTTTTTTCAAGCTAGACTAACACCTGGTTGCATTTTGTTAGACATCCAGCAATGATATTACTTGATGTCCGATCATAATCAACCCTCTAACTCACCCCTCATCGATATTTTCATCCCTTAAGACTTATACACACTTTTTTAAACTAAAGGATTTTTTTCAAGCTAGACTAACACCTGGTTGCATTTTGTTAGACATCCAGCAATGATATTACTTGATGTCCGATCATAATCAACCCTCTAACTCACCCCTCATCGATATTTTCATCCCTTAAGACTTTTACACACTTTTTTAAACTAAAGGATTTTTTTCAAGCTAGACTAACACCTGGTTGCATTTTGTTAGACATCCAGCTATGATATCACTTTACGTCCGATCATAATCAACCCTCTAAACTCACCGCTCATCGATATTTTCATCCCTTAAGACTTTTACACACTTTTTTGAACTAAAGGATTTTTTTCAAGCTAGACTAACACCTGGTTGCATTTTGTTAGACATCCAGCAATGATATCATTTGATGTCCGATCATAATCAACCCTCTAAACTCACCCCTCATCGATATTTTCATCCTTAAGACTTTTACACACTTTTTTGAACTTAAGGATTTTTTTCAAGCTAGACTAAGACATCGTTGCATTTTATTAGACATTCAGCAATCATATAAATTGATGTCCGATCATAATCAACCCTCTAAACAAACCCCTCATCGATATTTTCATCCCTTAAGACTTTTACACACTTTTTTAAACTAAAGGATTTTTTTCAAGCTAGACTAACACCTGGTTGCATTTTGTTAGACATCCAGCAATGATATTACTTGATGTCCGATCATAATCAACCCTCTAACTCACCCCTCATCGATATTTTCATCCCTTAAGACTTTTACACACTTTTTTAAACTAAAGGAATTTTTTCAAGCTAGACTAACACCTGGTTGCATTTTGTTAGACATCCAGCTATGATATCACTTTACGTCCGATCATAATCAACCCTCTAAACTCACCGCTCATCGATATTTTCATCCTTAAGACTTTTACACACTTTTTTGAACTAAAGGATTTTTTTCAAGCTAGACTAAGACATCGTTGCATTTTATTAGACATTCAGCAATCATATAAATTGATGTCCGATCATAATCAACCCTCTAACTCACCCCTCGTCGATATTTTCATCCCTTAAAACTTTTACACACTTTTTTGAACTTAAGCATTTTTTTTAAGCTAGACTAACATCTGGTTGCATTTTGTTAGACATCCAGCTATGATATTACTTGATGTTTGATCATAATTAACCCTCTAAACTCACCCCTCATCGATATCTTCATCCCGTAAGACTTTTACACACTTTTTTGAATTAAAGGATTTTTTTCAAGCTAGACTAACACCTGGTTGCATTTTGTTAGACATCGAGCAATGATATCACTTGATGTCCGATTATAATCAACCCTCTAAACAAACCCCTCATCGATATTTTCATCCCTTAAGACTTTTACACACTTTTTTGAACTAAAGGATTTTTTTCAAGCTAGACTAAGACATCGTTGCATTTTATTAGACATTCAGCAATCATATAAATTGATGTCCGATCATAATCAACCCTCTAACTCACCCCTCATCGATATTTTCATCCCTTAAGACTTTTACACACTTTTTTAAACTAAAGGATTTTTTTCAAGCTAGACTAACACCTGGTTGCATTTTGTTAGACATCCAGCAATGATATTACTTGATGTCCGATCATAATCAACCCTCTAACTCACCCCTCATCGATATTTTCATCCCTTAAGACTTTTACACACTTTTTTAAACTAAAGGATTTTTTTCAAGCTAGACTAACACCTGGTTGCATTTTGTTAGACATCCAGCTATGATATCACTTTACGTCCGATCATAATCAACCCTCTAAACTCACCGCTCATCGATATTTTCATCCCTTAAGACTTTTACACACTTTTTTGAACTAAAGGATTTTTTTCAAGCTAGACTAACACCTGGTTGCATTTTGTTAGACATCCAGCTATGATATCATTGATGTCCGATCATAATCAACCCTCTAAACTCACCCCTCATCGATATTTTCATCCCTTAAGACTTTTACACACTTTTTTGAAGTAAAGGATTTTTTTTAAGCTAGAATAACACCTGGTTGCATTTTGTTAGACATCCAGATATGATATCACTTGATGTCCGATCATAATTAACCCTCTAAACTCACCCCTCATCGATATTTTCATCCCTTAAGACTTTTACACACTTTTTTAAAGTAAAGGATTTTTTTCAAGCTAGACTAACACCTGGTTGCATTTTGTTAGACATCAAGCAATGATATCATTTGATGTCCGATCATAATCAACCCTCTAAACAAACCACTCATCGATATTTTCATCCCTTAAGACTTTTACACACTTTTTTGAACTAAAGGATTTTTTTCAAGCTAGACTAACACCTGGTTGCATTTTGTTAGGCATCCAGCTATGATATCACTTTACGTCAGATCATAATCAACCCTCTAAACTCACCGCTCATCGATATTTTCATCCCTTAAGACTTTTACACACTTTTTTGAACTAAAGGATTTTTTTCAAGCTAGACTAACACCTGGTTACATTTTGTTAGACATCCAGCTATGCTATCATTGATGTCCGATTATAATCAACCCTCTAAACTCACCCCTCATCGATATTTTCATCCCTTAAGACTTTTACACACTTTTTCGAACTAAAGGACTTTTTTCAAGCTAGACTAACACCTGGTTGCATTTTGTTAGACATCGAGCAATGATATCACTTGATGTCCGATTATAATCAACCCTCTAAACAAACCCCTCATCGATATTTTCATCCCTTAAGACTTTTACACACTTTTTTGAACTTAAGCATTTTTTTTAAGCTAGACTAACATCTGGTTGCATTTTGTTAGACATCCAGCTATGATATCACTTGATGTTTGATCATAATTAACCCTCTAAACTCACCCCTTATCGATATCTTCATCCCGTAAGACTTTTACACACTTTTTTGAATTAAAGGATTTTTTTCAAGCTAGACTAACACCTGGTTGCATTTTGTTAGACATCCAGCAATGATATCACTTGATGTCCGATCATAATCAACCCTCTAAACAAACCCCTCATCGATATTTTCATCCCTTAAGACTTTTACACACTATTTTAAACTAAAGGATTTTTTTCAAGCTAGACTAACACCTGGTTGCATTTTGTTAGACATCCAGCTATGATATTACTTGATGTCCGATCATAATCAACCCTCTAACTCACCCCTCATCGATATTTTCATCCCTTAAGACTTTTACACACTTTTTTAAACTAAAGGATTTTTTTCAAGCTAGACTAACACCTGGTTGCATTTTGTTAGACATCCAGCTATGATATCACTTTACGTCCGATCATAATCAACCCTCTAAACTCACCGCTCATCGATATTTTCATCCTTAAGACTTTTACACACTTTTTTGAACTGAAGGATTTTTTTCAAGCTAGACTAAGACATCGTTGCATTTTATTAGACATTCAGCAATCATATAAATTGATGTCCGATCATAATCAACCCTCTAACTCACCCCTCATCGATATTTTCATCCCTTAAGACTTTTACACACTTTTTTGAACTTCAGCATTTTTTTTAAGCTAGACTAACATCTGGTTGCATTTTGTTAGACATTTAGCTATGATATCACTTGATGTTTGATCATAATTAACCCTCTAAACTCACCCCTCATCGACATCTTCATCCCGTAAGACTTTTACACACTTTTTTGAATTAAAGGATTTTTTTCAAGCTAGACTAACACCTGGTTGCATTTTGTTAGACATCGAGCAATGATATCACTTGATGTCCGATTATAATCAACCCTCTAAACAAACCCCTCATCGATATTTTCATCCCTTAAGACTTTTACACACTTTTTTGAACTAAAGGATTTTTTTCAAGCTAGACTAAGACATCGTTGCATTTTATTAGACATTCAGCAATCATATAAATTGATGTCCGATCATAATCAACCTTCTAACTCACCCCTCATCGATATTTTCATCCCTTAAGACTTTTACACACTTTTTTAAACTAAAGGATTTTTTTTAAGCTAGACTAACACCTGGTTGCATTTTGTTAGACATCCAGCAATGATATTACTTGATGTCCGATCATAATCAACCCTCTAACTCACCCCTCATCGATATTTTCATCCCTTAAGACTTTTACACACTTTTTTAAACTAAAGGATTTTTTTCAAGCTAGACTAACACCTGGTTGCATTTTGTTAGAAATCCAGCTATGATATCACTTTACGTCCGATCATAATCAACCCTCTAAACTCACCGCTCATCGATATTTTCATCCCTTAAGACTTTTACACACTTTTTTGAACTAAAGGATTTTTTTCAAGCTAGACTAACACCTGGTTGCATTTTGTTAGACATCCAGCTATGATATCATTGATGTCCGATCATAATCAACCCTCTAAACTCACCCCTCATCGATATTTTCATCCCTTAAGACTTTTACACACTTTTTTGAAGTAAAGGATTTTTTTCAAGCTAGACTAACACCTGGTTGTATTTTATTAGACATCGAGCAATGATATCATTTGATGTCCGATCATAATCAACCCTCTAAACAAACCCCTCATCGATATTTTCATCCCTTAAGACTTTTACACACTTTTTTTAACTAAAGGATTTTTTTCAAGCTAGACTAACACCTGGTTGCATTTTGTTAGACATCCAGCTATGATATCATTGATGTCCGATCATAATCAACCCTCTAAACTCACCCCTCATCGATATTTTCATCCCTTAAGACTTTTACACACTTTTTTGAAGTAAAGGATTTTTTTTAAGCTAGAATAACACCTGGTTGCATTTTGTTAGACATCCAGATATGATATCACTTGATGTCCGATCATAATTAACCCTCTAAACTCACCCCTCATCGATATTTTCATCCCTTAAGACTTTTACACACTTTTTTAAAGTAAAGGATTTTTTTCAAGCTAGACTAACACCTGGTTGCATTTTGTTAGACATCAAGCAATGATATCATTTGATGTCCGATCATAATCAACCCTCTAAACAAACCCCTCATCGATATTTTCATCCCTTAAGACTTTTACACACTTTTTTGAACTAAAGGATTTTTTTCAAGCTAGACTAACACCTGGTTGCATTTTGTTAGGCATCTAGCTATGATATCACTTTACGTCAGATCATAATCAACCCTCTAAACTCACCGCTCATTGATATTTTCATCCCTTAAGACTTTTACACACTTTTTTGAACTAAAGGATTTTTTTCAAGCTAGACTAACACCTGGTTGCATTTTGTTAGACATCCAGCTATGCTATCATTGATGTCCGATTATAATCAACCCTCTAAACTCACCCCTCATCGATATTTTCATCCCTTAAGACTTTTACACACTTTTTCGAACTAAAGGACTTTTTTCAAGCTAGACTAACACCTGGTTGCATTTTGTTAGACATCGAGCAATGATATCACTTGATGTCCGATTATAATCAACCCTCTAAACAAACCCCTCATCGATATTTTCATCCCTTAAGACTTTTACACACTTTTTTGAACTTAAGCATTTTTTTTAAGCTAGACTAACATCTGGTTGCATTTTGTTAGACATCCAGCTATGATATCACTTGATGTTTGATCATAATTAACCCTCTAAACTCACCCCTCATCGATATCTTCATCCCGTAAGACTTTTACACACTTTTTTGAATTAAAGGATTTTTTTCAAGCTAGACTAACACCTGGTTGCATTTTGTTAGACATCCAGCAATGATATCACTTGATGTCCGATCATAATCAACCCTCTAAACAAACCCCTCATCGATATTTTCATCCCTTAAGACTTTTACACACTATTTTAAACTAAAGGATTTTTTTCAAGCTAGACTAACACCTGGTTGCATTTTGTTAGACATCCAGCTATGATATCACTTTACGTCCGATCATAATCAACCCTCTAAACTCACCGCTCATCGATATTTTCATCCCTTAAGACTTTTACACACTTTTTTGAACTAAAGGATTTTTTTCAAGCTAGACTAACACCTGGTTGCATTTTGTTAGACATCCAGCTATGATATTACTTGATGTCCGATCATAATCAACCCTCTAACTCACCCCTCATCGATATTTTCATCCCTTAAGACTTTTACACACTTTTTTAAACTAAAGGATTTTTTTCAAGCTAGACTAACACCTGGTTGCATTTTGTTAGACATCCAGCTATGATATCACTTTACGTCCGATCATAATCAACCCTCTAAACTCACCGCTCATCGATATTTTCATCCTTAAGACTTTTACACACTTTTTTGAACTAAAGGATTTTTTTCAAGCTAGACTAAGACATCGTTGCATTTTATTAGACATTCAGCAATCATATAAATTGATGTCCGATCATAATCAACCCTCTAACTCACCCCTCATCGATATTTTCATCCCTTAAGACTTTTACACACTTTTTTGAACTTCAGCATTTTTTTTAAGCTAGACTAACATCTGGTTGCATTTTGTTAGACATTTAGCTATGATATCACTTGATGTTTGATCATAATTAACCCTCTAAACTCACCCCTCATCGATATCTTCATCCCGTAAGACTTTTACACACTTTTTTGAATTAAAGGATTTTTTTCAAGCTAGACTAACACCTGGTTGCATTTTGTTAGACATCGAGCAATGATATCACTTGATGTCCGATTATAATCAACCCTCTAAACAAACCCCTCATCGATATTTTCATCCCTTAAGACTTTTACACACTTTTTTGAACTAAAGGATTTTTTTCAAGCTAGACTAAGACATCGTTGCATTTTATTAGACATTCAGCAATCATATAAATTGATGTCCGATCATAATCAACCTTCTAACTCACCCCTCATCGATATTTTCATCCCTTAAGACTTTTACACACTTTTTCGAACTAAAGGACTTTTTTCAAGCTAGACTAACACCTGGTTGCATTTTGTTAGACATCGAGCAATGATATCACTTGATGTCCGATTATAATCAACCCTCTAAACAAACCCCTCATCGATATTTTCATCCCTTAAGACTTTTACACACTTTTTTGAACTTAAGCATTTTTTTTAAGCTAGACTAACATCTGGTTGCATTTTGTTAGACATCCAGCTATGATATCACTTGATGTTTGATCATAATTAACCCTCTAAACTCACCCCTCATCGATATCTTCATCCCGTAAGACTTTTACACACTTTTTTGAATTAAAGGATTTTTTTCAAGCTAGACTAACACCTGGTTGCATTTTGTTAGACATCCAGCAATGATATCACTTGATGTCCGATCATAATCAACCCTCTAAACAAACCCCTCATCGATATTTTCATCCCTTAAGACTTTTACACACTATTTTAAACTAAAGGATTTTTTTCAAGCTAGACTAACACCTGGTTGCATTTTGTTAGACATCCAGCTATGATATCACTTTACGTCCGATCATAATCAACCCTCTAAACTCACCGCTCATCGATATTTTCATCCCTTAAGACTTTTACACACTTTTTTGAACTAAAGGATTTTTTTCAAGCTAGACTAACACCTGGTTGCATTTTGTTAGACATCCAGCTATGATATTACTTGATGTCCGATCATAATCAACCCTCTAACTCACCCCTCATCGATATTTTCATCCCTTAAGACTTTTACACACTTTTTTAAACTAAAGGATTTTTTTCAAGCTAGACTAACACCTGGTTGCATTTTGTTAGACATCCAGCTATGATATCACTTTACGTCCGATCATAATCAACCCTCTAAACTCACCGCTCATCGATATTTTCATCCTTAAGACTTTTACACACTTTTTTGAACTAAAGGATTTTTTTCAAGCTAGACTAAGACATCGTTGCATTTTATTAGACATTCAGCAATCATATAAATTGATGTCCGATCATAATCAACCCTCTAACTCACCCCTCATCGATATTTTCATCCCTTAAGACTTTTACACACTTTTTTGAACTTCAGCATTTTTTTTAAGCTAGACTAACATCTGGTTGCATTTTGTTAGACATTTAGCTATGATATCACTTGATGTTTGATCATAATTAACCCTCTAAACTCACCCCTCATCGATATCTTCATCCCGTAAGACTTTTACACACTTTTTTGAATTAAAGGATTTTTTTCAAGCTAGACTAACACCTGGTTGCATTTTGTTAGACATCGAGCAATGATATCACTTGATGTCCGATTATAATCAACCCTCTAAACAAACCCCTCATCGATATTTTCATCCCTTAAGACTTTTACACACTTTTTTGAACTAAAGGATTTTTTTCAAGCTAGACTAAGACATCGTTGCATTTTATTAGACATTCAGCAATCATATAAATTGATGTCCGATCATAATCAACCTTCTAACTCACCCCTCATCGATATTTTCATCCCTTAAGACTTTTACACACTTTTTTAAACTAAAGGATTTTTTTTAAGCTAGACTAACACCTGGTTGCATTTTGTTAGACATCCAGCAATGATATTACTTGATGTCCGATCATAATCAACCCTCTAACTCACCCCTCATCGATATTTTCATCCCTTAAGACTTTTACAAACTTTTTTAAACTAAAGGATTTTTTTCAAGCTAGACTAACACCTGGTTGCATTTTGTTAGACATCCAGCTATGATATCACTTTACGTCCGATCATAATCAACCCTCTAAACTCACCGCTCATCGATATTTTCATCCCTTAAGACTTTTACACACTTTTTTGAACTAAAGGATTTTTTTCAAGCTAGACTAACACCTGGTTGCATTTTGTTAGACATCCAGCTATGATATCATTGATGTCCGATCATAATCAACCCTCTAAACTCACCCCTCATCGATATTTTCATCCCTTAAGACTTTTACACACTTTTTTGAAGTAAAGGATTTTTTTCAAGCTAGACTAACACCTGGTTGTATTTTATTAGACATCGAGCAATGATATCATTTGATGTCCGATCATAATCAACCCTCTAAACAAACCCCTCATCGATATTTTCATCCCTTAAGACTTTTACACACTTTTTTTAACTAAAGGATTTTTTTCAAGCTAGACTAACACCTGGTTGCATTTTGTTAGACATCGAGCAATAATATCACTTGATGTCCGATCATAATCAACCCTCTAAACAAACCCCTCATCGATATTTTCATCCCTTAAGACTTTTACACACTTTTTTGAAGTAAAGGATTTTTTTTAAGCTAGAATAACACCTGGTTGCATTTTTTTAGACATCCAGATATGATATCACTTGATGTCCGATCATAATTAACCCTCTAAACTCACCCCTCATCGATATTTTCATCCCTTAAGACTTTTACACACTTTTTTAAAGTAAAGGATTTTTTTCAAGCTAGACTAACACCTGGTTGCATTTTGTTAGACATCAAGCAATGATATCATTTGATGTCCGATCATAATCAACCCTCTAAACAAACCCCTCATCGATATTTTCATCCCTTAAGACTTTTACACACTTTTTTGAACTAAAGGCTTTTTTTTCAAGCTAGACTAACACCTGGTTGCATTTTGTTAGGCATCCAGCTATGATATCACTTTACGTCCGATCATAATCAACCCTCTAAACTCACCGCTCATCGATATTTTCATCCCTTAAGACTTTTACACACTTTTTTGAACTAAAGGATTTTTTTCAAGCTAGACTAACACCTGGTTGCATTTTGTTAGACATCCAGCTATGCTATCATTGATGTCCGATCATAATCAACCCTCTAAACTCACCCCTCATCGATATTTTCATCCCTTAAGACTTTTACACACTTTTTCGAACTAAAGGACTTTTTTCAAGCTAGACTAACACCTGGTTGCATTTTGTTAGACATCGAGCAATGATATCACTTGATGTCCGATTATAATCAACCCTCTAAACAAACCCCTCATCGATATTTTCATCCCTTAAGACTTTTACACACTTTTTTGAACTTAAGCATTTTTTTTTTAAGCTAGACTAACATCTGGTTGCATTTTGTTAGACATCCAGCTATGATATCACTTGATGTTTGATCATAATTAACCCTCTAAACTCACCCCTCATCGATATCTTCATCCCGTAAGACTTTTACACACTTTTTTCAATTAAAGGATTTTTTTCAAGCTAGACTAACACCTGGTTGCATTTTGTTAGACATCCAGCAATGATATCACTTGATGTCCGATCATAATCAACCCTCTAAACAAACCCCTCATCGATATTTTCATCCCTTTAGACTTTTACACACTTTTTTAAACTAAAGGATTTTTTTCAAGCTAGACTAACACCTGGTTGCTTTTTTTTAGACATCCAGCTATGATATCACTTTACGTCCGATCATAATCAACCCTCTAAACTCACCGCTCATCGATATTTTCATCCCTTAAGACTTTTACACACTTTTTTGAACTAAAGGATTTTTTTCAAGCTAGACTAACACCTGGTTGCATTTTGTTAGACATCCAGCTATGATATCACTTTACGTCCGATCATAATCAACCCTCTAAACTCACCGCTCATCGATATTTTCATCCTTAAGACTTTTACACACTTTTTTGAACTAAAGGATTTTTTTCAAGCTAGACTAAGACATCGTTGCATTTTATTAGACATTCAGCAATCATATAAATTGATGTCCGATCATAATCAACCCTCTAACTCACCCCTCATCGATATTTTCATCCCTTAAGACTTTTACACACTTTTTTGAACTTAAGCATTTTTTTTAAGCTAGACTAACATCTGGTTGCATTTTGTTAGACATTTAGCTATGATATCACTTGATGTTTGATCATAATTAACCCTCTAAACTCACCCCTCATCGATATCTTCATCCCGTAAGACTTTTACACACTTTTTTGAATTAAAGGATTTTTTTCAAGCTAGACTAACACCTGGTTGCATTTTGTTAGACATCGAGCAATGATATCACTTGATGTCCGATTATAATCAACCCTCTAAACAAACCCCTCATCGATATTTTCATCCCTTAAGACTTTTACACACTTTTTTGAACTAAAGGATTTTTTTCAAGCTAGACTAAGACATCGTTGCATTTTATTAGACATTCAGCAATCATATAAATTGATGTCCGATCATAATCAACCCTCTAACTCACCCCTCATCGATATTTTCATCCCTTAAGACTTTTACACACTTTTTTAAACTAAAGGATTTTTTTCAAGCTGGACTAACACCTGGTTGCATTTTGTTAGACATCCAGCAATGATATTTCTTGATGTCCGATCATAATCAACCCTCTAACTCACCCCTCATCGATATTTTCATCCCTTAAGACTTTTACACACTTTTTTAAACTAAAGGATTTTTTTCAAGCTAGACTAACACCTGGTTGCATTTTGTTAGACATCCAGCTATGATATCACTTTACGTCCGATCATAATCAACCCTCTAAACTCACCGATCATCGATATTTTCATCCTTAAGACTTTTACACACTTTTTTGAACTAAAGGATTTTTTTCAAGCTAGACTAACACCTGGTTGCATTTTGTTAGGCATCCAGCTATGATATCACTTTACGTCCGATCATAATCAACCCTCTAAACTCACCGCTCATCGATATCTTCATCCCGTAAGACTTTTACACACTTATTTGAATTAAAGGATTTTTTTTAAGCTAGACTAACATCTGGTTGCATTTTGTTAGACATCCAGCAATGATATCACTTGATGTCCGATCATAATCAACCCTCTAAACAAACCCCTCATTGATATTTTAATCCCTTAAGACTTTTACACACTTTTTTGAACTAAAGGATTTTTTTCAAGCTAGACTAAAACCTGGTTGCATTTTGTTAGACATCCAGCTATGCTATCATTGATGTCCGATCATAATCAACCCTCTAAACTCACCCCTCATCGATATTTTCATCCCTTAAGACTTTTACACACTTTTTCGAACTAAAGGACTTTTTTCAAGCTAGACTAACACCTGGTTGCATTTTGTTAGACATCGAGCAATGATATCACTTGATGTCCGATTATAATCAACCCTCTAAACAAACCCCTCATCGATATTTTCATCCCTTAAGACTTTTACACACTTTTTTGAACTTAAGCATTTTTTTTAAGCTAGACTAACATCTGGTTGCATTTTGTTAGACATCCAGCTATGATATCACTTGATGTTTGATCATAATTAACCCTCTAAACTCACCCCTCATCGATATCTTCATCTCGTAAGACTTTTACACACTTTTTTGAATTAAAGGATTTTTTTCAAGCTAGACTAACACCTGGTTGCATTTTGTTAGACATCCAGCAATGATATCACTTGATGTCCGATCATAATCAACCCTCTAAACAAACCCCTCATCGATATTTTCATCCCTTAAGACTTTTACACACTTTTTTAAACTAAAGGATTTTTTTCAAGCTAGACTAACACCTGGTTGCATTTTGTTAGACATCCAGCAATGATATCACTTGATGTCCGATCATAATCAACCTTCTAAACAAACCCCTCATCGATATTTTCATCCCCTAAGACTTTTACACACTTTTTTGAACTTAAGCATTTTTTCAAAGCTAGACTAACATCTGGTTGCATTTTGTTAGACATCCAGCTATGATATCACTTGATGTTTGATCATAATTAACCCTCTAAATTCACCCCTCATCGATATCTTCATCCCGTAAGACTTTTACACACTTTTTTGAATTAAAGGATTTTTTTCAAGCTAGACTTACAACTGGTTGCATTTTGTTAGACATCCAGCAATGATATCACTTGATGTCCGATCATAATCAACCCTCTAAACAAACCCCTCATCGATATTTTAATCCCTTTAAGACTTTTACACACTTTTTTGAACTAAAGGATTTTTTTCAAGCTAGACTAACACCTAGCTGCATTATGTTAGACATCCAGCAATGATATCACTTGATGTCTGATCATAATCAACCCTCTAAACAAACCCCTCATCGATATTTTCTTTCCTGAAGACTTTTACACACTTTTTTGAACTAAAGAATTTTTTCCAAGCTAGACTAACACCTGGTTGCATTTTGTTAGACATCCAGCAATGATATCACTTGATGTCCGATCATAATCAACCCTATAAACAAACCCCTCATCGATATTTTAATCCCTTAAGACTTTTACACACTTTTTTGAACTAAAGGATTTTTTTCAAGCTAGACTAACACCAGGCTGCATTTTGTTAGACATCCAGCAATGATATCACTTGATGTTCGATCATAATCAACCCTCTAAACAAACCCCTCATCGATATTTTCTTTCCTTAAGACTTTTACACACTTTTTTGAACTAAAGGATTTTTTTCAAGCTAGACTAACACCTGGCTGCATTTTGTTAGACATCCAGCAATGATATCACTTGATGTCCGATCATAATCAACCCTCTAAACAAACCCCTCATCAATATTTTCATCCCTAAGACTTTTACACACTTTTTTGAACTAAAGGATTTTTTTCAAGCTAGACTAAGACATCGTTGCATTTTCTTAGACATTCAGCAATCATATAAATTGATGTCCGATCATAATCAACCCTCTAACTCACCCCTCATCGATATTTTCATCCCTTAAGACTTTAACACACTTTTTTAAACTAAAGGATTTCTTTCAAGCTAGACTAACACCTGGTTGCATTTTGTTAGACATCCAGCAATGATAACACTTGATGTCTAATCTTGATCAACCTTCTAAACTCACCCCTCGTCTATATTTTCATCCCTTAAGACTTTTGCACACTTTTTTAAATTAAAGGATTTTTTTCAAGCTAGACTAACACCTGGTTGCATTTTGTTAGACATCCAGCTATGATATCATTGATGTTCGATCATAATCAACCCTCTAAACTCACCCCTCATAGATATTTTTATCCCTTAAGACTTTTACACACTTTTTCGTACTAAAGGATTTTTTTCAAGCTAGACTAACACCTGGTTGCATTTTGTTAGACATCGAGCAATGATATCACTTGATGTCCGATCATAATCAACCCTCTAAACAAACCCCTCATCGATATTTTCATCCCTTAAGACTTTTACACACTTTTTTTAACTAAAGGATTTTTTTCAAGCTAGACTAACACCTGGTTGCATTTTGTTAGACATCCAGCAATAATATCACTTGATGTCCGATCATAATCAACCCTCTAAACAAACCCCTCATCGATATTTTCATCCCTTAAGACTTTTACACACTTTTTTGAACTTAAGCATTTTTTTCAAGCTAGACTAACATCTGGTTGCATTTTGTTAGACATCCAGCTATGATATCACTTGATGTCCGATCATAATTAACCCTCTAAACTCACCCCTCATCGATATCTTCATCCCGTAAGACTTTTACACACTTATTTGAATTAAAGGATTTTTTTTAAGCTAGACTAACATCTGGTTGCATTTTGTTAGACATCCAGCAATGATATCACTTGATGTCCGATCATAATCAACCCTCTAAACAAACCCCTCATTGATATTTTAATCCCTTAAGACTTTTACACACTTTTTTGAACTACAGGTTTTTTTAAGCTAGACTAACACCTGGCTGCATTTTGTTAGACATCCAGCAATGATATCACTTGATGTCCGATCATAATCAACCCTCTAAACAAACCCCTCATCGATATTTTAATCCCTTAAGACTTTTACACACTTTTTTGAACTAAAGGATTTTTTTCAAGATAGACTAACACCTGGCTGCATTTTGTTAGACATCCGGCAATGATATTACTTGATGTCCGATTATAATCAACCCTCCAAACTCACCCCTCATCGATATTTTCATCCCTTAAGACTTTTACACACTTTTTTGAACTAAAGGATTTTTTTTAAGCTAGACTAACACCTGGTTGCATTTTGTTAGACATCGAGCAATGATATCATTTGATGTCCGATCATAATCAACCCTCTAAACAAACCCCTCATCGATATTTTCATCCCTTAAGACTTTTACACACTTTTTTGAAGTAAAGGATTTTTTTTAAGCTAGAATAACACCTGGTTGCATTTTGTTAGACATCCAGATATGACATCACTTGATGTCCGATCATAATTAACCCTCCAAACTCATCCCTCATTGATATTTTCATCCCTTAAGACTTTTACACACTTTTTTGAAGTAAATGATTTTTTTCAAGCTAGACTAACACCTGGTTGCATTTTGTTAGACATCGAGCAATGATATCATTTGATGTCCGATCATAATCAACCCTCTAAACAAACCCCTCATCGATATTTTCATCCCTTAAGACTTTTACACACTTTTTTGAAGTAAAGGATTTTTTTTAAGCTAGAATAACACCTGGTTGCATTTTGTTAGACATCCAGATATGATATCGCTTGATGTCCGATCATAATTAACCCTCTAAACTCACCCCTCATTGATATTTTCATCCCTTAAGACTTTTACACACTTTTTTGAAGTAAAGGATTTTTTTCAAGCTAGACTAACACCTGGTTGCATTTTGTTAGACATCCAGCAATGATATCACTTGATGTCCGATCATAATCAACCCTCTACACAAACCCCTCATCGATATTTTCATCCCTTAAGACTTTTACACACTTTTTTTAACTAAAGGTTTTTTTTCAAGCTAGACTAACACCTGGTTGCATTTTGTTAGACATCCAGCAATGATATCACTTGATGTCCGATCATAATCAACCCTGTAAACAAACCCCTCATCGATATTTTAATCTCTTTAAGACTTTTACACACTTTTTTGAACTAAAGGATTTTTTTCAAGCTAGACTAACACCTGGCTGCATTTTGTTAGACATCCAGCAATGATATCACTTGATGTCCGATCATAATCAACCCTCTACACAAACCCCTCATCGATATTTTCATCCCTTAAGACTTTTACACACTTTTTTTAACTAAAGGTTTTTTTTCAAGCTAGACTAACACCTGGTTGCATTTTGTTAGACATCGAGCAATGATATCACTTGATGTCCGATCATAATCAACCCTCTAAACAAACCCCTCATCGATATTTTCATCCCTTAAGACTTTTACACACTTTTTTTAACTAAAGGTTTTTTTTCAAGCTAGACTAACACCTGGTTGCATTTTGTTAGACATCCAGCAATGATATCACTTGATGTCCGATCATAATCAACCCTCTAAACAAACCCCTCATCAATTTTTACATCCCTTAAGACTTTAACACACTTTTTTGAACTTAAGCATTTTTTCAAAGCTAGACTAACATCTGGTTGCATTTTGTTAGACATCCAGCTATGATATCACTTGATGTTTGATCATAATTAACCCTCTAAATTCACCCCTCATCGATATCTTCATCCCGTAAGACTTTTACACACTTTTTTGAATTAAAGGATTTTTTTCAAGCTAGACTTACAACTGGTTGCATTTTGTTAGACATCCAGCAATGATATCACTTGATGTCCGATCATAATCAACCCTCTAAACAAACCCCTCATCGATATTTTAATCCCTTTAAGACTTTTACACACTTTTTTGAACTAAAGGATTTTTTTCAAGCTAGACTAACACCTAGCTGCATTATGTTAGACATCCAGCAATGATATCACTTGATGTCTGATCATAATCAACCCTCTAAACAAACCCCTCATCGATATTTTCTTTCCTTAAGACTTTTACACACTTTTTTGAACTAAAGGATTTTTTCCAAGCTAGACTAACACCTGGTTGCATTTTGTTAGACATCCAGCAATGATATCACTTGATGTCCGATCATAATCAACCCTATAAACAAACCCCTCATCGATATTTTAATCCCTTAAGACTTTTACACACTTTTTTGAACTAAAGGATTTTTTTCAAGCTAGACTAACACCAGGCTGCATTTTGTTAGACATCCAGCAATGATATCACTTGATGTTCGATCATAATCAACCCTCTAAACAAACCCCTCATCGATATTTTCTTTCCTTAAGACTTTTACACACTTTTTTGAACTAAAGGATTTTTTTCAAGCTAGACTAACACCTGGCTGCATTTTGTTAGACATCCAGCAATGATATCACTTGATGTCCGATCATAATCAACCCTCTAAACAAACCCCTCATCAATATTTTCATCCCTAAGACTTTTACACACTTTTTTGAACTAAAGGATTTTTTTCAAGCTAGACTAAGACATCGTTGCATTTTCTTAGACATTCAGCAATCATATAAATTGATGTCCGATCATAATCAACCCTCTAACTCACCCCTCATCGATATTTTCATCCCTTAAGACTTTAACACACTTTTTTAAACTAAAGGATTTCTTTCAAGCTAGACTAACACCTGGTTGCATTTTGTTAGACATCCAGCAATGATAACACTTGATGTCTAATCTTGATCAACCTT
Source organism: Ganaspis brasiliensis (assembly GCA_037103525.1). NCBI lineage: Eukaryota > Metazoa > Arthropoda > Insecta > Hymenoptera > Figitidae > Ganaspis > Ganaspis brasiliensis. The sequence continues at coordinate 1,709,521 of JAZKLR010000283.1, read as the reverse complement.
CTAAACTCACCCCTCGTCTATATTTTCATCCCTTAAGACTTTTGCACACTTTTTTAAATTAAAGGATTTTTTTCAAGCTAGACTAACACCTGGTTGCATTTTGTTAGACATCCAGCTATGATATCATTGATGTTCGATCATAATCAACCCTCTAAACTCACCCCTCATAGATATTTTTATCCCTTAAGACTTTTACACACTTTTTCGTACTAAAGGATTTTTTTCAAGCTAGACTAACACCTGGTTGCATTTTGTTAGACATCGAGCAATGATATCACTTGATGTCCGATCATAATCAACCCTCTAAACAAACCCCTCATCGATATTTTCATCCCTTAAGACTTTTACACACTTTTTTTAACTAAAGGATTTTTTTCAAGCTAGACTAACACCTGGTTGCATTTTGTTAGACATCCAGCAATAATATCACTTGATGTCCGATCATAATCAACCCTCTAAACAAACCCCTCATCGATATTTTCATCCCTTAAGACTTTTACACACTTTTTTGAACTTAAGCATTTTTTTCAAGCTAGACTAACATCTGGTTGCATTTTGTTAGACATCCAGCTATGATATCACTTGATGTCCGATCATAATTAACCCTCTAAACTCACCCCTCATCGATATCTTCATCCCGTAAGACTTTTACACACTTATTTGAATTAAAGGATTTTTTTTAAGCTAGACTAACATCTGGTTGCATTTTGTTAGACATCCAGCAATGATATCACTTGATGTCCGATCATAATCAACCCTCTAAACAAACCCCTCATTGATATTTTAATCCCTTAAGACTTTTACACACTTTTTTGAACTACAGGTTTTTTTAAGCTAGACTAACACCTGGCTGCATTTTGTTAGACATCCAGCAATGATATCACTTGATGTCCGATCATAATCAACCCTCTAAACAAACCCCTCATCGATATTTTAATCCCTTAAGACTTTTACACACTTTTTTGAACTAAAGGATTTTTTTCAAGATAGACTAACACCTGGCTGCATTTTGTTAGACATCCGGCAATGATATTACTTGATGTCCGATTATAATCAACCCTCCAAACTCACCCCTCATCGATATTTTCATCCCTTAAGACTTTTACACACTTTTTTGAACTAAAGGATTTTTTTTAAGCTAGACTAACACCTGGTTGCATTTTGTTAGACATCGAGCAATGATATCATTTGATGTCCGATCATAATCAACCCTCTAAACAAACCCCTCATCGATATTTTCATCCCTTAAGACTTTTACACACTTTTTTGAAGTAAAGGATTTTTTTTAAGCTAGAATAACACCTGGTTGCATTTTGTTAGACATCCAGATATGACATCACTTGATGTCCGATCATAATTAACCCTCCAAACTCATCCCTCATTGATATTTTCATCCCTTAAGACTTTTACACACTTTTTTGAAGTAAATGATTTTTTTCAAGCTAGACTAACACCAGGTTGCATTTTGTTAGACATCGAGCAATGATATCATTTGATGTCCGATCATAATCAACCCTCTAAACAAACCCCTCATCGATATTTTCATCCCTTAAGACTTTTACACACTTTTTTGAAGTAAAGGATTTTTTTTAAGCTAGAATAACACCTGGTTGCATTTTGTTAGACATCCAGATATGATATCGCTTGATGTCCGATCATAATTAACCCTCTAAACTCACCCCTCATTGATATTTTCATCCCTTAAGACTTTTACACACTTTTTTGAAGTAAAGGATTTTTTTCAAGCTAGACTAACACCTGGTTGCATTTTGTTAGACATCCAGCAATGATATCACTTGATGTCCGATCATAATCAACCCTCTACACAAACCCCTCATCGATATTTTCATCCCTTAAGACTTTTACACACTTTTTTTAACTAAAGGTTTTTTTTCAAGCTAGACTAACACCTGGTTGCATTTTGTTAGACATCCAGCAATGATATCACTTGATGTCCGATCATAATCAACCCTGTAAACAAACCCCTCATCGATATTTTAATCTCTTTAAGACTTTTACACACTTTTTTGAACTAAAGGATTTTTTTCAAGCTAGACTAACACCTGGCTGCATTTTGTTAGACATCCAGCAATGATATCACTTGATGTCCGATCATAATCAACCCTCTACACAAACCCCTCATCGATATTTTCATCCCTTAAGACTTTTACACACTTTTTTTAACTAAAGGTTTTTTTTCAAGCTAGACTAACACCTGGTTGCATTTTGTTAGACATCGAGCAATGATATCACTTGATGTCCGATCATAATCAACCCTCTAAACAAACCCCTCATCGATATTTTCATCCCTTAAGACTTTTACACACTTTTTTTAACTAAAGGTTTTTTTTCAAGCTAGACTAACACCTGGTTGCATTTTGTTAGACATCCAGCAATGATATCACTTGATGTCCGATCATAATCAACCCTCTAAACAAACCCCTCATCAATTTTTACATCCCTTAAGACTTTAACACACTTTTTTGAAATTAAGCATTTTTTTCAAGCTAGACTAACACCTGGTTGCATTTTGTTAGACATCCAGCTATGATATCATTGATGTCCGATCATAATCAACCCTCTAAACTCACCCCTCATCGATATTTTCATCCGTTAAGACTTTTACACACTTTTTCGAACTAAAGGACTTTTTTCAAGCTAGACTAACACCTGGTTGCATTTTGTTAGACATCCAGTAATGATATCACTTGATGTCCGATCATAATCAACCCTCTAAACAAACCCCTCATCGATATCTTCATCCCGTAAGACTTTTACCCACTTTTTTGAATTAAAGGATTTTTTTCAAGCTAGACTAACACCTGGTTGCATTTTGTTAGACATCCAGCAATGATATCACTTGATGTCCGATCATAATCAACCCTGTAAACAAACCCCTCATCGATATTTTAATCTCTTTAAGACTTTTACACACTTTTTTGAACTAAAGGATTTTTTTCAAGCTAGACTAACACCTGGCTGCATTTTGTTACACATCCAGCAATGATATCACTTGATGTCCGATCATAATCAACCCTCTACACAAACCCCTCATCGATATTTTCATCCCTTAAGACTTTTACACACTTTTTTGAAGTAAAGGATTTTTTTTAAGCTAGAATAACACCTGGTTGCATTTTGTTAGACATCCAGATATGACATCACTTGATGTCCGATCATAATTAACCCTCCAAACTCATCCCTCATTGATATTTTCATCCCTTAAGACTTTTACACACTTTTTTGAAGTAAATGATTTTTTTCAAGCTAGACTAACACCTGGTTGCATTTTGTTAGACATCGAGCAATGATATCATTTGATGTCCGATCATAATCAACCCTCTAAACAAACCCCTCATCGATATTTTCATCCCTTAAGACTTTTACACACTTTTTTGAAGTAAAGGATTTTTTTTAAGCTAGAATAACACCTGGTTGCATTTTGTTAGACATCCAGATATGATATCGCTTGATGTCCGATCATAATTAACCCTCTAAACTCACCCCTCATTGATATTTTCATCCCTTAAGACTTTTACACACTTTTTTGAAGTAAAGGATTTTTTTCAAGCTAGACTAACACCTGGTTGCATTTTGTTAGACATCCAGCAATGATATCACTTGATGTCCGATCATAATCAACCCTCTACACAAACCCCTCATCGATATTTTCATCCCTTAAGACTTTTACACACTTTTTTTAACTAAAGGTTTTTTTTCAAGCTAGACTAACACCTGGTTGCATTTTGTTAGACATCCAGCAATGATATCACTTGATGTCCGATCATAATCAACCCTGTAAACAAACCCCTCATCGATATTTTAATCTCTTTAAGACTTTTACACACTTTTTTGAACTAAAGGATTTTTTTCAAGCTAGACTAACACCTGGCTGCATTTTGTTAGACATCCAGCAATGATATCACTTGATGTCCGATCATAATCAACCCTCTACACAAACCCCTCATCGATATTTTCATCCCTTAAGACTTTTACACACTTTTTTTAACTAAAGGTTTTTTTTCAAGCTAGACTAACACCTGGTTGCATTTTGTTAGACATCGAGCAATGATATCACTTGATGTCCGATCATAATCAACCCTCTAAACAAACCCCTCATCGATATTTTCATCCCTTAAGACTTTTACACACTTTTTTTAACTAAAGGTTTTTTTTCAAGCTAGACTAACACCTGGTTGCATTTTGTTAGACATCCAGCAATGATATCACTTGATGTCCGATCATAATCAACCCTCTAAACAAACCCCTCATCAATTTTTACATCCCTTAAGACTTTAACACACTTTTTTGAAATTAAGCATTTTTTTCAAGCTAGACTAACACCTGGTTGCATTTTGTTAGACATCCAGCTATGATATCATTGATGTCCGATCATAATCAACCCTCTAAACTCACCCCTCATCGATATTTTCATCCCTTAAGACTTTTACACACTTTTTCGAACTAAAGGACTTTTTTCAAGCTAGACTAACACCTGGTTGCATTTTGTTAGACATCCAGTAATGATATCACTTGATGTCCGATCATAATCAACCCTCTAAACAAACCCCTCATCGATATCTTCATCCCGTAAGACTTTTACCCACTTTTTTGAATTAAAGGATTTTTTTCAAGCTAGACTAACACCTGGTTGCATTTTGTTAGACATCCAGCAATGATATCACTTGATGTCCGATCATAATCAACCCTGTAAACAAACCCCTCATCGATATTTTAATCTCTTTAAGACTTTTACACACTTTTTTGAACTAAAGGATTTTTTTCAAGCTAGACTAACACCTGGCTGCATTTTGTTACACATCCAGCAATGATATCACTTGATGTCCGATCATAATCAACCCTCTACACATACCCCTCATCGATATTTTCATCCCTTAAGACTTTTACACACTTTTTTTAACTAAAGGTTTTTTTTCAAGCTAGACTAACACCTGGTTGCATTTTGTTAGACATCCAGCAATGATATCACTTGATGTCCGATCATAATCAACCCTCTAAACAAACCCCTCATCGATATTTTCATCCCTTAAGACTTTTACACACTTTTTGTAACTAAAGGATTTTTTCCAAGCTAGACTAACACCTGGTTGCATTTTGTTATACATCCAGCAATGATATCACTTGATGTCCGATCATAATCAACCCTATTAACAAACCCCTCATCGATATTTTAATCCCTTAAGACTTTTACACACTTTTTTGAACTAAAGGATTTTTTTCAAGCTAGACTAACACCTGGCTGCATTTTGTTAGACATCCAGCAATGATATCATTTGATGTCCGATCATAATCAACCCTCTAAACAAACCCCTCATCAATATTTTCATCCTTAAGACTTTTACACACTTTTTTGAACTAAAGGATTTTTTTCAAGCTAGACTAAGACATCGTTGCATTTTCTTAGACATTCAGCAATCATATAAATTGATGTCCGATCATAATCAACCCTCTAACTCACCCCTCATCGATATTTTCATCCCTTAAGACTTTAACACACTTTTTTAAACTAAAGGATTTCTTTCAAGCTAGACTTACACCTGGTTGCATTTTGTTAGACATCCAGCAATGATAACACTTGATGTCTAATCTTGATCAACCTTCTAAACTCACCCCTCGTCTATATTTTCATCCCTTAAGACTTTTGCACACTTTTTTAAATTAAAGGATTTTTTTCAAGCTAGACTAACACCTGGTTGCATTTTGTTAGACATCCAGCTATGATATCATTTGATGTCCGATCATAATCAACCCTCTAAACTCACCCCTCATCGATATTTTCATCCCTTAAGACTTTTACACACTTTTTTGAACTTAAGAATTTTTTTCAGGCTAGACTAACACCTGGTTGCATTTTGTTAGACATCCAGCTATGATATCATTGATGTTCGATCATAATCAACCCTCTAAACTCACCCCTCATTGATATTTTAATCCCTTAAGACTTTTACACACTTTTTTGAACTACAGGTTTTTTTTCAAGCTAGACTAACACCTGGCTGCATTTTGTTAGACATCCAGCAATGATATCACTTGATGTCCGATCATAATCAACCCTCTAAACAAACCCCTCATCGATATTTTAATCCCTTAAGACTTTTACACACTTTTTTGAACTAAAGGATTTTTTTCAAGATAGACTAACACCTGGCTGCATTTTGTTAGACATCCAGCAATGATATTACTTGATGTCCGATCATAATTAACCCTCTAAACTCACCCCTCATTGATATTTTCATCCCTTAAGACTTTTACACACTTTTTTGAAGTAAAGGATTTTTTTCAAGCTAGACTAACACCTGGTTGCATTTTGTTAGACATCGAGCAATGATATCATTTGATGTCCGATCATAATCAACCCTCTAAACTCACCCCTCATCGATATTTTCATCCTTAAGTCTTTTACACACTTTTTTGAACTAAAGGATTTTTTTCAAGCTAGACTAAGACATCGTTGCATTTTATTAGACATTCAGCAATCATATAAATTGATGTCCGATCATAATCAACCCTCTAACTCACCCCTCATCGCTATTTTCATCCCTTAAGACTTTTACACACTTTTTTAAACTAAAGGATTTTTTTCAAGCTAGACTAACACCTGGTTGCATTTTGTTAGACATCCAGCTATGATATTACTTGATGTCCGATCATAATCAACCCTCTAACTCACCCCTCATCGATATTTTCATCCCTTAAGACTTTTACACACTTTTTTAAACTAAAGGATTTTTTTCAAGCTAGACTAACACCTGGTTGCATTTTGTTAGACATCCAGCTATGATATCACTTTATGTCCGATCATAAGCAACCCTCTAAACTCACCGCTCATCAATATTTTCATCCCTTAAGACTTTTACACACTTTTTTGAACTAAAGGATTTTTTTCAAGCTAGACTAACACCTGGTTGCATTTTGTTAGACATCCAGCTATGATATCATTGATGTCCGATCATAATCAACCATCTAAACTCACCCCTCATCGATATTTTCATCCCTTAAGACTTTTACACACTTTTTCGAACTAAAAGACTTTTTTTAAGCTAGACTAACACCTGGTTGCATTTTGTTAGACATCGAGCAATAATATCACTTGATGTCCGATCATAATCAACCCTCTAAACAAACCCCTCATCGATATTTTCATCCCTTAAGACTTTTACACACTTTTTTTAACTGAAGGATTTTTTTCAAGCTAGACTAACACCTGGTTGCATTTTGTTAGACATCGAGCAATAATATCACTTGATGTCCGATCATAATCAACCCTCTAAACAAACCCCTCATCGATATTTTCATCCCTTAAGACTTTTACACACTTTTTTTAACTGAAGGATTTTTTTCAAGCTAGACTAACACCTGGTTGCATTTTGTTAGACATCGAGCAATGATATCACTTGATGTCCGATAATAATCAACCCTCTAAACAAACCCCTCATCGATATTTTCATTCCTTAAGACTTTTACACACTTTTTTAAACTAAAGGATTTTTTTCAAGCTAGACTAACACCTGGTTGCATTTTGTTAGACATCCAGCAATGATGTCACTTGATGTCCGATCATAATCAACCCTCTAAACAAACCCCTCATCAATTTTTACATCCCTTAAGACTTTTACACACTTTTTTTAACTAAAGGTTTTTTTTCCAGCTAGACTAACACCTGGTTGCATTTTGTTAGACATACAGCAATGATATCACTTGATGTCCGATCATAATCAACCCTCTAAACAAACCCCTCATCGATATTTTCATCCCTTAAGACTTTTACACACTTTTTTTAACTAAAGGTTTTTTTTCAAGCTAGACTAACACCTGGTTGCATTTTGTTAGACATACAGCAATGATATCACTTGATGTCCGATCATAATCAACCCTCTAAACAAACCCCTCATCGATATCTTCATCCCTTAAGACTTTTACACACTTTTTTTAACTAAAGGTTTTTTTTCAAGCTAGACTAACACCTGGTTGCATTTTGTTAGACATACAGCAAGGATATCACTTGATGTCCGATCATAATCAACCCTCTAAACAAACCCCTCATCGATATTTTCATCCCTTAAGACTTTTACACACTTTTTTTAACTAAAGGTTTTTTTTCAAGCTAGACTAACACCTGGTTGCATTTTGTTAGACATACAGCAATGATATCACTTGATGTCCGATCATAATCAACCCTCTAAACAAACCCCTCATCGATATTTTCATCCCTTAAGACTTTTACACACTTTTTTGAACTTCAGCATTTTTTTAAAGCTAGACTAACATCTGGTTGCATTTTGTTAGACATCCAGCTATGATATCACTTGATGTTTGATCATAATTAACCCTCTAAATTCACCCCTCATCGATATCTTCATCCCGTAAGACTTTTACACACTTTTTTGAATTAAAGGATTTTTTTCAAGCTAGACTTACAACTGGTTGCATTTTGTTAGACATCCAGCTATGATATCATTTGATGTCCGATCATAATCAACCCTCTAAACTCACCCCTCATCGATATTTTCATCCCTTAAGACTTTTACACACTTTTTTGAACTTAAGGATTTTTTTCAGGCTAGACTAACACCTGGTTGCATTTTGTTAGACATCCAGCTATGATATCATTGATGTTCGATCATAATCAACCCTCTAAACTCACCCCTCATCGATATTTTCATCCCTTAAGACTTTTACACACTTTTTCGTACTAAAGGATTTTTTTCAAGCTAGACTAACACCTGGTTGCATTTTGTTAGACATCGAGCAATGATATCACTTGATGTCCGATCATAATCAACCCTCTAAACAAACCCCTCATCGATATTTTCATCCCTTAAGACTTTTACACACTTTTTTTAACTAAAGGATTTTTTTCAAGCTAGACTTACACCTGGTTGCATTTTGTTAGACATCCAGCAATAATATCACTTGATGTCCGATCATAATCAACCCTCTAAACAAACCCCTCATTGATATTTTAATCCCTTAAGACTTTTACACACTTTTTTGAACTACAGGTTTTTTTTCAAGCTAGACTAACACCTGGCTGCATTTTGTTAGACATCCAGCAATGATATCACTTGATGTCCGATCATAATCAACCCTCTAAACTCACCCCTCATCGATATTTTCATCCCTTAAGACTTTTACACACTTTTTTGAACTAAAGGATTTTTTTTAAGCTAGACTAACACCTGGTTGCATTTTGTTAGACATCGAGCAATGATATCATTTGATGTCCGATCATAATCAACCCTCTAAACAAACCCCTCATCGATATTTTCATCCCTTAAGACTTTTACACACTTTTTTTAACTAAAGGATTTTTTTTAAGCTAGACTAACACCTGGTTGCATTTTGTTAGACATCGAGCAATGATATCATTTGATGTTCGATCATAATCAACCCTCTAACTCACCCCTCATCGATATTTTCATCCCTTAAGACTTTTACACACTTTCTTAAACTAAAGGATTTTTTTCAAGCTAGACTAACACCTTGTTGCATTTTGTTAGACATCCAGATATGATATCACTTGATGTCCGATCATAATTAACCCTCTAAACTCACCCCTCATCGATATTTTCATCCCTTAAGACTTTTACACACTTTTTTGAACTAAAGGATTTTTTTCAAGATAGACTAACACCTGGCTGCATTTTGTTAGACATCCAGCAATGATATCACTTGATGTCCGATCATAATGAACCCTCTAAACTCACCCCTCATCGATATTTTCATCCCTTAAGACTTTTACACACTTTTTTTAACTAAAGGATTTTTTTTAAGCTAGACTTACACCTGGTTGCATTTTGTTAGACATCGAGCAATGATATCATTTGATGTCCGATTATAATCAACCCTCTAAACAAACCCCTCATCAATATTTTCATCCCTTAAGACTTTTACACACTTTTTTGAAGTAAAGGATTTTTTTCAAGCTAGACTAACACCTGGCTGCATTTTGTTAGACATCCAGCTATGATATCATTTGATGTCCGATCATAATCAACCCTCTAAACTCACCCCTCATCGATATTTTCATCCCTTAAGACTTTACACACTTTTTTAAACTAAAGGATTTTTTCAAGCTAGACTAACACCTGGTTGCATTTTGTTAGACATCCAGTAATGATATCACTTGATGTCCGATCATAATCAACCCTCTAAACAAACCATAGATCGATATTTTCATCCCTTAAGACTTTTACACACTTTTTTGAACTTAAGCATTTTTTTAAAGCTAGACTAACACCTGGCTGCATTTTGTTAGACATCCAGCAAGGATATCACTTGATGTCCGATCATAATCAACCCTCTAAACAAACCCATCATCGATATTTTCTTTCCTTAAGACTTTTACACACTTTTTTGAACTAAAGGATTTTTTTCAAGCTAGACTTACACCTGGTTGCATTTTGTTAGACATCCAGCAATAATATCACTTGATGTCCGATCATAATCAACCCTCTAAACAAACCCCTCATTGATATTTTAATCCCTTAAGACTTTTACACACTTTTTTGAACTACAGGTTTTTTTTCAAGCTAGACTAACACCTGGCTGCATTTTGTTAGACATCCAGCAATGATATCACTTGATGTCCGATCATAATCAACCCTCTAAACAAACCCCTCATCGATATTTTCATCCCTTAAGACTTTTACACACTTTTTTGAACTAAAGGATTTTTTTCAAAATAGACTTACAACTGGTTGCATTTTGTTAGACATCCAGCTATGATATCATTTGATGTCCGATCATAATCAACCCTCTAAACTCACCCCTCATCGATATTTTCATCCCTTAAGACTTTTACACACTTTTTTGAACTTAAGGATTTTTTTCAGGCTAGACTAACACCTGGTTGCATTTTCTTAGACATCGAGCAATGATATCACTTGATGTCCGATCATAATCAACCCTCTAAACAAACCCCTCATCGATATTTTCATCCCTTAAGACTTTTACACACTTTTTTGAAGTAAAGGATTTTTTTTAAGCTAGAATAACACCTGGTTGCATTTTGTTAGACATCCAGATATGATATCACTTGATGTCCGATCATAATTAACCCTCTAAACTCACCCCTCATCGATATTTTCATCCCTTAAGACTTTTACACACTTTTTTGAAGTAAAGGATTTTTTTCAAGCTAGACTAACACCTGGCTGCATTTTGTTAGACATCCAGCAATGATATCACTTGATGTCCGATAATAATCAACCATCTAAACTCACCCCTCATCGATATTTTCATCCGTTAAGACTTTTACACACTTTTTTGAACTAAAGGATTTTTTTCAAGCTAGACTAACACCTGGTTGCATTTTGTTAGACATCGAGCAATGATATCACTTGATGTCCGATCATAATCAAACCTCTAAACTCACCCCTCATCGATATTTTCATCCTTAAGTCTTTTACACACTTTTTTGAACTAAAGGATTTTTTCAAGCTAGACTAACACCTGGTTGCATTTTGTTAGACATCCAGTAATGATATCACTTGATGTCCGATCATAATCAACCCTCTAAACAAACCATAGATCGATATTTTCATCCCTTAAGACTTTTACACACTTTTTTGAACTTAAGCATTTTTTTAAAGCTAGACTAACACCTGGCTGCATTTTGTTAGACATCCAGCAAGGATATCACTTGATGTCCGATCATAATCAACCCTCTAAACAAACCCATCATCGATATTTTCTTTCCTTAAGACTTTTACACACTTTTTTGAACTAAAGGATTTTTTCCAAGCTAGACTAACACCTGGTTGCATTCTGTTAGACATCCAGCAATGATATCACTTGATGTCCGATCATAATCAACCCTATAAACAAACCCCTCATCGATATTTTAATCCCTTAAGACTTTTACACACTTTTTTGAACTGTAGGATTTTTTTCAAGCTAGACTAACACCTGGCTGCATTTTGTTAGACATCCAGCAATGATATCACTTGATGTCAGATCATAATCAACCATCTAAACTCACCCCTCATCGATATTTTCATCCGTTAAGACTTTTACACACTTTTTTGAACTAAAGGATTTTTTTCAAGCTAGACTAACACCTGGTTGCATTTTGTTAGACATCAAGCAATGATATCACTTGATGTCCGATCATAATCAAACCTCTAAACTCACCCCTCATCGATATTTTCATCCCTTAAGACTTTTACACACTTTTTTAAACTAAAGGATTTTTTTCAAGCTAGACTAACACCTGGTTGCATTTTGTTAGACATCCAGCAATGATATTACTTGATGTCCGATCATAATCAACCCTCTAACTCACTTCTCATCGATATTTTCATCCCTTAAGACTTTTACACACTTTTTTAAACTAAAGGATTTTTTTCAAGCTAGACTAACACCTGGCTGCATTTTGTTAGACATCCAGCTATGATATCATTTGATGTCCGATCATAATCAACCCTCTAAACTCACCCCTCATCGATATTTTCATCCCTTAAGACTTTTACACTCTTTTTTGAACTTAAGGATTTTTTTCAGGCTAGACTAACACCTGGTTGCATTTTCTTAGACATCGAGCAATGATATCACTTGATGTCCGATCATAATCAACCCTCTAAACAAACCCCTCATCGATATTTTCATCCCTTAAGACTTTTACACACTTTTTTGAAGTAAAGGATTTTTTTTAAGCTAGAATAACACCTGGTTGCATTTTGTTAGACATCCAGATATGATATCACTTGATGTCCGATCATAATTAACCCTCTAAACTCACCCCTCATCGATATTTTCATCCCTTAAGACTTTTACACACTTTTTTGAAGTAAAGGATTTTTTTCAAGCTAGACTAACACCTGGCTGCATTTTGTTAGACATCCAGCAATGATATCACTTGATGTCCGATCATAATCAACCATCTAAACTCACCCCTCATCGATATTTTCATCCGTTAAGACTTTTACACACTTTTTTGAACTAAAGGATTTTTTTCAAGCTAGACTAACACCTGGTTGCATTTTGTTAGACATCGAGCAATGATATCACTTGATGTCCGATCATAATCAAACCTCTAAACTCACCCCTCATCGATATTTTCATCCTTAAGTCTTTTACACACTTTTTTGAACTAAAGGATTTTTTCAAGCTAGACTAACACCTGGTTGCATTTTGTTAGACATCGAGCAATGATATCACTTGATGTCCGAACATAATCAAACCTCTAAACTCACCCCTCATCAATATTTTCATCCTTAAGACTTTTACACACTTTTTTTAACTAAAGGATTTTTTTCAAGCTAGACTAACACCTGGTTGCATTTTGTTAGACATCCAGCTATGATATCACTTTATGTCCGATCATAATCAACCCTCTAAACTCACCGCTCATCGATATTTTCATCCCTTAAGACTTTTACACACTTTTTTGAACTAAAGGATTTTTTCAAGCTAGACTAACACCTGGTTGCATTTTGTTAGACATCCAGCTATGATATCATTAATGTCCGATCATAATCAACCCTCTAAACTCACCCCTAATCGATATTTTCATCCGTTAAGACTTTTACACACTTTTTTGAACTAAAGGATTTTTTTCAAGCTAGACTAACACCTGGTTGCATTTTGTTAGACATCGAGCAATGATATCACTTGATGTCCGATCATAATCAAACCTCTAAACTCATCCCTCATCAATATTTTCATCCTTAAGACTTTTACACACTTTTTTTAACTAAAGGATTTTTTTCAAGCTAGACTAAGACCTGGTTGCATTTTGTTAGACATCCAGCTATGATATCATTGATGTCCGATCATAATCAACGTTCTAAACTCACCCCTCATCGATATTTTCATCCCTTAAGACTTTTACACACTTTTTCGTACTAAAGGATTTTTTTCAAGCTAGACTAACACCTGGTTGCATTTTGTTAGAAATCAAGCAATGATATCACTTGATGTCCGATCATAATCAACCCTCTAAACAAACCCCTCATCGATATTTTCATCCCTTAAGACTTTTACACACTTTTTTGAAGTAAAGGATTTTTTTTAAGCTAGAATAACACCTGGTTGCATTTTCTTAGACATCCAGATATGATATCACTTGATGTCCGATCATATTTAACCCTCTAAACTCACCCCTCATCGATATTTTTATCCCTTAAGACTTTTACACACTTTTTTGAAGTAAAGGATTTTTATCAAGCTAGACTAACACCTGGTTGCATTTTGTTAGACATCCAGCAATGATATTACTTGATGTCCGATCATAATCAACCCTCTAACTCACCCCTCATCGATATTTTCATCCCTTAAGACTTTTACACACTTTTCTAAACTAAAGGATTTTTTTCAAGCTAGACTAACACCTGGTTGCAGTTTGTTAGACATCCAGCTATGATATCACTTTATGTCCGATCATAATCAACCCTCTAACTCACCCCTCATCGATATTTTCATCCCTTAAGACTTTTACACACTTTTTTAAACTAAAGCATATTTTTCAAGCTAGACTAACACCTGGTTGCATTTTGTTAGACATCCAGCAATGATATTACTTGATGTCCGATCATAATCAACCCTCTAACTCACCCCTCATCGATATTTTCATCCCTTAAGACTTTTACACACTTTTTTAAACTAAAGGATTTTTTTCAAGCTAGACTAACACCTGGTTGCATTTTGTTAGACATCGAGCAATGATAACATTTGATGTCCGATCATAATCAACCCTCTAAACTCACCCCTCATCGATATTTTCATCCTTAAGTCTTTTACACACTTTTTTGAACGAAAGGATTTTTTTTAAGCTAGACTAAGACATCGTTGCATTTAATTAGACATTCAGCAGTCATATAAATTGATGTCCGATCATAATCAACCCTCTAAACTCACCCCTCATCAATATTTTCATCCTTAAGACTTTTACACACTTTTTTTAACTAAAGGATTTTTTTCAAGCTAGACTAACACCTGGCTGCATTTTGTTAGACATCCAGCTATGATATCACTTTATGTCCGATCATAATCAACCCTCTAAACTCACCGCTCATCGATATTTTTATCCCTTAAGACTTTTACACACTTTTTTGAACTAAAGGATTTTTTCAAGCTAGACTAACACCTGGTTGCATTTTGTTAGACATCCAGCTATGATATAAATGATGTCCGATCATAATCAACCCTCTAAACTCACCCCTCATCGATATTTTCATCCGTTAAGACTTTTACACACTTTTTTGAACTAAAGGATTTTTTTCAAGCTAGACTAACACCTGGTTGCATTTTGTTAGACATCGAGCAATAATATCACTTGATGTCCGATCATAATCAAACCTCTAAACTCACCCCTCATCAATATTTTCATCCTTAAGACTTTTACACACTTTTTTTAACTAAAGGATTTTTTTCAAGCTAGACTAAGACCTGGTTGCATTTTGTTAGACATCCAGCTATGATATCATTGATGTCCGATCATAATCAACCTTCTAAACTCACCCCTCATCGATATTTTCATCCCTTAAGACTTTTACACACTTTTTCGTACTAAAGGATTTTTTTCAAGCTAGACTAACACCTGGCTGCATTTTGTTAGACATCCAGCTATGATATCATTTGATGTCCGATCATAATCAACCCTCTAAACTCACCCCTCATCGATATTTTCATCCCTTAAGACTTTTACACACTTTTTTGAACTTAAGGATTTTTTTCAGGCTAGACTAACACCTGGTTGCATTTTGTTAGACATCCAGCTATAATATCATTGATGTCCGATCATAATCAACCCTCTAAACTCACCCCTCATCGATATTTTCATCCCTTAAGACTTTTACACACTTTTTCGTACTAAAGGATTTTTTTCAAGCTAGACTAACACCTGGTTGCATTTTGTTAGAAATCGAGCAATGATATCACTTGATGTCCGATCATAATCAACCCTCTAAACAAACCCCTCATCGATATTTTCATCCCTTAAGACTTTTACACACTTTTTTGAAGTAAAGGATTTTTTTTAAGCTAGAATAACACCTGGTTGCATTTTCTTAGACATCCAGATATGATATCACTTGATGTCCGATCATAATTAACCCTCTAAACTCACCCCTCATCGATATTTTTATCCCTTAAGACTTTTACACACTTTTTTGAAGTAAAGGATTTTTTTCAAGCTAGACTAACACCTGGTTGCATTTCGTTAGACATCGAGCAATGATATCACTTGATGTCCGATCATAATCAACCTTCTAAACAAACCCCTCATCGATATTTTCATCCCTTAAGACTTTTACACACTTTTTTGAAGTAAAGGATTTTTTTCAAGCTAGACTAACACCTGGTTGCATTTTGTTAGACATCGAGCAATGATATCATTTGATGTCCGATCTTAATCAACCCTCTAAACTCACCCCTCATCGATATTTTCATCCTTAAGTCTTTTACACACTTTTTTGAACTAAAGGATTTTTTTTAAGCTAGACTAAGACATCGTTGCATTTAATTAGACATTCAGCAATCATATAAATTGATGTCCGATCATAATCAACCCTCTAACTCACCCCTCATCGATATTTTTATCCCTTAAGACTTTTACACACTTTTTTAAACTAAAGGATTTTTTTCAAGCTAGACTAACACCTGGTTGCATTTTGTTAGACATCCAGCAATGATATCACTTGATGTCTAATCTTGATCAACCCTCTAAACTCACCCCTCGTCTATATTTTCATCTCTTAAGACTTTTGCACACTTTTTTAAATTAAAAATTTTTTTTCAAGCTAGACTAACACCTGGTTGCATTTTGTTAGACATCCAGCTATGATATCACTTAATGTCCGATCATAATCAACCCTCTAAACTCACCCCTCATCGATATTTTCATCCGTTAAGACTTTTACACACTTTTTTGAACTAAAGGATTTTTTTCAAGCTAGACTAACACCTGGTTGCATTTTGTTAAAAATCGAGCAATGATATCACTTGATGACCGATCATAATCAACCCTCTAAACTCACCCCTCATCGATATTTTTATCCTTAAGACTTTTACACACTTTTTCGAACTAACGGATTTTTTTCAAGCTAGACGAAGACATCGTTGCATTTTCTTAGACATTCAGCAATCATATAAATTGATGTCCGATCATAATCAACCCTCTAAACTCACCCCTCATCGATATTTTCATCCGTTAAGACTTTTACACACTTCTTTGAACTAAAGGATTTTTTTCAAGCTAGACTAACACCTGGTTGCATCTTGTTAGACATCGAGCAATGATATCACTTGATGACCGATCTTAATCAACCCTCTAAACTCACCCTTTATCAATGTTTTCATCCCTCAAAACGTTTACACACTTTTTAAAAGCAAAGAACTTTTTTCAAGCTTAACTAACACCTGCTTGCTTTTTAATAGACATCTAGCTATGATACCACTTTATGTCCGCTCATGATCAACCCTCTAAACTCACCCCTTATCAAAATTTTCATCCCTTAAGACTTTTACACACATTTTTGAACTAATGGATTTTTTTAAGCTAGACTAACACCTGCTTGCATTTTGTTAGACATCAAGCTATGATATCACTTGATGGCCGATCATAATCAACCCTTTAAATTCACCCCTTATCGATATTCTCATCCCTTAAGACTTTTACACACTTTTTTGAACTGAAGGATTTTTTTTAAGCTAGAGTAACACCTGGTTGCATTTTGTTAGACGTCTAGCTATGATAACACTTGTTGTCCGATCATAATCAACCCTCTAAACTCACCCCTTATCAATATTTTAATCTCTTATATCTTTTACACACTTTTTTGAACTAAACAATTTTTTCCAAGCTAGACTAACACCTGGATGTTTTTTGTAAGACATCTAGCAATGTCATCATTTGATGACTGATCATAATCAAGCTTCATGATAAAAAAAGTAAGTTAAAGTTTTGAGGGATGAAAATATCGATAAGGGGTAAGTTTAGAGGGTTAATTATGATCGGGCATCAAGTGATATCATAGCTGGATGTCTAACAAAATGCAACCAGGTGTTAGTCTAGCTTAAAAAAAATCCTTAAGTTCAAAAAAGTGTGTAAATGTCTTAAGAAATGAAAATATCCATGAGTGGTGATTTTAGAGGGATAATTATGATCAGACATCATGTGATATCATAGCCGGATGTCTATCAAAATGCAACCAGGTGTTAGTCTAGCTTGAAAAAAATCCTTTAGTTTAAAAAAGTGTGTAAAAGTCTTAAGGGATGAAAATATCGATGAGGGGTGAGTTTAGAGGGTTGATTATGATCGGACATCAAGTGATATCATAGCTGGATGTCTAACAAAATGCAACCAGGTGTTAGTCTAGCTTGAAAAAAATCCTTTAGTTTAAAAAAGTGTGTAAAAGTCTTAAGGGATGAAAATATCGATGAGGGGTGAGTTAAGAGGGTTGATTATGATCGGACATCAAGTGATATCATAGCTAGATGTCTAACAAAATGCAACCAGGTGTTAGTCTAGCTTGAAAAAAATCCTTTAGTTTAAAAAAGTGTGTAAAAGTCTTAAGGGATGAAAATATCGATGAGGGGTGAGTTAAGAGGGTTGATTATGATCGGACATCAAGTGATATCATAGCTGAATGTCTAACAAAATGCAACCAGGTGTTAGTCTAGCTTAAAAAAAATCCTTAAGTTCAAAAAAGTGTGTAAATGTCTTAAGAAATGAAAATATCCATGAGTGGTGATTTTAGAGGGATAATTATGATCAGACATCATGTGATATCATAGCCGGATGTCTATCAAAATGCAACCAGGTGTTAGTCTAGCTTGAAAAAAATCCTTTAGTTTAAAAAAGTGTGTAAAAGTCTTAAGGGATGAAAATATCGATGAGGGGTGAGTTTAGAGGGTTGATTATGATCGGACATCAAGTGATATCATAGCTGGATGTCTAACAAAATGCAACCAGGTGTTAGTCTAGCTTGAAAAAAATCCTTTAGTTTAAAAAAGTGTGTAAAAGTCTTAAGGGATGAAAATATCGATGAGGGGTGAGTTAAGAGGGTTGATTATGATCGGACATCAAGTGATATCATAGCTAGATGTCTAACAAAATGCAACCAGGTGTTAGTCTAGCTTGAAAAAAATCCTTTAGTTTAAAAAAGTGTGTAAAAGTCTTAAGGGATGAAAATATCGATGAGGGGTGAGTTAAGAGGGTTGATTATGATCGGACATCAAGTGATATCATAGCTGGATGTATAACAAAATGCAACTAGGTGTTAGTCTAGCTTGAAAAAAATCCTTTAGTTTAAAAAAGTGTGTAAAAGTCTTAAGGGATGAAAATATCGATGAGGGGTGAGTTTAGAGGGTTGATTATGATCGGACATTAAGTGATATCATAGCTGAATGTCTAACAAAATGCAACCAGGTGTAAGTCTAGCTTGAAAAAAATCCTTTAGCTTAAAAAAGTGTGTAAAAGTCTTAAGGGATGAAAATATCGACGATTGGTGAGTTCAGAGGGTTGATTATGATCGGACATCAAGTGATATCATTGCTGGATGTCTAACAAAATGCAACCAGGTGTTAGTCTAGCTCGAAAAAAATCCTTAAGTACAAAAAAGTGTGGAAAAGTTTTAAGGGATGAAAATATAGACGAGGGGTAAGTTTAGAGGGTTGATCAAGATTAGACATCAAGTGATATCATAGCTGGATGTCTAACAAAATGCAACCAGGTGTTAGTCTAGCTTGAAAAAAATCTTTTAGTTCAAAAAAGTGTGTAAAAGTCTTAAGGGATGAAAATATCGATGAAAGGTGAGTTTAGAGGGTTGATTATGATCGGACATCAAGTGATGTCATAGCTGGATGTCTAACAAAATGCAACCAGGTGTTAGTCTAGCTTGAAAAAAATCCTTTAGTTTAAAAAAGTGTGTAAAAGTCTTAAGGGATGAAAATATCGATGAGGGGTGAGTTTAGAGGGTTGATTATGATCGGACATCAAGTGATATCATAGCTGGATGTCTAAAAAATGCAACCAGGTGTTAGTCTAGCTTGAAAAAAATCCTTTAGTTTAAAAAAGTGTGTAAAAGTCTTAAGGGATGGAAATATCGATGAGGGGTGAGTTTAGAGAGTTGATTATTATCGGACATCAAGTGATATCATAGCTGGATGTCTAACAAAATGCAACCAGGTGTTAGTCTAGCTTGAAAAAAATCCTTTAGTTTAAAAAAGTGTGTAAAAGTCTTAAGGGATGAAAATATCGATGAGGGGTGAGTTAAGAGGGTTGATTATGATCGGACATCAAGTGATATCATAGCTGGATGTATAACAAAATGCAACTAGGTGTTAGTCTAGCTTGAAAAAAATCCTTTAGTTTAAAAAAGTGTGTAAAAGTCTTAAGGGATGAAAATATCGATGAGGGGTGAGTTTAGAGGGTTTATTATGATCGGACATTAAGTGATATCATAGCTGAATGTCTAACAAAATGCAACCAGGTGTTAGTCTAGCTTGAAAAAAATCCTTTAGCTTAAAAAAGTGTGTAAAAGTCTTGAGGGATGAAAATACCGATGAGGGGTGAGTTTAGAGGGCTGATTATGATCGGACAGCAAGTGATATCATAGCTGAATGTCTAACAAAATGCAACCAGGTGTTAGTCTAGCTTGAAAAAAATCCTTTAGCTTAAAAAAGTGTGTAAAAGTCTTAAGGGATGAAAATATCGACGATTGGTGAGTTCAGAGGGTTGATTATGATCGGACATCAAGTGATATCATTGCTGGATGTCTAACAAAATGCAACCAGGTGTTAGTCTAGCTCGAAAAAAATCCTTAAGTACAAAAAAGTGTGGAAAAGTTTTAAGGGATGAAAATATAGACGAGGGGTAAGTTTAGAGGGTTGATCAAGATTAGACATCAAGTGATATCATAGCTGGATGTCTAACAAAATGCAACCAGGTGTTAGTCTAGCTTGAAAAAAATCTTTTAGTTCAAAAAAGTGTGTAAAAGTCTTAAGGGATGAAAATATCGATGAAAGGTGAGTTTAGAGGGTTGATTATGATCGGACATCAAGTGATGTCATAGCTCGATGTCTAACAAAATGCAACCAGGTGTTAGTCTAGCTTGAAAAAAATCCTTTAGTTTAAAAAAGTGTGTAAAAGTCTTAAGGGATGAAAATATCGATGAGGGGTGAGTTTAGAGGGTTGATTATGATCGGACATCAAGTGATATCATAGCTGGATGTCTAAAAAATGCAACCAGGTGTTAGTCTAGCTTGAAAAAAATCCTTTAGTTTAAAAAAGTGTGTAAAAGTCTTAAGGGATGGAAATATCGATGAGGGGTGAGTTTAGAGAGTTGATTATTATCGGACATCAAGTGATATCATAGCTGGATGTCTAACAAAATGCAACCAGGTGTTAGTCTAGCTTGAAAAAAATCCTTTAGTTTAAAAAAGTGTGTAAAAGTCTTAAGGGATGAAAATATCGATGAGGGGTGAGTTAAGAGGGTTGATTATGATCGGACATCAAGTGATATCATAGCTGGATGTATAACAAAATGCAACTAGGTGTTAGTCTAGCTTGAAAAAAATCCTTTAGTTTAAAAAAGTGTGTAAAAGTCTTAAGGGATGAAAATATCGATGAGGGGTGAGTTTAGAGGGTTGATTATGATCGGACATTAAGTGATATCATAGCTGAATGTCTAACAAAATGCAACCAGGTGTTAGTCTAGCTTGAAAAAAATCCTTTAGCTTAAAAAAGTGTGTAAAAGTCTTGAGGGATGAAAATACCGATGAGGGGTGAGTTTAGAGGGCTGATTATGATCGGACAGCAAGTGATATCATAGCTGAATGTCTAACAAAATGCAACCAGGTGTTAGTCTAGCTTGAAAAAAATCCTTTAGCTTAAAAAAGTGTGTAAAAGTCTGAAGGGATGAAAATATCGACGAGGGGTGAGTTCAGAGGGTTGATTATGATCGGACATCAAGTGATATCATTGCTGGATGTCTAACAAAATGCAACCAGGTGTTAGTCTAGCTCGAAAAAAATCCTTAAGTACAAAAAAGTGTGTAAAAGTTTTAAGGGATGAAAATATAGACGAGGGGTAAGTTTAGAGGGTTGATCAAGATTAGACATCAAGTGATATCATTGCTGGATGTCTAACAAAATGCAACCAGGTGTTAGTCTAGCTTGAAAAAAATCTTTTAGTTTACAAAAGTGTGTAAAAGTCTTAAGGGATGAAAATATCGATGAGGGGTGAGTTTAGAAGGTTGATTATGATCGGACATCAAGTAATATCATAGCTGGATGTCTAACAAAATGCAACCAGGTGTTAGTCTAGCTTGAAAAAAATCCTTAAGTTCAAAAAAGTGTGTAAAAGTCTTAAGGGATGAAAATATCGATGAAAGGTGAGTTTATAGGTTGATTATGATCGGACATCAAGTGATGTCATAGCTGGATGTCTAACAAAATGCAACCAGGTGTTAGTCTAGCTTGAAAAAAATCCTTTTGTTTAAAAAAGTGTGTAAAAGTCTTAAGGGATGAAAATATCGATGAGGGGTGAGTTTAGAGGGTTGATTATGATCGGACATCAAGTGATATCATAGCTGGATGTCTAAAAAATGCAACCAGGTGTTAGTCTAGCTTGAAAAAAATCCTTTAGTTTAAAAAAGTGTGTAAAAGTCTTAAGGGATGGAAATATCGATGAGGGGTGAGTTTAGAGAGTTGATTATTATCGGACATCAAGTGATATCATAGCTGGATGTCTAACAAAATGCAACCAGGTGTTAGTCTAGCTTGAAAAAAATCCTTTAGTTTAAAAAAGTGTGTAAAAGTCTTAAGGGATGAAAATATCGATGAGGGGTGAGTTAAGAGGGTTGATTATGATCGGACATCAAGTGATATCATAGCTGGATGTATAACAAAATGCAACTAGGTGTTAGTCTAGCTTGAAAAAAATCCTTTAGTTTAAAAAAGTGTGTAAAAGTCTTAAGGGATGAAAATATCGATGAGGGGTGAGTTTAGAGGGTTGATTATGATCGGACATTAAGTGATATCATAGCTGAATGTCTAACAAAATGCAACCAGGTGTTAGTCTAGCTTGAAAAAAATCCTTTAGCTTAAAAAAGTGTGTAAAAGTCTTGAGGGATGAAAATACCGATGAGGGGTGAGTTTAGAGGGCTGATTATGATCGGACAGCAAGTGATATCATAGCTGAATGTCTAACAAAATGCAACCAGGTGTTAGTCTAGCTTGAAAAAAATCCTTTAGTTCAAAAAAGTGTGTAAAAGACTTAAGGATGAAAATATCGATGAGGGGTGAGTTTAGAGGGTTGATTATGATCGGACATCAAGTGATATCATTGCTGGATGTCTAACAAAATGCAACCAGGTGTTAGTCTAGCTCGAAAAAAATCCTTAAGTACAAAAAAGTGTGTAAAAGTTTTAAGGGATGAAAATATAGACGAGGGGTAAGTTTAGAGGGTTGATCAAGATTAGACATCAAGTGATATCATTGCTGGATGTCTAACAAAATGCAACCAGGTGTTAGTCTAGCTTGAAAAAAATCTTTTAGTTTACAAAAGTGTGTAAAAGTCTTAAGGGATGAAAATATCGATGAGGGGTGAGTTTAGAAGGTTGATTATGATCGGACATCAAGTAATATCATAGCTGGATGTCTAACAAAATGCAACCAGGTGTTAGTCTAGCTTGAAAAAAATCCTTAAGTTCAAAAAAGTGTGTAAAAGTCTTAAGGGATGAAAATATCGATGAAAGGTGAGTTTAGAGGGTTGATTATGATCGGACATCAAGTGATGTCATAGCTGGATGTCTAACAAAATGCAACCAGGTGTTAGTCTAGCTTGAAAAAAATCCTTTAGTTTAAAAAAGTGTGTAAAAGTCTTAAGGGATGAAAATATCGATGAGGGGTGAGTTTAGAGGGTTGATTATGATCGGACATCAAGTGATATCATAGCTGGATGTCTAAAAAATGCAACCAGGTGTTAGTCTAGCTTGAAAAAAATCCTTTAGTTTAAAAAAGTGTGTAAAAGTCTTAAGGGATGGAAATATCGATGAGGGGTGAGTTTAGAGAGTTGATTATTATCGGACATCAAGTGATATCATAGCTGGATGTCTAACAAAATGCAACCAGGTGTTAGTCTAGCTTGAAAAAAATCCTTTAGTTTAAAAAAGTGTGTAAAAGTCTTAAGGGATGAAAATATCGATGAGGGGTGAGTTAAGAGGGTTGATTATGATCGGACATCAAGTGATATCATAGCTGGATGTATAACAAAATGCAACTAGGTGTTAGTCTAGCTTGAAAAAAATCCTTTAGTTTAAAAAAGTGTGTAAAAGTCTTAAGGGATGAAAATATCGATGAAGGGTGAGTTTAGAGGGTTGATTATGATCGGACATTAAGTGATATCATAGCTGAATGTCTAACAAAATGCAACCAGGTGTTAGTCGAGCTTGAAAAAAATCCTTTAGCTTAAAAAAGTGTGTAAAAGTCTTGAGGGATGAAAATACCGATGAGGGGTGAGTTTAGAGGGCTGATTATGATCGGACAGCAAGTGATATCATAGCTGAATGTCTAACAAAATGCAACCAGGTGTTAGTCTAGCTTGAAAAAAATCCTTTAGTTTAAAAAAGTGTGTAAAAGTCTTAAGGGATGGAAATATCGATGAGGGGTGAGTTTAGAGAGTTGATTATTATCGTACATCAAGTGATATCATAGCTGGATGTCTAACAAAATGCAACCAGGTGTTAGTCTAGCTTGAAAAAAATCCTTTAGTTTAAAAAAGTGTGTAAAAGTCTTAAGGGATGGAAATATCGATGAGGGGTGAGTTTAGAGAGTTGATTATTATCGTACATCAAGTGATATCATAGCTGGATGTCTAACAAAATGCAACCAGGTGTTAGTCTAGCTTGAAAAAAATCCTTTAGTTTAAAAAAGTGTGTAAAAGTCTTAAGAGATGAAAATATCGATGAGGGGTGAGTTAAGAGGGTTGATTATGATCGGACATCAAGTGATATCATAGCTGAATGTCTAACAAAATGCAACCAGGTGTTAGTCTAGCTTGAAAAAAATCCTTTAGTTTAAAAAAGTGTGTAAAAGTCTTAAGGGATGGAAATATCGATGAGGGGTGAGTTTAGAGAGTTGATTATTATCGTACATCAAGTGATATCATAGCTGGATGTCTAACAAAATGCAACCAGGTGTTAGTCTAGCTTGAAAAAAATCCTTTAGTTTAAAAAAGTGTGTAAAAGTCTTAAGAGATGAAAATATCGATGAGGGGTGAGTTAAGAGGGTTGATTATGATCGGACATCAAGTGATATCATAGCTGGATGTATAACAAAATGCAACTAGGTGTTAGTCTAGCTTGAAAAAAATCCTTTAGTTTAAAAAAGTGTGTAAAAGTCTTAAGGGATGAAAATATCGATGAGGGGTGAGTTTAGAGGGTTGATTATGATCGGACATTAAGTGATATCATAGCTGAATGTCTAACAAAATGCAACCAGGTGTTAGTCTAGCTTGAAAAAAATCCTTTAGCTTAAAAAAGTGTGTAAAAGTCTTGAGGGATGAAAATACCGATGAGGGGTGAGTTTAGAGGGCTGATTATGATCGGACAGCAAGTGATATCATAGCTGGATGTCTAACAAAATGCAACCAGGTGTTAGTCTAGCTCGAAAAAAATCCTTAAGTACAAAAAAGTGTGTAAAAGTTTTAAGGGATGAAAATATAGACGAGGGGTAAGTTTAGAGGGTTGATCAAGATTAGACATCAAGTGATATTATTGCTGGATGTCTAACAAAATGCAACCAGGTGTTAGTCTAGCTTGAAAAAAATCTTTTAGTTTACAAAAGTGTGTAAAAGTCTTAAGGGATGAAAATATCGATGAGGGGTGAGTTTAGAAGGTTGATTATGATCGGACATCAAGTAATATCATAGCTGGATGTCTAACAAAATGCAACCAGGTGTTAGTCTAGCTCGAAAAAAATCCTTAAGTACAAAAAAGTGTGTAAAAGTTTTAAGGGATGAAAATATAGACGAGGGGTAAGTTTTGAGGGTTGATCAAGATTAGACATCAAGTGATATTATTGCTGGATGTCTAACAAAATGCAACCAGGTGTTAGTCTAGCTTGAAAAAAATCCTTTAGCTTAAAAAAGTGTGTAAAAGTCTGAAGGGATGAAAATATCGACGAGGGGTGAGTTCAGAGGGTTGATTATGATCGGACATCAAGTGATATCATTGCTGGATGTCTAACAAAATGCAACCAGGTGTTAGTCTAGCTCGAAAAAAATCCTTAAGTACAAAAAAGTGTGTAAAAGTTTTAAGGGATGAAAATATTGACGAGGGGTAAGTTTAGAGGGTTGATCAAGATTAGACATCAAGTGATATTATTGCTGGATGTCTAACAAAATGCAACCAGGTGTTAGTCTAGCTTGAAAAAAATCTTTTAGTTTACAAAAGTGTGTAAAAGTCTTAAGGGATGAAAATATCGATGAGGGGTGAGTTTAGAAGGTTGATTATGATCGGACATCAAGTAATATCATAGCTGGATGTCTAACAAAATGCAACCAGGTGTTAGTCTAGCTTGAAAAAAATCCTTAAGTTCAAAAAAGTGTGTAAAAGTCTTAAGGGATGAAAATATCGATGAAAGGTGAGTTTAGAGGGTTGATTATGATCGGACATCAAGTGATGTCATAGCTGGATGTCTAACAAAATGCAACCAGGTGTTAGTCTAGCTTGAAAAAAATCCTTTAGTTTAAAAAAGTGTGTAAAAGTCTTAAGGGATGAAAATATCGATGAGGGGTGAGTTTAGAGGGTTGATTATGATCGGACATCAAGTGATATCATAGCTGGATGTCTAAAAAATGCAACCAGGTGTTAGTCTAGCTTAAAAAAAATCCTTTAGTTTAAAAAAGTGTGTAAAAGTCTTAAGGGATGAAAATATCGATGAAGGGTGAGTTTAGAGGGTTGATTATGATCGGACATTAAGTGATATCATAGCTGAATGTCTAACAAAATGCAACCAGGTGTTAGTCGAGCTTGAAAAAAATCCTTTAGCTTAAAAAAGTGTGTAAAAGTCTTGAGGGATGAAAATACCGATGAGGGGTGAGTTTAGAGGGCTGATTATGATCGGACAGCAAGTGATATCATAGCTGAATGTCTAACAAAATGCAACCAGGTGTTAGTCTAGCTTGAAAAAAATCCTTTAGTTTAAAAAAGTGTGTAAAAGTCTTAAGGGATGGAAATATCGATGAGGGGTGAGTTTAGAGAGTTGATTATTATCGTACATCAAGTGATATCATAGCTGGATGTCTAACAAAATGCAACCAGGTGTTAGTCTAGCTTGAAAAAAATCCTTTAGTTTAAAAAAGTGTGTAAAAGTCTTAAGGGATGGAAATATCGATGAGGGGTGAGTTTAGAGAGTTGATTATTATCGTACATCAAGTGATATCATAGCTGGATGTCTATCAAAATGCAACCAGGTGTTAGTCTAGCTTGAAAAAAATCCTTTAGTTTAAAAAAGTGTGTAAAAGTCTTAAGAGATGAAAATATCGATGAGGGGTGAGTTAAGAGGGTTGATTATGATCGGACATCAAGTGATATCATAGCTGAATGTCTAACAAAATGCAACCAGGTGTTAGTCTAGCTTGAAAAAAATCCTTTAGTTTAAAAAAGTGTGTAAAAGTCTTAAGGGATGGAAATATCGATGAGGGGTGAGTTTAGAGAGTTGATTATTATCGTACATCAAGTGATATCATAGCTGGATGTCTAACAAAATGCAACCAGGTGTTAGTCTAGCTTGAAAAAAATCCTTTAGTTTAAAAAAGTGTGTAAAAGTCTTAAGAGATGAAAATATCGATGAGGGGTGAGTTAAGAGGGTTGATTATGATCGGACATCAAGTGATATCATAGCTGGATGTATAACAAAATGCAACCAGGTGTTAGTCTAGCTTGAAAAAAATCCTTTAGCTTAAAAAAGTGTGTAAAAGTCTTGAGGGATGAAAATACCGATGAGGGGTGAGTTTAGAGGGCTGATTATGATCGGACAGCAAGTGATATCATAGCTGGATGTCTAACAAAATGCAACCAGGTGTTAGTCTAGCTCGAAAAAAATCCTTAAGTACAAAAAAGTGTTTAAAAGTTTTAAGGGATGAAAATATAGACGAGGGGTGAGTTTAGAGGGCTGATTATGATCGGACAGCAAGTGATATCATAGCTGGATGTCTAACAAAATGCAACCAGGTGTTAGTCTAGCTCGAAAAAAATCCTTAAGTACAAAAAAGTGTGTAAAAGTTTTAAGGGATGAAAATATAGACGAGGGGTAAGTTTAGAGGGTTGATCAAGATTAGACATCAAGTGATATTATTGCTGGATGTCTAACAAAATGCAACCAGGTGTTAGTCTAGCTTGAAAAAAATCTTTTAGTTTACAAAAGTGTGTAAAAGTCTTAAGGGATGAAAATATCGATGAGGGGTGAGTTTAGAAGGTTGATTATGATCGGACATCAAGTAATATCATAGCTGGATGTCTAACAAAATGCAACCAGGTGTTAGTCTAGCTCGAAAAAAATCCTTAAGTACAAAAAAGTGTGTAAAAGTATTAAGGGATGAAAATATAGACGAGGGGTAAGTTTAGAGGGTTGATCAAGATTAGACATCAAGTGATATTATTGCTGGATGTCTAACAAAATGCAACCAGGTGTTAGTCTAGCTTGAAAAAAATCCTTTAGCTTAAAAAAGTGTGTAAAAGTCTGAAGGGATGAAAATATCGACGAGGGGTGAGTTCAGAGGGTTGATTATGATCGGACATCAAGTGATATCATTGCTGGATGTCTAACAAAATGCAACCAGGTGTTAGTCTAGCTCGAAAAAAATCCTTAAGTACAAAAAAGTGTGTAAAAGTTTTAAGGGATGAAAATATAGACGAGGGGTAAGTTTAGAGGGTTGATCAAGATTAGACATCAAGTGATATTATTGCTGGATGTCTAACAAAATGCAACCAGGTGTTAGTCTAGCTTGAAAAAAATCTTTTAGTTTACAAAAGTGTGTAAAAGTCTTAAGGGATGAAAATATCGATGAGGGGTGAGTTTAGAAGGTTGATTATGATCGGACATCAAGTAATATCATAGCTGGATGTCTAACAAAATGCAACCAGGTGTTAGTCTAGCTTGAAAAAAATCCTTAAGTTCAAAAAAGTGTGTAAAAGTCTTAAGGGATGAAAATATCGATGAAAGGTGAGTTTAGAGGGTTGATTATGATCGGACATCAAGTGATGTCATAGCTGGATGTCTAACAAAATGCAACCAGGTGTTAGTCTAGCTTGAAAAAAATCCTTTAGTTTAAAAAAGTGTGTAAAAGTCTTAAGGGATGAAAATATCGATGAGGGGTGAGTTTAGAGGGTTGATTATGATCGGACATCAAGTGATATCATAGCTGGATGTCTAAAAAATGCAACCAGGTGTTAGTCTAGCTTGAAAAAAATCCTTTAGTTTAAAAAAGTGTGTAAAAGTCTTAAGGGATGGAAATATCGATGAGGGGTGAGTTTAGAGAGTTGATTATTATCGGACATCAAGTGATATCATAGCTGGATGTCTAACAAAATGCAACCAGGTGTTAGTCTAGCTTGAAAAAAATCCTTTAGTTTAAAAAAGTGTGTAAAAGTCTTAAGGGATGAAAATATCGATGAGGGGTGAGTTAAGAGGGTTGATTATGATCGGACATCAAGTGATATCATAGCTGGATGTATAACAAAATGCAACTAGGTGTTAGTCTAGCTTGAAAAAAATCCTTTAGTTTAAAAAAGTGTGTAAAAGTCTTAAGGGATGAAAATATCGATGAAGGGTGAGTTTAGAGGGTTGATTATGATCGGACATTAAGTGATATCATAGCTGAATGTCTAACAAAATGCAACCAGGTGTTAGTCGAGCTTGAAAAAAATCCTTTAGCTTAAAAAAGTGTGTAAAAGTCTTGAGGGATGAAAATACCGATGAGGGGTGAGTTTAGAGGGCTGATTATGATCGGACAGCAAGTGATATCATAGCTGAATGTCTAACAAAATGCAACCAGGTGTTAGTCTAGCTTGAAAAAAATCCTTTAGTTTAAAAAAGTGTGTAAAAGTCTTAAGGGATGGAAATATCGATGAGGGGTGAGTTTAGAGAGTTGATTATTATCGTACATCAAGTGATATCATAGCTGGATGTCTAACAAAATGCAACCAGGTGTTAGTCTAGCTTGAAAAAAATCCTTTAGTTTAAAAAAGTGTGTAAAAGTCTTAAGAGATGAAAATATCGATGAGGGGTGAGTTAAGAGGGTTGATTATGATCGGACATCAAGTGATATTATAGCTGGATGTCTAACAATATGCAACCAGGTGTTAGTCTAGCTTGAAAAAAATCCTTAAGTTCAAAAAAGTGTGTAAAAGTCTTAAGGGATGAAAATATCGACGAGGGGTGATCTTAGAGGGTTGATTATAATCGGACATCAAGTGATACCATAGCTGGATGTCTAAAAAAATGCAACCAGGTGTTAGTCTAGCTTGAAAAAAATCCTTTAGTTTAATAAAGTGTGTAAAAGTCTTAAGGGATGAAAATATCGATGAGGGGTGAGTTTAGAGGGTTGATTATGATCGGACATCAAGTGATATCATAGCTGGATGTCTAACAAAATGCAACCAGGTGTTCGTCTAGCTTAAAAAAAATACTTTAGTTTAAAAAAGTGTGTAAAAGTCTTAAGGGATGAAAATATCGATAAGGGGTGAGTTAAGAGGGTTGATTATGATCGGACATCAAGTGATATCATAGCTGAATGTCTAAAAAAATGCAACCAGGTGTTAGTCTAGCTTGAAAAAAATCCTTTAGTTTAAAAAAGTGTGTAAAAGTCTTAAGGGATGAAAATATCGATGAGGGGTGAGTTTAGAGGGTTGATTATGATCGGACATCAAGTGATATCATAGCTGGATGTCTAACAAAATGCAACCAGGTGTTAGTCTAGCTTGAAAAAAATCCTTTAGTTTAAAAAAGTGTGTAAAAGTCTTAAGGGATGAAAATATCGATGAGGGGTGAGTTAAGAGGGTTGATTATGATCGGACATCAAGTGATATCATAGCTAGATGTCTAACAAAATGCAACCAGGTGTTAGTCTAGCTTGAAAAAAATCCTTTAGTTTAAAAAAGTGTGTAAAAGTCTTAAGGGATGAAAATATCGATGAGGGGTGAGTTAAGAGGGTTGATTATGATCGGACATCAAGTGATATCATAGCTGAATGTCTAACAAAATGCAACCAGGTGTTAGTCTAGCTTAAAAAAAATCCTTAAGTTCAAAAAAGTGTGTAAATGTCTTAAGAAATGAAAATATCCATGAGTGGTGATTTTAGAGGGATAATTATGATCAGACATCATGTGATATCATAGCCGGATGTCTATCAAAATGCAACCAGGTGTTAGTCTAGCTTGAAAAAAATCCTTTAGTTTAAAAAAGTGTGTAAAAGTCTTAAGGGATGAAAATATCGATGAGGGGTGAGTTTAGAGGGTTGATTATGATCGGACATCAAGTGATATCATAGCTGGATGTCTAACAAAATGCAACCAGGTGTTAGTCTAGCTTGAAAAAAATCCTTTAGTTTAAAAAAGTGTGTAAAAGTCTTAAGGGATGAAAATATCGATGAGGGGTGAGTTAAGAGGGTTGATTATGATCGGACATCAAGTGATATCATAGCTAGATGTCTAACAAAATGCAACCAGGTGTTAGTCTAGCTTGAAAAAAATCCTTTAGTTTAAAAAAGTGTGTAAAAGTCTTAAGGGATGAAAATATCGATGAGGGGTGAGTTAAGAGGGTTGATTATGATCGGACATTAAGTGATATCATAGCTGAATGTCTAACAAAATGCAACCAGGTGTTAGTCTAGCTTGAAAAAAATCCTTTAGCTTAAAAAAGTGTGTAAAAGTCTTAAGGGATGAAAATATCGACGATTGGTGAGTTCAGAGGGTTGATTATGATCGGACATCAAGTGATATCATTGCTGGATGTCTAACAAAATGCAACCAGGTGTTAGTCTAGCTCGAAAAAAATCCTTAAGTACAAAAAAGTGTGGAAAAGTTTTAAGGGATGAAAATATAGACGAGGGGTAAGTTTAGAGGGTTGATCAAGATTAGACATCAAGTGATATCATTGCTGGATGTCTAACAAAATGCAACCAGGTGTTAGTCTAGCTTGAAAAAAATCTTTTAGTTTACAAAGTGTGTAAAAGTCTTAAGGGATGAAAATATCGATGAGGGGTGAGTTTAGAAGGTTGATTATGATCGGACATCAAGTAATATCATAGCTGGATGTCTAACAAAATGCAACCAGGTGTTAGTCTAGCTTGAAAAAAATCCTTAAGTTCAAAAAAGTGTGTAAAAGTCTTAAGGGATGAAAATATCGATGAAAGGTGAGTTTAGAGGGTTGATTATGATCGGACATCAAGTGATGTCATAGCTGGATGTCTAACAAAATGCAACCAGGTGTTAGTCTAGCTTGAAAAAAATCCTTTAGTTTAAAAAAGTGTGTAAAAGTCTTAAGGGATGAAAATATCGATAAGGGGTGAGTTTAGAGGGTTGATTATGATCGGACATCAAGTGATATCATAGCTGGATGTCTAAAAAATGCAACCAGGTGTTAGTCTAGCTTGAAAAAAATCCTTTAGTTTAAAAAAGTGTGTAAAAGTCTTAAGGGATGGAAATATCGATGAGGGGTGAGTTTAGAGAGTTGATTATTATCGGACATCAAGTGATATCATAGCTGGATGTCTAACAAAATGCAACCAGGTGTTAGTCTAGCTTGAAAAAAATCCTTTAGTTTAAAAAAGTGTGTAAAAGTCTTAAGGGATGAAAATATCGATGAGGGGTAGGTTAAGAGGGTTGATTATGATCGGACATCAAGTGATATCATAGCTGGATGTATAACAAAATGCAACTAGGTGTTAGTCTAGCTTGAAAAAAATCCTTTAGTTTAAAAAAGTGTGTAAAAGTCTTAAGGGATGAAAATATCGATGAGGGGTGAGTTTAGAGGGTTGATTATGATCGGACATTAAGTGATATCATAGCTGAATGTCTAACAAAATGCAACCAGGTGTTAGTCTAGCTTGAAAAAAATCCTTTAGCTTAAAAAAGTGTGTAAAAGTCTTGAGGGATGAAAATACCGATGAGGGGTGAGTTTAGAGGGCTGATTATGATCGGACAGCAAGTGATATCATAGCTGAATGTCTAACAAAATGCAACCAGGTGTTAGTCTAGCTTGAAAAAAATCCTTTAGCTTAAAAAAGTGTGTAAAAGTCTGAAGGGATGAAAATATCGACGAGGGGTGAGTTCAGAGGGTTGATTATGATCGGACATCAAGTGATATCATTGCTGGATGTCTAACAAAATGCAACCAGGTGTTAGTCTAGCTCGAAAAAAATCCTTAAGTACAAAAAAGTGTGTAAAAGTTTTAAGGGATGAAAATATAGACGAGGGGTAAGTTTAGAGGGTTGATCAAGATTAGACATCAAGTGATATCATTGCTGGATGTCTAACAAAATGCAACCAGGTGTTAGTCTAGCTTGAAAAAAATCTTTTAGTTTACAAAAGTGTGTAAAAGTCTTAAGGGATGAAAATATCGATGAGGGGTGAGTTTAGAAGGTTGATTATGATCGGACATCAAGTAATATCATAGCTGGATGTCTAACAAAATGCAACCAGGTGTTAGTCTAGCTTGAAAAAAATCCTTAAGTTCAAAAAAGTGTGTAAAAGTCTTAAGGGATGAAAATATCGATGAAAGGTGAGTTTAGAGGGTTGATTATGATCGGACATCAAGTGATGTCATAGCTGGATGTCTAACAAAATGCAACCAGGTGTTAGTCTAGCTTGAAAAAAATCCTTTTGTTTAAAAAAGTGTGTAAAAGTCTTAAGGGATGAAAATATCGATGAGGGGTGAGTTTAGAGGGTTGATTATGATCGGACATCAAGTGATATCATAGCTGGATGTCTAAAAAATGCAACCAGGTGTTAGTCTAGCTTGAAAAAAATCCTTTAGTTTAAAAAAGTGTGTAAAAGTCTTAAGGGATGGAAATATCGATGAGGGGTGAGTTTAGAGAGTTGATTATTATCGGACATCAAGTGATATCATAGCTGGATGTCTAACAAAATGCAACCAGGTGTTAGTCTAGCTTCAAAAAAATCCTTTAGTTTAAAAAAGTGTGTAAAAGTCTTAAGGGATGAAAATATCGATGAGGGGTGAGTTAAGAGGGTTGATTATGATCGGACATCAAGTGATATCATAGCTGGATGTATAACAAAATGCAACTAGGTGTTAGTCTAGCTTGAAAAAAATCCTTTAGTTTAAAAAAGTGTGTAAAAGTCTTAAGGGATGAAAATATCGATGAGGGGTGAGTTTAGAGGGTTGATTATGATCGGACATCAAGTAATATCATAGCTGGATGTCTAACAAAATGCAACCAGGTGTTAGTCTAGCTTGAAAAAAATCCTTAAGTTCAAAAAAGTGTGTAAAAGTCTTAAGGGATGAAAATATCGATGAAAGGTGAGTTTAGAGGGTTGATTATGATCGGACATCAAGTGATGTCATAGCTGGATGTCTAACAAAATGCAACCAGGTGTTAGTCTAGCTTGAAAAAAATCCTTTAGTTTAAAAAAGTGTGTAAAAGTCTTAAGGGATGAAAATATCGATGAGGGGTGAGTTTAGAGGGTTGATTATGATCGGACATCAAGTGATATCATAGCTGGATGTCTAAAAAATGCAACCAGGTGTTAGTCTAGCTTGAAAAAAATCCTTTAGTTTAAAAAAGTGTGTAAAAGTCTTAAGGGATGGAAATATCGATGAGGGGTGAGTTTAGAGAGTTGATTATTATCGGACATCAAGTGATATCATAGCTGGATGTCTAACAAAATGCAACCAGGTGTTAGTCTAGCTTGAAAAAAATCCTTTAGTTTAAAAAAGTGTGTAAAAGTCTTAAGGGATGAAAATATCGATGAAGGGTGAGTTTAGAGGGTTGATTATGATCGGACATTAAGTGATATCATAGCTGAATGTCTAACAAAATGCAACCAGGTGTTAGTCGAGCTTGAAAAAAATCCTTTAGCTTAAAAAAGTGTGTAAAAGTCTTGAGGGATGAAAATACCGATGAGGGGTGAGTTTAGAGGGCTGATTATGATCGGACAGCAAGTGATATCATAGCTGAATGTCTAACAAAATGCAACCAGGTGTTAGTCTAGCTTGAAAAAAATCCTTTAGTTTAAAAAAGTGTGTAAAAGTCTTAAGGGATGGAAATATCGATGAGGGGTGAGTTTAGAGAGTTGATTATTATCGTACATCAAGTGATATCATAGCTGGATGTCTAACAAAATGCAACCAGGTGTTAGTCTAGCTTGAAAAAAATCCTTAAGTTCAAAAAAGTGTGTAAAAGTCTTAAGGGATGAAAATATCGATGAAAGGTGAGTTTAGAGGGTTGATTATGATCGGACATCAAGTGATGTCATAGCTGGATGTCTAACAAAATGCAACCAGGTGTTAGTCTAGCTTGAAAAAAATCCTTTAGTTTAAAAAAGTGTGTAAAAGTCTTAAGGGATAAAAATATCGATGAGGGGTGAGTTTAGAGGGTTGATTATGATCGGACATCAAGTGATATCATAGCTGGATGTCTAAAAAATGCAACCAGGTGTTAGTCTAGCTTGAAAAAAATCCTTTAGTTTAAAAAAGTGTGTAAAAGTCTTAAGGGATGGAAATATCGATGAGGGGTGAGTTTAGAGAGTTGATTATTATCGGACATCAAGTGATATCATAGCTGGATGTCTAACAAAATGCAACCAGGTGTTAGTCTAGCTTGAAAAAAATCCTTTAGTTTAAAAAAGTGTGTAAAAGTCTTAAGGGATGAAAATATCGATGAGGGGTGAGTTAAGAGGGTTGATTATGATCGGACATCAAGTGATATCATAGCTGAATGTCTAACAAAATGCAACCAGGTGTTAGTCTAGCTTGAAAAAAATCCTTTAGTTTAAAAAAGTGTGTAAAAGTCTTAAGGGATGGAAATATCGATGAGGGGTGAGTTTAGAGAGTTGATTATTATCGTACATCAAGTGATATCATAGCTGGATGTCTAACAAAATGCAACCAGGTGTTAGTCTAGCTTGAAAAAAATCCTTTAGTTTAAAAAAGTGTGTAAAAGTCTTAAGAGATGAAAATATCGATGAGGGGTGAGTTAAGAGGGTTGATTATGATCGGACATCAAGTGATATCATAGCTGGATGTATAACAAAATGCAACCAGGTGTTAGTCTAGCTTGAAAAAAATCCTTTAGCTTAAAAAAGTGTGTAAAAGTCTTGAGGGATGAAAATACCGATGAGGGGTGAGTTTAGAGGGCTGATTATGATCGGACAGCAAGTGATATCATAGCTGGATGTCTAACAAAATGCAACCAGGTGTTAGTCTAGCTCGAAAAAAATCCTTAAGTACAAAAAAGTGTGTAAAAGTTTTAAGGGATGAAAATATAGACGAGGGGTGAGTTTAGAGGGCTGATTATGATCGGACAGCAAGTGATATCATAGCTGGATGTCTAACAAAATGCAACCAGGTGTTAGTCTAGCTCGAAAAAAATCCTTAAGTACAAAAAAGTGTGTAAAAGTTTTAAGGGATGAAAATATAGACGAGGGGTAAGTTTAGAGGGTTGATCAAGATTAGACATCAAGTGATATTATTGCTGGATGTCTAACAAAATGCAACCAGGTGTTAGTCTAGCTTGAAAAAAATCTTTTAGTTTACAAAAGTGTGTAAAAGTCTTAAGGGATGAAAATATCGATGAGGGGTGAGTTTAGAAGGTTGATTATGATCGGACATCAAGTAATATCATAGCTGGATGTCTAACAAAATGCAACCAGGTGTTAGTCTAGCTCGAAAAAAATCCTTAAGTACAAAAAAGTGTGTAAAAGTATTAAGGGATGAAAATATAGACGAGGGGTAAGTTTAGAGGGTTGATCAAGATTAGACATCAAGTGATATTATTGCTGGATGTCTAACAAAATGCAACCAGGTGTTAGTCTAGCTTGAAAAAAATCCTTTAGCTTAAAAAAGTGTGTAAAAGTCTGAAGGGATGAAAATATCGACGAGGGGTGAGTTCAGAGGGTTGATTATGATCGGACATCAAGTGATATCATTGCTGGATGTCTAACAAAATGCAACCAGGTGTTAGTCTAGCTCGAAAAAAATCCTTAAGTACAAAAAAGTGTGTAAAAGTTTTAAGGGATGAAAATATAGACGAGGGGTAAGTTTAGAGGGTTGATCAAGATTAGACATCAAGTGATATTATTGCTGGATGTCTAACAAAATGCAACCAGGTGTTAGTCTAGCTTGAAAAAAATCTTTTAGTTTACAAAAGTGTGTAAAAGTCTTAAGGGATGAAAATATCGATGAGGGGTGAGTTTAGAAGGTTGATTATGATCGGACATCAAGTAATATCATAGCTGGATGTCTAACAAAATGCTACCAGGTGTTAGTCTAGCTTGAAAAAAATCCTTAAGTTCAAAAAAGTGTGTAAAAGTCTTAAGGGATGAAAATATCGATGAAAGGTGAGTTTAGAGGGTTGATTATGATCGGACATCAAGTGATGTCATAGCTGGATGTCTAACAAAATGCAACCAGGTGTTAGTCTAGCTTGAAAAAAATCCTTTAGTTTAAAAAAGTGTGTAAAAGTCTTAAGGGATGAAAATATCGATGAGGGGTGAGTTTAGAGGGTTGATTATGATCGGACATCAAGTGATATCATAGCTGGATGTCTAAAAAATGCAACCAGGTGTTAGTCTAGCTTGAAAAAAATCCTTTAGTTTAAAAAAGTGTGTAAAAGTCTTAAGGGATGGAAATATCGATGAGGGGTGAGTTTAGAGAGTTGATTATTATCGGACATCAAGTGATATCATAGCTGGATGTCTAACAAAATGCAACCAGGTGTTAGTCTAGCTTGAAAAAAATCCTTTAGTTTAAAAAAGTGTGTAAAAGTCTTAAGGGATGAAAATATCGATGAGGGGTGAGTTAAGAGGGTTGATTATGATCGGACATCAAGTGATATCATAGCTGGATGTATAACAAAATGCAACTAGGTGTTAGTCTAGCTTGAAAAAAATCCTTTAGTTTAAAAAAGTGTGTAAAAGTCTTAAGGGATGAAAATATCGATGAAGGGTGAGTTTAGAGGGTTGATTATGATCGGACATTAAGTGATATCATAGCTGAATGTCTAACAAAATGCAACCAGGTGTTAGTCGAGCTTGAAAAAAATCCTTTAGCTTAAAAAAGTGTGTAAAAGTCTTGAGGGATGAAAATACCGATGAGGGGTGAGTTTAGAGGGCTGATTATGATCGGACAGCAAGTGATATCATAGCTGAATGTCTAACAAAATGCAACCAGGTGTTAGTCTAGCTTGAAAAAAATCCTTTAGTTTAAAAAAGTGTGTAAAAGTCTTAAGGGATGGAAATATCGATGAGGGGTGAGTTTAGAGAGTTGATTATTATCGTACATCAAGTGATATCATAGCTGGATGTCTAACAAAATGCAACCAGGTGTTAGTCTAGCTTGAAAAAAATCCTTTAGTTTAAAAAAGTGTGTAAAAGTCTTAAGAGATGAAAATATCGATGAGGGGTGAGTTAAGAGGGTTGATTATGATCGGACATCAAGTGATATCATAGCTGGATGTCTAACAAAATGCAACCAGGTGTTAGTCTAGCTTGAAAAAAATCCTTAAGTTCAAAAAAGTGTGTAAAAGTCTTAAGGGATGAAAATATCGACGAGGGGTGATCTTAGAGGGTTGATTATAATCGGACATCAAGTGATACCATAGCTGGATGTCTAAAAAAATGCAACCAGGTGTTAGTCTAGCTTGAAAAAAATCCTTTAGTTTAATAAAGTGTGTAAAAGTCTTAAGGGATGAAAATATCGATGAGGGGTGAGTTTAGAGGGTTGATTATGATCGGACATCAAGTGATATCATAGCTGGATGTCTAACAAAATGCAACCAGGTGTTCGTCTAGCTTAAAAAAAATACTTTAGTTTAAAAAAGTGTGTAAAAGTCTTAAGGGATGAAAATATCGATAAGGGGTGAGTTAAGAGGGTTGATTATGATCGGACATCAAGTGATATCATAGCTGAATGTCTAAAAAAATGCAACCAGGTGTTAGTCTAGCTTGAAAAAAATCCTTTAGTTTAAAAAAGTGTGTAAAAGTCTTAAGGGATGAAAATATCGATGAGGGGTGAGTTTAGAGGGTTGATTATGATCGGACATCAAGTGATATCATAGCTGGATGTCTAACAAAATGCAACCAGGTGTTAGTCTAGCTTGAAAAAAATCCTTTAGTTTAAAAAAGTGTGTAAAAGTCTTAAGGGATGAAAATATCGATGAGGGGTGAGTTAAGAGGGTTGATTATGATCGGACATCAAGTGATATCATAGCTAGATGTCTAACAAAATGCAACCAGGTGTTAGTCTAGCTTGAAAAAAATCCTTTAGTTTAAAAAAGTGTGTAAAAGTCTTAAGGGATGAAAATATCGATGAGGGGTGAGTTAAGAGGGTTGATTATGATCGGACATCAAGTGATATCATAGCTGAATGTCTAACAAAATGCAACCAGGTGTTAGTCTAGCTTAAAAAAAATCCTTAAGTTCAAAAAAGTGTGTAAATGTCTTAAGAAATGAAAATATCCATGAGTGGTGATTTTAGAGGGATAATTATGATCAGACATCATGTGATATCATAGCCGGATGTCTATCAAAATGCAACCAGGTGTTAGTCTAGCT
This sequence comes from Ganaspis brasiliensis, assembly GCA_037103525.1. Taxonomy (NCBI): domain Eukaryota; kingdom Metazoa; phylum Arthropoda; class Insecta; order Hymenoptera; family Figitidae; genus Ganaspis; species Ganaspis brasiliensis. The sequence goes on along the minus strand of JAZKLR010000283.1, from coordinate 1,669,760 downwards.
TGAAAAAAATCCTTTAGTTTAAAAAAGTGTGTAAAAGTCTTAAGGGATGAAAATATCGATGAGGGGTGAGTTTAGAGGGTTGATTATGATCGGACATCAAGTGATATCATAGCTGGATGTCTAACAAAATGCAACCAGGTGTTAGTCTAGCTTGAAAAAAATCCTTTAGTTTAAAAAAGTGTGTAAAAGTCTTAAGGGATGAAAATATCGATGAGGGGTGAGTTAAGAGGGTTGATTATGATCGGACATCAAGTGATATCATAGCTAGATGTCTAACAAAATGCAACCAGGTGTTAGTCTAGCTTGAAAAAAATCCTTTAGTTTAAAAAAGTGTGTAAAAGTCTTAAGGGATGAAAATATCGATGAGGGGTGAGTTAAGAGGGTTGATTATGATCGGACATTAAGTGATATCATAGCTGAATGTCTAACAAAATGCAACCAGGTGTTAGTCTAGCTTGAAAAAAATCCTTTAGCTTAAAAAAGTGTGTAAAAGTCTTAAGGGATGAAAATATCGACGATTGGTGAGTTCAGAGGGTTGATTATGATCGGACATCAAGTGATATCATTGCTGGATGTCTAACAAAATGCAACCAGGTGTTAGTCTAGCTCGAAAAAAATCCTTAAGTACAAAAAAGTGTGGAAAAGTTTTAAGGGATGAAAATATAGACGAGGGGTAAGTTTAGAGGGTTGATCAAGATTAGACATCAAGTGATATCATTGCTGGATGTCTAACAAAATGCAACCAGGTGTTAGTCTAGCTTGAAAAAAATCTTTTAGTTTACAAAGTGTGTAAAAGTCTTAAGGGATGAAAATATCGATGAGGGGTGAGTTTAGAAGGTTGATTATGATCGGACATCAAGTAATATCATAGCTGGATGTCTAACAAAATGCAACCAGGTGTTAGTCTAGCTTGAAAAAAATCCTTAAGTTCAAAAAAGTGTGTAAAAGTCTTAAGGGATGAAAATATCGATGAAAGGTGAGTTTAGAGGGTTGATTATGATCGGACATCAAGTGATGTCATAGCTGGATGTCTAACAAAATGCAACCAGGTGTTAGTCTAGCTTGAAAAAAATCCTTTAGTTTAAAAAAGTGTGTAAAAGTCTTAAGGGATGAAAATATCGATGAGGGGTGAGTTTAGAGGGTTGATTATGATCGGACATCAAGTGATATCATAGCTGGATGTCTAAAAAATGCAACCAGGTGTTAGTCTAGCTTGAAAAAAATCCTTTAGTTTAAAAAAGTGTGTAAAAGTCTTAAGGGATGGAAATATCGATGAGGGGTGAGTTTAGAGAGTTGATTATTATCGGACATCAAGTGATATCATAGCTGGATGTCTAACAAAATGCAACCAGGTGTTAGTCTAGCTTGAAAAAAATCCTTTAGTATAAAAAAGTGTGTAAAAGTCTTAAGGGATGAAAATATCGATGAGGGGTGAGTTAAGAGGGTTGATTATGATCGGACATCAAGTGATATCATAGCTGGATGTATAACAAAATGCAACTAGGTGTTAGTCTAGCTTGAAAAAAATCCTTTAGTTTAAAAAAGTGTGTAAAAGTCTTAAGGGATGAAAATATCGATGAGGGGTGAGTTTAGAGGGTTGATTATGATCGGACATTAAGTGATATCATAGCTGAATGTCTAACAAAATGCAACCAGGTGTTAGTCTAGCTTGAAAAAAATCCTTTAGCTTAAAAAAGTGTGTAAAAGTCTTGAGGGATGAAAATACCGATGAGGGGTGAGTTTAGAGGGCTGATTATGATCGGACAGCAAGTGATATCATAGCTGAATGTCTAACAAAATGCAACCAGGTGTTAGTCTAGCTTGAAAAAAATCCTTTAGCTTAAAAAAGTGTGTAAAAGTCTGAAGGGATGAAAATATCGACGAGGGGTGAGTTCAGAGGGTTGATTATGATCGGACATCAAGTGATATCATTGCTGGATGTCTAACAAAATGCAACCAGGTGTTAGTCTAGCTCGAAAAAAATCCTTAAGTACAAAAAAGTGTGTAAAAGTTTTAAGGGATGAAAATATAGACGAGGGGTAAGTTTAGAGGGTTGATCAAGATTAGACATCAAGTGATATCATTGCTGGATGTCTAACAAAATGCAACCAGGTGTTAGTCTAGCTTGAAAAAAATCTTTTAGTTTACAAAAGTGTGTAAAAGTCTTAAGGGATGAAAATATCGATGAGGGGTGAGTTTAGAAGGTTGATTATGATCGGACATCAAGTAATATCATAGCTGGATGTCTAACAAAATGCAACCAGGTGTTAGTCTAGCTTGAAAAAAATCCTTAAGTTCAAAAAAGTGTGTAAAAGTCTTAAGGGATGAAAATATCGATGAAAGGTGAGTTTAGAGGGTTGATTATGATCGGACATCAAGTGATGTCATAGCTGGATGTCTAACAAAATGCAACCAGGTGTTAGTCTAGCTTGAAAAAAATCCTTTTGTTTAAAAAAGTGTGTAAAAGTCTTAAGGGATGAAAATATCGATGAGGGGTGAGTTTAGAGGGTTGATTATGATCGGACATCAAGTGATATCATAGCTGGATGTCTAAAAAATGCAACCAGGTGTTAGTCTAGCTTGAAAAAAATCCTTTAGTTTAAAAAAGTGTGTAAAAGTCTTAAGGGATGGAAATATCGATGAGGGGTGAGTTTAGAGAGTTGATTATTATCGGACATCAAGTGATATCATAGCTGGATGTCTAACAAAATGCAACCAGGTGTTAGTCTAGCTTGAAAAAAATCCTTTAGTTTAAAAAAGTGTGTAAAAGTCTTAAGGGATGAAAATATCGATGAGGGGTGAGTTAAGAGGGTTGATTATGATCGGACATCAAGTGATATCATAGCTGGATGTATAACAAAATGCAACTAGGTGTTAGTCTAGCTTGAAAAAAATCCTTTAGTTTAAAAAAGTGTGTAAAAGTCTTAAGGGATGAAAATATCGATGAGGGGTGAGTTTAGAGGGTTGATTATGATCGGACATTAAGTGATATCATAGCTGAATGTCTAACAAAATGCAGCCAGGTGTTAGTCTAGCTTGAAAAAAATCCTTTAGCTTAAAAAAGTGTGTAAAAGTCTTGAGGGATGAAAATACCGATGAGGGGTGAGTTTAGAGGGCTGATTATGATCGGACAGCAAGTGATATCATAGCTGAATGTCTAACAAAATGCAACCAGGTGTTAGTCTAGCTTGAAAAAAATCCTTTAGCTTAAAAAAGTGTGTAAAAGTCTGAAGGGATGAAAATATCGACGAGGGGTGAGTTCAGAGGGTTGATTATGATCGGACATCAAGTGATATCATTGCTGGATGTCTAACAAAATGCAACCAGGTGTTAGTCTAGCTCGAAAAAAATCCTTAAGTACAAAAAAGTGTGTAAAAGTTTTAAGGGATGAAAATATAGACGAGGGGTAAGTTTAGAGGGTTGATCAAGATTAGACATCAAGTGATATCATTGCTGGATGTCTAACAAAATGCAACCAGGTGTTAGTCTAGCTTGAAAAAAATCTTTTAGTTTACAAAAGTGTCTAAAAGTCTTAAGGGATGAAAATATCGATGAGGGGTGAGTTTAGAAGGTTGATTATGATCGGACATCAAGTAATATCATAGCTGGATGTCTAACAAAATGCAACCAGGTGTTAGTCTAGCTTGAAAAAAATCCTTAAGTTCAAAAAAGTGTGTAAAAGTCTTAAGGGATGAAAATATCGATGAAAGGTGAGTTTAGAGGGTTGATTATGATCGGACATCAAGTGATGTCATAGCTGGATGTCTAACAAAATGCAACCAGGTGTTAGTCTAGCTTGAAAAAAATCCTTTAGTTTAAAAAAGTGTGTAAAAGTCTTAAGGGATGAAAATATCGATGAGGGGTGAGTTTAGAGGGTTGATTATGATCGGACATCAAGTGATATCATAGCTGGATGTCTAAAAAATGCAACCAGGTGTTAGTCTAGCTTGAAAAAAATCCTTTAGTTTAAAAAAGTGTGTAAAAGTCTTAAGGGATGGAAATATCGATGAGGGGTGAGTTTAGAGAGTTGATTATTATCGGACATCAAGTGATATCATAGCTGGATGTCTAACAAAATGCAACCAGGTGTTAGTCTAGCTTGAAAAAAATCCTTTAGTTTAAAAAAGTGTGTAAAAGTCTTAAGGGATGAAAATATCGATGAAGGGTGAGTTTAGAGGGTTGATTATGATCGGACATTAAGTGATATCATAGCTGAATGTCTAACAAAATGCAACCAGGTGTTAGTCGAGCTTGAAAAAAATCCTTTAGCTTAAAAAAGTATGTAAAAGTCTTGAGGGATGAAAATACCGATGAGGGGTGAGTTTAGAGGGCTGATTATGATCGGACAGCAAGTGATATCATAGCTGAATGTCTAACAAAATGCAACCTGGTGTTAGTGTAGCTTGAAAAAAATCCTTTAGTTTAAAAAAGTGTGTAAAAGTCTTAAGGGATGGAAATATCGATGAGGGGTGAGTTTAGAGAGTTGATTATTATCGTACTTCAAGTGATATCATAGCTGGATGTCTAACAAAATGCAACCAGGTGTTAGTCTAGCTTGAAAAAAATCCTTAAGTTCAAAAAAGTGTGTAAAAGTCTTAAGGGATGAAAATATCGATGAAAGGTGAGTTTAGAGGGTTGATTATGATCGGACATCAAGTGATGTCATAGCTGGATGTCTAACAAAATGCAACCAGGTGTTAGTCTAGCTTGAAAAAAATCCTTTAGTTTAAAAAAGTGTGTAAAAGTCTTAAGGGATGAAAATATCGATGAGGGGTGAGTTTAGAGGGTTGATTATGATCGGACATCAAGTGATATCATAGCTGGATGTCTAAAAAATGCAACCAGGTGTTAGTCTAGCTTGAAAAAAATCCTTTAGTTTAAAAAAGTGTGTAAAAGTCTTAAGGGATGGAAATATCGATGAGGGGTGAGTTTAGAGAGTTGATTATTATCGGACATCAAGTGATATCATAGCTGGATGTCTAACAAAATGCAACCAGGTGTTAGTCTAGCTTGAAAAAAATCCTTTAGTTTAAAAAAGTGTGTAAAAGTCTTAAGGGATGAAAATATCGATGAGGGGTGAGTTAAGAGGGTTGATTATGATCGGACATCAAGTGATATCATAGCTGGATGTATAACAAAATGCAACTAGGTGTTAGTCTAGCTTGAAAAAAATCCTTTAGTTTAAAAAAGTGTGTAAAAGTCTTAAGGGATGAAAATATCGATGAAGGGTGAGTTTAGAGGGTTGATTATGATCGGACATTAAGTGATATCATAGCTGAATGTCTAACAAAATGCAACCAGGTGTTAGTCGAGCTTGAAAAAAATCCTTTAGCTTAAAAAAGTGTGTAAAAGTCTTGAGGGATGAAAATACCGATGAGGGGTGAGTTTAGAGGGCTGATTATGATCGGACAGCAAGTGATATCATAGCTGAATGTCTAACAAAATGCAACCAGGTGTTAGTCTAGCTTGAAAAAAATCCTTTAGTTTAAAAAAGTGTGTAAAAGTCTTAAGGGATGGAAATATCGATGAGGGGTGAGTTTAGAGAGTTGATTATTATCGTACATCAAGTGATATCATAGCTGGATGTCTAACAAAATGCAACCAGGTGTTAGTCTAGCTTGAAAAAAATCCTTTAGTTTAAAAAAGTGTGTAAAAGTCTTAAGAGATGAAAATATCGATGAGGGGTGAGTTAAGAGGGTTGATTATGATCGGACATCAAGTGATATCATAGCTGGATGTCTAACAAAATGCAACCAGGTGTTAGTCTAGCTTGAAAAAAATCCTTAAGTTCAAAAAAGTGTGTAAAAGTCTTAAGGGATGAAAATATCGACGAGGGGTGATCTTAGAGGGTTGATTATAATCGGACATCAAGTGATACCATAGCTGGATGTCTAAAAAAATGCAACCAGGTGTTAGTCTAGCTTGAAAAAAATCCTTTAGTTTAATAAAGTGTGTAAAAGTCTTAAGGGATGAAAATATCGATGAGGGGTGAGTTTAGAGGGTTGATTATGATCGGACATCAAGTGATATCATAGCTGGATGTCTAACAAAATGCAACCAGGTGTTCGTCTAGCTTAAAAAAAATACTTTAGTTTAAAAAAGTGTGTAAAAGTCTTAGGGGATGAAAATATCGATGAAGGGTGAGTTTAGAGGGTTGATTATGATCGGACATTAAGTGATATCATAGCTGAATGTCTAACAAAATGCAACCAGGTGTTAGTCGAGCTTGAAAAAAATCCTTTAGCTTAAAAAAGTATGTAAAAGTCTTGAGGGATGAAAATACCGATGAGGGGTGAGTTTAGAGGGCTGATTATGATCGGACAGCAAGTGATATCATAGCTGAATGTCTAACAAAATGCAACCTGGTGTTAGTGTAGCTTGAAAAAAATCCTTTAGTTTAAAAAAGTGTGTAAAAGTCTTAAGGGATGGAAATATCGATGAGGGGTGAGTTTAGAGAGTTGATTATTATCGTACTTCAAGTGATATCATAGCTGGATGTCTAACAAAATGCAACCAGGTGTTAGTCTAGCTTGAAAAAAATCCTTAAGTTCAAAAAAGTGTGTAAAAGTCTTAAGGGATGAAAATATCGATGAAAGGTGAGTTTAGAGGGTTGATTATGATCGGACATCAAGTGATGTCATAGCTGGATGTCTAACAAAATGCAACCAGGTGTTAGTCTAGCTTGAAAAAAATCCTTTAGTTTAAAAAAGTGTGTAAAAGTCTTAAGGGATGAAAATATCGATGAGGGGTGAGTTTAGAGGGTTGATTATGATCGGACATCAAGTGATATCATAGCTGGATGTCTAAAAAATGCAACCAGGTGTTAGTCTAGCTTGAAAAAAATCCTTTAGTTTAAAAAAGTGTGTAAAAGTCTTAAGGGATGGAAATATCGATGAGGGGTGAGTTTAGAGAGTTGATTATTATCGGACATCAAGTGATATCATAGCTGGATGTCTAACAAAATGCAACCAGGTGTTAGTCTAGCTTGAAAAAAATCCTTTAGTTTAAAAAAGTGTGTAAAAGTCTTAAGGGATGAAAATATCGATGAGGGGTGAGTTAAGAGGGTTGATTATGATCGGACATCAAGTGATATCATAGCTGGATGTATAACAAAATGCAACTAGGTGTTAGTCTAGCTTGAAAAAAATCCTTTAGTTTAAAAAAGTGTGTAAAAGTCTTAAGGGATGAAAATATCGATGAAGGGTGAGTTTAGAGGGTTGATTATGATCGGACATTAAGTGATATCATAGCTGAATGTCTAACAAAATGCAACCAGGTGTTAGTCGAGCTTGAAAAAAATCCTTTAGCTTAAAAAAGTGTGTAAAAGTCTTGAGGGATGAAAATACCGATGAGGGGTGAGTTTAGAGGGCTGATTATGATCGGACAGCAAGTGATATCATAGCTGAATGTCTAACAAAATGCAACCAGGTGTTAGTCTAGCTTGAAAAAAATCCTTTAGTTTAAAAAAGTGTGTAAAAGTCTTAAGGGATGGAAATATCGATGAGGGGTGAGTTTAGAGAGTTGATTATTATCGTACATCAAGTGATATCATAGCTGGATGTCTAACAAAATGCAACCAGGTGTTAGTCTAGCTTGAAAAAAATCCTTTAGTTTAAAAAAGTGTGTAAAAGTCTTAAGAGATGAAAATATCGATGAGGGGTGAGTTAAGAGGGTTGATTATGATCGGACATCAAGTGATATCATAGCTGGATGTCTAACAAAATGCAACCAGGTGTTAGTCTAGCTTGAAAAAAATCCTTAAGTTCAAAAAAGTGTGTAAAAGTCTTAAGGGATGAAAATATCGACGAGGGGTGATCTTAGAGGGTTGATTATAATCGGACATCAAGTGATACCATAGCTGGATGTCTAAAAAAATGCAACCAGGTGTTAGTCTAGCTTGAAAAAAATCCTTTAGTTTAATAAAGTGTGTAAAAGTCTTAAGGGATGAAAATATCGATGAGGGGTGAGTTTAGAGGGTTGATTATGATCGGACATCAAGTGATATCATAGCTGGATGTCTAACAAAATGCAACCAGGTGTTCGTCTAGCTTAAAAAAAATACTTTAGTTTAAAAAAGTGTGTAAAAGTCTTAAGGGATGAAAATATCGATAAGGGGTGAGTTAAGAGGGTTGATTATGATCGGACATCAAGTGATATCATAGCTGAATGTCTAAAAAAATGCAACCAGGTGTTAGTCTAGCTTAAAAAAAAATCCTTTAGTTTAAAAAAGTGTGTAAAAGTCTTAAGGGATGAAAATATCGATGAGGGGTGAGTTAAGAAGGTTGATTATGATCGGACATCAAGTGATATCATAGCTGGATGTCTAACAAAATTCAACCAGTTGTTAGTCTAGCTTGAAAAAAATCCTTAAGTACAAAAAAGTGTGTAAAAGTCTTAAGGGATGAAAATATCGATGAGGGGTGAGTTTATTGGGTTGATTATGATCGGACATCAAGTGATATCATAGCTGGATGTATAACAAAATGCAACTAGGTGTTAGTCTAGCTTGAAAAAAATCCTTTAGTTTAAAAAAGTGTGTAAAAGTCTTAAGGGATGAAAATATCGATGAGGGGTAAGTTTAGAGGGTTGATTATGATCGGACATGAAGTGATAGCATAGCTGAATGTCTAACAAAATGCAACCAGGTGTTAGTCTAGCTTGAAAAAAATCCTTTAGCTTAAAAAAGTGTGTAAAAGTCTTGAGGGATGAAAATATCGACGAGGGGTGAGTTTAGAGGGTTGATTATGATCAAACATCAAGTGATATCATAACTGGATGTCTATAAAAATGCAACCAGGTGTTAGTCTAGCTTAAACAAAATCCTTTAGTTTAAAAAAGTGTGTAAAAGTCTTAAGGGATGAAAATATCGATAAGGGGTGAGTTTAGAGGGTTCATTATGATCGAACATCAAGTGATATCATAGCTGGATGTCTTGCAAAATGCAACCAGGTGTTACTCTAGCTTGAAAAAAATCCTTTAGTTTAAAAAAGTGTGTAAAAGTCTTAAGGGATAAAAATATCGATGAGGGGTGAGTTTAGAGGGTTGATTATGATCGGACATCAAGTGATATCTCAGCTGGATGTCTAACAAAATGCAATCAGGTGTTAGTCTAGCTTGAAAAAAATCCTTTAGTTTAAAAAAGTGTGTAAAAGTCTTAAGGGATGAAAATATCGATGAGGGGTGAGTTAAGTGGGTTGATTATGATCGGACATCAAGTGATATTATAGCTGGATGTCTAACAAAATGCAACCAGGTGTTAGTCTAGCTTGAAAAAAATCCTTTAGTTTACAAAAGTGTGTAAAAGTCTTAAGGGATAAAAATATCGATGAGGGGTGAGTTTAGAGGGTTGATTATGTTCGGACATCAAGTGATATCATAGCTGGATGTCTAACAAAATGCAATCAGGTGTTAGTCTAGCTTGCAAAAAATCCTTTAGTTTAAAAAAGTGTGTAAAAGTCTTAAGGGATGAAAATATCGATAAGGGGTGAGATTAGAGGGTTGATTATGATCGGACATCAAGTGATATCATAGCTGGATGTCTTGCAAAATGCAACCAGGTGTAACTCTAGCTTAAAAAAAATCCTTAAGTTCAAAAAAGTGTGTAAAAGTCTTAAGGGATGAAAATATCAATGAGGGGTGAGTTTATTGGGTTGATTATGATCGGACATCAAGTAATATCATAGATGGATGTCTAACAAAATGCAACCAGGTGTTAGTCTAGCTTGAAAAAAATCCTTGAAAAAAAAGTTTGTAAAAGTCTTAAGGGATGAAAATATCGATGAAAGGTGAGTTTAGAGGGTTGATTATGATCGGACATCAAGTGATATCATAGCTGGATGTATAACAAAATGCAACTAGGTGTTAGTCTAGCTTGAAAAAAATCCTTTAGCTTAAAAAAGTGTGTAAAAGTCTTGAGGGATGAAAATACCGATGAGGGGTGAGTTTAGAGGGCTGATTATGATCGGACAGCAAGTGATATCATAGCTGAATGTCTAACAAAATGCAACCAGGTGTTAGTCTAGCTTGAAAAAAATCCTTTAGTTTAAAAAAGTGTGTAAAAGTCTTAAGGGATGAAAATATCGATGAGGGGTGAGTTAAGAGGGTTGATTATGATCGGACATCAAGTGATATCATAGCTAAATGTATAACAAAATGCAACTAGGTGTTAGTCTAGCTTGAAAAAAATCCTTTAGTTTAAAAAAGTGTGTAAAAGTCTTAAGGGATGAAAATATCGATGAGGGGTGAGTTTAGAGGGTTGATTATGATCGGACATTAAGTCATATCATAGCTGAATGTCTAACAAAATGCAACCAGGTGTTAGTCTAGCTTGAAAAAAATCCTTTAGCTTAAAAAAGTGTGTAAAAGTCTTGAGGGATGAAAATACCGATGAGGGGTGAGTTTAGAGGGCTGATTATGATCGGACAGCAAGTGATATCATAGCTGAATGTCTAACAAAATTCAACCAGGTGTTAGTCTAGCTTGAAAAAAATCCTTTAGCTTAAAAAAGTGTGTAAAAGTCTGAAGGGATGAAAATATCGACGAGGGGTGAGTTCAGAGGGTTGATTATGATCGGACATCAAGTGATATCATTGCTGGATGTCTAACAAAATGCAACCAGGTGTTAGTCTAGCTCGAAAAAAATCCTTAAGTACAAAAAAGTGTGTAAAAGTTTTAAGGGATGAAAATATAGACGAGGGGTAAGTTTAGAGGGTTGATCAAGATTAGACATCAAGTGATATCATTGCTGGATGTCTAACAAAATGCAACCAGGTGTTAGTCTAGCTTGAAAAAAATCTTTTAGTTTACAAAAGTGTGTAAAAGTCTTAAGGGATGAAAATATCGATGAGGGGTGAGTTTAGAAGGTTGATTATGATCGGACATCAAGTAATATCATAGCTGGATGTCTAACAAAATGCAACCAGGTTTTATTCTAGCTTAAAAAAAATCCTTTACTTCAAAAAAGTGTGTAAAAGTCTTAAGGGATGAAAATATCGATGAGGGGTTTGTTTAGAGGGTTGATTATGATCGGACATCAAGTGATATTATTGCTGGATGTCTAACAAAATGCAACCAGGTGTTAGTCTAGCTTGAAAAAAATCCTTTAGTTAAAAAAAGTGTGTAAAAGTCTTAAGGGATGAAAATATCGATGAGGGGTTTGTTTAGAGTGTTGATTATGATCGGACATCAAATGATATCATTGCTCGATGTCAAATAAAATGCAACCAGGTGTTAGTCTAGCTTGAAAAAAATCCTTTACTTCAAAAAAGTGTGTAAAAGTCTTAAGGGATGAAAATATCGATGAGGGGTTTGTTTAGAGGGTTGATTATGATCGTACATCATGTAATATTATTGCTGGATGTCTAACAAAATGCAACCAGGTGTTAGTCTAGCTTGAAAAAAATCCTTTAGTTAAAAAAAGTGTGTAAAAGTCTTAAGGGATGAAAATATCGATGAGGGGTTTGTTTAGAGGGTTGATTATGATCGGACATCAAGTGATATCATTGCTGGATGTCTAACAAAATGCAACCAGGTGTTAGTCTAGCTTGAAAAAAATCCTTTAGTTTAAAAAAGTGTGTAAAAGTCTTAAGGGATGAAAATATCGATGAGGGGTGAGTTAAGAGGGTTGATTATGATCGGACATCAAGTGATATCATAGCTGGATGTCTAACAAAATGCAACCAGGTGTTAGTCTAGCTTGAAAAAAATCCTTAAGTTCAAAAAAGTGTGTAAAAGTCTTAAGGGATGAAAATATCGACGAGGGGTGATCTTAGAGGGTTGATTATAATCGGACATCAAGTGATACCATAGCTGGATGGCTAAAAAAATGCAACCAGGTGTTAGTCTAGCTTGAAAAAAATCCTTTAGTTTAAAAAAGTGTGTAAAAGTCTTAAGGGATGAAAATATCGATGAGGGGTGAGTTTAGAGGGTTGATTATGATCGGACATCAAGTGATATCATAGCTGGATGTCTAACAAAATGCAACCAGGTGTTCGTCTAGCTTAAAAAAAATACTTTAGTTTAAAAAAGTGTGTAAAAGTCTTAAGGGATGAAAATATCGATAAGGGGTGAGTTAAGAGGGTTGATTATGATCGGACATCAAGTGATATCATAGCTGAATGTCTAAAAAAATGCAACCAGGTGTTAGTCTAGCTTAAAAAAAATCCTTTAGTTTAAAAAAGTGTGTAAAAGTCTTAAGGGATGAAAATATCGATGAGGGGTGAGTTAAGAAGGTTGATTATGATCGGACATCAAGTGATATCATAGCTGGATGTCTAACAAAATTCAACCAGTTGTTAGTCTAGCTTGAAAAAAATCCTTAAGTACAAAAAAGTGTGTAAAAGTCTTAAAGGATGAAAATATCGATGAGGGGTGAGTTTATTGGGTTGATTATGATCGGACATCAAGTGATATCATAGCTGGATGTATAACAAAATGCAACTAGGTGTTAGTCTAGCTTAAAAAAAATCCTTTAGTTTAAAAAAGTGTGTAAAAGTCTTAAGGGATGAAAATATCGATGAGGGGTAAGTTTAGAGGGTTGATTATGATCGGACATGAAGTGATATCATAGCTGAATGTCTAACAAAATGCAACCAGGTGTTAGTCTAGCTTGAAAAAAATCCTTTAGCTTAAAAAAGTGTGTAAAAGTCTTGAGGGATGAAAATATCGACGAGGGGTGAGTTTAGAGGGTTGATTATGATCAAACATCAAGTGATATCATAACTGGATGTCTATAAAAATGCAACCAGGTGTTAGTCTAGCTTAAAAAAAATCCTTTAGTTTAAAAAAGTGTGTAAAAGTCTTAAGGGATGAAAATATCGATAAGGGGTGAGTTTAGAGGGTTCATTATGATCGAACATCAAGTGATATCATAGCTGGATGTCTTGCAAAATGCAACCAGGTGTTACTCTAGCTTGAAAAAAATCCTTTAGTTTAAAAAAGTGTGTAAAAGTCTTAAGGGATAAAAATATCGATGAGGGGTGAGTTTAGAGGGTTGATTATGATCGGACATCAAGTGATATCATAGCTGGATGTCTAACAAAATGCAATCAGGTGTTAGTCTAGCTTGAAAAAAATCTTTTAGTTTAAAAAAGTGTGTAAAAGTCTTAAGGGATGAAAATATCGATAAGGGGTGAGATTAGAGGGTTGATTATGATCGGACATCAAGTGATATCATAGCTGGATGTCTTCAAAATGCAACCAGGTGTAACTCTAGCTTGAAAAGAATCCTTAAGTTCAAAAAAGTGTGTAAAAGTCTTAAGGGATGAAAATATCAATGAGGGGTGAGTTTATTGGGTTGATTATGATCGGACATCAAGTAATATCATAGATGGATGTCTAACAAAATGCAACCAGGTGTTAGTCTAGCTTGAAAAAAATCCTTGAAAAAAAAGTTTGTAAAAGTCTTAAGGGATGAAAATATCGATGAAAGGTGAGTTTAGAGGGTTGATTATGATCGGACATCAAGTGATATCATAGCTTAATGTCTAACAAAATGCAACCAGGTGTTAGTCTAGCTTGAAAAAAATCCTTAAGTTCAAAAAAGTGTGTAAAAGTCTTAAGGGATGAAAATATCGATGAAAGGTGAGTTTAGAGTGTTGATTATGATCGGACATCAAGTGATATCATAGCTGGATGTCTAACAAAATGCAACCAGGTGTTAGTCTAGCTTGAAAAAAATCCTTTAGTTTAAAAAAGTGTGTAAAAGTCTTAAGGGATGAAAATATCGATGAGGGGTGAGTTTAGAAGGTTGATTATGATCGGACATCAAGTAAGATCATAGCTGGATGTCTAACAAAATGCAACCAGGTGTTAGTCTAGCTTGAAAAAAATCCTAAAGTTCAAAAAAGTGTGTAAAAGTCTTAAGGGATGAAAATATTGATGAAAGGTGAGTTTAGAGTGTTGATTATGATCGGACATCAAGTGATATCATAGCTGGATGTCTAACAAAATGCAACCAGTTGTTAGTCTAGCTTGAAAAAAATCCTTAAGTACAAAAAAGTGTGTAAAAGTCTTAAGGGATGAAAATATCGATGAGGGGTGAGTTTAGAGGGTTGATTATGATCGGACATCAAGTGATATCATAGCTGGATGTCTAACAAAATGCAACCAGGTGTTCGTCTAGCTTAAAAAAAATACTTTAGTTTAAAAAAGTGTGTAAAAGTCTTAAGGGATGAAAATATCGATAAGGGGTGAGTTAAGAGGGTTGATTATGATCGGACATCAAGTGATATCATAGCTGAATGTCTAAAAAAATGCAACCAGGTGTTAGTCTAGCTTAAAAAAAAAATCCTTTAGTTTAAAAAAGTGTGTAAAAGTCTTAAGGGATGAAAATATCGATGAGGGGTGAGTTAAGAAGGTTGATTATGATCGGACATCAAGTGATATCATAGCTGGATGTCTAACAAAATTCAACCAGTTGTTAGTCTAGCTTGAAAAAAATCCTTAAGTACAAAAAAGTGTGTAAAAGTCTTAAGGGATGAAAATATCGATGAGGGGTGAGTTTATTGGGTTGATTATGATCGGACATCAAGTGATATCATAGCTGGATGTATAACAAAATGCAACTAGGTGTTAGTCTAGCTTGAAAAAAATCCTTTAGTTTAAAAAAGTGTGTAAAAGTCTTAAGGGATGAAAATATCGATGAGGGGTAAGTTTAGAGGGTTGATTATGATCGGACATGAAGTGATATCATAGCTGAATGTCTAACAAAATGCAACCAGGTGTTAGTCTAGCTTGAAAAAAATCCTTTAGCTTAAAAAAGTGTGTAAAAGTCTTGAGGGATGAAAATATCGACGAGGGGTGAGTTTAGAGGGTTGATTATGATCAAACATCAAGTGATATCTCAGCTGGATGTCTAACAAAATGCAATCAGGTGTTAGTCTAGCTTGAAAAAAATCCTTTAGTTTAAAAAAGTGTGTAAAAGTCTTAAGGGATGAAAATATCGATGAGGGGTGAGTTAAGTGGGTTGATTATGATCGGACATCAAGTGATATTATAGCTGGATGTCTAACAAAATGCAACCAGGTGTTAGTCTAGCTTGAAAAAAATCCTTTAGTTTACAAAAGTGTGTAAAAGTCTTAAGGGATAAAAATATCGATGAGGGGTGAGTTTAGAGGGTTGATTATGATCGGACATCAAGTGATATCATAGCTGGATGTCTAACAAAATGCAATCAGGTGTTAGTCTAGCTTGAAAAAAATCTTTTAGTTTAAAAAAGTGTGTAAAAGTCTTAAGGGATGAAAATATCGATAAGGGGTGAGATTAGAGGGTTGATTATGATCGGACATCAAGTGATATCATAGCTGGATGTCTTGCAAAATGCAACCAGGTGTAACTCTAGCTTGAAAAAAATCCTTAAGTTCAAAAAAGTGTGTAAAAGTCTTAAGGGATGAAAATATCAATGAGGGGTGAGTTTATTGGGTTGATTATGATCGGACATCAAGTAATATCATAGATGGATGTCTAACAAAATGCAACCAGGTGTTAGTCTAGCTTGAAAAAAATCCTTGAAAAAAAAGTTTGTAAAAGTCTTAAGGGATGAAAATATCGATGAAAGGTGAGTTTAGAGGGTTGATTATGATCGGACATCAAGTGATATCATAGCTTAATGTCTAACAAAATGCAACCAGGTGTTAGTCTAGCTTGAAAAAAATCCTTAAGTTCAAAAAAGTGTGTAAAAGTCTTAAGGGATGAAAATATCGATGAAAGGTGAGTTTAGAGTGTTGATTATGATCGGACATCAAGTGATATCATAGCTGGATGTCTAACAAAATGCAACCAGGTGTTAGTCTAGCTTGAAAAAAATCCTTTAGTTTAAAAAAGTGTGTAAAAGTCTTAAGGGATGAAAATATCGATGAGGGGTGAGTTTAGAAGGTTGATTATGATCGGACATCAAGTAATATCATAGCTGGATGTCTAACAAAATGCAACCAGGTGTTAGTCTAGCTTGAAAAAAATCCTAAAGTTCAAAAAAGTGTGTAAAAGTCTTAAGGGATGAAAATATCGATGAAAGGTGAGTTTAGAGTGTTGATTATGATCGGACATCAAGTGATATCATAGCTGGATGTCTAACAAAATGCAACCAGTTGTTAGTCTAGCTTGAAAAAAATCCTTAAGTACAAAAAAGTGTGTAAAAGTCTTAAGGGATGAAAATATCGATGAGGGGTGAGTTTAGAGGGTTGATTATGATCGGACATCAAATGATATCATAGCTGGATGTCTAACAAAATGCAACCAGGTGTTAGTCTAGCTTGAAAAAAATCCTTTAGTTTAAAAAAGTGTGTAAAAGTCTTAAGGGATGAAAATATCGATGAGGGGTGAGTTTAGAGGGTTGATTATGATCGGACATCAAGTGATATCATAGCTGAATGTCTAAAAAAATGCAACCAGGTGTTAGTCTAGCTTAAAAAAAAATCCTTTAGTTTAAAAAAGTGTGTAAAAGTCTTAAGGGATGAAAATATCGATGAGGGGTGAGTTAAGAAGGTTGATTATGATCGGACATCAAGTGATATCATAGCTGGATGTCTAACAAAATTCAACCAGTTGTTAGTCTAGCTTGAAAAAAATCCTTAAATACAAAAAAGTGTGTAAAAGTCTTAAGGGATGAAAATATCGATGAGGGGTGAGTTTATTGGGTTGATTATGATCGGACATCAAGTGATATCATAGCTGGATGTATAACAAAATGCAACTAGGTGTTAGTCTAGCTTGAAAAAAATCCTTTAGTTTAAAAAAGTGTGTAAAAGTCTTAAGGGATGAAAATATCGATGAGGGGTAAGTTTAGAGGGTTGATTATGATCGGACATGAAGTGATATCGTAGCTGAATGTCTAACAAAATGCAACCAGGTGTTAGTCTAGCTTGAAAAAAATCCTTTAGCTTAAAAAAGTGTGTAAAAGTCTTGAGGGATGAAAATATCGACGAGGGGTGAGTTTAGAGGGTTGATTATGATCAAACATCAAGTGATATCATAACTGGATGTCTATAAAAATGCAACCAGGTGTTAGTCTAGCTTAAAAAAAATCCTTTAGTTTAAAAAAGTGTGTAAAAGTCTTAAGGGATGAAAATATCGATGAGGGGTGAGTTTAGAGGGTTGATTATGATCGGACATCAAGTGATATCTCAGCTGGATGTCTAACAAAATGCAATCAGGTGTTAGTCTAGCTTGAAAAAAATCCTTTAGTTTAAAAAAGTGTGTAAAAGTCTTAAGGGATGAAAATATCGATGAGGGGTGAGTTAAGTGGGTTGATTATGATCGGACATCAAGTGATATTATAGCTGGATGTCTAACAAAATGCAACCAGGTGTTAGTCTAGCTTGAAAAAAATCCTTTAGTTTACAAAAGTGTGTAAAAGTCTTAAGGGATAAAAATATCGATGAGGGGTGAGTTTAGAGGGTTGATTATGATCGGACATCAAGTGATATCTCAGCTGGATGTCTAACAAAATGCAATCAGGTGTTAGTCTAGCTTGAAAAAAATCCTTTAGTTTAAAAAAGTGTGTAAAAGTCTTAAGGGATGAAAATATCGATGAGGGGTGAGTTAAGTGGGTTGATTATGATCGGACATCAAGTGATATTATAGCTGGATGTCTAACAAAATGCAACCAGGTGTTAGTCTAGCTTGAAAAAAATCCTTTAGTTTACAAAAGTGTGTAAAAGTCTTAAGGGATAAAAATATCGATGAGGGGTGAGTTTAGAGGGTTGATTATGATCGGACATCAAGTGATATCATAGCTTAATGTCTAACAAAATGCAACCAGGTGTTAGTCTAGCTTGAAAAAAATCCTTAAGTTCAAAAAAGTGTGTAAAAGTCTTAAGGGATGAAAATATCGATGAAAGGTGAGTTTAGAGTGTTGATTATGATCGGACATCAAGTGATATCATAGCTGGATGTCTAACAAAATGCAACCAGGTGTTAGTCTAGCTTGAAAAAAATCCTTTAGTTTAAAAAAGTGTGTAAAAGTCTTAAGGGATGAAAATATCGATGAGGGGTGAGTTTAGAAGGTTGATTATGATCGGACATCAAGTAATATCATAGCTGGATGTCTAACAAAATGCAACCAGGTGTTAGTCTAGCTTGAAAAAAATCCTTTAGTTTAAAAAAGTGTGTAAAAGTCTTAAGGGATGAAAATATCGATGAGGGGTGAGTTTAGAAGGTTGATTATGATCGGACATCAAGTAATATCACAGCTGGATGTCTAACAAAATGCAACCAGGTGTTAGTCTAGCTTGAAAAAAATCCTTAAGTTCAAAAAAGTGTGTAAAAGTCTTAAGGGATGAAAATATCGATGAAAGGTGAGTTTAGAGTGTTGATTATGATCGGAAATCAAGTGATATCATAGCTGGATGTCTAACAAAATGCAACCAGTTGTTAGTCTAGCTTGAAAAAAATCCTTAAGTACAAAAAAGTGTGTAAAAGTCTTAAGGAATGAAAATATCGATGAGGGGTGAGTTTATTGGGTTGATTATGATCGAACATCAAGTGATATCATAGCTGGATGTCTAAAAAAATGCAACCAGGTGTTAGTCTAGCTTGAAAAAAATCCTTGAAAAAAAAGTTTGTAAAAGTCTTAAGGGATGAAAATATCGATGAAAGGTGAGTTTAGAGGGTTGATTATGATCGGACATCAAGTGATATCATAGCTTAATGTCTAACAAAATGCAACCAGGTGTTAGTCTAGCTTGAAAAAAATCCTTAAGTTCAAAAAAGTGTGTAAAAGTCTTAAGGGATGAAAATATCGATGAAAGGTGAGTTTAGAGTGTTGATTATGATCGGACATCAAGTGATATCATAGCTGGATGTCTAACAAAATGCAACCAGGTGTTAGTCTAGCTTGAAAAAAATCCTTTAGTTTAAAAAGTGTGTAAAAGTCTTAAGGGATGAAAATATCGATGAGGGGTGAGTTTAGAAGGTTGATTATGATCGGACATCAAGTAATATCATAGCTGGATGTCTAACAAAATGCATCCAGGTGTTAGTCTAGCTTGAAAAAAATCCTTAAGTTCAAAAAAGTGTGTAAAAGTCTTAAGGGATGAAAATATCGATGAAAGGTGAGTTTAGAGTGTTGATTATGATCGGAAATCAAGTGATATCATAGCTGGATGTCTAACAAAATGCAACCAGTTGTTAGTCTAGCTTGAAAAAAATCCTTAAGTACAAAAAAGTGTGTAAAAGTCTTAAGGAATGAAAATATCGATGAGGGGTGAGTTTATTGGGTTGATTATGAACGAACATCAAGTGATATCATAGCTGGATGTCTAAAAAAATGCAACCAGGTGTAAGTCTAGCTTGAAAAAAATCCTTAAGTTCAAAAAAGTGTGTAAAAGTCTTAAGGGATAAAAATATCGATGAGGGGTGAGTTTAGAAGGTTGATTATGATCGAACATCAAGTGATATCATAGCTGGATGTCTAAAAAAATGCAACCAGGTGTTAGTCTAGCTTGAAAAAAATCCTTAAGTTCAAAAAAGTGTGTAAAAGTCTTAAGGGATGAAAATATCGATGAGGGGTGAGTTTAGAAGGTTGATTATGATCGGACATCAAGTAATATCTTAGCTGGATGTCTAAAAAAATGCAACCAGGTGTTAGTCTAGCTTGAAAAAAATCCTTAAGTTCAAAAAAGTGTGTAAAAGTCTTAAGGGATGAAAATATCGATGAGGGGTGAGTTTAGAAGGTTGATTATGATCGGACATCAAGTGATATCATAGCTGGATGTCTAACAAAATGCAACCAGTTGTTAGTCTAGCTTGAAAAAAATCCTTAAGTACAAAAAAGTGTGTAAAAGTCTTAAGGGATGAAAATATCGATGAGGGGTGAGTTTATTGGGTTGATTATGATCGGACATCAAGTAATATTATAGCTGGATGTCTAACAAAATGCAATCAGGTGTTAGTCTAGCTTGAAAAAAATCCTTTAGTTCAAAAAAGTTTGTAAAAGTCTTAAGGGATGAAAATATCGATGAGGGGTGAGTTTAGAAGGTTGATTATGATCGGACATCAAGTAATATCATAGCTGGATGTCTAACAAAATGCAACCAGGTAATAGTCTAGCTTGAAAAAAATCCTTAAGTTTAAAAAAGTGTGTAAAAGTCTTAAGGGATGAAAATATCGATGAAAGGTGAGTTTAGAGGGTTGATTATGATCGGAAATCAAGTGATATCATAGCTGGATGACTAACAAAATGCAACCAGGTGTTAGTCTAGCTTGAAAAAAATCCTTTAGTTCAAAAAAGTGTGTAAAAGTCTTAAGGGATGAAAATATCGATAAGGGGTGAGATTAGAGGGTTGATTATGATCGGACATCAAGTGATATCATAGCTGGATGTCTTGCAAAATGCAACCAGGTAATAGTCTAGCTTGAAAAAAATCCTTAAGTTCAAAAAAGTGTGTAAAAGTCTTAAGGGATGAAAATATCGATGAAAGGTGAGTTTAGAGGGTTGATTATGATCGGACATCAAGTAATATCATAAATGGATGTCTAACAAAATGCAACCAGGTGTTAGTCTAGCTTGAAAAAAATCCTTGAAAAAAAAGTTTGTAAAAGTCTTAAGGGATGAAAATATCGATGAAAGGTGAGTTTAGAGGGTTGATTATGATCGGACATCAAGTGATATCATAGCTTAATGTCTAACAAAATGCAACCAGGTGTTAGTCTAGCTTGAAAAAAATCCTTTACCTTAAAAAAGTGTGTAAAAGTCTTAAGGGATGAAAATACCGATGAGGGGTGAGTTTAGAGGGTTGATTATGATCGGACATCAAGTGATATCATAGCTGGATGTCTAACAAAATGCAACCAGGTGTTAGTCTAGCTTGAAAAAAATCCTTAAGTTCAAAAAAGTGTGTAAAAGTCTTAAGGGATGAAAATATCGATGAAAGGTGAGTTTAGAGGGTTGATTATGATCGGACATCAAGTGATATCATAGCTGGATGTCTAACAAAATGCAACCAGTTGTTAGTCTAGCTTGAAAAAAATCCTTAAGTACAAAAAAGTGTTTAAAAGTCTTAAGGGATGAAAATATCGATGAGGGGTGAGTTTATTGTGTTGATTATGATCGGACATCAAGTGATATCATAGCTGGATGTCTAACAAAATGCAAACAGTTGTTAGTCTAGCTTGAAAAAAATCCTTAAGTACAAAAAAGTGTGTAAAAGTCTTAAGGGATGAAAATATCGATGAGGGGTGAGTTTATTGGGTTGATTATGATCGAACATCAAGTGATATCATAGCTGGATGTCTAACAAAATGCATCCAGGTGTTAGTCTAGCTTGAAAAAAATCCTTAAGTTCAAAAAAGTGTGTAAAAGTCTTAAGGGATGAAAATATCGATGAAAGGTGAGTTTAGAGGGTTGATTATGATCGGACATCAAGTAATATCATAAATGGATGTCTAACAAAATGCAACCAGGTGTTAGTCTAGCTTGAAAAAAATCCTTGAAAAAAAAGTGTGTAAAAGTCTTAAGGAATGAAAATATCGATGAGGGGTGAGTTTATTGGGTTGATTATGATCGAACATCAAGTGATATCATAGCTGGATGTCTAAAAAAATGCAACCAGGTGTTAGTCTAGCTTGAAAAAAATCCTTGAAAAAAAAGTTTGTAAAAGTCTTAAGGGATGAAAATATCGATGAAAGGTGAGTTTAGAGGGTTGATTATGATCGGACATCAAGTGATATCATAGCTGGATGTCTAAAAAAATGCAACCAGGTGTTAGTCTAGCTTGAAAAAAATCCTTAAGTTCAAAAAAGTGTGTAAAAGTCTTAAGGGATGAAAATATCGATGAGGGGTGAGTTTAGAAGGTTGATTATGATCGAACATCAAGTGATCTCATAGCTGGATGTCTAAAAAAATGCAACCAGGTGTTAGTCTAGCTTGAAAAAAATCCTTAAGTACAAAAAAGTGTGTAAAAGTCTTAAGGGATGAAAATATCGATGAGGGGTGAGTTTAGAAGGTTGATTATGATCGGACATCAAGTAATATCATAGCTGGATGTCTAACAAAATGCATCCAGGTGTTAGTCTAGCTTGAAAAAAATCCTTAAGTTCAAAAAAGTGTGTAAAAGTCTTAAGGGATGAAAATATCGATGAAAGGTGAGTTTAGAGTGTTGATTATGATCGGAAATCAAGTGATATCATAGCTGGATGTCTAACAAAATGCAACCAGTTGTTAGTCTAGCTTGAAAAAAATCCTTAAGTACAAAAAAGTGTGTAAAAGTCTTAAGGAATGAAAATATCGATGAGGGGTGAGTTTATTGGGTTGATTATGATCGAACATCAAGTGATATCATAGCTGGATGTCTAAAAAAATGCAACCAGGTGTAAGTCTAGCTTGAAAAAAATCCTTAAGTTCAAAAAAGTGTGTAAAAGTCTTAAGGGATAAAAATATCGATGAGGGGTGAGTTTAGAAGGTTGATTATGATCGAACATCAAGTGATATCATAGCTGGATGTCTAAAAAAATGCAACCAGGTGTTAGTCTAGCTTGAAAAAAATCCTTAAGTTCAAAAAAGTGTGTAAAAGTCTTAAGGGATGAAAATATCGATGAGGGGTGAGTTTAGAAGGTTGATTATGATCGGACATCAAGTAATATCTTAGCTGGATGTCTAAAAAAATGCAACCAGGTGTTAGTCTAGCTTGAAAAAAATCCTTAAGTTCAAAAAAGTGTGTAAAAGTCTTAAGGGATGAAAATATCGATGAGGGGTGAGTTTAGAAGGTTGATTATGATCGGACATCAAGTGATATCATAGCTGGATGTCTAACAAAATGCAACCAGTTGTTAGTCTAGCTTGAAAAAAATCCTTAAGTACAAAAAAGTGTGTAAAAGTCTTAAGGGATGAAAATATCGATGAGGGGTGAGTTTATTGGGTTGATTATGATCGGACATCAAGTAATATTATAGCTGGATGTCTAACAAAATGCAATCAGGTGTTAGTCTAGCTTGAAAAAAATCCTTTAGTTCAAAAAAGTTTGTAAAAGTCTTAAGGGATGAAAATATCGATGAGGGGTGAGTTTAGAAGGTTGATTATGATCGGACATCAAGTAATATCATAGCTGGATGTCTAACAAAATGCAACCAGGTAATAGTCTAGCTTGAAAAAAATCCTTAAGTTTAAAAAAGTGTGTAAAAGTCTTAAGGGATGAAAATATCGATGAAAGGTGAGTTTAGAGGGTTGATTATGATCGGAAATCAAGTGATATCATAGCTGGATGACTAACAAAATGCAACCAGGTGTTAGTCTAGCTTGAAAAAAATCCTTTAGTTCAAAAAAGTGTGTAAAAGTCTTAAGGGATGAAAATATCGATAAGGGGTGAGATTAGAGGGTTGATTATGATCGGACATCAAGTGATATCATAGCTGGATGTCTTGCAAAATGCAACCAGGTAATAGTCTAGCTTGAAAAAAATCCTTAAGTTCAAAAAAGTGTGTAAAAGTCTTAAGGGATGAAAATATCGATGAAAGGTGAGTTTAGAGGGTTGATTATGATCGGACATCAAGTAATATCATAAATGGATGTCTAACAAAATGCAACCAGGTGTTAGTCTAGCTTGAAAAAAATCCTTGAAAAAAAAGTTTGTAAAAGTCTTAAGGGATGAAAATATCGATGAAAGGTGAGTTTAGAGGGTTGATTATGATCGGACATCAAGTGATATCATAGCTTAATGTCTAACAAAATGCAACCAGGTGTTAGTCTAGCTTGAAAAAAATCCTTAAGTTCAAAAAAGTGTGTAAAAGTCTTAAGGGATGAAAATATCGATGAAAGGTGAGTTTAGAGGGTTGATTATGATCGGACATCAAGTAATATCATAAATGGATGTCTAACAAAATGCAACCAGGTGTTAGTCTAGCTTGAAAAAAATCCTTGAAAAAAAAGTGTGTAAAAGTCTTAAGGAATGAAAATATCGATGAGGGGTGAGTTTATTGGGTTGATTATGATCGAACATCAAGTGATATCATAGCTGGATGTCTAAAAAAATGCAACCAGGTGTTAGTCTAGCTTGAAAAAAATCCTTGAAAAAAAAGTTTGTAAAAGTCTTAAGGGATGAAAATATCGATGAAAGGTGAGTTTAGAGGGTTGATTATGATCGGACATCAAGTGATATCATAGCTGGATGTCTAAAAAAATGCAACCAGGTGTTAGTCTAGCTTGAAAAAAATCCTTAAGTTCAAAAAAGTGTGTAAAAGTCTTAAGGGATGAAAATATCGATGAGGGGTGAGTTTAGAAGGTTGATTATGATCGAACATCAAGTGATCTCATAGCTGGATGTCTAAAAAAATGCAACCAGGTGTTAGTCTAGCTTGAAAAAAATCCTTAAGTACAAAAAAGTGTGTAAAAGTCTTAAGGGATGAAAATATCGATGAGGGGTGAGTTTAGAAGGTTGATTATGATCGGACATCAAGTAATATCATAGCTGGATGTCTAACAAAATGCATCCAGGTGTTAGTCTAGCTTGAAAAAAATCCTTAAGTTCAAAAAAGTGTGTAAAAGTCTTAAGGGATGAAAATATCGATGAAAGGTGAGTTTAGAGTGTTGATTATGATCGGAAATCAAGTGATATCATAGCTGGATGTCTAACAAAATGCAACCAGTTGTTAGTCTAGCTTGAAAAAAATCCTTAAGTACAAAAAAGTGTGTAAAAGTCTTAAGGAATGAAAATATCGATGAGGGGTGAGTTTATTGGGTTGATTATGATCGAACATCAAGTGATATCATAGCTGGATGTCTAAAAAAATGCAACCAGGTGTAAGTCTAGCTTGAAAAAAATCCTTAAGTTCAAAAAAGTGTGTAAAAGTCTTAAGGGATAAAAATATCGATGAGGGGTGAGTTTAGAAGGTTGATTATGATCGAACATCAAGTGATATCATAGCTGGATGTCTAAAAAAATGCAACCAGGTGTTAGTCTAGCTTGAAAAAAATCCTTAAGTTCAAAAAAGTGTGTAAAAGTCTTAAGGGATGAAAATATCGATGAGGGGTGAGTTTAGAAGGTTGATTATGATCGGACATCAAGTAATATCTTAGCTGGATGTCTAAAAAAATGCAACCAGGTGTTAGTCTAGCTTGAAAAAAATCCTTAAGTTCAAAAAAGTGTGTAAAAGTCTTAAGGGATGAAAATATCGATGAGGGGTGAGTTTAGAAGGTTGATTATGATCGGACATCAAGTGATATCATAGCTGGATGTCTAACAAAATGCAACCAGTTGTTAGTCTAGCTTGAAAAAAATCCTTAAGTACAAAAAAGTGTGTAAAAGTCTTAAGGGATGAAAATATCGATGAGGGGTGAGTTTATTGGGTTGATTATGATCGGACATCAAGTAATATTATAGCTGGATGTCTAACAAAATGCAATCAGGTGTTAGTCTAGCTTGAAAAAAATCCTTTAGTTCAAAAAAGTTTGTAAAAGTCTTAAGGGATGAAAATATCGATGAGGGGTGAGTTTAGAAGGTTGATTATGATCGGACATCAAGTAATATCATAGCTGGATGTCTAACAAAATGCAACCAGGTAATAGTCTAGCTTGAAAAAAATCCTTAAGTTTAAAAAAGTGTGTAAAAGTCTTAAGGGATGAAAATATCGATGAAAGGTGAGTTTAGAGGGTTGATTATGATCGGAAATCAAGTGATATCATAGCTGGATGACTAACAAAATGCAACCAGGTGTTAGTCTAGCTTGAAAAAAATCCTTTAGTTCAAAAAAGTGTGTAAAAGTCTTAAGGGATGAAAATATCGATAAGGGGTGAGATTAGAGGGTTGATTATGATCGGACATCAAGTGATATCATAGCTGGATGTCTTGCAAAATGCAACCAGGTAATAGTCTAGCTTGAAAAAAATCCTTAAGTTCAAAAAAGTGTGTAAAAGTCTTAAGGGATGAAAATATCGATGAAAGGTGAGTTTAGAGGGTTGATTATGATCGGACATCAAGTAATATCATAAATGGATGTCTAACAAAATGCAACCAGGTGTTAGTCTAGCTTGAAAAAAATCCTTGAAAAAAAAGTTTGTAAAAGTCTTAAGGGATGAAAATATCGATGAAAGGTGAGTTTAGAGGGTTGATTATGATCGGACATCAAGTGATATCATAGCTTAATGTCTAACAAAATGCAACCAGGTGTTAGTCTAGCTTGAAAAAAATCCTTTACCTTAAAAAAGTGTGTAAAAGTCTTAAGGGATGAAAATACCGATGAGGGGTGAGTTTAGAGGGTTGATTATGATCGGACATCAAGTGATATCATAGCTGGATGTCTAACAAAATGCAACCAGGTGTTAGTCTAGCTTGAAAAAAATCCTTAAGTTCAAAAAAGTGTGTAAAAGTCTTAAGGGATGAAAATATCGATGAAAGGTGAGTTTAGAGGGTTGATTATGATCGGACATCAAGTGATATCATAGCTGGATGTCTAACAAAATGCAACCAGTTGTTAGTCTAGCTTGAAAAAAATCCTTAAGTACAAAAAAGTGTTTAAAAGTCTTAAGGGATGAAAATATCGATGAGGGGTGAGTTTATTGTGTTGATTATGATCGGACATCAAGTGATATCATAGCTGGATGTCTAACAAAATGCAACCAGTTGTTAGTCTAGCTTGAAAAAAATCCTTAAGTACAAAAAAGTGTGTAAAAGTCTTAAGGGATGAAAATATCGATGAGGGGTGAGTTTATTGGGTTGATTATGATCGAACATCAAGTGATATCATAGCTGGATGTCTAAAAAAATGCAACCAGGTGTTAGTCTAGCTTGAAAAAAATCCTTAAGTTCAAAAAAGTGTGTAAAAGTCTTAAGGGATGAAAATATCGATGAGGGGTGAGTTTAGAAGGTTGATTATGATCGAACATCAAGTGATCTCATAGCTGGATGTCTAAAAAAATGCAACCAGGTGTTAGTCTAGCTTGAAAAAAATCCTTAAGTTCAAAAAAGTGTGTAAAAGTCTTAAGGGATGAAAATATCGATGAGGGGTGAGTTTCGAACGTTGATTATGATCGGACATCAAGTAATATCATAGCTGGATGTCTAAAAAAATGCAACCAGGTGTTAGTCTAGCTTGAAAAAAATCCTTAAGTTCAAAAAAGTGTGTAAAAGTCTTAAGGGATGAAAATATCGATGAGGGGTGAGTTTAGAAGGTTGATTATGATCGGACATCAAGTGATATCATAGCTGGATGTCTAACAAAATGCAACCAGTTGTTAGTCTAGCTTGAAAAAAATCCTTAAGTACAAAAAAGTGTGTAAAAGTCTTAAGGGATGAAAATATCGATGAGGGGTGAGTTTATTGGGTTGATTATGATCGGACATCAAGTAATATTATAGCTGGATGTCTAACAAAATGCAATCAGGTGTTAGTCTAGCTTGAAAAAAATCCTTTAGTTCAAAAAAGTTTGTAAAAGTCTTAAGGGATGAAAATACCGATGAGGGGTGAGTTTAGAAGGTTGATTATGATCGGACATCAAGTAATATCATAGCTGGATGTCTAACAAAATGCAACCAGGTAATAGTCTAGCTTGAAAAAAATCCTTAAGTTTAAAAAAGTGTGTAAAAGTCTTAAGGGATGAAAATATCGATGAAAGGTGAGTTTAGAGGGTTGATTATGATCGGAAATCAAGTGATATCATAGCTGGATGTCTAACAAAATGCAACCAGTTGTTAGTCTAGCTTGAAAAAAATCCTTAAGTACAAAAAAGTGTGTAAAAGTCTTAAGGAATGAAAATATCGATGAGGGGTGAGTTTATTGGGTTGATTATGATCGAACATCAAGTGATATCATAGCTGGATGTCTAAAAAAATGCAACCAGGTGTAAGTCTAGCTTGAAAAAAATCCTTAAGTTCAAAAAAGTGTGTAAAAGTCTTAAGGGATAAAAATATCGATGAGGGGTGAGTTTAGAAGGTTGATTATGATCGAACATCAAGTGATATCATAGCTGGATGTCTAAAAAAATGCAACCAGGTGATAGTCTAGCTTGAAAAAAATCCTTAAGTTCAAAAAAGTGTGTAAAAGTCTTAAGGGATGAAAATATCGATGAGGGGTGAGTTTAGAAGGTTGATTATGATCGGACATCAAGTAATATCTTAGCTGGATGTCTAAAAAAATGCAACCAGGTGTTAGTCTAGCTTGAAAAAAATCCTTAAGTTCAAAAAAGTGTGTAAAAGTCTTAAGGGATGAAAATATCGATGAGGGGTGAGTTTAGAAGGTTGATTATGATCGGACATCAAGTGATATCATAGCTGGATGTCTAACAAAATGCAACCAGTTGTTAGTCTAGCTTGAAAAAAATCCTTAAGTACAAAAAAGTGTGTAAAAGTCTTAAGGGATGAAAATATCGATGAGGGGTGAGTTTATTGGGTTGATTATGATCGGACATCAAGTAATATTATAGCTGGATGTCTAACAAAATGCAATCAGGTGTTAGTCTAGCTTGAAAAAAATCCTTTAGTTCAAAAAAGTTTGTAAAAGTCTTAAGGGATGAAAATATCGATGAGGGGTGAGTTTAGAAGGTTGATTATGATCGGACATCAAGTAATATCATAGCTGGATGTCTAACAAAATGCAACCAGGTAATAGTCTAGCTTGAAAAAAATCCTTAAGTTTAAAAAAGTGTGTAAAAGTCTTAAGGGATGAAAATATCGATGAAAGGTGAGTTTAGAGGGTTGATTATGATCGGAAATCAAGTGATATCATAGCTGGATGACTAACAAAATGCAACCAGGTGTTAGTCTAGCTTGAAAAAAATCCTTTAGTTCAAAAAAGTGTGTAAAAGTCTTAAGGGATGAAAATATCGATAAGGGGTGAGATTAGAGGGTTGATTATGATCGGACATCAAGTGATATCATAGCTGGATGTCTTGCAAAATGCAACCAGGTAATAGTCTAGCTTGAAAAAAATCCTTAAGTTCAAAAAAGTGTGTAAAAGTCTTAAGGGATGAAAATATCGATGAAAGGTGAGTTTAGAGGGTTGATTATGATCGGACATCAAGTAATATCATAAATGGATGTCTAACAAAATGCAACCAGGTGTTAGTCTAGCTTGAAAAAAATCCTTGAAAAAAAAGTTTGTAAAAGTCTTAAGGGATGAAAATATCGATGAAAGGTGAGTTTAGAGGGTTGATTATGATCGGACATCAAGTGATATCATAGCTTAATGTCTAACAAAATGCAACCAGGTGTTAGTCTAGCTTGAAAAAAATCCTTTACCTTAAAAAAGTGTGTAAAAGTCTTAAGGGATGAAAATACCGATGAGGGGTGAGTTTAGAGGGTTGATTATGATCGGACATCAAGTGATATCATAGCTGGATGTCTAACAAAATGCAACCAGGTGTTAGTCTAGCTTGAAAAAAATCCTTAAGTTCAAAAAAGTGTGTAAAAGTCTTAAGGGATGAAAATATCGATGAAAGGTGAGTTTAGAGGGTTGATTATGATCGGACATCAAGTGATATCATAGCTGGATGTCTAACAAAATGCAACCAGTTGTTAGTCTAGCTTGAAAAAAATCCTTAAGTACAAAAAAGTGTTTAAAAGTCTTAAGGGATGAAAATATCGATGAGGGGTGAGTTTATTGTGTTGATTATGATCGGACATCAAGTGATATCATAGCTGGATGTCTAACAAAATGCAACCAGTTGTTAGTCTAGCTTGAAAAAAATCCTTAAGTACAAAAAAGTGTGTAAAAGTCTTAAGGGATGAAAATATCGATGAGGGGTGAGTTTATTGGGTTGATTATGATCGAACATCAAGTGATATCATAGCTGGATGTCTAAAAAAATGCAACCAGGTGTTAGTCTAGCTTGAAAAAAATCCTTAAGTTCAAAAAAGTGTGTAAAAGTCTTAAGGGATGAAAATATCGATGAGGGGTGAGTTTAGAAGGTTGATTATGATCGAACATCAAGTGATCTCATAGCTGGATGTCTAAAAAAATGCAACCAGGTGTTAGTCTAGCTTGAAAAAAATCCTTAAGTTCAAAAAAGTGTGTAAAAGTCTTAAGGGATGAAAATATCGATGAGGGGTGAGTTTCGAACGTTGATTATGATCGGACATCAAGTAATATCATAGCTGGATGTCTAAAAAAATGCAACCAGGTGTTAGTCTAGCTTGAAAAAAATCCTTAAGTTCAAAAAAGTGTGTAAAAGTCTTAAGGGATGAAAATATCGATGAGGGGTGAGTTTAGAAGATTGATTATGATCGGACATCAAGTGATATCATAGCTGGATGTCTAACAAAATGCAGCCAGTTGTTAGTCTAGCTTGAAAAAAATCCTTAAGTACAAAAAAGTGTGTAAAAGTCTTAAGGGATGAAAATATCGATGAGGGGTGAGTTTATTGGGTTGATTATGATCGGACATCAAGTAATATTATAGCTGGATGTCTAACAAAATGCAATCAGGTGTTAGTCTAGCTTGAAAAAAAACCTTTAGTTCAAAAAAGTATGTAAAAGACTTAAGGGATGAAAATATCGACGAGGGGTGAGTTTAGAGGGTTGATTATGATCGAACATCAAGTGATATCATAGCTGGATGTCTAAAAAAATGCAACCAGGTGTTAGTCTAGCTTGAAAAAAATCCTTAAGTTCAAAAAAGTGTGTAAAAGTCTTAAGGGATGAAAATATCGATGAGGGGTGAGTTTAGAAGGTTGATTATGATCGGACATCAAGTAATATCATAGCTGGATGTCTAAAAAAATGCAACCAGGTGTTAGTCTAGCTTGAAAAAAATCCTTAAGTTCAAAAAAGTGTGTAAAAGTCTTAAGGGATGAAAATATCGATGAGGGGTGAGTTTAGAAGGTTGATTATGATCGGACATCAAGTGATATCATAGCTGGATGTCTAACAAAATGCAACCAGTTGTTAGTCTAGCTTGAAAAAAATCCTTAAGTACAAAAAAGTGTGTAAAAGTCTTAAGGAATGAAAATATCGATGAGGGGTGAGTTTATTGGGTTGATTATGATCGGACATCAAGTAATATTATAGCTGGATGTCTAACAAAATGCAATCAGGTGTTAGTCTAGCTTGAAAAAAATCCTTTAGTTAAAAAAAGTATGTAAAAGTCTTAAGGGATGAAAATATCGACGAGGGGTGAGTTTAGAGGGTTGATTATGATCGAACATCAAGTGATATCATAGCTGGATGTCTAAAAAAATGCAACCAGGTGTTCGTCTAGCTTGAAAAAAATCCTTAAGTTCAAAAAAGTGTGTAAAAGTCTTAAGGGATGAAAATATCGACGAGGGGTGAGTTTAGAGGGTTGATTATGATCGAACATCAAGTGATATCATAGCTGGATGTCTAAAAAAATGCAACCAGGTGTTAGTCTAGCTTAAAAAAAATTCTTAAGTTCAAAAAAGTGTGTAAAAGTCTTAAGGGATGAAAATATCGATGAGGGGTGAGTTTAGAAGGTTGATTATGATCGGACATCAAGTGATATCATAGCTGGATGTCTGAAAAAATGCAACCAGGTGTTAGTCTAGCTTGAAAAAAATCCTTAAGTTCAAAAAAGTGTGTAAAAGTCTTAAGGGATGAAAATATCGATGAGGGGTGAGTTTCGAACGTTGATTATGATCGGACATCAAGTAATATCATAGCTGGATGTCTAAAAAAATGCAACCAGGTGTTAGTCTAGCTTGAAAAAAATCCTTAAGTTCAAAAAAGTGTGTAAAAGTCTTAAGGGATGAAAATATCGATGAGGGGTGAGTTTAGAAGATTGATTATGATCGGACATCAAGTGATATCATAGCTGGATGTCTAACAAAATGCAGCCAGTTGTTAGTCTAGCTTGAAAAAAATCCTTAAGTACAAAAAAGTGTGTAAAAGTCTTAAGGGATGAAAATACCGATGAGGGGTGAGTTTATTGGGTTGATTATGATCGGACATCAAGTAATATTATAGCTGGATGTCTAACAAAATGCAATCAGGTGTTAGTCTAGCTTGAAAAAAAACCTTTAGTTCAAAAAAGTATGTAAAAGACTTAAGGGATGAAAATATCGACGAGGGGTGAGTTTAGAGGGTTGATTATGATCGAACATCAAGTGATATCATAGCTGGATGTCTAAAAAAATGCAACCAGGTGTTAGTCTAGCTTGAAAAAAATCCTTAAGTTCAAAAAAGTGTGTAAAAGTCTTAAGGGATGAAAATATCGATGAGGGGTGAGTTTAGAAGGTTGATTATGATCGGACATCAAGTAATATCATAGCTGGATGTCTAAAAAAATGCAACCAGGTGTTAGTCTAGCTTGAAAAAAATCCTTAAGTTCAAAAAAGTGTGTAAAAGTCTTAAGGGATGAAAATATCGATGAGGGGTGAGTTTCGAACGTTGATTATGATCGGACATCAAGTAATATCATAGCTGGATGTCTAAAAAAATGCAACCAGGTGTTAGTCTAGCTTGAAAAAAATCCTTAAGTTCAAAAAAGTGTGTAAAAGTCTTAAGGGATGAAAATATCGATGAGGGGTGAGTTTAGAAGATTGATTATGATCGGACATCAAGTGATATCATAGCTGGATGTCTAACAAAATGCAGCCAGTTGTTAGTCTAGCTTGAAAAAAATCCTTAAGTACAAA
Source organism: Ganaspis brasiliensis (assembly GCA_037103525.1). Lineage (NCBI taxonomy): Eukaryota > Metazoa > Arthropoda > Insecta > Hymenoptera > Figitidae > Ganaspis > Ganaspis brasiliensis. Next base: position 1,637,249 of record JAZKLR010000283.1, on the reverse strand, counting down.
AAAGTGTGTAAAAGTCTTAAGGGATGAAAATATCGATGAGGGGTGAGTTTATTGGGTTGATTATGATCGGACATCAAGTAATATTATAGCTGGATGTCTAACAAAATGCAATCAGGTGTTAGTCTAGCTTGAAAAAAAACCTTTAGTTCAAAAAAGTATGTAAAAGACTTAAGGGATGAAAATATCGACGAGGGGTGAGTTTAGAGGGTTGATTATGATCGAACATCAAGTGATATCATAGCTGGATGTCTAAAAAAATGCAACCAGGTGTTAGTCTAGCTTGAAAAAAATCCTTAAGTTCAAAAAAGTGTGTAAAAGTCTTAAGGGATGAAAATATCGATGAGGGGTGAGTTTAGAAGGTTGATTGTGATCGGACATCAAGTAATATCATAGCTGGATGTCTAAAAAAATGCAACCAGGTGTTAGTCTAGCTTGAAAAAAATCCTTAAGTTCAAAAAAGTGTGTAAAAGTCTTAAGGGATGAAAATATCGATGAGGGGTGAGTTTAGAAGGTTGATTATGATCGGACATCAAGTGATATCATAGCTGGATGTCTAACAAAATGCAACCAGTTGTTAGTCTAGCTTGAAAAAAATCCTTAAGTACAAAAAAGTGTGTAAAAGTCTTAAGGAATGAAAATATCGATGAGGGGTGAGTTTATTGGGTTGATTATGATCGGACATCAAGTAATATTATAGCTGGATGTCTAACAAAATGCAATCAGGTGTTAGTCTAGCTTGAAAAAAATCCTTTAGTTAAAAAAAGTATGTAAAAGTCTTAAGGGATGAAAATATCGACGAGGGGTGAGTTTAGAGGGTTGATTATGATCGAACATCAAGTGATATCATAGCTGGATGTCTAAAAAAATGCAACCAGGTGTTCGTCTAGCTTGAAAAAAATCCTTAAGTTCAAAAAAGTGTGTAAAAGTCTTAAGGGATGAAAATATCGACGAGGGGTGAGTTTAGAGGGTTGATTATGATCGAACATCAAGTGATATCATAGCTGGATGTCTAAAAAAATGCAACCAGGTGTTAGTCTAGCTTAAAAAAAATCCTTAAGTTCAAAAAAGTGTGTAAAAGTCTTAAGGGATGAAAATATCGATGAGGGGTGAGTTTAGAAGGTTGATTATGATCGGACATCAAGTGATATCATAGCTGGATGTCTAAAAAAATGCAACCAGGTGTTAGTCTAGCTTGAAAAAAATCCTTAAGTTCAAAAAAGTGTGTAAAAGTCTTAAGGGATGAAAATATCGATGAGGGGTGAGTTTCGAACGTTGATTATGATCGGACATCAAGTAATATCATAGCTGGATGTCTAAAAAAATGCAACCAGGTGTTAGTCTAGCTTGAAAAAAATCCTTAAGTTCAAAAAAGTGTGTAAAAGTCTTAAGGGATGAAAATATCGATGAGGGGTGAGTTTAGAAGATTGATTATGATCGGACATCAAGTGATATCATAGCTGGATGTCTAACAAAATGCAGCCAGTTGTTAGTCTAGCTTGAAAAAAATCCTTAAGTACAAAAAAGTGTGTAAAAGTCTTAAGGGATGAAAATATCGATGAGGGGTGAGTTTATTGGGTTGATTATGATCGGACATCAAGTAATATTATAGCTGGATGTCTAACAAAATGCAATCAGGTGTTAGTCTAGCTTGAAAAAAAACCTTTAGTTCAAAAAAGTATGTAAAAGACTTAAGGGATGAAAATATCGACGAGGGGTGAGTTTAGAGGGTTGATTATGATCGAACATCAAGTGATATCATAGCTGGATGTCTAAAAAAATGCAACCAGGTGTTAGTCTAGCTTGAAAAAAATCCTTAAGTTCAAAAAAGTGTGTAAAAGTCTTAAGGGATGAAAATATCGATGAGGGGTGAGTTTAGAAGGTTGATTATGATCGGACATCAAGTAATATCATAGCTGGATGTCTAAAAAAATGCAACCAGGTGTTAGTCTAGCTTGAAAAAAATCCTTAAGTTCAAAAAAGTGTGTAAAAGTCTTAAGGGATGAAAATATCGATGAGTTGTGAGTTTAGAAGGTTGATTATGATCGGACATCAAGTGATATCATAGCTGGATGTCTAAAAAAATGCAACCAGGTGTTAGTCTAGCTTGAAAAAAATCCTTAAGTACAAAAAAGTGTGTAAAAGTCTTAAGGAATGAAAATATCGACGAGGGGTGAGTTTAGAGGGTTGATTATGATCGAACATCAAGTGATATCATAGCTGGATGTCTAAAAAAATGCAACCAGGTGTTAGTCTAGCTTAAAAAAAATCCTTAAGTTCAAAAAAGTGTGTAAAAGTCTTAAGGGATGAAAATATCGATGAGGGGTGAGTTTAGAAGGTTGATTATGATCGGACATCAAGTGATATCATAGCTGGATGTCTTGCAAAATGCAACCAGGTGTTACTCTAGCTTGAAAAAAATCCTTAAGTTCAAAAAAGTGTGTAAAAGTCTTAAGGGATGAAAATATCGATGAGGGGTGAGTTTATTGGGTTGATTATGATCGGACATCAAGTAATATCATAGATGGATGTCTAACAAAATGCAACCAGGTGTTAGTCTAGCTTGAAAAAAATCCTTGAAAAAAAAGTTTGTAAAAGTCTTAAGGGATGAAAATATAGACGAGGGGTAAGTTTAGAGGGTTGATCAAGATTAGACATCAAGTGATATCATTGCTGAATGTCTAACAAAATGCAACCAGGTGTTAGTCTAGGTTGAAAAAAATCCTTGAAATAAAAGTTTGTAAAAGTCTTAAGGGATGAAAATATAGACGAGGGGTAAGTTTAGAGGGTTGATCAAGATTAGACATCAAGTGATATCATTGCTGAATGTCTAACAAAATGCAACCAGGTGTTAGTCTAGGTTGAAAAAAATCCTTAAGTTCAAAAAAGTGTGTAAAAGTCTTAAGGGATGAAAATATCGACGAGGGGTGAGTTTAGAGGGTTGATTATGATCGAACATCAAGTGATATCATAGCTGGATGTCTAAAAAAATGCAACCAGGTGTTAGTCTAGCTTGAAAAAAATCCTTTAGTTCAAAACAGTGTGTAAAAGTCTTAAGGGATGAAAATATCGATGATCGGTGAGTTTAGAGGGTTGATTATGATCGGACATCAAGTGATATCATAGCTGGATGTCTAACAAAATGCAATCAGCTGTTAGTCTAGCTTGAAAAAAATCCTTAAGTTCAAAAAAGTGTGTAAAAGTCTTAAGGGATGAAAATATCGACGAGGGGTGAGTTTAGAGGGTTGATTATGATCGAACATCAAGTGATATCATAGCTGGATGTCTAAAAAAATGCAACCAGGTGTTAGTCTAGCTTGAAAAAAATCCTTGAAATAAAAGTTTGTAAAAGTCTTAAGGGATGAAAATATAGACGAGGGGTAAGTTTAGAGGGTTGATCAAGATTAGACATCAAGTGATATCATTGCTGAATGTCTAACAAAATGCAACCAGGTGTTAGTCTAGGTTGAAAAAAATCCTTAAGTTCAAAAAAGTGTGTAAAAGTCTTAAGGGATGAAAATATCGACGAGGGGTGAGTTTAGAGGGTTGATTATGATCGAACATCAAGTGATATCATAGCTGGATGTCTAAAAAAATGCAACCAGGTGTTAGTCTAGCTTGAAAAAAATCCTTTAGTTAAAAAAAGTATGTAAAAGTCTTAAGGGATGAAAATATCGACGAGGGGTGAGTTTAGAGGGTTGATTATGATCGAACATCAAGTGATATCATAGCTGGATGTCTAAAAAAATGCAACCAGGTGTTCGTCTAGCTTGAAAAAAATCCTTAAGTTCAAAAAAGTGTGTAAAAGTCTTAAGGGATGAAAATATCGACGAGGGGTGAGTTTAGAGGGTTGATTATGATCGAACATCAAGTGATATCATAGCTGGATGTCTAAAAAAATGCAACCAGGTGTTAGTCTAGCTTAAAAAAAATTCTTAAGTTCAAAAAAGTGTGTAAAAGTCTTAAGGGATGAAAATATCGATGAGGGGTGAGTTTAGAAGGTTGATTATGATCGGACATCAAGTGATATCATAGCTGGATGTCTGAAAAAATGCAACCAGGTGTTAGTCTAGCTTGAAAAAAATCCTTAAGTTCAAAAAAGTGTGTAAAAGTCTTAAGGGATGAAAATATCGATGAGGGGTGAGTTTCGAACGTTGATTATGATCGGACATCAAGTAATATCATAGCTGGATGTCTAAAAAAATGCAACCAGGTGTTAGTCTAGCTTGAAAAAAATCCTTAAGTTCAAAAAAGTGTGTAAAAGTCTTAAGGGATGAAAATATCGATGAGGGGTGAGTTTAGAAGATTGATTATGATCGGACATCAAGTGATATCATAGCTGGATGTCTAACAAAATGCAGCCAGTTGTTAGTCTAGCTTGAAAAAAATCCTTAAGTACAAAAAAGTGTGTAAAAGTCTTAAGGGATGAAAATACCGATGAGGGGTGAGTTTATTGGGTTGATTATGATCGGACATCAAGTAATATTATAGCTGGATGTCTAACAAAATGCAATCAGGTGTTAGTCTAGCTTGAAAAAAAACCTTTAGTTCAAAAAAGTATGTAAAAGACTTAAGGGATGAAAATATCGACGAGGGGTGAGTTTAGAGGGTTGATTATGATCGAACATCAAGTGATATCATAGCTGGATGTCTAAAAAAATGCAACCAGGTGTTAGTCTAGCTTGAAAAAAATCCTTAAGTTCAAAAAAGTGTGTAAAAGTCTTAAGGGATGAAAATATCGATGAGGGGTGAGTTTAGAAGGTTGATTATGATCGGACATCAAGTAATATCATAGCTGGATGTCTAAAAAAATGCAACCAGGTGTTAGTCTAGCTTGAAAAAAATCCTTAAGTTCAAAAAAGTGTGTAAAAGTCTTAAGGGATGAAAATATCGATGAGGGGTGAGTTTCGAACGTTGATTATGATCGGACATCAAGTAATATCATAGCTGGATGTCTAAAAAAATGCAACCAGGTGTTAGTCTAGCTTGAAAAAAATCCTTAAGTTCAAAAAAGTGTGTAAAAGTCTTAAGGGATGAAAATATCGATGAGGGGTGAGTTTAGAAGATTGATTATGATCGGACATCAAGTGATATCATAGCTGGATGTCTAACAAAATGCAGCCAGTTGTTAGTCTAGCTTGAAAAAAATCCTTAAGTACAAAAAAGTGTGTAAAAGTCTTAAGGGATGAAAATATCGATGAGGGGTGAGTTTATTGGGTTGATTATGATCGGACATCAAGTAATATTATAGCTGGATGTCTAACAAAATGCAATCAGGTGTTAGTCTAGCTTGAAAAAAAACCTTTAGTTCAAAAAAGTATGTAAAAGACTTAAGGGATGAAAATATCGACGAGGGGTGAGTTTAGAGGGTTGATTATGATCGAACATCAAGTGATATCATAGCTGGATGTCTAAAAAAATGCAACCAGGTGTTAGTCTAGCTTGAAAAAAATCCTTAAGTTCAAAAAAGTGTGTAAAAGTCTTAAGGGATGAAAATATCGATGAGGGGTGAGTTTAGAAGGTTGATTGTGATCGGACATCAAGTAATATCATAGCTGGATGTCTAAAAAAATGCAACCAGGTGTTAGTCTAGCTTGAAAAAAATCCTTAAGTTCAAAAAAGTGTGTAAAAGTCTTAAGGGATGAAAATATCGATGAGGGGTGAGTTTAGAAGGTTGATTATGATCGGACATCAAGTGATATCATAGCTGGATGTCTAACAAAATGCAACCAGTTGTTAGTCTAGCTTGAAAAAAATCCTTAAGTACAAAAAAGTGTGTAAAAGTCTTAAGGAATGAAAATATCGATGAGGGGTGAGTTTATTGGGTTGATTATGATCGGACATCAAGTAATATTATAGCTGGATGTCTAACAAAATGCAATCAGGTGTTAGTCTAGCTTGAAAAAAATCCTTTAGTTAAAAAAAGTATGTAAAAGTCTTAAGGGATGAAAATATCGACGAGGGGTGAGTTTAGAGGGTTGATTATGATCGAACATCAAGTGATATCATAGCTGGATGTCTAAAAAAATGCAACCAGGTGTTCGTCTAGCTTGAAAAAAATCCTTAAGTTCAAAAAAGTGTGTAAAAGTCTTAAGGGATGAAAATATCGACGAGGGGTGAGTTTAGAGGGTTGATTATGATCGAACATCAAGTGATATCATAGCTGGATGTCTAAAAAAATGCAACCAGGTGTTAGTCTAGCTTAAAAAAAATCCTTAAGTTCAAAAAAGTGTGTAAAAGTCTTAAGGGATGAAAATATCGATGAGGGGTGAGTTTAGAAGGTTGATTATGATCGGACATCAAGTGATATCATAGCTGGATGTCTAAAAAAATGCAACCAGGTGTTAGTCTAGCTTGAAAAAAATCCTTAAGTTCAAAAAAGTGTGTAAAAGTCTTAAGGGATGAAAATATCGATGAGGGGTGAGTTTCGAACGTTGATTATGATCGGACATCAAGTAATATCATAGCTGGATGTCTAAAAAAATGCAACCAGGTGTTAGTCTAGCTTGAAAAAAATCCTTAAGTTCAAAAAAGTGTGTAAAAGTCTTAAGGGATGAAAATATCGATGAGGGGTGAGTTTAGAAGATTGATTATGATCGGACATCAAGTGATATCATAGCTGGATGTCTAACAAAATGCAGCCAGTTGTTAGTCTAGCTTGAAAAAAATCCTTAAGTACAAAAAAGTGTGTAAAAGTCTTAAGGGATGAAAATATCGATGAGGGGTGAGTTTATTGGGTTGATTATGATCGGACATCAAGTAATATTATAGCTGGATGTCTAACAAAATGCAATCAGGTGTTAGTCTAGCTTGAAAAAAAACCTTTAGTTCAAAAAAGTATGTAAAAGACTTAAGGGATGAAAATATCGACGAGGGGTGAGTTTAGAGGGTTGATTATGATCGAACATCAAGTGATATCATAGCTGGATGTCTAAAAAAATGCAACCAGGTGTTAGTCTAGCTTGAAAAAAATCCTTAAGTTCAAAAAAGTGTGTAAAAGTCTTAAGGGATGAAAATATCGATGAGGGGTGAGTTTAGAAGGTTGATTATGATCGGACATCAAGTAATATCATAGCTGGATGTCTAAAAAAATGCAACCAGGTGTTAGTCTAGCTTGAAAAAAATCCTTAAGTTCAAAAAAGTGTGTAAAAGTCTTAAGGGATGAAAATATCGATGAGTTGTGAGTTTAGAAGGTTGATTATGATCGGACATCAAGTGATATCATAGCTGGATGTCTAACAAAATGCAACCAGTTGTTAGTCTAGCTTGAAAAAAATCCTTAAGTACAAAAAAGTGTGTAAAAGTCTTAAGGAATGAAAATATCGATGAGGGGTGAGTTTATTGGGTTGATTATGATCGGACATCAAGTAATATTATAGCTGGATGTCTAACAAAATGCAATCAGGTGTTAGTCTAGCTTGAAAAAAATCCTTTAGTTAAAAAAAGTATGTAAAAGTCTTAAGGGATGAAAATATCGACGAGGGGTGAGTTTAGAGGGTTGATTATGATCGAACATCAAGTGATATCATAGCTGGATGTCTAAAAAAATGCAACCAGGTGTTCGTCTAGCTTGAAAAAAATCCTTAAGTTCAAAAAAGTGTGTAAAAGTCTTAAGGGATGAAAATATCGACGAGGGGTGAGTTTAGAGGGTTGATTATGATCGAACATCAAGTGATATCATAGCTGGATGTCTAAAAAAATGCAACCAGGTGTTAGTCTAGCTTAAAAAAAATCCTTAAGTTCAAAAAAGTGTGTAAAAGTCTTAAGGGATGAAAATATCGATGAGGGGTGAGTTTAGAAGGTTGATTATGATCGGACATCAAGTGATATCATAGCTGGATGTCTTGCAAAATGCAACCAGGTGTTACTCTAGCTTGAAAAAAATCCTTAAGTTCAAAAAAGTGTGTAAAAGTCTTAAGGGATGAAAATATCGATGAGGGGTGAGTTTATTGGGTTGATTATGATCGGACATCAAGTAATATCATAGATGGATGTCTAACAAAATGCAACCAGGTGTTAGTCTAGCTTGAAAAAAATCCTTGAAAAAAAAGTTTGTAAAAGTCTTAAGGGATGAAAATATAGACGAGGGGTAAGTTTAGAGGGTTGATCAAGATTAGACATCAAGTGATATCATTGCTGAATGTCTAACAAAATGCAACCAGGTGTTAGTCTAGGTTGAAAAAAATCCTTGAAATAAAAGTTTGTAAAAGTCTTAAGGGATGAAAATATAGACGAGGGGTAAGTTTAGAGGGTTGATCAAGATTAGACATCAAGTGATATCATTGCTGAATGTCTAACAAAATGCAACCAGGTGTTAGTCTAGGTTGAAAAAAATCCTTAAGTTCAAAAAAGTGTGTAAAAGTCTTAAGGGATGAAAATATCGACGAGGGGTGAGTTTAGAGGGTTGATTATGATCGAACATCAAGTGATATCATAGCTGGATGTCTAAAAAAATGCAACCAGGTGTTAGTCTAGCTTGAAAAAAATCCTTTAGTTCAAAACAGTGTGTAAAAGTCTTAAGGGATGAAAATATCGATGATCGGTGAGTTTAGAGGGTTGATTATGATCGGACATCAAGTGATATCATAGCTGGATGTCTAACAAAATGCAATCAGCTGTTAGTCTAGCTTGAAAAAAATCCTTAAGTTCAAAAAAGTGTGTAAAAGTCTTAAGGGATGAAAATATCGACGAGGGGTGAGTTTAGAGGGTTGATTATGATCGAACATCAAGTGATATCATAGCTGGATGTCTAAAAAAATGCAACCAGGTGTTAGTCTAGCTTGAAAAAAATCCTTGAAATAAAAGTTTGTAAAAGTCTTAAGGGATGAAAATATAGACGAGGGGTAAGTTTAGAGGGTTGATCAAGATTAGACATCAAGTGATATCATTGCTGAATGTCTAACAAAATGCAACCAGGTGTTAGTCTAGGTTGAAAAAAATCCTTAAGTTCAAAAAAGTGTGTAAAAGTCTTAAGGGATGAAAATATCGATGAGGGGTGAGATTAGAGGGTTGATTATGATCGGACATCAAGTGATATCATAGCTGGATGACTAACAAAATGCAACCAGGTGTTAGTCTAGCTTAAAAAAAATCCTTTAGTTTACAAAAGTGTGTAACAGTCTTAAAGGATAAAAATATCGATGAGGGGTGAGTTTAGAGGGTTGATTATGATCGGACATCAAGTGATATCATAGTTGTATGTCTAACAAAATGCAATCAGCTGTTAGTCTAGCTTGAAAAAAATCCTTTAGTTTAAAAAAGTGTGTAAAAGTCTTAAGGGATGAAAATATCGATGAGGGGTGAGTTAAGAGGGTTGATTATGATCGGACATCAAGTGATATCATAGCTGGATGTCTAACAAAATGCAACCAGGTGTTAGTCTAGCTTGAAAAAAATCCTTAAGTTCAAAAAAGTGTGTAAAAGTCTTAAGGGATGAAAATATCGACGAGGGGTGAGTTTAGAGGGTTGATTATGATCGGACATCAAGTGATATCATAGCTGGATGTCTAACAAAAAGCAAGCAGGTGTTACTCTAGCTTGAAAAAAATCCTTTAGTTTAAAAAAGTGTGTAAAAGTCTTAAGGGATGAAAATATCGATGAGGGGTGAGTTTAGAGGGTTGATTATGATCGGACATCAAGTGATATCATAGCTGGATGACTAACAAAATGCAACCAGGTGTTAGTCTAGCTTAAAAAAAATCCTTTAGTTTAAAAAAGTGTGTAAAAGTCTTAAGGGATGAAAATATCGATAAGGGGTGAGATTAGAGGGTTGATTATGATCGGACATCAAGTGATATCATAGCTGGATGTCTTGCAAAATGCAACCAGGTGTTACTCTAGCTTGAAAAAAATCCTTAAGTTCAAAAAAGTGTGTAAAAGTCTTAAGGGATGAAAATATCGATGAGGGGTGAGTTTATTGGGTTGATTATGATCGGACTTCAAGTAATATCATAGATGGATGTCAAACAAAATGCAACCAGGTGTTAGTCTAGCTTGAATAAAATCCTTGAAAAAAAAGTTTGTAAAAGTCTTAAGGGATGAAAATATCGATGAAAGGTGAGTTTAGAGGGTTGATTATGATCGGACATCAAGTGATATCATAGCTTAATGTCTAACAAAATGCAACCAGGTGTTAGTCTAGGTTGAAAAAAATCCTTAAGTTCAAAAAAGTGTGTAAAAGTCTTAAGGGATGAAAATATCGATGAGGGGTGAGATTAGAGGGTTGATTATGATCGGACATCAAGTGATATCATAGCTGGATGTCTAACAAAATGCAACCAGGTGTTAGTCTAGCTTGAAAAAAATCCTTGAAAAAAAAGTGTGTAAAAGTCTTAAGGGATGAAAATATCGATAAGGGGTGAGATTAGAGGGTTGATTATGATCGGACATCAAGTGATATCATAGCTGGATGTCTTGCAAAATGCAACCAGGTGTTACTCTAGCTTGAAAAAAATCCTTAAGTTCAAAAAAGTGTGTAAAAGTCTTAAGGGATGAAAATATCGATGAGGGGTGAGTTTATTGGGTTGATTATGATCGGACATCAAGTGATATTATAGCTGGATGTCTAACAAAATGCAACCAGGTGTTAGTCTAGCTTGAAGAAAATCCTTTAGTTTAAAAAAGTGTGTAAAAGTCTCTAAGGGATGAAAATATCGATGAGGGGTGAGTTTAGAGGGTTGATTATAATCGGACATCAAGTGATATCATAGCTGGATGTCTAACAAAATGCAACCAGGTGTAAGTCTAGCTTGAAAAAAATCCTTAAGTTCAAAAAAGTGTGTAAAAGTCTTAAGGGATGAAAATATCGATGAGGGGTGAGTTTAGAAGGTTGATTATGATCGGACATCAAGTGATATCATAGCTGGATGTCTAACAAAATGCAACCAGTTGTTAGTCTAGCTTGAAAAAATCCTTAAGTACAAAAAAGTGTGTAAAAGTCTTAAGGAATGAAAATATCGATGAGGGGTGAGTTTATTGGGTTGATTATGATCGGACATCAAGTAATATTATAGCTGGATGTCTAACAAAATGCAATCAGGTGTTAGTCTAGCTTGAAAAAAATCCTTTAGTTAAAAAAAGTATGTAAAAGTCTTAAGGGATGAAAATATCGACGAGGGGTGAGTTTAGAGGGTTGATTATGATCGAACATCAAGTGATATCATAGCTGGATGTCTAAAAAAATGCAACCAGGTGTTCGTCTAGCTTGAAAAAAATCCTTAAGTTCAAAAAAGTGTGTAAAAGTCTTAAGGGATGAAAATATCGACGAGGGGTGAGTTTAGAGGGTTGATTATGATCGAACATCAAGTGATATCATAGCTGGATGTCTAAAAAAATGCAACCAGGTGTTAGTCTAGCTTAAAAAAAATCCTTAAGTTCAAAAAAGTGTGTAAAAGTCTTAAGGGATGAAAATATCGATGAGGGGTGAGTTTAGAAGGTTGATTATGATCGGACATCAAGTGATATCATAGCTGGATGTCTTGCAAAATGCAACCAGGTGTTACTCTAGCTTGAAAAAAATCCTTAAGTTCAAAAAAGTGTGTAAAAGTCTTAAGGGATGAAAATATCGATGAGGGGTGAGTTTATTGGGTTGATTATGATCGGACATCAAGTAATATCATAGATGGATGTCTAACAAAATGCAACCAGGTGTTAGTCTAGCTTGAAAAAAATCCTTGAAAAAAAAGTTTGTAAAAGTCTTAAGGGATGAAAATATAGACGAGGGGTAAGTTTAGAGGGTTGATCAAGATTAGACATCAAGTGATATCATTGCTGAATGTCTAACAAAATGCAACCAGGTGTTAGTCTAGGTTGAAAAAAATCCTTAAGTTCAAAAAAGTGTGTAAAAGTCTTAAGGGATGAAAATATCGATGAGGGGTGAGTTTAGAAGGTTGATTATGATCGGACATCAAGTGATATCATAGCTGGATGTCTAACAAAATGCAACCAGTTGTTAGTCTAGCTTGAAAAAAATCCTTAAGTACAAAAAAGTGTGTAAAAGTCTTAAGGGATGAAAATATCGATGAGGGGTGAGTTTATTGGGTTGATTATGATCGGACATCAAGTAATATTATAGCTGGATGTCTAACAAAATGCAATCAGGTGTTAGTCTAGCTTGAAAAAAATCCTTTAGTTAAAAAAAGTATGTAAAAGTCTTAAGGGATGAAAATATCGACGAGGGGTGAGTTTAGAGGGTTGATTATGATCGAACATCAAGTGATATCATAGCTGGATGTCTAAAAAAATGCAACCAGGTGTTCGTCTAGCTTGAAAAAAATCCTTAAGTTCAAAAAAGTGTGTAAAAGTCTTAAGGGATGAAAATATCGACGAGGGGTGAGTTTAGAGGGTTGATTATGATCGAACATCAAGTGATATCATAGCTGGATGTCTAAAAAAATGCAACCAGGTGTTAGTCTAGCTTGAAAAAAATCCTTAAGTTCAAAAAAGTGTGTAAAAGTCTTAAGGGATGAAAATATCGATGAGGGGTGAGTTTATTGGGTTGATTATGATCGGACATCAAGTAATATCATAGATGGATGTCTAACAAAATGCAACCAGGTGTTAGTCTAGCTTGAAAAAAATCCTTGAAAAAAAAGTTTGTAAAAGTCTTAAGGGATGAAAATATAGACGAGGGGTAAGTTTAGAGGGTTGATCAAGATTAGACATCAAGTGATATCATTGCTGAATGTCTAACAAAATGCAACCAGGTGTTAGTCTAGGTTGAAAAAAATCCTTAAGTTCAAAAAAGTGTGTAAAAGTCTTAAGGGATGAAAATATCGATGAGGGGTGAGATTAGAGGGTTGATTATGATCGGACATCAAGTGATATCATAGCTGGATGACTAACAAAATGCAACCAGGTGTTAGTCTAGCTTGAAAAAAATCCTTTAGTTTACAAAAGTGTGTAAAAGTCTTAAAGGATAAAAATATCGATGAGGGGTGAGTTTAGAGGGTTGATTATGATCGGACATCAAGTGATATCATAGTTGTATGTCTAACAAATTGCAATCAGCTGTTAGTCTAGCTTGAAAAAAATCCTTTAGTTTAAAAAAGTGTGTAAAAGTCTTAAGGGATGAAAATATCGATGAGGGGTGAGTTAAGAGGGTTGATTATGATCGGACATCAAGTGATATCATAGCTGGATGTCTAACAAAATGCAACCAGGTGTTAGTCTAGCTTGAAAAAAATCCTTAAGTTCAAAAAAGTGTGTAAAAGTCTTAAGGGATGAAAATATCGACGAGGGGTGAGTTTAGAGGGTTGATTATGATCGGACATCAAGTGATATCATAGCTGGATGTCTAACAAAAAGCAAGCAGGTGTTACTCTAGCTTGAAAAAAATCCTTTAGTTTAAAAAAGTGTGTAAAAGTCTTAAGGGATGAAAATATCGATGAGGGGTGAGTTTAGAGGGTTGATTATGATCGGACATCAAGTGATATCATAGCTGGATGACTAACAAAATGCAACCAGGTGTTAGTCTAGCTTAAAAAAAATCCCTTAGTTTAAAAAAGTGTGTAAAAGTCTTAAGGGATGAAAATATCGATAAGGGGTGAGATTAGAGGGTTGATTATGATCGGACATCAAGTGATATCATAGCTGGATGTCTTGCAAAATGCAACCAGGTGTTACTTTAGCTTGAAAAAAATCCTTAAGTTCAAAAAAGTGTGTAAAAGTCTTAAGGGATGAAAATATCGATGAGGGGTGAGTTTATTGGGTTGATTATGATCGGACTTCAAGTAATATCATAGATGGATGTCTAACAAAATGCAACCAGGTGTTAGTCTAGCTTGAAAAAAATCCTTGAAAAAAAAGTTTGTAAAAGTCTTAAGGGATGAAAATATCGATGAAAGGTGAGTTAAGAGGGTTGATTATGATCGGACATCAAGTGATATCATAGCTTAATGTCTAACAAAATGCAACCAGGTGTTAGTCTAGCTTAAAAAAAATCCTTAAGTTCAAAAAAGTGTGTAAAAGTCTTAAGGGATGAAAATATCGATGAGGGGTGAGTTTATTGGGTTGATTATGATCGGACATCAAGTGATATCATAGCTGGATGTCTAACAAAATGCAACCAGGTGTTAGTCTAGCTTGAGAAAAATCCTTGAAAAAAAAGTGTGTAAAAGTCTTAAGGGATGAAAATATCGATAAGGGGTGAGATTAGAGGGTTGATTATGATCGGACATCAAGTGATATCATAGCTGGATGTCTTGCAAAATGCAACCAGGTGTTACTCTAGCTTGAAAAAAATCCTTAAGTTCAAAAAAGTGTGTAAAAGTCTTAAGGGATGAAAATATCGATGAGGGGTGAGTTTATTGGGTTGATTATGATCGGACATCAAGTGATATTATAGCTGGATGTCTAACAAAATGCAACCAGGTGTTAGTCTAGCTTGAAGAAAATCCTTTAGTTTAAAAAAGTGTGTAAAAGTCTTAAGGGATGAAAATATCGATGAGGGGTGAGTTTAGAGGGTTGATTATGATCGGACATCAAGTGATATCATAGCTGGATGTCTAACAAATTGCAACCAGGTGTAAGTCTAGCTTGAAAAAAATCCTTAAGTTCAAAAAAGTGTGTAAAAGTCTTAAGGGATGAAAATATCGATAAGGGGTGAGTTTAGAGGGTTGATTATGATCGGACATCAAGTGATATCATAGCTGGATGTCTAGCAAAATGCAACCAGGTGTTACTCTAGCTTGAAAAAAATCCTTTAGTTTAAAAAAGTGTGTAAAAGTCTTAAGGGATGAAAATATCGATGAGGGGTAAGTTTATTGGGTTGATTATGATCGGACATCAAGTAATATTATAGCTGGATGTCTAACAAAATGCAATCAGGTGTTACTCTAGCTTGAAAAAAATCCTTTAGTTCAAAAAAGTATGTAAAAGTCTTAAGGGATGAAAATATCGACGAGGGGTGAGTTTAGAGGGTTGATTATGATTGAACATCAAGTGATATCATAGCTGGATGTCTAAAACAATGCAACCAGGTGTTAGTCTAGCTTGAAAAAAATCCTTAAGTTCAAAAAAGTGTGTAAAAGTCTTAAGGGATGAAAATATCGATGAGGGGTGAGTTTAGAAGGTTGATTATGATCGGACATCAAGTAATATCATAGCTGGATGTCTAACAAAATGCAACCAGGTGTTAGTCTAGCTTGAAAAAAATCCTTGAAAAAAAAGTTTGTAAAAGTCTTAAGGGATGAAAATATCGATGAAAGGTGAGTTTAGAGGGTTGATTATGATCGGACATCAAGTGATATCATAGCTTAATGTCTAACAAAATGCAACCAGGTGTTAGTCTAGCTTAAAAAAAATCCTTAAGTTCAAAAAAGTGTGTAAAAGTCTTAAGGGATGAAAATATCGATGAGGGGTGAGTTTATTGGGTTGATTATGATCGGACATCAAGTGATATCATAGCTGGATGTCTAACAAAATGCAACCAGGTGTTAGTCTAGCTTGAGAAAAATCCTTGAAAAAAAAGTGTGTAAAAGTCTTAAGGGATGAAAATATCGATAAGGGGTGAGATTAGAGGGTTGATTATGATCGGACATCA
This sequence comes from Ganaspis brasiliensis, assembly GCA_037103525.1. Lineage (NCBI taxonomy): Eukaryota > Metazoa > Arthropoda > Insecta > Hymenoptera > Figitidae > Ganaspis > Ganaspis brasiliensis. The sequence goes on along the minus strand of JAZKLR010000283.1, from coordinate 1,621,711 downwards.
AGTGATATCATAGCTGGATGTCTTGCAAAATGCAACCAGGTGTTACTCTAGCTTGAAAAAAATCCTTAAGTTCAAAAAAGTGTGTAAAAGTCTTAAGGGATGAAAATATCGATGAGGGGTGAGTTAAGAGGGTTGATCTTGATCGGACATCAAGTAATATCATAGCTGGATGTCAAACAAAATGCAACCAGGTGTTACTCTAGCTTGAAAAAAATCCTTTAGTTTAAAAAAGTGTGTAAAAGTCTTAAGGGATGAAAATATCGATGAGGGGTGAGTTTATTAGGTTGATTATGATCGGACATCAAGTAATATTATAGCTGGATGTCTAACAAAATGCAACCAGGTGTTAGTCTAGCTTGAAGAAAATCCTTTAGTTTAAAAAAGTGTGTAAAAGTCTTAAGGGATGAAAATATCGATGAGGGGTGAGTTTAGAGGGTTGATTATGATCGGACATCAAGTGATATCATAGCTGGATGTCTAACAAATTGCAACCAGGTGTAAGTCTAGCTTGAAAAAAATCCTTAAGTTCAAAAAAGTGTGTAAAAGTCTTAAGGGATGAAAATATCGATAAGGGGTGAGTTTAGAGGGTTGATTATGATCGGACATCAAGTGATATCATAGCTGGATGTCTAGCAAAATGCAACCAGGTGTTACTCTAGCTTGAAAAAAATCCTTTAGTTTAAAAAAGTGTGTAAAAGTCTTAAGGGATGAAAATATCGATGAGGGGTGAGTTTAGAGGGTTGATTATGATCGGACATCAAGTGATATCATAGCTGGATGTCTAACAAAATGCAACCAGGTGTAAGTCTAGCTCGAAAAAAATCCTTAAGTACAAAAAAGTGTGTAAATGTCTTAAGGGATGAAAATATAGACGAGGGGTAAGTTTAGAGGGTTGATCAAGATTAGACATCGAGTGATATCATTGCTGGATGTCTAACAAAATGCAACCAGGTGTTAGTCTAGCTTGAAAAAAATCCTTTAGTTTAAAAAAGTGTGTAAAAGTCTTAAGGGATGAAAATATCGATGAGGGGTGAGTTTATTGGGTTGATTATGATCGGACATCAAGTGATATCATAGATGGATGTCTAACAAAATGCAACCAGTTGTTAGTCTAGCTTGAAAAAAATCCTTTAGTTCAAAAAAGTGTGTAAAAGTCTTAAGGGATGAAAATATCGACGAGGGGTGAGTTTAGAGGGTTGATTATGATCTGACATCAAGTGATATCATAGCTGGATGTCTAACAAAATGCAACCAGGTTTTAGTCTAGCTTCAAAAAAATCCTTTAGTTTAAAAAAGTGTGTAAAAGTCTTGAAGGATGAAAATATCGATGAGGGGTGAGTTTATTGGGTTGATTATGATCGGACAACAAGTAATATTATAGCTGGATGTCTAACAAAATGCAACCAGGTGTTAGTCTAGCTTGAAAAAAATCCTTTAGTTTAAAAAAGTGTGTAAAAGTCTTAAGGGATGAAAATATCGATGAGGGGTGAGTTTAGAGGGTTGATTATGATCGAACATCAAGTGATATCATAGCTGGATGTCTAACAAAATGCAACCAGGTGTTAGTCTAGCTTGAAAAAAATCCTTTAGTTTAAAAAAGTGTGTAAAAGTCTTAAGGGATGAAAATATCGATGAGGGGTGAGTTTATTGGGTTGATTATAATCGGACATCAAGTGATATCATAGATGGATGTCTAACAAAATGCAACCAGGTGTTAGTCTAGCTTGAAAAAAATCCTTTAGTTCAAAAAAGTGTGTAAAAGTCTTAAGGGATGAAAATATCGACGAGGGGTGAGTTTAGAGGGTTGATTATGATCTGACATCAAGTGATATCATAGCTGGATGTCTAACAAAATGCAACCAGGTTTTAGTCTAGCTTAAAAAAAATCCTTTAGTTTAAAAAAGTGTGTAAAAGTCTTGAAAGATGAAAATATCGATGAGGGGTGAGTTTATTGGGTTGATTATGATCGGACAACAAGTAATATTATAGCTGGATGTCTAACAAAATGCAGCCAGGTGTTAGTCTAGCTTGAAAAAAATCCTTTAGTTAAAAAAAGTGTGTAAAAGTCTTAAGGGATGAAAATATCGATGAGGGGTGAGTTTAGAGGGTTGATTATGATCGGACATCAAGTGATATCATAGCTGGATGTCTAACAAAATGCAACCAGGTGTTAGTCTAGCTTGAAAAAAATCCTTTAGCTTAAAAAATTGTGTAAAAGTCTTAAGGGATGAAAATATCGACGAGGGGTGAGTTCAGAGGGTTGATTATGATCGGACATCAAGTGATATCATTGCTGGATGTCTAACAAAATGCAACCAGGTGTTAGTCTAGCTCGAAAAAAATCCTTAAGTACAAAAAAGTGTGTAAAAGTCTTAAGGGATGAAAATATAGACGAGGGGTAAGTTTAGAGGGTTGATCAAGATTAGACATCAAGTGATATCATTGCTGGATGTCTAACAAAATGCAACCAGGTGTTAGTCTAGGTTGAAAAAAATCCTTAAGTTCAAAAAAGTGTGAAAAGTCTTAAGGGATGAAAATATCGATGAAAGGTGAGTTTAGAGGGTTGATTATGATCGGACATCAAGTGATATTATAGCTGGATGACTAACAAAATGCAACGAGGTGTTAGTCTAGTTAAAAAAAAATCCTTTAGTTTAAAAAAGTGTGTAAAAGTCTTAAGGGATGAAAATATCGATAAGGGGTGAGTTTAGAGGGTTGATTATGATCGGACATCAAGTGATATCATAGCTGGATGTCTAGCAAAATGCAACCAGGTGTTAGTCTAGCTTAAAAAAAAATCCTTTAGTTTAAAAAAGTGTGTAAAAGTCTTAAGGGATGAAAATATCGATAAAAGGGGAGTTTAGAGGGTTGATTATGATCGGACATTAAGTGATATCATAGCTGAATGTCTAACAAAATGCAACCAGGTGTTAGTCTAGCTTGAAAAAAATCCTTTAGCTTAAAAAAGTGTGTAAAAGTCTTGAGGGATGAAAATATCGATGAGGGGTGAGTTTAGAGGGTTGATTATGATCAGACATCAAGTGATATCATAGCTGGATGTCTAACAAAATACAACCAGGTGTTAGTCTAGCTTGAAAAAAATCCTTTAGTTTAAAAAAGAGTGTAAAAGTCTTAAGGGATGAAAATATCGATGAAAGGTGAGTTTAGAGGGTTGATTATGATCGAACATCAAGTGATATCATAGCTGGATGTCTAACAAAATGCAAACAGGTGTTATTCTAGCTTGAAAAAAATCCTTTAGTTTTAAAAAGTGTGTAAAAGTCTTCAGGGATGAAAATATCGATGAGGGGTGAGTTTAGAGGGTTGATTATGATCGGACATCAAGTGATATCATAGCTGGATGTCTAACAAAATGCAACCAGGTGTTAGTCTAGCTTGAAAAAAATCCTTTAGTTTAAAAAAGTGTGTAAAAGTCTTAAGGGATGAAAATATCGATAAAAGGGGAGTTTAGAGGGTTGATTATGATCGGACATTAAGTGATATCATAGCTGAATGTCTAACAAAATGCAACCAGGTGTTAGTCTAGCTTGAAAAAAATCCTTTAGCTTAAAAAAGTGTGTAAAAGTCTTGAGGGATGAAAATATCGATGAGGGGTGAGTTTAGAGGGTTGATTATGATCGGACATCAAGTGATATCATAGCTGGATGTCTAACAAAATGCAACCAGGTGTTAGTCTAGCTTGAAAAAAATCCTTTAGTTTAAAAAAGTGTGTAAAAGTCTTAAGGGATGAAAATATCGATAAGGGGTGAGTTTAGAGGGTTGATTATGATCGGACATTAAGTGATATCATAGCTGAATGTCTAACAAAATGCAACCAGGTGTTAGTCTAGCTTGAAAAAAATCCTTTAGTTTAAAAAAGTGTGTAAAAGTCTTAAGGGATGAAAATATCGACAAGGGGTGAGTTCAGAGGGTTGATTATGATCGGACATCAAGTGATATCATTGCTGGATGTCTAACAAAATGCAACCAGGTGTTAGTCTAGCTCGAAAAAAATCCTTAAGTACAAAAAAGTGTGTAAAAGTCTTAAGGGATGAAAATATAGACGAGGGGTAAGTTTAGAGGGTTGATCAAGATTAGACATCAAGTGATATCATTGCTGGATGTCTAACAAAATGCAACCAGGTGTTAGTCTAGGTTGAAAAAAATCCTTAAGTTCAAAAAATTGTGTAAAATCTTAAGGGATGAAAATATCGATGAAAGGTGAGTTTAGAGGGTTGATTATGATCGGACATCAAGTGATATTATAGCTGGATGACTAACAAAATGCAACGAGGTGTTAGTCTAGCTTAAAAAAAATCCTTTAGTTTAAAAAAGTGTGTAAAAGTCTTAAGGGATGAAAATATCGATAAGGGGTGAGTTTAGAGGGTTGATTATGATCGGACATCAAGTGATATCATAGCTGGATGTCTAGCAAAATGCAACCAGGTGTCACTGTAGCTTAAAAAAAATCCTTTAGTTTAAAAAAGTGTGTAAAAGTCTTAAGGGATGAAAATATCGATGAGGGGTGAGTTTAGAGGGTTGATTATGATCGAACATCAAGTGATATCATAGCTGGATGTCTAACAAAATACAACCAGGTGTTAGTCTAGCTTGAAAAAAATCCTTTAGTTTAAAAAAGAGTGTAAAAGTCTTAAGGGATGAAAATATCGATGAAAGGTGAGTTTAGAGGGTTGATTATGATCGAACATCAAGTGATATCATAGCTGGATGTCTAACAAAATGCAAACAGGTGTTATTCTAGCTTGAAAAAAATCCTTTAGTTTAAAAAAGTGTGTAATAGTCTTAAGGGATGAAAATATCGATGAAAGGTGAGTTTAGAGGGTTGATTATGATCGGACATCAAGTGATATCATAGCTGGATGTCTAACAAAATGCAACCAGGTGTTAGTCTAGCTTGAAAAAAATCCTTTAGTTTAAAAAAGTGTGTAAAAGTCTTAAGGGATGAAAATATCGATAAGGGGTGAGTTTAGAGGGTTGATTATGATCGGACATTAAGTGATATCATAGCTGAATGTCTAACAAAATGCAACCAGGTGTTAGTCTAGCTTGAAAAAAATCCTTTAGCTTAAAAAAGTGTGTAAAAGTCTTGAGGGATGAAAATATCGATGAGGGGTGAGTTTAGAGGGTTGATTATGATCGGACAGCAAGTGATATCATAGCTGAATGTCTAACAAAATGCAACCAGGTGTTAGTCTAGCTTGAAAAAAATCCTTTAGCTTAAAAAAGTGTGTAAAAGTCTTAAGGGATGAAAATATCGACGAGGGGTGAGTTCAGAGGGTTGATTATGATCGGACATCAAGTGATATTATTGCTGGATGTCTAACAAAATGCAACCAGGTGTTAGTCTAGCTCGAAAAAAATCCTTAAGTACAAAAAAGTGTGTAAAAGTCTTAAGGGATGAAAATATAGACGAGGGGTAAGTTTAGAGGGTTGATTATGATCGGACATCAAGTAATATTATAGCTGGATGACTAACAAAATGCAACGAGGTGTTAGTCTAGCTTAAAAAAAATCCTTTAGTTTAAAAAAGTGTGTAAAAGTCTTAAGGGATGAAAATATCGATAAGGGGTGAGTTTAGAGGGTTGATTATGATCGGACATCAAGTGATATCATACCTGGATGTCTAGCAAAATGCAACCAGGTGTTACTCTAGCTTAAAAAAAATCCTTTAGTTTAAAAAAGTGTGTAAAAGTCTTAAGGGATGAAAATATCGATGAGGGGTGAGTTTAGAGGGTTGATTATGATCGAACATCAAGTGATATCATAGCTGGATGTCTAAAAAAATACAACCAGGTGTTAGTCTAGCTTGAAAAAAATCCTTTAGTTTAAAAAAGAGTGTAAAAGTCTTAAGGGATGAAAATATCGATGAAAGGTGAGTTTAGAGGGTTGATTATGATCGAACATCAAGTGATATCATAGCTGGATGTCTAACAAAATGCAAACAGGTGTTATTCTAGCTTGAAAAAAATCCTTTAGTTTTAAAAAGTGTGTAAAAGTCTTCAGGGATGAAAATATCGATGAGGGGTGAGTTTAGATGGTTGATTATGATCGGACATCAAGTGATATCATAGCTGGATGTCTAACAAAATGCAACCAGGTGTTAGTCTAGCTTGAAAAAAATCCTTTAGTTTAAAAAAGTGTGTAAAAGTCTTAAGGGATGAAAATATCGATAAAAGGGGAGTTTAGAGGGTTGATTATGATCGGAAATCAAGTGATATCAAAGCTGGATGTCTAACAAAATGCAAGCAGGTGTTACTCTAGCTTGAAAAAAATCCTTTAGTTAAAAAAAGTGTGTAAGAGTCTTAAGGGATGAAAATATCGATGAGGGGTGAGTTTAGAGGATTGATTATGATCGGACATAAAGTGATATCATAGCTGGATGTCTAACAAAATGCAACCAGGTGTTAGTCTAGCTTGAAAAAAATGCTTAAGTTCAAATAAGTGTGTAAAAGTCTTAAGGGATGAAAAAAATCGATGAGGGGTGAGTTTAGAGGGTAGATTATGATCGGACATCAAGTGATATCATAGCTGGATGTCTAAAAAAATGCAACCAGGTGTTAGTCTAGCTTGAAAAAAATCCTTAAGTTCAAAAAAGTGTGTAAAAGTCTTAAGGGATAAAAATATCGATGAGGGGTGAGTTTATTGGGTTGATTATGATCGGACATCAAGTAATACCATAGATGGATGTCTAACAAAATGCAACCAGGTGTTAGTCTAGCTTGAAAAAAATCCTTGAAAAAAAAGTTTGTAAAAGTCTTAAGGGATGAAAATATCGATGAAAGGTGAGTTTAGAGGGTTGATTATGATCGGACATCAAGTGATATCATTGCTGGATGTCTAACAAAATGCAACCAGGTGTTAGTCTAGGTTGAAAAAAATCCTTAAGTTCAAAAAAGTGTGTAAAAGTCTTAAGGGATGAAAATATCGATGAAAGGTGAGTTTAGAGGGTTGATTATGATCGGACATCAAGTGATATTATAGCTGGATGACTAACAAAATGCAACGAGGTGTTAGTCTAGCTTAAAAAAAATCCTTTAGTTTAAAAAAGTGTGTAAAAGTCTTAAGGGATGAAAATATCGATAAGGGGTGAGTTTAGAGGGTTGATTATGATCGGACATCAAGTGATATCATACCTGGATGTCTAGCAAAATACAACCAGGTGTTACTCTAGCTTAAAAAAAATCCTTTAGTTTAAAAAAGTGTGTAAAAGTCTTAAGGGATGAAAATATCGATAAGGGGTGAGTTTAGAGGGTTGATTATGATCGGACATTAAGTGATATCATAGCTGAATGTCTAAAAAAATGCAACCAGGTGTTAGTCTAGCTTGAAAAAAATCCTTTAGTTTAAAAAAGTGTGTAAAAGTCTTAAGGGATGAAAATATCGACGAGGGGTGAGTTCAGAGGGTTGATTATGATCGGACATCAAGTGATATCATTGCTGGATGTCTAACAAAATGCAACCAGGTGTTAGTCTAGCTCGAAAAAAATCCTTAAGTACAAAAAAGTGTGTAAAAGTCTTAAGGGATGAAAATATAGACGAGGGGTAAGTTTAGAGGGTTGATCAAGATTAGACATCAAGTGATATCATTGCTGGATGTCTAACAAAATGCAACCAGGTGTTAGTCTAGGTTGAAAAAAATCCTTAAGTTCAAAAAATTGTGTAAAATCTTAAGGGATGAAAATATCGATGAAAGGTGAGTTTAGAGGGTTGATTATGATCGGACATCAAGTGATATTATAGCTGGATGACTAACAAAATGCAACGAGGTGTTAGTCTAGCTTAAAAAAAATCCTTTAGTTTAAAAAAGTGTGTAAAAGTCTTAAGGGATGAAAATATCGATAAGGGGTGAGTTTAGAGGGTTGATTATGATCGGACATCAAGTGATATCATAGCTGGATGTCTACCAAAATGCAACCAGGTGTCACTGTAGCTTAAAAAAAATCCTTTAGTTTAAAAAAGTGTGTAAAAGTCTTAAGGGATGAAAATATCGATGAGGGGTGAGTTTAGAGGGTTGATTCTGATCGAACATCAAGTGATATCATAGCTGGATGTCTAACAAAATACAACCAGGTGTTAGTCTAGCTTGAAAAAAATCCTTTAGTTTAAAAAAGAGTGTAAAAGTCTTAAGGGATGAAAATATCGATGAAAGGTGAGTTTAGAGGGTTGATTATGATCGAACATCAAGTGATATCATAGCTGGATGTCTAACAAAATGCAAACAGGTGTTATTCTAGCTTGAAAAAAATCCTTTAGTTTAAAAAAGTGTGTAATAGTCTTAAGGGATGAAAATATCGATGAAAGGTGAGTTTAGAGGGTTGATTATGATCGGACATCAAGTGATATCATAGCTGGATGTCTAACAAAATGCAACCAGGTGTTAGTCTAGCTTGAAAAAAATCCTTTAGTTTAAAAAAGTGTGTAAAAGTCTTAAGGGATGAAAATATCGATAAGGGGTGAGTTTAGAGGGTTGATTATGATCGGACATTAAGTGATATCATAGCTGAATGTCTAACAAAATGCAACCAGGTGTTAGTCTAGCTTGAAAAAAATCCTTTAGCTTAAAAAAGTGTGTAAAAGTCTTGAGGGATGAAAATATCGATGAGGGGTGAGTTTAGAGGGTTGATTATGATCGGACAGCAAGTGATATCATAGCTGAATGTCTAACAAAATGCAACCAGGTGTTAGTCTAGCTTGAAAAAAATCCTTTAGCTTAAAAAAGTGTGTAAAAGTCTTAAGGGATGAAAATATCGACGAGGGGTGAGTTCAGAGGGTTGATTATGATCGGACATCAAGTGATATCATTGCTGGATGTCTAACAAAATGCAACCAGGTGTTAGTCTATCTCGAAAAAAATCCTTAAGTACAAAAAAGTGTGTAAAAGTCTTAAGGGATGAAAATATAGACGAGGGGTAAGTTTAGAGGGTTGATCAAGATTAGACATCAAGTGATATCATTGCTGGATGTCTAACAAAATGCAACCAGGTGTTAGTCTAGGTTGAAAAAAATCCTTAAGTTCAAAAAAGTGTGTAAAAGTCTTAAGGGATGAAAATATCGATGAAAGGTGAGTTTAGAGGGTTGATTATGATCGGACATCAAGTGATATCATAGCTGGATGTCTAACAAAATGCAAACAGGTGTTATTCTAGCTTGAAAAAAATCCTTTAGTTATAAAAAGTGTGTAAAAGTCTTCAGGGATGAAAATATCGATGAGGGGTGAGTTTAGATGGTTGATTATGATCGGACATCAAGTGATATCATAGCTGGATGTCTAACAAAATGCAACCAGGTGTTAGTCTAGCTTGAAAAAAATCCTTTAGTTTAAAAAAGAGTGTAAAAGTCTTAAGGGATGAAAATATCGATGAAAGGTGAGTTTAGAGGGTTGATTATGATCGAACATCAAGTGATATCATAGCTGGATGTCTAACAAAATGCAAACAGGTGTTATTCTAGCTTGAAAAAAATCCTTTAGTTATAAAAAGTGTGTAAAAGTCTTCAGGGATGAAAATATCGATGAGGGGTGAGTTTAGATGGTTGATTATGATCGGACATCAAGTGATATCATAGCTGGATGTCTAAAAAAATATAACCAGGTGTTAGTCTAGCTTGAAAAAAATCCTTTAGTTTAAAAAAGAGTGTAAAAGTCTTAAGGGATGAAAATATCGATGAAAGGTGAGTTTAGAGGGTTGATTATGATCGAACATCAAGTGATATCATAGCTGGATGTCTAACAAAATGCAAACAGGTGTTATTCTAGCTTGAAAAAAATCCTTTAGTTATAAAAAGTGTGTAAAAGTCTTCAGGGATGAAAATATCGATGAGGGGTGAGTTTAGATGGTTGATTATGATCGGACATCAAGTGATATCATAGCTGGATGTCTAACAAAATGCAACCAGGTGTTAGTCTAGCTTGAAAAAAATCCTTTAGTTTAAAAAAGTGTGTAAAAGTCTTAAGGGATGAAAATATCGATAAAAGGGGAGTTTAGAGGGTTGATTATGATCGGAAATCAAGTGATATCAAAGCTGGATGTCTAACAAAATGCAAGCAGGTGTTACTCTAGCTTGAAAAAAATCCTTTAGTTAAAAAAAGTGTGTAAGAGTCTTAAGGGATGAAAATATCGATGAGGGGTGAGTTTAGAGGATTGATTATGATCGGACATAAAGTGATATCATAGCTGGATGTCTAACAAAATGCAACCAGGTGTTAGTCTAGCTTGAAAAAAATGCTTAAGTTCAAATAAGTGTGTAAAAGTCTTAAGGGATGAAAAAAATCGATGAGGGGTGAGTTTAGAGGGTAGATTATGATCGGACATCAAGTGATATCATAGCTGGATGTCTAAAAAAATGCAACCAGGTGTTAGTCTAGCTTGAAAAAAATCCTTAAGTTCAAAAAAGTGTGTAAAAGTCTTAAGGGATAAAAATATCGATGAGGGGTGAGTTTATTGGGTTGATTATGATCGGACATCAAGTAATACCATAGATGGATGTCTAACAAAATGCAACCAGGTGTTAGTCTAGCTTGAAAAAAATCCTTGAAAAAAAAGTATGTAAAAGTCTTAAGGGATGAAAATATCGATGAAAGGTGAGTTTAGAGGGTTGATTATGATCGGACATCAAGTGATATCATTGCTGGATGTCTAACAAAATGCAACCAGGTGTTAGTCTAGGTTGAAAAAAATCCTTAAGTTCAAAAAAGTGTGTAAAAGTCTTAAGGGATGAAAATATCGATGAGGGGTGAGTTTAGAGGGTTGATTATGATCGAACATCAAGTGATATCATAGCTGGATGTCTAAAAAAATACAACCAGGTGTTAGTCTAGCTTGAAAAAAATCCTTTAGTTTAAAAAAGAGTGTAAAAGTCTTAAGGGATGAAAATATCGATGAAAGGTGAGTTTAGAGGGTTGATTATGATCGAACATCAAGTGATATCATAGCTGGATGTCTAACAAAATGCAAACAGGTGTTATTCTAGCTTGAAAAAAATCCTTTAGTTTAAAAAAGTGTGTAAAAGTCTTAAGGGATGAAAATATCGATGAGGGGTGAGTTTATTGGGTTGATTATGATCGGACATCAAGTAATATTATAGCTGGATGTGTAACAAAATGCAACCAGGTGTTAGTCTAGCTTGAAAAAAATCCTTTAGTTCAAAAAAGTGTGTAAAAGTCTTAAGGGATGAAAATATCGACGAGGGGTGAGTTTAGAGGGTTGATTATGATCTGACATCAAGTGATATCATAGCTGGATGTCTTACAAAATGCAACCAGGTTTTAGTCTAGCTTAAAAAAAATCCTTTAGTTTAAAAAAGTGTGTAAAAGTCTTGAAGGATGAAAATATCGATGAGGGGTGAGTTTATTGGGTTGATTATGATCGGACAACAAGTAATATTATAGCTTGATGTCTAACAAAATGCAACCAGGTGTTAGTCTAGCTTGCAAAAAATCCTTTAGTTTAAAAAAGTGTGTAAAAGTCTTAAGGGATAAAAATATCGATGAGGGGTGAGTTTAGAGGGTTGATTATGATCGAACATCAAGTGATATCATAGCTGGATGTCTAACAAAATGCAACAAGGTGTTAGTCTAGCTTGAAAAAAATCCTTTAGTTTAAAAAAGTGTGTAAAAGTCCTAAGGGATGAAAATATCGATGAGGGGTGACTTTATTGGGTTGATTATGATCGGACATCAAGTGATATCATAGATGGATGTCTAACAAAACGCAACCAGGTGTTAGTCTAGCTTGAAAAAAATCCTTTAGTTCAAAAAAGTGTGTAAAAGTCTTAATGGATGAAAATATCGACGAGGGGTGAGTTTAGAGGGTTGATTATGATCTGACATCAAGTGATATCATAGCTGGATGTCTAACAAAATGCAACCAGGTGTTAGTCTAGGTTGAAAAAAATCCTTAAGTTCAAAAAAGTGTGTAAAAGTCTTAAGGGATGAAAATATCGATGAAAGGTGAGTTTAGAGGGTTGATTATGATCGGACATCAAGTGATATTATAGCTGGATGACTAACAAAATGCAACGAGGTGTTAGTCTAGCTTAAAAAAAATCCTTTAGTTTAAAAAAGTGTGTAAAAGTCTTAAGGGATGAAAATATCGATAAGGGGTGAGTTTAGAGGGTTGATTATGATCGGACATCAAGTGATATCATACCTGGATGTCTAGCAAAATACAACCAGGTGTTACTCTAGCTTAAAAAAAATCCTTTAGTTTAAAAAAGTGTGTAAAAGTCTTAAGGGATGAAAATATCGATAAGGGGTGAGTTTAGAGGGTTGATTATGATCGGACATTAAGTGATATCATAGCTGAATGTCTAACAAAATGCAACCAGGTGTTAGTCTAGCTTGAAAAAAATCCTTTAGTTTAAAAAAGTGTGTAAAAGTCTTAAGGGATGAAAATATCGACGAGGGGTGAGTTCAGAGGGTTGATTATGATCGGACATCAAGTGATATCATTGCTGGATGTCTAACAAAATGCAACCAGGTGTTAGTCTAGCTCGAAAAAAATCCTTAAGTACAAAAAAGTGTGTAAAAGTCTTAAGGGATGAAAATATAGACGAGGGGTAAGTTTAGAGGGTTGATCAAGATTAGACATCAAGTGATATCATTGCTGGATGTCTAACAAAATGCAACCAGGTGTTAGTCTAGGTTGAAAAAAATCCTTAAGTTCAAAAAATTGTGTAAAATCTTAAGGGATGAAAATATCGATGAAAGGTGAGTTTAGAGGGTTGATTATGATCGGACATCAAGTGATATTATAGCTGGATGACTAACAAAATGCAACGAGGTGTTAGTCTAGCTTAAAAAAAATCCTTTAGTTTAAAAAAGTGTGTAAAAGTCTTAAGGGATGAAAATATCGATAAGGGGTGAGTTTAGAGGGTTGATTATGATCGGACATCAAGTGATATCATAGCTGGATGTCTAGCAAAATGCAACCAGGTGTCACTGTAGCTTAAAAAAAATCCTTTAGTTTAAAAAAGTGTGTAAAAGTCTTAAGGGATGAAAATATCGATGAGGGGTGAGTTTAGAGGGTTGATTATGATCGAACATCAAGTGATATCATAGCTGCTTGTCTAACAAAATACAACCAGGTGTTAGTCTAGCTTGAAAAAAATCCTTTAGTTTAAAAAAGAGTGTAAAAGTCTTAAGGGATGAAAATATCGATGAAAGGTGAGTTTAGAGGGTTGATTATGATCGAACATCAAGTGATATCATAGCTGGATGTCTAACAAAATGCAAACAGGTGTTATTCTAGCTTGAAAAAAATCCTTTAGTTTAAAAAAGTGTGTAATAGTCTTAAGGGATGAAAATATCGATGAAAGGTGAGTTTAGAGGGTTGATTATGATCGGACATCAAGTGATATCATAGCTGGATGTCTAACAAAATGCAACCAGGTGTTAGTCTAGCTTGAAAAAAATCCTTTAGTTTAAAAAAGTGTGTAAAAGTCTTAAGGGATGAAAATATCGATAAGGGGTGAGTTTAGAGGGTTGATTATGATCGGACATCAAGTGATATCATACCTGGATGTCTAGCAAAATACAACCAGGTGTTACTCTAGCTTAAAAAAAATCCTTTAGTTTAAAAAAGTGTGTAAAAGTCTTAAGGGATGAAAATATCGATAAGGGGTGAGTTTAGAGGGTTGATTATGATCGGACATTAAGTGATATCATAGCTGAATGTCTAAAAAAATGCAACCAGGTGTTAGTCTAGCTTGAAAAAAATCCTTTAGTTTAAAAAAGTGTGTAAAAGTCTTAAGGGATGAAAATATCGACGAGGGGTGAGTTCAGAGGGTTGATTATGATCGGACATCAAGTGATATCATTGCTGGATGTCTAACAAAATGCAACCAGGTGTTAGTCTAGCTCGAAAAAAATCCTTAAGTACAAAAAAGTGTGTAAAAGTCTTTATGGATGAAAATATAGACGAGGGGTAAGTTTAGAGGGTTGATCAAGATTAGACATCAAGTGATATCATTGCTGGATGTCTAACAAAATGCAACCAGGTGTTAGTCTAGGTTGAAAAAAATCCTTAAGTTCAAAAAATTGTGTAAAATCTTAAGGGATGAAAATATCGATGAAAGGTGAGTTTAGAGGGTTGATTATGATCGGACATCAAGTCATATTATAGCTGGATGACTAACAAAATGCAACGAGGTGTTAGTCTAGCTTAAAAAAAATCCTTTAGTTTAAAAAAGTGTGTAAAAGTCTTAAGGGATGAAAATATCGATAAGGGGTGAGTTTAGAGGGTTGATTATGATCGGACATCAAGTGATATCATAGCTGGATGTCTACCAAAATGCAACCAGGTGTCACTGTAGCTTAAAAAAAATCCTTTAGTTTAAAAAAGTGTGTAAAAGTCTTAAGGGATGAAAATATCGATGAGGGGTGAGTTTAGAGGGTTGATTCTGATCGAACATCAAGTGATATCATAGCTGGATGTCTAACAAAATACAACCAGGTGTTAGTCTAGCTTGAAAAAAATCCTTTAGTTTAAAAAAGAGTGTAAAAGTCTTAAGGGATGAAAATATCGATGAAAGGTGAGTTTAGAGGGTTGATTATGATCGAACATCAAGTGATATCATAGCTGGATGTCTAACAAAATGCAAACAGGTGTTATTCTAGCTTGAAAAAAATCCTTTAGTTTAAAAAAGTGTGTAATAGTCTTAAGGGATGAAAATATCGATGAAAGGTGAGTTTAGAGGGTTGATTATGATCGGACATCAAGTGATATCATAGCTGGATGTCTAACAAAATGCAACCAGGTGTTAGTCTAGCTTGAAAAAAATCCTTTAGTTTAAAAAAGTGTGTAAAAGTCTTAAGGGATGAAAATATCGATAAGGGGTGAGTTTAGAGGGTTGATTATGATCGGACATTAAGTGATATCATAGCTGAATGTCTAACAAAATGCAACCAGGTGTTAGTCTAGCTTGAAAAAAATCCTTTAGCTTAAAAAAGTGTGTAAAAGTCTTGAGGGATGAAAATATCGATGAGGGGTGAGTTTAGAGGGTTGATTATGATCGGACAGCAAGTGATATCATAGCTGAATGTCTAACAAAATGCAACCAGGTGTTAGTCTAGCTTGAAAAAAATCCTTTAGCTTAAAAAAGTGTGTAAAAGTCTTAAGGGATGAAAATATCGACGAGGGGTGAGTTCAGAGGGTTGATTATGATCGGACATCAAGTGATATCATTGCTGGATGTCTAACAAAATGCAACCAGGTGTTAGTCTATCTCGAAAAAAATCCTTAAGTACAAAAAAGTGTGTAAAAGTCTTAAGGGATGAAAATATAGACGAGGGGTAAGTTTAGAGGGTTGATCAAGATTAGACATCAAGTGATATCATTGCTGGATGTCTAACAAAATGCAACCAGGTGTTAGTCTAGGTTGAAAAAAATCCTTAAGTTCAAAAAAGTGTGTAAAAGTCTTAAGGGATGAAAATATCGATGAAAGGTGAGTTTAGAGGGTTGATTATGATCGGACATCAAGTAATATTATAGCTGGATGACTAACAAAATGCAACGAGGTGTTAGTCTAGCTTAAAAAAAATCCTTTAGTTTAAAAAAGTGTGTAAAAGTCTTAAGGGATGAAAATATCGATAAGGGGTGAGTTTAGAGGGTTGATTATGATCGGACATCAAGTGATATCATACCTGGATGTCTAGCAAAATGCAACCAGGTGTTACTCTAGCTTAAAAAAAATCCTTTAGTTTAAAAAAGTGTGTAAAAGTCTTAAGGGATGAAAATATCGATGAGGGGTGAGTTTAGAGGGTTGATTATGATCGAACATCAAGTGATATCATAGCTGGATGTCTAAAAAAATATAACCAGGTGTTAGTCTAGCTTGAAAAAAATCCTTTAGTTTAAAAAAGAGTGTAAAAGTCTTAAGGGATGAAAATATCGATGAAAGGTGAGTTTAGAGGGTTGATTATGATCGAACATCAAGTGATATCATAGCTGGATGTCTAACAAAATGCAAACAGGTGTTATTCTAGCTTGAAAAAAATCCTTTAGTTATAAAAAGTGTGTAAAAGTCTTCAGGGATGAAAATATCGATGAGGGGTGAGTTTAGATGGTTGATTATGATCGGACATCAAGTGATATCATAGCTGGATGTCTAACAAAATGCAACCAGGTGTTAGTCTAGCTTGAAAAAAATCCTTTAGTTTAAAAAAGTGTGTAAAAGTCTTAAGGGATGAAAAAAATCGATGAGGGGTGAGTTTAGAGGGTAGATTATGATCGGACATCAAGTGATATCATAGCTGGATGTCTAAAAAAATGCAACCAGGTGTTAGTCTAGCTTGAAAAAAATCCTTAAGTTCAAAAAAGTGTGTAAAAGTCTTAAGGGATGAAAAAAATCGATGAGGGGTGAGTTTAGAGGGTAGATTATGATCGGACATCAAGTGATATCATAGCTGGATGTCTAAAAAAATGCAACCAGGTGTTAGTCTAGCTTGAAAAAAATCCTTAAGTTCAAAAAAGTGTGTAAAAGTCTTAAGGGATAAAAATATCGATGAGGGGTGAGTTTATTGGGTTGATTATGATCGGACATCAAGTAATACCATAGATGGATGTCTAACAAAATGCAACCAGGTGTTAGTCTAGCTTGAAAAAAATCCTTGAAAAAAAAGTATGTAAAAGTCTTAAGGGATGAAAATATCGATGAAAGGTGAGTTTAGAGGGTTGATTATGATCGGACATCAAGTGATATCATTGCTGGATGTCTAACAAAATGCAACCAGGTGTTAGTCTAGGTTGAAAAAAATCCTTAAGTTCAAAAAAGTGTGTAAAAGTCTTAAGGGATGAAAATATCGATGAGGGGTGAGTTTAGAGGGTTGATTATGATCGAACATCAAGTGATATCATAGCTGGATGTCTAAAAAAATACAACCAGGTGTTAGTCTAGCTTGAAAAAAATCCTTTAGTTTAAAAAAGAGTGTAAAAGTCTTAAGGGATGAAAATATCGATGAAAGGTGAGTTTAGAGGGTTGATTATGATCGAACATCAAGTGATATCATAGCTGGATGTCTAACAAAATGCAAACAGGTGTTATTCTAGCTTGAAAAAAATCCTTTAGTTTAAAAAAGTGTGTAAAAGTCTTAAGGGATGAAAATATCGATGAGGGGTGAGTTTATTGGGTTGATTATGATCGGACATCAAGTAATATTATAGCTGGATGTGTAACAAAATGCAACCAGGTGTTAGTCTAGCTTGAAAAAAATCCTTTAGTTCAAAAAAGTGTGTAAAAGTCTTAAGGGATGAAAATATCGACGAGGGGTGAGTTTAGAGGGTTGATTATGATCTGACATCAAGTGATATCATAGCTGGATGTCTTACAAAATGCAACCAGGTTTTAGTCTAGCTTAAAAAAAATCCTTTAGTTTAAAAAAGTGTGTAAAAGTCTTGAAGGATGAAAATATCGATGAGGGGTGAGTTTATTGGGTTGATTATGATCGGACAACAAGTAATATTATAGCTTGATGTCTAACAAAATGCAACCAGGTGTTAGTCTAGCTTGCAAAAAATCCTTTAGTTTAAAAAAGTGTGTAAAAGTCTTAAGGGATAAAAATATCGATGAGGGGTGAGTTTAGAGGGTTGATTATGATCGAACATCAAGTGATATCATAGCTGGATGTCTAACAAAATGCAACAAGGTGTTAGTCTAGCTTGAAAAAAATCCTTTAGTTTAAAAAAGTGTGTAAAAGTCCTAAGGGATGAAAATATCGATGAGGGGTGACTTTATTGGGTTGATTATGATCGGACATCAAGTGATATCATAGATGGATGTCTAACAAAACGCAACCAGGTGTTAGTCTAGCTTGAAAAAAATCCTTTAGTTCAAAAAAGTGTGTAAAAGTCTTAATGGATGAAAATATCGACGAGGGGTGAGTTTAGAGGGTTGATTATGATCTGACATCAAGTGATATCATAGCTGGATGTCTAACAAAATGCAACCAGGTGTTAGTCTAGGTTGAAAAAAATCCTTAAGTTCAAAAAAGTGTGTAAAAGTCTTAAGGGATGAAAATATCGATGAAAGGTGAGTTTAGAGGGTTGATTATGATCGGACATCAAGTGATATTATAGCTGGATGACTAACAAAATGCAACGAGGTGTTAGTCTAGCTTAAAAAAAATCCTTTAGTTTAAAAAAGTGTGTAAAAGTCTTAAGGGATGAAAATATCGATAAGGGGTGAGTTTAGAGGGTTGATTATGATCGGACATCAAGTGATATCATACCTGGATGTCTAGCAAAATACAACCAGGTGTTACTCTAGCTTAAAAAAAATCCTTTAGTTTAAAAAAGTGTGTAAAAGTCTTAAGGGATGAAAATATCGATAAGGGGTGAGTTTAGAGGGTTGATTATGATCGGACATTAAGTGATATCATAGCTGAATGTCTAACAAAATGCAACCAGGTGTTAGTCTAGCTTGAAAAAAATCCTTTAGTTTAAAAAAGTGTGTAAAAGTCTTAAGGGATGAAAATATCGACGAGGGGTGAGTTCAGAGGGTTGATTATGATCGGACATCAAGTGATATCATTGCTGGATGTCTAACAAAATGCAACCAGGTGTTAGTCTAGCTCGAAAAAAATCCTTAAGTACAAAAAAGTGTGTAAAAGTCTTAAGGGATGAAAATATAGACGAGGGGTAAGTTTAGAGGGTTGATCAAGATTAGACATCAAGTGATATCATTGCTGGATGTCTAACAAAATGCAACCAGGTGTTAGTCTAGGTTGAAAAAAATCCTTAAGTTCAAAAAATTGTGTAAAATCTTAAGGGATGAAAATATCGATGAAAGGTGAGTTTAGAGGGTTGATTATGATCGGACATCAAGTGATATTATAGCTGGATGACTAACAAAATGCAACGAGGTGTTAGTCTAGCTTAAAAAAAATCCTTTAGTTTAAAAAAGTGTGTAAAAGTCTTAAGGGATGAAAATATCGATAAGGGGTGAGTTTAGAGGGTTGATTATGATCGGACATCAAGTGATATCATAGCTGGATGTCTAGCAAAATGCAACCAGGTGTCACTGTAGCTTAAAAAAAATCCTTTAGTTTAAAAAAGTGTGTAAAAGTCTTAAGGGATGAAAATATCGATGAGGGGTGAGTTTAGAGGGTTGATTATGATCGAACATCAAGTGATATCATAGCTGCTTGTCTAACAAAATACAACCAGGTGTTAGTCTAGCTTGAAAAAAATCCTTTAGTTTAAAAAAGAGTGTAAAAGTCTTAAGGGATGAAAATATCGATGAAAGGTGAGTTTAGAGGGTTGATTATGATCGAACATCAAGTGATATCATAGCTGGATGTCTAACAAAATGCAAACAGGTGTTATTCTAGCTTGAAAAAAATCCTTTAGTTTAAAAAAGTGTGTAATAGTCTTAAGGGATGAAAATATCGATGAAAGGTGAGTTTAGAGGGTTGATTATGATCGGACATCAAGTGATATCATAGCTGGATGTCTAACAAAATGCAACCAGGTGTTAGTCTAGCTTGAAAAAAATCCTTTAGTTTAAAAAAGTGTGTAAAAGTCTTAAGGGATGAAAATATCGATAAGGGGTGAGTTTAGAGGGTTGATTATGATCGGACATTAAGTGATATCATAGCTGAATGTCTAACAAAATGCAACCAGGTGTTAGTCTAGCTTGAAAAAAATCCTTTAGCTTAATAAAGTGTGTAAAAGTCTTGAGGGATGAAAATATCGATGAGGGGTGAGTTTTGAGGGTTGATTATGATCGGACAGCAAGTGATATCATAGCTGAATGTCTAACAAAATGCAACCAGGTGTTAGTCTAGCTTGAAAAAAATCCTTTAGCTTAAAAAAGTGTGTAAAAGTCTTAAGGGATGAAAATATCGACGAGGGGTGAGTTCAGAGGGTTGATTATGATCGGACATCAAGTGATATCATTGCTGGATGTCTAACAAAATGCAACCAGGTGTTAGTCTAGCTCGAAAAAAATCCTTAAGTACAAAAAAGTGTGTAAAAGTCTTAAGGGATGAAAATATAGACGAGGGGTAAGTTTAGAGGGTTGATCAAGATTAGACATCAAGTGATATCATTGCTGGATGTCTAACAAAATGCAACCAGGTGTTAGTCTAGGTTGAAAAAAATCCTTAAGTTCAAAAAAGTGTGTAAAAGTCTTAAGGGATGAAAATATCGATGAAAGGTGAGTTTAGAGGGTTGATTATGATCGGACATCAAGTAATATTATAGCTGGATGACTAACAAAATGCAACGAGGTGTTAGTCTAGCTTAAAAAAAATCCTTTAGTTTAAAAAAGTGTGTAAAAGTCTTAAGGGATGAAAATATCGATAAGGGGTGAGTTTAGAGGGTTGATTATGATCGGACATCAAGTGATATCATACCTGGATGTCTAGCAAAATGCAACCAGGTGTTACTCTAGCTTAAAAAAAATCCTTTAGTTTAAAAAAGTGTGTAAAAGTCTTAAGGGATGAAAATATCGATGAGGGGTGAGTTTAGAGGGTTGATTATGATCGAACATCAAGTGATATCATAGCTGGATGTCTAAAAAAATACAACCAGGTGTTAGTCTAGCTTGAAAAAAATCCTTTAGTTTAAAAAAGAGTGTAAAAGTCTTAAGGGATGAAAATATCGATGAAAGGTGAGTTTAGAGGGTTGATTATGATCGAACATCAAGTGATATCATAGCTGGATGTCTAACAAAATGCAAACAGGTGTTATTCTAGCTTGAAAAAAATCCTTTAGTTATAAAAAGTGTGTAAAAGTCTTCAGGGATGAAAATATCGATGAGGGGTGAGTTTAGATGGTTGATTATGATCGGACATCAAGTGATATCATAGCTGGATGTCTAACAAAATGCAACCAGGTGTTAGTCTAGCTTGAAAAAAATCCTTTAGTTTAAAAAAGTGTGTAAAAGTCTTAAGGGATGAAAATATCGACGAGGGGTGAGTTCAGAGGGTTGATTATGATCGGACATCAAGTGATATCATTGCTGGATGTCTAACAAAATGCAACCAGGTGTTAGTCTAGCTCGAAAAAAATCCTTAAGTACAAAAAAGTGTGTAAAAGTCTTAAGGGATGAAAATATAGACGAGGGGTAAGTTTAGAGGGTTGATCAAGATTAGACATCAAGTGATATCATTGCTGGATGTCTAACAAAATGCAACCAGGTGTTAGTCTAGGTTGAAAAAAATCCTTAAGTTCAAAAAATTGTGTAAAATCTTAAGGGATGAAAATATCGATGAAAGGTGAGTTTAGAGGGTTGATTATGATCGGACATCAAGTGATATTATAGCTGGATGACTAACAAAATGCAACGAGGTGTTAGTCTAGCTTAAAAAAAATCCTTTAGTTTAAAAAAGTGTGTAAAAGTCTTAAGGGATGAAAATATCGATAAGGGGTGAGTTTAGAGGGTTGATTATGATCGGACATCAAGTGATATCATAGCTGGATGTCTAGCAAAATGCAACCAGGTGTCACTGTAGCTTAAAAAAAATCCTTTAGTTTAAAAAAGTGTGTAAAAGTCTTAAGGGATGAAAATATCGATGAGGGGTGAGTTTAGAGGGTTGATTATGATCGAACATCAAGTGATATCATAGCTGCTTGTCTAACAAAATACAACCAGGTGTTAGTCTAGCTTGAAAAAAATCCTTTAGTTTAAAAAAGAGTGTAAAAATCTTAAGGGATGAAAATATCGATGAAAGGTGAGTTTAGAGGGTTGATTATGATCGAACATCAAGTGATATCATAGCTGGATGTCTAACAAAATGCAAACAGGTGTTATTCTAGCTTGAAAAAAATCCTTTAGTTTAAAAAAGTGTGTAATAGTCTTAAGGGATGAAAATATCGATGAAAGGTGAGTTTAGAGGGTTGATTATGATCGGACATCAAGTGATATCATAGCTGGATGTCTAACAAAATGCAACCAGGTGTTAGTCTAGCTTGAAAAAAATCCTTTAGTTTAAAAAAGTGTGTAAAAGTCTTAAGGGATGAAAATATCGATAAGGGGTGAGTTTAGAGGGTTGATTATGATCGGACATTAAGTGATATCATAGCTGAATGTCTAACAAAATGCAACCAGGTGTTAGTCTAGCTTGAAAAAAATCCTTTAGCTTAATAAAGTGTGTAAAAGTCTTGAGGGATGAAAATATCGATGAGGGGTGAGTTTTGAGGGTTGATTATGATCGGACAGCAAGTGATATCATAGCTGAATGTCTAACAAAATGCAACCAGGTGTTAGTCTAGCTTGAAAAAAATCCTTTAGCTTAAAAAAGTGTGTAAAAGTCTTAAGGGATGAAAATATCGACGAGGGGTGAGTTCAGAGGGTTGATTATGATCGGACATCAAGTGATATCATTGCTGGATGTCTAACAAAATGCAACCAGGTGTTAGTCTAGCTCGAAAAAAATCCTTAAGTACAAAAAAGTGTGTAAAAGTCTTAAGGGATGAAAATATAGACGAGGGGTAAGTTTAGAGGGTTGATCAAGATTAGACATCAAGTGATATCATTGCTGGATGTCTAACAAAATGCAACCAGGTGTTAGTCTAGGTTGAAAAAAATCCTTAAGTTCAAAAAAGTGTGTAAAAGTCTTAAGGGATGAAAATATCGATGAAAGGTGAGTTTAGAGGGTTGATTATGATCGGACATCAAGTAATATTATAGCTGGATGACTAACAAAATGCAACGAGGTGTTAGTCTAGCTTAAAAAAAATCCTTTAGTTTAAAAAAGTGTGTAAAAGTCTTAAGGGATGAAAATATCGATAAGGGGTGAGTTTAGAGGGTTGATTATGATCGGACATCAAGTGATATCATACCTGGATGTCTAGCAAAATGCAACCAGGTGTTACTCTAGCTTAAAAAAAATCCTTTAGTTTAAAAAAGTGTGTAAAAGTCTTAAGGGATGAAAATATCGATGAGGGGTGAGTTTAGAGGGTTGATTATGATCGAACATCAAGTGATATCATAGCTGGATGTCTAAAAAAATACAACCAGGTGTTAGTCTAGCTTGAAAAAAATCCTTTAGTTTAAAAAAGAGTGTAAAAGTCTTAAGGGATGAAAATATCGATGAAAGGTGAGTTTAGAGGGTTGATTATGATCGAACATCAAGTGATATCATAGCTGGATGTCTAACAAAATGCAAACAGGTGTTATTCTAGCTTGAAAAAAATCCTTTAGTTATAAAAAGTGTGTAAAAGTCTTCAGGGATGAAAATATCGATGAGGGGTGAGTTTAGATGGTTGATTATGATCGGACATCAAGTGATATCATAGCTGGATGTCTAACAAAATGCAACCAGGTGTTAGTCTAGCTTGAAAAAAATCCTTTAGTTTAAAAAAGTGTGTAAAAGTCTTAAGGGATGAAAATATCGATAAAAGGGGAGTTTAGAGGGTTGATTATGATCGGAAATCAAGTGATATCAAAGCTGGATGTCTAACAAAATGCAAGCAGGTGTTACTCTAGCTTGAAAAAAATCCTTTAGTTAAAAAAAGTGTGTAAGAGTCTTAAGGGATGAAAATATCGATGAGGGGTGAGTTTAGAGGATTGATTATGATCGGACATAAAGTGATATCATAGCTGGATGTCTAACAAAATGCAACCAGGTGTTAGTCTAGCTTGAAAAAAATGCTTAAGTTCAAATAAGTGTGTAAAAGTCTTAAGGGATGAAAAAAATCGATGAGGGGTGAGTTTAGAGGGTAGATTATGATCGGACATCAAGTGACATCATAGCTGGATGTCTAAAAAAATGCAACCAGGTGTTAGTCTAGCTTGAAAAAAATCCTTAAGTTCAAAAAAGTGTGTAAAAGTCTTAAGGGATAAAAATATCGATGAGGGGTGAGTTTATTGGGTTGATTATGATCGGACATCAAGTAATACCATAGATGGATGTCTAACAAAATGCAACCAGGTGTTAGTCTAGCTTGAAAAAAATCCTTGAAAAAAAAGTTTGTAAAAGTCTTAAGGGATGAAAATATCGATGAAAGGTGAGTTTAGAGGGTTGATTATGATCGGACATCAAGTGATATCATTGCTGGATGTCTAACAAAATGCAACCAGGTGTTAGTCTAGGTTGAAAAAAATCCTTTAGTTCAAAAAAGTGTGTAAAAGTCTTAAGGGATGAAAATATCGACGAGGGGTGAGTTTAGAGGGTTGATTATGATCTGACATCAAGTGATATCATAGCTGGATGTCTTACAAAATGCAACCAGGTTTTAGTCTAGCTTAAAAAAAATCCTTTAGTTTAAAAAAGTGTGTAAAAGTCTTGAAGGATGAAAATATCGATGAGGGGTGAGTTTATTGGGTTGATTATGATCGGACAACAAGTAATATTATAGCTTGATGTCTAACAAAATGCAACCAGGTGTTAGTCTAGCTTGAAAAAAATCCTTTAGTTTAAAAAAGTGTGTAAAAGTCTTAAGGGATGAAAATATCGATGAGGGGTGAGTTTAGAGGGTTGATTATGATCCAACATCAAGTGATATCATAGCTGGATGTCTAACAAAATGCAACAAGGTGTTAGTCTAGCTTGAAAAAAATCCTTTAGTTTAAAAAAGTGTGTAAAAGTCCTAAGGGATGAAAATATCGATGAGGGGTGACTTTATTGGGTTGATTATGATCGGACATCAAGTGATATCATAGATGGATGTCTAACAAAACGCAACCAGGTGTTAGTCTAGCTTGAAAAAAATCCTTTAGTTCAAAAAAGTGTGTAAAAGTCTTAATGGATGAAAATATCGACGAGGGGTGAGTTTAGAGGGTTGATTATGATCTGACATCAAGTGATATCATAGCTGGATGCTAACAAAATGCAACCAGGTGTTAGTCTAGCTTGAAAAAAATCCTTTAGTTTAAAAAAGTGTGTAAAAGTCTTAAGGGATGAAAATATCGATGAGGGGTGAGTTTATTGGGTTAATTATGATCGGACATCAAGTGATATCATAGCTGGATGTCTAACAAAATGCAACCAGGTGTTAGTCTAGCTTGAAAAAAATCCTTTAGTTTAAAAAAGTGTGTAAAAGTCTTAAGGGATAAAAATATCGATGAGGGGTGAGTTTAGAGGGTTGATTATGATCGGACATCAAGTGATATCATAGCTGGATGTCTACCAAAATGCAACCAGGTGTTAGTCCAGCTGGAAAAAAATCCTTTAGTTTGAAAAACTGTGTAAAAGTCTTAAGGGATGAAAATATCGATGAGGGGTGAGTTTAGAGGGTTGATTATGATCGGACATCAAGTGATATTGTAGCTGGATGTCTAACAAAATGCAACCAGGTGTTAGTCTAGCTTGAAAAAAATCCTTTAGTTTAAAAAAGTGTGTAAAAGTCTTAAGGGATGAAAATATCGATGAGGGGTGAGTTTAGAGGGTTGATTATGATCCGACATCAAGTGATATCATTGCTGGATGTCTAACAAAATGCAACCAGGTGTTAGTCTAGCTTAAAAAAAATCCTTTAGTTTAAAAAAGTGTATAAAAGTCTTAAGGGATGAAAATATCGATGAGGGGTGAGTTTAGAGGGTTGATTATAATCGGACATCAAGTGATATCATAGCTGGATGTCTAACAAAACGCAACCAGGTATTAGTCTAGCTTAAAAAAAATCCTTTAGTTTAAAAAAGTGTGTAAAAGTCTTAAGGGATGAAAATATCGATGAGGGGTGAGTTGAGAGGGTTGATTATGATCCGATATCGAGTGATATCATAGCTGGATGTCTAACAAAATGCAACCAGGTGTTAGTCTAGCTTGAAAAAAATCCTTTAGTTCAAAAAAGTGTGTAAAAGTCTTAAGGGATGAAAATATCGACGAGGGGTGAGTTTAGAGGGTTGATTATGATCTGACATCAAGTGATATTATAGCTGGATGTCTAACAAAATGCAACCAGGTTTTAGTCTAGCTTAAAAAAAATCCTTTAGTTTAAAAAAGTGTGTAAAAGTCTTAAGGGATGAAAATATCGATGAAAGGTGAGTTTAGAGGGTTGCTTATGATCGGACATCAAGGGATATCATAGCTGGATGTCTAACAAAATGCAACCAGTTGTTAGTCTAGCTTGAAAAAAATCCTTTAGTTTAAAAAAGTGTGTAAAAGTCTTAAGGGATGAAAATATCGATAAGGGGTGAGTTTAGAGGGTTGATTATGATCGGACATCAAGTGATATCATAGCTGGATGTCTAACAAAATGCAACCAGGTGTAACTCTAGCTTGAAAAAAATCCTTTATTTTAAAAAAGTGTGTAAAAGTCTTAAGGGATGAAAATATCGATGAGGGGTGAGTTTAGAGGGTTGATTATGATCGGACATCAAGTGATATCATAGCTGGATGTCTAACAAAATGCAACCAGGTGTTAGTCTAGCTTGAAAAAAATCCTTAAGTTTAAAAAAGTGTGTAAAAGTCTTAAGGGATGAAAATATCGATAAAAGGGGAGTTTAGAGGGTTGATTATGATCGGAAATCAAGTGATATCAAAGCTGGATGTCTAACAAAATGCAAGCAGGTGTTACTCTAGCTTGAAAAAAATCCTTTAGTTAAAAAAAGTGTGTAAGAGTCTTAAGGGATGAAAATATCGATGAGGGGTGAGTTTAGAGGATTGATTATGATCGGACATAAAGTGATATCATAGCTGGATGTCTAACAAAATGCAACCAGGTGTTAGTCTAGCTTGAAAAAAATGCTTAAGTTCAAATAAGTGTGTAAAAGTCTTAAGGGATGAAAAAAATCGATGAGGGGTGAGTTTAGAGGGTAGATTATGATCGGACATCAAGTGATATCATAGCTGGATGTCTAACAAAATGCAACCAGGTGTTAGTCTAGCTTGAAAAAAATCCTTTAGTTTAAAAAAGTGTGTAAAAGTCTTAAGGGATGAAAATATCGATAAAAGGGGAGTTTAGAGGGTTGATTATGATCGGAAATCAAGTGATATCAAAGCTGGATGTCTAACAAAATGCAAGCAGGTGTTACTCTAGCTTGAAAAAAATCCTTTAGTTAAAAAAAGTGTGTAAGATTCTTAAGGGATGAAAATATCGATGAGGGGTGAGTTTAGAGGGTTGATTATGATCGAACATCAAGTGATATCATAGCTGGATGTCTAACAAAATGCAAACAGGTGTTATTCTAGCTTGAAAAAAATCCTTTAGTTTTAAAAAGTGTGTAAAAGTCTTCAGGGATGAAAATATCGATGAGGGGTAAGTTTAGAGGGTTGATTATGATCGGACATCAAGTGATATCATAGCTGGATGTCTAACAAAATGCAACCAGGTGTTAGTCTAGCTTGAAAAAAATCCTTTAGTTTAAAAAAGTGTGTAAAAGTCTTAAGGGATGAAAATATCGATAAAAGGGGAGTTTAGAGGGTTGATTATGATCGGAAATCAAGTGATATCAAAGCTGGATGTCTAACAAAATGCAAGCAGGTGTTACTCTAGCTTGAAAAAAATCCTTTATTTTAAAAAAGTGTGTAAAAGTCTTAAGGGATGAAAATATAGATGAGGGGTGAGTTTAGAGGGTTGATTATGATCGAACATCAAGTGATATCATAGCTGGATGTCTAACAAAATGCAAACAGGTGTTATTCTAGCTTGAAAAAAATCCTTTAGTTTTAAAAAGTGTGTAAAAGTCTTCAGGGATGAAAATATCGATGAGGGGTGAGTTTAGAGGGTTGATTATGATCGGACATCAAGTGATATCGTAGCTGGATGTCTAACAAAATGCAACCAGGTGTTAGTCTAGCTTGAAAAAAATCCTTTAGTTTAAAAAAGTGTGTAAAAGTCTTAAGGGATGAAAATATCGATGAGGGGTGAGTTTAGAGGGTTGATTATGAGCGGACATCAAGTGATATCATAGCTGGATGTCTAACAAAATGCAACCAGGTGTTACTCTAGCTTGAAAAAAATCCTTTAGTTTAAAAAAGTGTGTAAAAGTCTTAAGGGATGAAAATATTGATGAGGGGTGAGTTTATTGGGTTGATTATGATCGGACATCAAGGAATATTATAGCTGGATGTGTAACAAAATGCAACCAGGTGTTAGTCTAGCTTGAAAAAAATTCTTTAGTTCAAAAAAGTGTGTAAAAGTCTTAAGGGATGAAAATATCGACGAGGGGTGAGTTTAGAGGGTTGATTATGATCTGACATCAAGTGATATCATAGCTGGATGTCTAACAAAATGCAACCAGGTTTTAGTCTAGCTTAAAAAAAATCCTTTAGTTTAAAAAAGTGTGTAAAAGTCTTGAAGGATGAAAATATCGATGAGGGGTGAGTTTATTGGGTTGATTATGATCGGACAACAAGTAATATTATAGCTTGATGTCTAACAAAATGCAACCAGGTGTTAGTCTAGCTTGAAAAAAATCCTTTAGTTTAAAAAAGTGTGTAAAAGTCTTAAGGGATGAAAATATCGATGAGGGGTGAGTTTAGAGGGTTGATTATGATCGAACATCAAGTGATATCATAGCTGGATGTCTAACAAAATGCAACCAGGTGTTAGTCTAGCTTGAAAAAAATCCTTTAGTTTAAAAAAGTGTGTAAAAGTCTTAAGGGATGAAAATATCGATGAGGGGTGAGTTTATTGGGTTGATTATGATCGGACATCAAGTGATATCATAGATGGATGTCTAACAAAACGCAACCAGGTGTTAGTCTAGCTTGAAAAAAATCCTTTAGTTAAAAAAAGTGTGTAAGATTCTTAAGGGATGAAAATATCGATGAGGGGTGAGTTTAGAGGGTTGATTATGATCGAACATCAAGTGATATCATAGCTGGATGTCTAACAAAATGCAAACAGGTGTTATTCTAGCTTGAAAAAAATCCTTTAGTTTTAAAAAGTGTGTAAAAGTCTTCAGGGATGAAAATATCGATGAGGGGTAAGTTTAGAGGGTTGATTATGATCGGACATCAAGTGATATCATAGCTGGATGTCTAACAAAATGCAACCAGGTGTTAGTCTAGCTTGAAAAAAATCCTTTAGTTTAAAAAAGTGTGTAAAAGTCTTAAGGGATGAAAATATCGATAAAAGGGGAGTTTAGAGGGTTGATTATGATCGGAAATCAAGTGATATCAAAGCTGGATGTCTAACAAAATGCAAGCAGGTGTTACTCTAGCTTGAAAAAAATCCTTTATTTTAAAAAAGTGTGTAAAAGTCTTAAGGGATGAAAATATAGATGAGGGGTGAGTTTAGAGGGTTGATTATGATCGAACATCAAGTGATATCATAGCTGGATGTCTAACAAAATGCAAACAGGTGTTATTCTAGCTTGAAAAAAATCCTTTAGTTTTAAAAAGTGTGTAAAAGTCTTCAGGGATGAAAATATCGATGAGGGGTGAGTTTAGAGGGTTGATTATGATCGGACATCAAGTGATATCGTAGCTGGATGTCTAACAAAATGCAACCAGGTGTTAGTCTAGCTTGAAAAAAATCCTTTAGTTTAAAAAAGTGTGTAAAAGTCTTAAGGGATGAAAATATCGATGAGGGGTGAGTTTAGAGGGTTGATTATGAGCGGACATCAAGTGATATCATAGCTGGATGTCTAACAAAATGCAACCAGGTGTTACTCTAGCTTGAAAAAAATCCTTTAGTTTAAAAAAGTGTGTAAAAGTCTTAAGGGATGAAAATATTGATGAGGGGTGAGTTTATTGGGTTGATTATGATCGGACATCAAGGAATATTATAGCTGGATGTGTAACAAAATGCAACCAGGTGTTAGTCTAGCTTGAAAAAAATTCTTTAGTTCAAAAAAGTGTGTAAAAGTCTTAAGGGATGAAAATATCGACGAGGGGTGAGTTTAGAGGGTTGATTATGATCTGACATCAAGTGATATCATAGCTGGATGTCTAACAAAATGCAACCAGGTTTTAGTCTAGCTTAAAAAAAATCCTTTAGTTTAAAAAAGTGTGTAAAAGTCTTGAAGGATGAAAATATCGATGAGGGGTGAGTTTATTGGGTTGATTATGATCGGACAACAAGTAATATTATAGCTTGATGTCTAACAAAATGCAACCAGGTGTTAGTCTAGCTTGAAAAAAATCCTTTAGTTTAAAAAAGTGTGTAAAAGTCTTAAGGGATGAAAATATCGATGAGGGGTGAGTTTAGAGGGTTGATTATGATCGAACATCAAGTGATATCATAGCTGGATGTCTAACAAAATGCAACCAGGTGTTAGTCTAGCTTGAAAAAAATCCTTTAGTTTAAAAAAGTGTGTAAAAGTCTTAAGGGATGAAAATATCGATGAGGGGTGAGTTTATTGGGTTGATTATGATCGGACATCAAGTGATATCATAGATGGATGTCTAACAAAACGCAACCAGGTGTTAGTCTAGCTTGAAAAAAATCCTTTAGTTCAAAAAAGTGTGTAAAAGTCTTAATGGATGAAAATATCGGCGAGGGGTGAGTTTAGAGGGTTGATTATGATCTGACATCAAGTGATATCATAGCTGGTTGTCTAACAAAATGCAACCAGGTGTTAGTCTAGCTTGAAAAAAATCCTTTAGTTTAAAAAAGTGTGTAAAAGTCTTAAGGGATGAAAATATCGATGAGGGGTGAGTTTATTGGGTTGATTATGATCGGACATCAAGTGATATCATAGCTGGATGTCTAACAAAATGCAACCAGGTGTTAGTCTAGCTTGAAAAAAATCCTTTAGTTTAAAAAAGTGTGTAAAAGTCTTAAGGGATAAAAATATCGATGAGGGGTGAGTTTAGAGGGTTGATTATGATCGGACATCAAGTGATATCATAGCTGGATGTCTACCAAAATGCAACCAGGTGTTAGTCCAGCTGGAAAAAAATCCTTTAGTTTGAAAAACTGTGTAAAAGTCTTAAGGGATGAAAATATCGATGAGGGGTGAGTTTAGAGGGTTGATTATGATCGGACATCAAGTGATATTGTAGCTGGATGTCTAACAAAATGCAACCAGGTGTTAGTCTAGCTTGAAAAAAATCCTTTAGTTTAAAAAAGTGTGTAAAAGTCTTAAGGGATGAAAATATCGATGAGGGGTGAGTTTAGAGGGTTGATTATGATCCGACATCAAGTGATATCATTGCTGGATGTCTAACAAAATGCAACCAGGTGTTAGTCTAGCTTAAAAAAAATCCTTTAGTTTAAAAAAGTGTATAAAAGTCTTAAGGGATGAAAATATCGATGAGGGGTGAGTTTAGAGGGTTGATTATGAGCGGACATCAAGTGATATCATAGCTGGATGTCTAACAAAATGCAAGCAGGTGTTACTCTAGCTTGAAAAAAATCCTTTAGTTTAAAAAAGTGTGTAAAAGTCTTAAGGGATGAAAATATCGATGAGGGGTGAGTTTATTGGGTTGATTATGATCGGACATCAAGTAATATTATAGCTGGATGTGTAACAAAATGCAACCAGGTGTTAGTCTAGCTTGAAAAAAATCCTTTAGTTCAAAAAAGTGTGTAAAAGTCTTAAGGGATGAAAATATCGACGAGGGGTGAGTTTAGAGGGTTGATTATGATCTGACATCAAGTGATATCATAGCTGGATGTCTAACAAAATGCAACCAGGTTTTAGTCTAGCTTAAAAAAAATCCTTTAGTTTAAAAAAGTGTGTAAAAGTCTTGAAGGATGAAAATATCGATGAGGGGTGAGTTTATTGGGTTGATTATGATCGGACAACAAGTAATATTATAGCTTGATGTCTAACAAAATGCAACCAGGTGTTAGTCTAGCTTGAAAAAAATCCTTTAGTTTAAAAAAGTGTGTAAAAGTCTTAAGGGATGAAAATATCGATGAGGGGTGAGTTTAGAGGGTTGATTATGATCGAACATCAAGTGATATCATAGCTGGATGTCTAACAAAATGCAACCAGGTGTTAGTCTAGCTTGAAAAAAATCCTTTAGTTTAAAAAAGTGTGTAAAAGTCTTAAGGGATGAAAATATCGATGAGGGGTGAGTTTATTGGGTTGATTATGATCGGACATCAAGTGATATCATAGCTGGATGTCTAACAAAATGCAACCAGGTGTTAGTCTAGCTTGAAAAAAATCCTTTAGTTTAAAAAAGTGTGTAAAAGTCTTAAGGGATAAAAATATCGATGAGGGGTGAGTTTAGAGGGTTGATTATGATCGGACATCAAGTGATATCATAGCTGGATGTCTACCAAAATGCAACCAGGTGTTAGTCTAGCTTGAAAAAAATCCTTTAGTTTAAAAAAGTGTGTAAAAGTCTTAAGGGATGAAAATATCGATGAGGGGTGAGTTTAGAGGGTTGATTATGATCCGACATCAAGTGATATCATTGCTGGATGTCTAACAAAATGCAACCAGGTGTTAGTCTAGCTTAAAAAAAATCCTTTAGTTTAAAAAAGTGTATAAAAGTCTTAAGGGATGAAAATATCGATGAGGGGTGAGTTTAGAGGGTTGATTATAATCGGACATCAAGTGATATCATAGCTGGATGTCTAACAAAAGGCAACCAGGTATTAGTCTAGCTTAAAAAAAATCCTTTAGTTTAAAAAAGTGTGTAAAAGTCTTAAGGGATGAAAATATCGATGAGGGGTGAGTTTATTGGGTTGATTATGATCGGACATCAAGTGATATCATAGATGGATGTCTAACAAAACGCAACCAGGTGTTAGTCTAGCTTGAAAAAAATCCTTTAGTTCAAAAAAGTGTGTAAAAGTCTTAATGGATGAAAATATCGGCGAGGGGTGAGTTTAGAGGGTTGATTATGATCTGACATCAAGTGATATCATAGCTGGTTGTCTAACAAAATGCAACCAGGTGTTAGTCTAGCTTGAAAAAAATCCTTTAGTTTAAAAAAGTGTGTAAAAGTCTTAAGGGATGAAAATATCGATGAGGGGTGAGTTTATTGGGTTGATTATGATCGGACATCAAGTGATATCATAGCTGGATGTCTAACAAAATGCAACCAGGTGTTAGTCTAGCTTGAAAAAAATCCTTTAGTTTAAAAAAGTGTGTAAAAGTCTTAAGGGATAAAAATATCGATGAGGGGTGAGTTTATTGGGTTGATTATGATCGGACAACAAGTAATATTATAGCTTGATGTCTAACAAAATGCAACCAGGTGTTAGTCTAGCTTGAAAAAAATCCTTTAGTTTAAAAAAGTGTGTAAAAGTCTTAAGGGATGAAAATATCGATGAGGGGTGAGTTTAGAGGGTTGATTATGATCGAACATCAAGTGATATCATAGCTGGATGTCTAACAAAATGCAACCAGGTGTTAGTCTAGCTTGAAAAAAATCCTTTAGTTTAAAAAAGTGTGTAAAAGTCTTAAGGGATGAAAATATCGATGAGGGGTGAGTTTATTGGGTTGATTATGATCGGACATCAAGTGATATCATAGATGGATGTCTAACAAAACGCAACCAGGTGTTAGTCTAGCTTGAAAAAAATCCTTTAGTTCAAAAAAGTGTGTAAAAGTCTTAATGGATGAAAATATCGGCGAGGGGTGAGTTTAGAGGGTTGATTATGATCTGACATCAAGTGATATCATAGCTGGTTGTCTAACAAAATGCAACCAGGTGTTAGTCTAGCTTGAAAAAAATCCTTTAGTTTAAAAAAGTGTGTAAAAGTCTTAAGGGATGAAAATATCGATGAGGGGTGAGTTTATTGGGTTGATTATGATCGGACATCAAGTGATATCATAGCTGGATGTCTAACAAAATGCAACCAGGTGTTAGTCTAGCTTGAAAAAAATCCTTTAGTTTAAAAAAGTGTGTAAAAGTCTTAAGGGATAAAAATATCGATGAGGGGTGAGTTTAGAGGGTTGATTATGATCGGACATCAAGTGATATCATAGCTGGATGTCTACCAAAATGCAACCAGGTGTTAGTCCAGCTGGAAAAAAATCCTTTAGTTTGAAAAACTGTGTAAAAGTCTTAAGGGATGAAAATATCGATGAGGGGTGAGTTTAGAGGGTTGATTATGATCGGACATCAAGTGATATTGTAGCTGGATGTCTAACAAAATGCAACCAGGTGTTAGTCTAGCTTGAAAAAAATCCTTTAGTTTAAAAAAGTGTGTAAAAGTCTTAAGGGATGAAAATATCGATGAGGGGTGAGTTTAGAGGGTTGATTATGAGCGGACATCAAGTGATATCATAGCTGGATGTCTAACAAAATGCAAGCAGGTGTTACTCTAGCTTGAAAAAAATCCTTTAGTTTAAAAAAGTGTGTAAAAGTCTTAAGGGATGAAAATATCGATGAGGGGTGAGTTTATTGGGTTGATTATGATCGGACATCAAGTAATATTATAGCTGGATGTGTAACAAAATGCAACCAGGTGTTAGTCTAGCTTAAAAAAAATCCTTTAGTTTAAAAAAGTGTATAAAAGTCTTAAGGGATGAAAATATCGATGAGGGGTGAGTTTAGAGGGTTGATTATGAGCGGACATCAAGTGATATCATAGCTGGATGTCTAACAAAATGCAAGCAGGTGTTACTCTAGCTTGAAAAAAATCCTTTAGTTTAAAAAAGTGTGTAAAAGTCTTAAGGGATGAAAATATCGATGAGGGGTGAGTTTATTGGGTTGATTATGATCGGACATCAAGTAATATTATAGCTGGATGTGTAACAAAATGCAACCAGGTGTTAGTCTAGCTTGAAAAAAATCCTTTAGTTCAAAAAAGTGTGTAAAAGTCTTAAGGGATGAAAATATCGACGAGGGGTGAGTTTAGAGGGTTGATTATGATCTGACATCAAGTGATATCATAGCTGGATGTCTAACAAAATGCAACCAGGTTTTAGTCTAGCTTAAAAAAAATCCTTTAGTTTAAAAAAGTGTGTAAAAGTCTTGAAGGATAAAAATATCGATGAGGGGTGAGTTTATTGGGTTGATTATGATCGGACAACAAGTAATATTATAGCTTGATGTCTAACAAAATGCAACCAGGTGTTAGTCTAGCTTGAAAAAAATCCTTTAGTTTAAAAAAGTGTGTAAAAGTCTTAAGGGATGAAAATATCGATGAGGGGTGAGTTTAGAGGGTTGATTATGATCGAACATCAAGTGATATCATAGCTGGATGTCTAACAAAATGCATCCAGGTGTTAGTCTAGCTTGAAAAAAATCCTTTAGTTTAAAAAAGTGTGTAAAAGTCTTAAGGGATGAAAATATCGATGAGGGGTGAGTTTATTGGGTTGATTATGATCGGACATCAAGTGATATCATAGCTGGATGTCTAACAAAATGCAACCAGGTGTTAGTCTAGCTTGAAAAAAATCCTTTAGTTTAAAAAAGTGTGTAAAAGTCTTAAGGGATAAAAATATCGATGAGGGGTGAGTTTAGAGGGTTGATTATGATCGGACATCAAGTGATATCATAGCTGGATGTCTACCAAAATGCAACCAGGTGTTAGTCTAGCTTGAAAAAAATCCTTTAGTTTAAAAAAGTGTGTAAAAGTCTTAAGGGATGAAAATATCGATGAGGGGTGAGTTTAGAGGGTTGATTATGATCCGACATCAAGTGATATCATTGCTGGATGTCTAACAAAATGCAACCAGGTGTTAGTCTAGCTTAAAAAAAATCCTTTAGTTTAAAAAAGTGTATAAAAGTCTTAAGGGATGAAAATATCGATGAGGGGTGAGTTTAGAGGGTTGATTATAATCGGACATCAAGTGATATCATAGCTGGATGTCTAACAAAAGGCAACCAGGTATTAGTCTAGCTTAAAAAAAATCCTTTAGTTTAAAAAAGTGTGTAAAAGTCTTAAGGGATGAAAATATCGATGAGGGGTGAGTTCAGAGGGTTGATTATGATCCGACATCAAGTGATATCATAGCTGGATGTCTAACAAAATGCAACCAGGTGTTAGTCTAGCTTGAAAAAAATCCTTAAGTTCAAAAAAGTGTGTAAAAGTCTTAAGGGATGAAAATATCGATGAAAGGTGAGTTTAGAGGGTTGATTATGATCGGACATTAAGTGATATCATAGCTGGATGTCTAACAAAATGCAACCAGGTGTTAGTCTAGCTTGAAAAAAATCCTTTAGTTTAAAAAAGTGTGTAAAAGTCTTAAGGGATGAAAATATCGATGAGGGGTGAGTTTAGAGGGTTGATTATGATCGAACATCAAGTGATATCATAGCTGGATGTCTAACAAAATGCAACCAGGTGTTAGTCTAGCTTGAAAAAAATCCTTTAGTTTAAAAAAGTGTGTAAAAGTCTTAAGGGATGAAAATATCGATGAGGGGTGAGTTTATTGGGTTGATTATGATCGGACATCAAGTGATATCATAGCTGGATGTCTAACAAAATGCAACCAGGTGTTAGTCTAGCTTGAAAAAAATCCTTTAGTTCAAAAAAGTGTGTAAAAGTCTTAAGGGATGAAAATATCGACGAGGGGTGAGTTTAGAGGGTTGATTATGATCTGACATCAAGTGATATCATAGCTGGATGTCTAACAAAATGCAACCAGGTGTTAGTCTAGCTTGAAAAAAATCCTTAAGTTCAAAAAAGTGTGTAAAAGTCTTAAGGGATGAAAATATCGATGAAAGGTGAGTTTAGAGGGTTGATTATGATCGGACATTAAGTGATATCATAGCTGGATGTCTAACAAAATGCAACCAGGTGTTAGTCTAGCTTGAAAAAAATCCTTTAGTTCAAAAAAGTGTGTAAAAGTCTTAAGGGATGAAAATATCGACGAGGGGTGAGTTTAGAGGGTTGATTATGATCTGACATCAAGTGATATCATAGCTGGATGTCTAACAAAATGCAACCAGGTGTTAGTCTAGCTTGAAAAAAATCCTTTAGTTCAAAAAAGTGTGTAAAAGTCTTAAGGGATGAAAATATCGACGAGGGGTGAGTTTAGAGGGTTGATTATGATCTGACATCAAGTGATATTATAGCTGGATGTCTAACAAAATGCAACCAGGTTTTAGTCTAGCTTAAAAAAAATCCTTTAGTTTAAAAAAGTGTGTAAAAGTCTTAAGGGATGAAAATATCGATGAAAGGTGAGTTTAGAGGGTTGCTTATGATCGGACATCAAGGGATATCATAGCTAGATGTCTAACAAAATGCAACCAGTTGTTAGTCTAGCTTGAAAAAAATCCTTTAGTTTAAAAAAGTGTGTAAAAGTCTTAAGGGATGAAAATATCGATAAGGGGTGAGTTTAGAGGGTTGATTATGATCGGACATCAAGTGATATCATAGCTGGATGTCTAACAAAATGCAACCAGGTGTTACTCTAGCTTGAAAAAAATCCTTTATTTTAAAAAAGTGTGTAAAAGTCTTAAGGGATGAAAATATCGATGAGGGGTGAGTTTAGAGGGTTGATTATGAGCGGACATCAAGTGATATCATAGCTGGATGTCTAACAAAATGCAACCAGGTGTTACTCTAGCTTGAAAAAAATCCTTTAGTTTAAAAAAGTGTGTAAAAGTCTTAAGGGATGAAAATATTGATGAGGGGTGAGTTTATTGGGTTGATTATGATCGGACATCAAGTAATATTATAGCTGGATGTGTAACAAAATGCAACCAGGTGTTAGTCTAGCTTGAAAAAAATCCTTTAGTTCAAAAAAGTGTGTAAAAGTCTTAAGGGATGAAAATATCGACGAGGGGTGAGTTTAGAGGGTTGATTATGATCTGACATCAAGTGATATCATAGCTGGATGTCTAACAAAATGCAACCAGGTTTTAGTCTAGCTTAAAAAAAATCCTTTAGTTTAAAAAAGTGTGTAAAAGTCTTGAAGGATGAAAATATCGATGAGGGGTGAGTTTATTGGGTTGATTATGATCGGACAACAAGTAATATTATAGCTTGATGTCTAACAAAATGCAACCAGGTGTTAGTCTAGCTTGAAAAAAATCCTTTAGTTTAAAAAAGTGTGTAAAAGTCTTAAGGGATGAAAATATCGATGAGGGGTGAGTTTAGAGGGTTGATTATGATCGAACATCAAGTGATATCATAGCTGGATGTCTAACAAAATGCAACCAGGTGTTAGTCTAGCTTGAAAAAAATCCTTTAGTTTAAAAAAGTGTGTAAAAGTCTTAAGGGATGAAAATATCGATGAGGGGTGAGTTTATTGGGTTGATTATGATCGGACATCAAGTGATATCATAGATGGATGTCTAACAAAACGCAACCAGGTGTTAGTCTAGCTTGAAAAAAATCCTTTAGTTCAAAAAAGTGTGTAAAAGTCTTAATGGATGAAAATATCGACGAGGGGTGAGTTTAGAGGGTTGATTATGATCTGACATCAAGTGATATCATAGCTGAATGTCTAACAAAATGCAACCAGGTGTTAGTCTAGCTTGAAAAAAATCCTTTAGTTTAAAAAAGTGTGTAAAAGTCTTAAGGGATGAAAATATCGATGAGGGGTGAGTTTATTGGGTTGATTATGATCGGACATCAAGTGATATCATAGCTGGATGTCTAACAAAATGCAACCAGGTGTTAGTCTAGCTTGAAAAAAATCCTTTAGTTTAAAAAAGTGTGTAAAAGTCTTAAGGGATAAAAATATCGATGAGGGGTGAGTTTAGAGGGTTGATTATGATCGGACATCAAGTGATATCATAGCTGGATGTCTACCAAAATGCAACCAGGTGTTAGTCTAGCTTGAAAAAAATCCTTTAGTTTAAAAAAGTGTGTAAAAGTCTTAAGGGATGAAAATATCGATGAGGGGTGAGTTTAGAGGGTTGATTATGATCCGACATCAAGTGATATCATTGCTGGATGTCTAACAAAATGCAACCAGGTGTTAGTCTAGCTTAAAAAAAATCCTTTAGTTTAAAAAAGTGTATAAAAGTCTTAAGGGATGAAAATATCGATGAGGGGTGAGTTTAGAGGGTTGATTATAATCGGACATCAAGTGATATCATAGCTGGATGTCTAACAAAACGCAACCAGGTATTAGTCTAGCTTAAAAAAAATCCTTTAGTTTAAAAAAGTGTGTAAAAGTCTTAAGGGATGAAAATATCGATGAGGGGTGAGTTCAGAGGGTTGATTATGATCCGACATCAAGTGATATCATAGCTGGATGTCTAACAAAATGCAACCAGGTGTTAGTCTAGCTTGAAAAAAATCCTTTAGTTTAAAAAAGTGTGTAAAAGTCTTAAGGGATGAAAATATCGATGAGGGGTGAGTTTATTGGGTTGATTATGATCGGACATCAAGTGATATCATAGATGGATGTCTAACAAAATGCAACCAGGTGTTAGTCTAGCTTGAAAAAAATCCTTTAGTTCAAAAAAGTGTGTAAAAGTCTTAAGGGATGAAAATATCGACGAGGGGTGAGTTTAGAGGGTTGATTATGATCTGACATCAAGTGATATCATAGCTGGATGTCTAACAAAATGCAACCAGGTGTAAGTCTAGCTTGAAAAAAATCCTTAAGTTCAAAAAAGTGTGTAAAAGTCTTAAGGGATGAAAATATCGATGAAAGGTGAGTTTAGAGGGTTGATTATGATCGGACATTAAGTGATATCATAGCTGGATGTCTAACAAAATGCAACCAGGTGTTAGTCTAGCTTAAAAAAAATCCTTTAGTTTAAAAAAGTGTGTAAAAGTCTTAAGGGATGAAAATATCGACGAGGGGTGAGTTCAGAGTGTTGATTATGATCCGACATCAAGTGATATTATTGCTGGATGTCTAACAAAATGCAACCAGGTGTTAGTCTAGCTAAAAAAAAGTCCTTTAGTTTAAAAAAGTGTGTAAAAGTCTTAAGGGATGAAAATATCGATGAGGGGTGAGTTTAGAGGGTTGATTATGATCGGACAATTAGTGATATCATAGCTGGATGTCTAACAAAATGCAACCAGGTGTTAGTCTAGCTTGAAAAAAATCCTTAAGTTCAAAAAAGTGTGTAAAAGTCTTAAGGGATGAAAATATCGATGAAAGGTGAGTTTAGAGGGTTGATTATGATCGGACATTAAGTGATATCATAGCTGGATGTCTAACAAAATGCAACCAGGTGTTAGTCTAGCTTAAAAAAAATCCTTTAGTTTAAAAAAGTGTGTAAAAGTCCTAAGGGATGAAAATATCGACGAGGGATAAGTTCAGAGGGTTGATTATGATCCGACATCAAGTGATATTATTGCTGGATGTCTAACAAACTGCAACCAGGTGTTAGTCTAGCTAAAAAAAAATCCTTTAGTTTAAAAAAGTGTGTAAAAGTCTTAAGGGATGAAAATATCGATGAGGGGTGAGTTTAGAGGGTTGATTATGATCGGACATTAAGTGATATCATAGCTGGATGTCTAACAAAATGCAACCAGGTGTTAGTCTAGCTTAAAAAAAATCCTTTAGTTTAAAAAGTGTGTAAAAGTCTTAAGGGATGAAAATATCGATGAGGGGTGAGTTTAGAGGGTTGATTATGATCGAACATCAAGTGATATCATTGCTGGATGTCTAAAAAAATGCAACCAGGTGTTAGTCTAGGTTGAAAAATATCCTTTAGTTCAAAAAAGTGTGTAAAAGTCTTAAGGGATGAAAATATCGATGAGGGGTGAGTTTAGAGGGTTGATTATGATCGGACATCAGGTGATATCATAGCTGGATGTCTAACAAAATGCAACCAGTTGTTAGTCTAGCTTGAAAAAAATCCTTTAGTTTAAAAAAGTGTGTAAAAGTCTTAAGGGATGAAAATATCGATGAGGGGTGAGTTTAGAGGGTTGATTATGATCGGACATCAAGTGATATCATAGCTGGATGTCTAACAAAATTCAAGCAGGTGTTACTGTAGCTTGAAAAAAATCCTTTAGTTTAAAAAAGTGTGTAAAAATCTTAAGGGATGAAAATATCGATGAGGGGTGAGTTTAGAGGATTGATTATGATCGGACATCAAGTGATATCATAGCTGGATGTCTAACAAAATGCAACCAGGTGTTAGTCTAGCTTGAAAAAAATGCTTAAGTTCAAATAAGTGTGTAAAAGTCTTAAGGGATGAAAATATCGATGAGGGGTTTGTTTAGAGGGTTAATTATGATCGGACATCAAGTGATATCATAGCTGGATGTCTAACAAAATGCAACCAGGTGTTAGTCAAGCTTGAAAAAAATCCTTGAAAAAAAAGTTTGTAAAAGTCTTAAGGGATGAAAATATCGATGAGGGGTGAGTTTAGAGGGTTGATTATGATCGGACATCAAGTGATATCATAGCTGGATGTCTAACAAAATGCATCCAGGTGTTAGTCTAGCTTGAAAAAAATCCTTTAATTCAAAAAAGTGTGTTAAAGCCTTAAGGAATGAAAATATCGATGAGGGATTTGTTTAGAGGGTTGATTATGATCGGACATCAAGTGATATCATTGCTCGATGTCTAACAAAATGCAACCAGGTGTTATTCTAGCTTGAAAAAAATCCTTTAATTTAAAAAAGTGTGCAAAAGTCTTTATGGATAAAAATATCGATGAAAGGTGAGTTTAGAGGGTTGATTATGATCGAACATCAAGTGATATCATTGCTGGATGTCTAACAAAATGCAACCAGGTGTTAGTCTAGGTTGAAAAAAATCCTTAAGTTCAAAAAAGTGTGTAAAAGTCTTAAGGGATGAAAATATCGATGAGGGGTGAGTTTAGAGGGTTGATTATGATCGGACATCAAGTGATATCATAGCTGGATGTCTAACAAAATGCAACCAGGTGTTAGTCTAGCTTGAAAAAAATCCTTTAATTCAAAAAAGTGTGTTAAAGCCTTAAGAAATGAAAATATCGATGAGGGGTTTGTTTAGAGGGTTGATCAAGATTAGACATCAAGTGATATCATTGCTGGATGTCTAACAAAATGCAACCAGGTGTTAGTCTAGCTTGAAAAAAATCCTTTGATTCAAAAAAGTGTGTAAAAGTCTTAAGGGATGAAAATATCGATGAGGGGTGAGTTTAGAGGGTTGATCATGATCGGACATCAAGTGATATTACAGCTGGATGTCTAACAAAATGCAAGCAGGTGTTAGTCTAGCTTGAAAAAAATCTTTTAATTCAAAAAAGTGTGTTAAAGCCTTAATGGATAAAAATATCGATGAAAGGTGAGTTTAGAGGGTTGATTATGATCGGACATCAAGTGATATCATTGCTCGATGTCTAACAAAATGCAACCAGGTGTTATTCTAGCTTAAAAAAAATCCTTTAATTAAAAAAGTGTGCAAAAGTCTTAATGGATAAAAATATCGATGAAAGGTGAGTTTAGAGGGTTGATTATGATCGAACATCAAGTGATATCATTGCTGGATGTCTAACAAAATGCAACCAGGTGTTAGTCTAGGTTGAAAAAAATCCTTAAGTTCAAAAAAGTGTGTAAAAGTCTTAAGGGATGAAAATATCGATGAGGGGTGAGTTTAGAGGGTTGATTATGATCGGACATCAAGTGATATCATAGCTGGATGTCTAAAAAAATGCAACCAGGTGTTAGTCTAGCTTGAAAAAAATCCTTTAATTCAAAAAAGTGTGTTTAAGCCTTAAGAAATGAAAATATCGATGAGGGGTTTGTTTAGAGGGTTGATTATGATCGGACATCAAGTGATATCATTGCTCGATGTCTAACAAAATGCAACCAGGTGTTTTTCTAGCTTGAAAAAAATCCTTTAATTTAAAAAAGTGTGCAAAAGTCTTAAGGGATGAAAATATAGACCAGGGGTGAGTTTAGAGGGTTGATCAAGATTAGACATCAAGTGATATCATTGCTGGATGTCTAACAAAATGCAACCAGGTGTTAGTCTA
Organism: Ganaspis brasiliensis; assembly: GCA_037103525.1. Lineage (NCBI taxonomy): Eukaryota > Metazoa > Arthropoda > Insecta > Hymenoptera > Figitidae > Ganaspis > Ganaspis brasiliensis. The sequence continues at coordinate 1,579,119 of JAZKLR010000283.1, read as the reverse complement.
GCTTGAAAAAAATCCTTTAGTTCAAAAAAGTGTGTAAAAGTCTTAAGGGATGAAAATATCGATGAGGGGTGAGTTTAGAGGGTTGATTATGATCGGACATCAAGTGATATCATTGCTCGATGTCTAACAAAATGCAACCAGGTGTTATTCTAGCTTGAAAAAAATCCTTTAATTTAAAAAAGTGTGCAAAAGTCTTAAGGGATGAAAATATAGACCAGGGGTGAGTTTAGAGGGTTGATCAAGATTAGACATTAAGTGATATCATTGCTGGATGTCTAACAAAATGCAACCAGGTGTTAGTCTAGCTTGAAAACAATCCTATAGTTCAAAAAAGTGTGTAAAAGTCTTAAGGATGAAAATATCGATGAGGGATGAGTTTAGAGGGTTGATTATGATCGGACATCAAGTGATATCATTGCTCGATGTCTAACAAAATGCAACCAGGTGTTAGTCTAGCCTGAAAAAAATCCTTTAGTTTAAAAAAGTGTGTAAAAGTCTTAAGGGATGAAAATATCGATGAGGGGTGAGTTTAGAGGGTTGATTATGATCGGACATCAAGTGATATCATAGCTGGATGTCTAACAAAATGCAACCAGGTGTTAGTCTAGCTTGAAAAAAATCCTTTACTACAAAAAAGTGTGTAAAAGCCTTAAGGCATGAGAATATCGATGATGGGTGAATTTAGAGGGTTGATTATGATCGGACATCAAGTGATATCATAGCTGGATGTCTAACAAAATGCAACCAGGTGTTAGTCTAGCTTGAAAAAAATCCTTTAATTCAAAAAAGTGTGTTAAAGCCTTAAGGAATGAAAATATCGATGAGGGGTTTGTTTAGAGGGTTGATTATGATCGGACATCAAGTGATATCATTGCTCGATGTCTAACAAAATGCAACAAGGTGTTATTCTAGCTTGAAAAAAATCCTTCAATTTAAAAAAGTGTGCAAAAGTCTTAAGGGATGAAAATATCGATGAGGGGTGAGTTTAGAGGGTTGATTATGATCGGACATCAAGTGATATCATAGCTTGATGTCTAACAAAATGCAACCAGGTGTTACTCTAACTTGAAAAAAATCCTATAGTTCAAAAAAGTGTGTAAAAGTCTTAAGGATGAAAATATCGATGAGGGATGAGTTTAGAGGGTTGATTATGATCGGACATCAAGTGATATCATTGCTGGATGTCTAACAAAATGCAACCAGGTGTTAGTCTAGCTTGAAAAAAATCCTTTAGTTCAAAAAAGTGTGTCAAAACCTTAAGTTATGAAAATATCGATGAGGGGTGAGTTTAGAGGGTTGATCATGATCGGACATCAAGTGATATTACAGCTAGACGTCTAAAAAAATGCAACCAGGTGTTACTCTAGCTTGAAAAAAATCCTTTAGTTCAAAAAAGTGTGTAAAAGCCTTAAGGCATGAGAATATCGATGATGGGTGAATTTAGAGGGTTGATGATGATCGGACATCAAGTGATATCATAGCTTAATGTCTGACAAAATGCAAGCAGGTGTTAGTCTAGCTTAAAAAAAATCCTTTAGTTCAAAAAAGTGTGTAAATGTCTTAAGGGCTAAAAAAAACGATGAGGGGTGAGTTTAGAGGGTTGATTATAATCGGACATCAAGTGATATCGTAGCTTGATGTCTAACAAAATGCAACATGGTGTTAGTCTAGCTTGAAAAAAATCCTATAGTTCAAAAAAGTGTTTAAAAATCTTAAGAGATTAAAATATTGATAAGGGGTGAGTTTAGTGGGTTGATCATGATCGGACATTAAGTGGTATCATAGCTAGATTTCTATTAAAAAGCATGCAGGTATTAGTTAAGCTTAAAAAAAGTTCTTTTCTTCCAAAAAGTGTGTCAAAGTTTTGAGGGATGAAAACATCGATAAAGGGTAAGTTTAAAGGGTTGATTATGATTGGACATCAAGTGATATCATAGCTTGATGTCTAACAAAATGCAAGCAGGTGTTAGTCTAGCTTAAAAAAAATCCTTTAGTTCAAAAAAGTGTATAAATGTCTTAAGGGATGAAAATATCGATGAGGGGTGAGTTTAGAGGGTTGATTATGATCGGACATCAAGTGATATCATAGCTTGATGTCTAAAAAAATGCAACCAGGTGTTAGTCTAGCTTGAAAAAAATCCTTAAGTTCAAAAAAGTGTGTAAAAATCTTAAGGGATGAAAATATCGATGAGGGGTGAGTTTAGAGGGTTGATCATGATCGGACATCAAGTGATATCATAGCTGGATGTCTAAAAAAACGCAACCAGGTGTTAGTCTAGCTTAAAAAAAATCCTATAGTTTAAAAAAGTGTGTAAAAGCCTTAAGAGATTAAAACATTGAAAAGGGGTGAGTTTAGAGGGTTGATCATGATCGGACATCAAGTGGTATCATAGCTAGATGTCTATTAAAAAGCATGCAGGTATTAGTTAAGCTTGAAAAAAGTTCTTTTCTTCCAAAAAGTGTGTAAAAGTTTTGAGGGATGAAAACATCGATAAAGGGTGAGTTTAAAGGGTTGATTATGATTGGACATCAAGTAATATCATAGCTTAATGTCTAACAAAATGCAAGCAGGTGTTAGTCTAGCTTAAAAAAATTCTTTAGTTCAAAAAAGTATGTAAAAATCTTAAGGTATGAAAATATCGATGAGGTGTGAGTTTAGAGGGTTGATCATTATCGCACATCAAGTGATATCATAGCTAGACGTCTAACAAAATGCAATCAGGTGTTAGTCTAGATTGAAAAAAATCCTACAGTTCAAAAAAGTGTTTAAAAATCTTAAGTGATGAAAATATCGATGAGGGGTGAGTTTAGAGGGTTGATCATGATCGGACATCAAGTGATATCACAGCTGGATGTCTAACAAAATGCAAGCAGGTGTTAGTCTAGCTTGGAAAAAATCCTTTAGTTAAAGAAAGTGTATAAAAGTATTAAGGGATGAAAATATCGATGAGGGGTGAGTTTAGAGGGTTGATTATGATCGGACATCAATTGATATCATAGCTTGATGTCTAAAAAAATGCAAGCAGGTGTTAGTCTAGCTTACAAAAATCCTTTAGTTCAAAAAAGTGTGTAAAATTCTTAAGGGATGAAAATATGGATGAGTTGTGAGTTTAGAGGGTTGATTATGATTGAACATTAAGTGATATCATAGCTTGATGTCTAACAAAATGCAACCAGGTGTTACTCTAGCTTGAAAAAAATCATTTAGTTCAAAAAAGTGTGTAAAAGTCTTAAGGGATGAAAATATCGATGAGGGGTGAGTTTAGAGGGTTGATTATGATCGGACATCAAGTGATATCATTGCTCGATGTCTAACAAAATGCAACCAGGTGTTAGTCTAGCTTGAAAAAAATCCTTTAGTTAAAAAAAGTGTGTAAAAGTCTTAAGGGATGAAAATATCGATGAGGGGTTTGTTTAGAGGGTTGATTATGATCGGACATCAAGTGATATCATTGCTGGATGTCTAACAAAAACATCGATGTTTTATTCAAGCTTGAAAAAAATCCTTTAGTTTAAAAAAGTGAGTAAAAGTCTTGAAAGACGTTTATAGCGATAAGGGATGGGTTTTAGGGGTATATCACGTTGCGTCATCAATTGATGTCATTGCTGAATGTCCGACAAAAAACCTTGTAAATGTTAGTCCGGCTTATAACAAACCAAAACACTTTTTTTTACTTGTCGAATCAACACTTTATTAATTCTTTTAAGTTACTAAGATTTTTATAGGTTATATTTAAAAATAATATTAGTATTTTGGCAGTCAGAAAATATAATAAAAATTCTCTCGAGTTTAAAAAAAAAAATAACCCAATATCACTTTTTTCTTTAGTTGTCGGTAGTCTTTCTTCCAAAAAAAGGCTTTTGGACACACTGTGCGCCATTTTGAATCCTCCATTTTGAATTTTAACATTATTTCACTAGATATGTTATTTTTATTATTTTTGGTTCTGAGCGACCCCGAAATCACCCGATAAAAGAATTTTATTTGTGTCTGATTGAATTTTGAGTCTTATTCCGACATATTAGATCCGCCATTTTGAATTTTGAAAATTTTTTATTTGTAATTAGTAACTGTGAACATTTTATGTAGCGTAAATATGTTTTAAGAAACTAATTTTATGTGAAAAAAGACTGACACAAAAGTTTATTTTGATATGGTAATTGAGTTTTCGTACTTATCAGATTTTAGGTCCTTAAGGCCCTAATATTTTGGGTCCTAGCGTTTTTTTCACAAGTGGGCAAAGTGAAATGTTAGTCAAAGCAGATGAAATAACATTATTTTTTATTTTGAGCAAATTTGACCGGGGCCACTTTCCCCATATATGTGTGCGGGGTTCTTTAGTGCAAACTTATATCAGGGATGTGTCTAATAAATTTAATTTTCAAACTATTTGGAACGCTAAAATTACTAATAACACTTGGTGGTCTCTGAAGAAATTGAAAATAATTTCTTCGGGGAATGCGTCCAGTGATATTACCTTTCCTGTTTCTGACTTCCTTAATAACTTCTCTGTGTCCTCTCTTTTGCCAACACCCTCGCTTTTCCCATCCAATAATTCCTTTAACTTTGATGAAACAAATTTTTACTTCTCTGATATTTCTCCTGATATGCTGATGAAAACAGTTTCTGAAATTAAAACAAATTCAATGGGCCCAGATGGAATTTCCTTGAGAATGGTAAATAATAATTATATCCCTATAATTTTTCCTGTTCTCCTTCATATTTACAACTATTCTCTTTAAATAGGAGTATTTCCCTGTGCCTGGAAAAATGCTACAATAAGACCCATCCCTAAAATATCAAAACCCACTTCTGTTTCTCACTTTAGACCTATTTCCCTACTTTGTATGCTTTCCAAACCTCTTGAGCGTATTGTACATAAGCAATTGACTGACTTCCTTGTTAAAAACGATATGATTGACCCTTATCAGTCTGGATTTAGGAGTAAACATAGTACAACGACGGCTTCTTTGAAATTCTCTACAGACATTAAAATAGCTATGGATTGTAAAGAAATTACTTTGGCAGTCTGCTTTGATTTTTCCAAAGCATTTGACTTAGTTAACCATAATTTATTACTGCAAAAACTGAGGACATTTAAACTATCTAAATCGGCTATTAATTGGTTTGAATCGTATTTATATAATCGGAAATTCAGAGTAGCCAACAGTAAGGGCAATTTATCAGATTGGATAAACATCAAGTGTGGTGTCCCTCAGGGCTCAACAGGTGCACCACTCCTTTTTAATCTATTTGTTACAGATCTTGGAAAACAACTACAATTTTGTAAATACCTTAAATACGCTGATGATATTAAATTCTACCTTTCCGGATCGGTTGCTTGTCTAACAAATTTGCTTACTAAGATGCAACATGACATTGACCTTATTGTGGTCTGGGCAAAGGAAAATGGTCTTGCCCTTAATCCAGCTAAGACTCAGGCAATAGTATTTGGACTAAATAACGTCCCTTCCCCTGAAATTTTAAACTGCGGTACATTACTTCATGTTGAAGGGATGAATATTAAGTTTCAAGAGTCCATTAAGGATCTCGGATTGATACTTGATAGGACATTATCCTGGAGGGGGCATGTGATTGAAATTTGTCGCAAAACGTACACTACATTACGTTTACTAAACAGAAACAGGGAGTCTTTACCTACCTCTACACGACTTATTTTAATTAAAAGCCTAATTCTCCCGTTATTCGATTTTGGATGTGTAGTTTATGACGAAATCATTAATGATTTGAATGACAGGTTGGAGAGAGCACTTAATGCTTGCATTCGGTTTATTTTTAATGTTTCTAAGTGCGAAGATATTACTCCACTTAGAATACGAGCCGGGCTTTTGAATGTGGCTGAGAGAAGACAGTATTTCATGTCAAACTTACTCTATTCTATCTTTCGGAGCGAGGTCCCTGAATATTTGCACAAATTTTTTGAATTTAAATACTCCAGCGCGGAAACCACGCGCGTGCTTCGTGAAGGTAACTCTGTTTTAAAAGTACCTTCCCATCGTACCTGTAAGCTTCAGCGATCGTTCACTGTTAGAGGTACTCGATTGTGGAATAAAATCCCTGAGCAAATTAGGAGTGCGAATTCTTTATTGACTTTTAAGAATCTTATGTTTAAATTCTTATTTACCTCGCAAAACTCTATATTTGAAATCACCTATTGGTAAATTGCTTATTTCATCTCTAATAGAATTCATAGCTTTCCCGGATGGATATGTGTATGCATATGTATTTTTATTTATTGTCTACGCTATTGATAAGTATGATCTCATTTTCAGTTCACTATTTTCATTATTTTTGTTTAGACTTTACTTTAGTAAAGCCATTAGCCATTATTATAAAATAAGATTTTGTTGTATGCGATTATTATTATTTAAGCTCAAATTGATTATGTAAGATGGTCATGTTTACATTATATTCTTTTTGTATAATTTGTTCATTGGAGGGCTGATTAGCCCTTAGAACTTTATCATTTAAATAAATAAAAAATAAAAGAGTATTACGCTTCACGTCTTCTATCCTATAAGCATAACGATTTTTTAGTTTTATTTGTTTTTAAAAATATTGTAAATGAATAAACTACAATGATTTATTCCTGACTACTATCTATGAATATTATAAGAACTTATTAAATATTTATGAATTAATAACCAATGGTAGTTTCAAAAAGTTTAAAAGTAGTTTTCATTCAATTAATTTTGCAGCAAGTAAGACAGAAATTTAAAAGCAATTGAAGGTGATAAATTTGCCGATCTGAATTAATAGTCTAACAATTGTGAAACAATGAAAAATGTATATTACAAATTTTTCTTTGTCGACAGTAACAGGTACGTAGCTAGGGAAGGCCCAGGGGGACCAGTCCCCCCCGAAATTTTTTTTATTCGTTTAAATTTTTTTTTTCTGAGAAAAACTTTTTTCCTGCTGGAGCTACGGGCATGGAATTTTGGCCCTCCCCCCGACAAAAATTTCTGGCTACGGGCCTGGACAGTAACTCAAAAAACTGAAAGGCATAAAAAAGCGTTGCAGATTAATTTAATCTTACTTTACTACTAAACTCCAACCATTGGTTTTTGTGACTTACACTTTAAGCCTAGTAGTTATTCCTATTAATTTTATTTTTAAAAATTGAAAAAAGTGAAAAGAAACAATTTTCTGGTTTCGCTATTGTTGAAGCTCATTAATACTACGTAAATTATTGTTAAAAATAGACCAAAACGTATTTACAACTATACATATATATACATATTTACATGATTATTCGACTTCATGTAGTTGCCGGGACTATTTCATCGTTTTGCTTTTCGAGAAAAATTCTTTTATAGAGCAGATTTCTGTATATCTACAATGTTTGTGTCAATGAAAGCAAAAAATCGTTTGCAGAGAATCTTCAAAATCGTTTGCAGAGTATCTTGGTAAATTTTTTGCAATTAATTTTTTGCTTCCATTGATTCAAAAACTGTAGATATCCAGAAATCTGCTCTAAAAAAGAAGGTTGGTTGAAAAGAAAAACGTTAAAATGGTCCTGGTAACCACATTAAGTCGAATGATTTTGTAAATAAGTATATAGTTATAAATGTATAGTTGTACAAATTTTCTGGTCTACTGCTAACAGTTATTTAGGGGAAACTGCCCTATGTTGGATAGTCATTCCAACAGTAGATAACTATAAATATATTAAAAATTATTTTATTTTACCTAAAGCAATCTTAGAATTTAGAAGTAAATTTAGACTAAATTAATCTGCAACGCTTTTTCGTACCTCACTGACAGAAACAGATTTTCAAACTTACTATCCACGATATTAAAATATACTAATTTTAATATCTGGGTATTATGTTTAAATATCTAAATACTAAGTTTCATTATGTGGATGCTAAATTTAAATTGCCACGAATATCCATATTTTCATGCCTTACAGTTTATTGTGTTACTGTCGACAAAGAAAAATTTGTAATATACATTTTTCATTGTTTCACAATTGTTAGACTATTAATTCAGATCGGCAAATTTATCACCTTCAATTCCTTTAAATTTCTGTCTTACTTGCTGCAAAATTAATTGAATAAAATCTACTTTTAAACTTCTTAACACTACCATTGGTTATTAATTCATAAATATTTATTTATTCCTTATAATATTAATAGATATTAGTCAGGAATAAATCATTGTAGTTTATTCGTTTAGGGAAAAGTCGGCTAGCACCGGCCATCGGGTAGCCGCGGACACTGTTTATTTTATGTATAATGCCATATTTTTATCATTGAAACAAATTAGAAATGGTGTATCATTTAATTGAACTTATTTTTTTAGTATAGTGACTCCATTATTTCATTTCTTTTTTATAAACAACTACTATTCTGTAAATATAACCTAAAAGTGTTCGGACAATTTAAGAAATGAGTGTCGCATTGAACGTCATATAAAAATGATATTATATTTGTAATTTCTGACACTATTGAATTTATTTTTCAATTGATATCCATAAATGATTCTCTGACGATTATTTAAGACATAATTTGTTGTTACTTTACTGAGTTATATAATTAAAAAAAAAGTTTCTTTTAATGTGGCCGGACTTATCCGATGAACTTTTGAGGGTTAGTATTTTACTCCTCATATTTGTCCTTATGTATCTCTTAATTAATATGTTTATTTTATCATTGGAAGCATTTTAAGTGTTGACAAATAGTTTGTCTTCACCGTGAAACAATTTAATTATTGTTCTTGAAATATTTACACAATTTATTGACCAAAAAGCTTAAGGGGCCGGGGCTGCCCGCTTTCCCCTACAATATTTTTAAAAACAAATAAAACTCCAAAATTGTTATGCTCATAGGATAGAAGACGTGAAGCGTAATACTTTTTTGCCTATATCTCGAGAACTAAAAGACCCTCCATCAATTTTTTTTAAAATAAAGGTAAAATAAAAAGCTTTCATTATATTGTGACGAAAATAAAAAATATAAATTAGCACACATATAAAAAAAGGTTTAAAATTTTGTTTTGTGTTTTTCTACATGAATTTTTGAAGTTTTTAAATCTACTTTAAATTTATTTAAAACCTTATAGTTTTTTACATACACCCTATAAATTTCATTGAAATCGGTTAAAAACTCTTTAAATGACAAGAATTTGAAAAAATAAAGGGTAAAAAATTCAAAGTGACGTAATTCCTAAAATTTTGGAAATTTTTCAAAAATACTTGACTAATTTATTACTACCCCTAAATACTACAAATTGACCAACTTTGATCAAAATCAAAAACTTGACTTGCAACTTTGATCTTTTTGGTATGGAAACACTCCTATACAGGGTGTCCCACGTTACAGCGTACATATTTGAGGGTCATAATGTACACAAAAAAACTAAAAAAAAAGTCCTCTTGACTTTTTCAAAAAAATAATTAGAACTCTAGTTAGCGCGATTCAAAGTTGACCAATCACGTGCCAGATTTACTCGATACCCAAAGGCGTAGGACGAACACCGGATAATCGCAAAAGCATTCCCGCCATACAAAAAAAAGATATTTCTGTTACCAAAATAATTGGATAAACAACAACCGACAGACAACCATCATTGTTAACAACAAATTCGAAATTGTTTAAACAAAGTTAGTTAACAAATTCCCAAAAAGGACAATTTGCACAAAAAATTGATTTTTCTTTCTCCGAATTTCAAGATTCACACAAACTAAAATTGTCACTATTGTTAACAAAAAATTCGAAATTGTTTAAACAAAGTTAGTTAACAAATTCCCAAAACGGACAATTTGCAACAAAAATTGATTTTTTTGCTCCGAATTTTCAAGATTTACATAAACTAAAATTTGACATCTTTGTTAACAACAAATTCGAAATTGTTTAAACAAATTTTGTAAACAAATTCCAAATACGGACAATTTGCACAAAAAATTAATTTTTTTTCTCCGAATTTTCAAGATTTACACAAACTAACATTGTCATCATTTTTAACAACAAATTTGAAATTGTTTAAACAAAGTTAGTTAACAAATTCCCAAAACGGACAATTTGCATAAAAAATTGGATTTTCTTTCTCCGAATTTTCAAGATTTACACAAACTAAAATTTTCAACATTGTTAACAACAAATTCGAAATTGTTTATACAAAGTTAGTTAACAAATTCCCAAAACGGACAATTTGCAACAAAAATTGATGTTTTTTGCTCCGAATTTTCAAGATTTACATTAACTAAAATTTGACATCATTGTTAATAACAAATTCGAAATTTTGTAAACAAAGTTAGTTAACAAATTCCCAAAACGGACAATTTGCACGAAAAATTGATTTTTCTTTCTCCGAATTTTCAAGATTCACACAAACTAAAATTGTCACTATTGTTAACCAAAAATTCGAAATTGTTTAAACAAAGTTAGTTAACAAATTCCCAAAACGGACAATTTGCAACAAAAATTGATTTTTTTTGCTCCGAATTTTCAAGATTTACATAAACTAAAATTTGACATCTTTGTGAACAACAAATTTGAAATTGTTTAAACAAATTTTGTAAACAAATTCCAAATACGGACAATTTGCACAAAAAATTGATTTTTTTTCTCCGAATTTTCAAGATTCACACAAACTAAAATTGTCACTATTGTTAACCAAAAGTTCGAAATTATTTAAACAAAGTTAGTTAACAAATTCCCAAAACGGACAATTTGCAACAAAAATTGATGTTTTTTGCTCCGAATTTTCAAGATTTACATAAACTAAAATTTGACATCTTTGTTAACAACAGATTCGAAATTGTTTAAACAAATTTTGTAAACAAATTCCAAATACGGACAATTTGCACAAAAAATTGATTTTTTTTCTCCGAATTTTCAAGATTCACACAAACAAAATTGTCACTATTGTTAACCAAAAATTCGAAATTGTTTAAACAAAGTTAGTTAACAAATTCCCAAAACGGACAATTTGCAACAAAAATTGATTTTTTTTGCTCCGAATTTTCAAGTTTTAGAAAAACTAAAATTTGACATCTTTGTTAACAACAAATTCGAAATTGTTTAAACAAATTTTGTAAACAAATTCCAAATACGGACAATTTACACGAAAATTTGATTTTTTTTCTCCGAATTTTCAAGATTTACACAAACTAACATTGTCATCATTGTTAACAACAAATTTGAAATTGTTTAAACAAAGTTAGTAAACAAATTCCCAAAACGGACAATTTGCACAAAAAATTGGATTTTCTTTCTCCGAATTTTCAAGATTTACACAAACTAAAATTTTCAACATTGTTAACAACAAATTCGAAATTGTTTATACAAAGTTAGTTAACAAATTCCCAAAACGGACAATTTGCAACAAAAATTGAAGTTTTTTGCTCCGAATTTTCAAGATTTACATAAACTAAAATTTGACATCTTTGTTAACAACAAATTCGAAATTGTTTAAACAAATTTTGTAAACAAATTCCAAATACGGACAATTTGCACAAAAAATTGATTTTTTTTCTCCGAATTTTCAAGATTCACACAAACTAAAAAGACCAAAGAATATTATTTTGTAAATGTTTTGTTCCAAAACATTATTTTTCTATTGTTAATATTTGTGTATTATTATTGTAATTATTCTGACTAATATTTTAAAAAAATTATTTTTTTACTTTTCTTCTGTTGTTTATAAATTTTATTTTGCGTTTCTTGAAATCACTAAAGATTATCAGTTTATTTGTTTTACCTCATGTCATTTCAGACATAAAAATATAAATTCTTATTTTATCTCGTGCAGTAATTGTAAAATATTTAGAATTCCTTATAAGTGTTAAAGAAATATTAAAATGATTATGTTATTAATAACATGAATTTCTTTTATGCAAATAAATATTTCTTTGAACAAGTGAAAATATGTAAAATTTTTTCTTACCTTCCATGGAAAGAACGTAAATTGAAAGTCGCAATCTTATGACTCTTTCGATAGATGTTGCTTTAAAAACATAAAATAGTTCAAAAAATTTTGAATTTGTTGTTAACAATGTTCTCAATTTTTAGGTTATATTTATTTCCATATTTAAGCAAATAATTATCGATTTTCCATAGAAATTGACCGATCTACAAACTTGTTAACTAAACAATTTTGAAATTGTCGTTAACAATGATGACAATTTTAGTTTGGGTGAATCTTCAAAATTCGGAGAAAGAAAAATCATTTTATTGTGCAAATTATCCGTTTTGGGAATTTGTTAATTAACTTTGTTTAAACAATTTCGAATTTGTTGTTAACATTGATGCTCAAATTTTAGTTTGAGTAATTCTTGAAAATTTGAAGAAAGAAAAATCAATTTTTGGTGTAAATTGTCCGTTTTGGGAAATTGTTAACTAATTTTGTTTAAACAATTTCGAATTTGTTGTTAACAATAGTGACAATTTTAGTTTGTGTGAATCTTGAAAATTCGGAGAAAGAAAAATCAATTTTTCGTGCAAATTGTCCGTTTTGGGAATTTGTTAACTAACTTTGTTTACAAAATTTCGAATTTGTTATTAACAATGATGTCAAATTTTAGTTAATGTAAATCTTGAAAATTCGGAGCAAAAAACATCAATTTTTGTTGCAAATTGTCCGTTTTGGGAATTTGTTAACTAACTTTGTTTAAACAATTTCGAATTTTTGGTTAACAATAGTGACAATTTTAGTTTGTGTGAATCTTGAAAATTCGGAGAAAGAAAAATCAACTTTTTGTGCAAATTGTCCGTTTTGGGAATTTGTTAAATAACTTTGTTTAAACAATTTTGAATTTTTGGTTAACAATAGTGACAATTTTAGTTAGTGTGACTCTTGAAAATTCGGAGCAAAAAAATCCAATTTTTTGTACAAATTGTCCGTTTTGGGAATTTGTTAACTAACTTTGTTTAAACAATTTCGAATTTGTTGTTAACAATGATGACAATTTTAGTTTGTGTAAATCTTGAAAATTCGGAGAAAAAAAATCAATTTTTTGTGCAAATTGTCCGTATTTGGAATTTGTTTACAAAATTTGTTTAAACAATTTCGAATTTGTTGTTAACAAAGATGTCAAATTTTAGTTTATGTAAATCTTGAAAATTCGGAGCAAAAAAAATCAATTTTTGTTGCAAATTGTCCGTTTTGGGAATTTGTTAACTAACTTTGTTTAAACAATTTCGAATTTTTGGTTAACAATAGTGACAATTTTAGTTTGTGTGAATCTTGAAAATTCGGAGAAAAAAATCAATTTTTTGTGCAAATTGTCCGTATTTGGAATTTGTTTACAAAATTTGTTTAAACAATTTCTAATTTGTTGTTAACAAAGATCTCAAATTTTAGTTTATGTAAATCTTGAAAATTCGGAGCAAAAAAAATCAATTTTTGTTTCAAATTGTCCGTTTTGGGAATTTGTTAACTAACTTTGTTTAAATAATTTCGAACTTTTGGTTAACAATAGTGACAATCTTAGTTTGTGTGAATCTTGAAAATTCGGAGCAAAAAACATCAATTTTTGTTGCAAATTGTCCGTTTTGGGAATTTGTTAACTAACTTTGTTTAAACAATTTCGAATTTGTTGTTAACAATGATGAAAATTTTAGTTTGTGTAAATCTTGAAAATTCGGAGAAAGAAAATCCAATTTTTTGTGCAAATTGTCCGTTTTGGGAATTTGTTAACTAACTTTGTTTAAACAATTTCAAATTTGTTGTTAACAATGATGACAATGTTAGTTTGTGTAAATCTTGAAAATTCGGAGAAAAAAAATCAATTTTTTGTGCAAATTGTCCGTATTTGGAATTTGTTTACAGAATTTGTTTAAACAATTTCGAATTTGTTGTTAACAAAGATGTCAAATTTTAGTTTATCTAAAACTTAAAAATTCGGAGCAAAAAAAATCAATTTTTGTTGCAAATTGTCCGTTTTGGGAATTTGTTAACTAACTTTGTTTAAACAATTTCGAATTTGTTGTTAACAAAGATGTCAAATTTTAGTTTATCTAAAACTTAAAAATTCGGAGCAAAAAAAATCAATTTTTGTTGCAAATTGTCCGTTTTGGGAATTTGTTAACTAACTTTGTTTAAACAATTTCGAATTTGTTGTTAACAATGATGAAAATTTTAGTTTGTGTAAATCTTGAAAATTCGGAGAAAGAAAATCCAATTTTTTGTGCAAATTGTCCGTTTTGGGAATTTGTTAAATAACTTTGTTTAAACAATTTTGAATTTTTGGTTAACAATAGTGACAATTTTAGTTAGTGTGACTCTTGAAAATTCGGAGCAAAAAAATCAATTTTTTGTGCAAATTGTCCGCTTTGGGAATTTGTTAACTAACTTTGTTTAAACAATTTCGAATTTGTTGTTAACAATGATGACAATTTTAGTTTGTGTAAATCTTGAAAATTCGGAGAAAAAAAATCAATTTTTTGTGCAAATTGTCCGTATTTGGAATTTGTTTACAAAATTTGTTTAAACAATTTCGAATTTGTTGTTAACAAAGATGTCAAATTTTAGTTTATCTAAAACTTAAAAATTCGGAGCAAAAAAAATCAATTTTTGTTGCAAATTGTCCGTTTTGGGAATTTGTTAACTAACTTTGTTTAAACAATTTCGAATTTGTTGTTAACAAAGATGTCAAATTTTAGTTTATCTAAAACTTAAAAATTCGGAGCAAAAAAAATCAATTTTTGTTGCAAATTGTCCGTTTTGGGAATTTGTTAACTAACTTTGTTTAAACAATTTCGAATTTGTTGTTAACAATGATGAAAATTTTAGTTTGTGTAAATCTTGAAAATTCGGAGAAAGAAAATCCAATTTTTTGTACAAATTGTCCGTTTTGGGAATTTGTTAACTAACTTTGTTTAAACAATTTCGAATTTGTTGTTAACATTGATGCTCAAATTTTAGTTTGAGTAATTCTTGAAAATTTGAAGAAAGAAAAATCAATTTTTGGTGTAAATTGTCCGTTTTGGGAAATTGTTAACTAATTTTGTTTAAACAATTTCGAATTTGTTGTTAACAATAGTGACAATTTTAGTTTGTGTGAATCTTGAAAATTCGGAGAAAGAAAAATCAATTTTTCGTGCAAATTGTCCGTTTTGGGAATTTGTTAACTAACTTTGTTTACAAAATTTCGAATTTGTTATTAACAAAGATGTCAAATTTTAGTTTATCTAAAACTTAAAAATTCGGAGCAAAAAAAATCAATTTTTGTTGCAAATTGTCCGTTTTGGGAATTTGTTAACTAACTTTGTTTAAACAATTTCGAATTTGTTGTTAACAATGATGAAAATTTTAGTTTGTGTAAATCTTGAAAATTCGGAGAAAGAAAATCCAATTTTTTGTGCAAATTGTCCGTTTTGGGAATTTGTTAAATAACTTTGTTTAAACAATTTTGAATTTTTGGTTAACAATAGTGACAATTTTAGTTAGTGTGACTCTTGAAAATTCGGAGCAAAAAAATCAATTTTTTGTGCAAATTGTCCGCTTTGGGAATTTGTTAACTAACTTTGTTTAAACAATTTCGAATTTGTTGTTAACAATGATGACAATTTTAGTTTGTGTAAATCTTGAAAATTCGGAGAAAAAAAATCAATTTTTTGTGCAAATTGTCCGTATTTGGAATTTGTTTACAAAATTTGTTTAAACAATTTCGAATTTGTTGTTAACAAAGATGTCAAATTTTAGTTTATGTAAATCTTGAAAATTCGGAGCAAAAAAAATCAATTTTTGTTGCAAATTGTCCGTTTTGGGAATTTGTTAACTAACTTTGTTTAAACAATTTCGAATTTTTGGTTAACAATAGTGACAATTTTAGTTTGTGTGAATCTTGAAAATTCGGAGAAAAAAATCAATTTTTTGTGCAAATTGTCCGTATTTGGAATTTGTTTACAAAATTTGTTTAAACAATTTCGAATTTGTTGTTAACAAAGATCTCAAATTTTAGTTTATGTAAATCTTGAAAATTCGGAGCAAAAAAAATCAATTTTTGTTTCAAATTGTCCGTTTTGGGAATTTGTTAACTAACTTTGTTTAAATAATTTCGAACTTTTGGTTAACAATAGTGACAATCTTAGTTTGTGTGAATCTTGAAAATTCGGAGCAAAAAACATCAATTTTTGTTGCAAATTGTCCGTTTTGGGAATTTGTTAACTAACTTTGTTTAAACAATTTCGAATTTGTTGTTAACAATGATGAAAATTTTAGTTTGTGTAAATCTTGAAAATTCGGAGAAAGAAAATCCAATTTTTTGTGCAAATTGTCCGTTTTGGGAATTTGTTAACTAACTTTGTTTAAACAATTTCAAATTTGTTGTTAACAATGATGACAATGTTAGTTTGTGTAAATCTTGAAAATTCGGAGAAAAAAAATCAATTTTTTGTGCAAATTGTCCGTATTTGGAATTTGTTTACAGAATTTGTTTAAACAATTTCGAATTTGTTGTTAACAAAGATGTCAAATTTTAGTTTATCTAAAACTTAAAAATTCGGAGCGAAAAAAATCAATTTTTGTTGCAAATTGTCCGTTTTGGGAATTTGTTAACTAACTTTGTTTAAACAATTTCGAATTTGTTGTTAACAAAGATGTCAAATTTTAGTTTATCTAAAACTTAAAAATTCGGAGCAAAAAAAATCAATTTTTGTTGCAAATTGTCCGTTTTGGGAATTTGTTAACTAACTTTGTTTAAACAATTTCGAATTTGTTGTTAACAATGATGAAAATTTTAGTTTGTGTAAATCTTGAAAATTCGGAGAAAGAAAATCCAATTTTTTGTGCAAATTGTCCGTTTTGGGAATTTGTTAAATAACTTTGTTTAAACAATTTTGAATTTTTGGTTAACAATAGTGACAATTTTAGTTAGTGTGACTCTTGAAAATTCGGAGCAAAAAAATCAATTTTTTGTGCAAATTGTCCGCTTTGGGAATTTGTTAACTAACTTTGTTTAAACAATTTCGAATTTGTTGTTAACAAAGATGTCAAATTTTAGTTTATCTAAAACTTAAAAATTCGGAGCAAAAAAAATCAATTTTTGTTGCAAATTGTCCGTTTTGGGAATTTGTTAACTAACTTTGTTTAAACAATTTCGAATTTGTTGTTAACAATGATGAAAATTTTAGTTTGTGTAAATCTTGAAAATTCGGAGAAAGAAAATCCAATTTTTTGTGCAAATTGTCCGTTTTGGGAATTTGTTAAATAACTTTGTTTAAACAATTTTGAATTTTTGGTTAACAATAGTGACAATTTTAGTTAGTGTGACTCTTGAAAATTCGGAGCAAAAAAATCAATTTTTTGTGCAAATTGTCCGCTTTGGGAATTTGTTAACTAACTTTGTTTAAACAATTTCGAATTTGTTGTTAACAATGATGACAATTTTAGTTTGTGTAAATCTTGAAAATTCGGAGAAAAAAAATCAATTTTTTGTGCAAATTGTCCGTATTTGGAATTTGTTTACAAAATTTGTTTAAACAATTTCGAATTTGTTGTTAACAAAGATGTCAAATTTTAGTTTATCTAAAACTTAAAAATTCGGAGCAAAAAAAATCAATTTTTGTTGCAAATTGTCCGTTTTGGGAATTTGTTAACTAACTTTGTTTAAACAATTTCGAATTTGTTGTTAACAAAGATGTCAAATTTTAGTTTATCTAAAACTTAAAAATTCGGAGCAAAAAAAATCAATTTTTGCTGCAAATTGTCCGTTTTGGGAATTTGTTAACTAACTTTGTTTAAACAATTTCGAATTTGTTGTTAACAATGATGAAAATTTTAGTTTGTGTAAATCTTGAAAATTCGGAGAAAGAAAATCCAATTTTTTGTACAAATTGTCCGTTTTGGGAATTTGTTAACTAACTTTGTTTAAACAATTTCGAATTTGTTGTTAACATTGATGCTCAAATTTTAGTTTGAGTAATTCTTGAAAATTTGAAGAAAGAAAAATCAATTTTTGGTGTAAATTGTCCGTTTTGGGAAATTGTTAACTAATTTTGTTTAAACAATTTCGAATTTGTTGTTAACAATAGTGACAATTTTAGTTTGTGTGAATCTTGAAAATTCGGAGAAAGAAAAATCAATTTTTCGTGCAAATTGTCCGTTTTGGGAATTTGTTAACTAACTTTGTTTACAAAATTTCGAATTTGTTATTAACAAAGATGTCAAATTTTAGTTTATCTAAAACTTAAAAATTCGGAGCAAAAAAAATCAATTTTTGTTGCAAATTGTCCGTTTTGGGAATTTGTTAACTAACTTTGTTTAAACAATTTCGAATTTGTTGTTAACAATGATGAAAATTTTAGTTTGTGTAAATCTTGAAAATTCGGAGAAAGAAAATCCAATTTTTTGTGCAAATTGTCCGTTTTGGGAATTTGTTAAATAACTTTGTTTAAACAATTTTGAATTTTTGGTTAACAATAGTGACAATTTTAGTTAGTGTGACTCTTGAAAATTCGGAGCAAAAAAATCAATTTTTTGTGCAAATTGTCCGCTTTGGGAATTTGTTAACTAACTTTGTTTAAACAATTTCGAATTTGTTGTTAACAATGATGACAATTTTAGTTTGTGTAAATCTTGAAAATTCGGAGAAAAAAAATCAATTTTTTGTGCAAATTGTCCGTATTTGGAATTTGTTTACAAAATTTGTTTAAACAATTTCGAATTTGTTGTTAACAAAGATGTCAAATTTTAGTTTATCTAAAACTTAAAAATTCGGAGCAAAAAAAATCAATTTTTGTTGCAAATTGTCCGTTTTGGGAATTTGTTAACTAACTTTGTTTAAACAATTTCGAATTTGTTGTTAACAAAGATGTCAAATTTTAGTTTATCTAAAACTTAAAAATTCGGAGCAAAAAAAATCAATTTTTGCTGCAAATTGTCCGTTTTGGGAATTTGTTAACTAACTTTGTTTAAACAATTTCGAATTTGTTGTTAACAATGATGAAAATTTTAGTTTGTGTAAATCTTGAAAATTCGGAGAAAGAAAATCCAATTTTTTGTACAAATTGTCCGTTTTGGGAATTTGTTAACTAACTTTGTTTAAACAATTTCGAATTTGTTGTTAACATTGATGCTCAAATTTTAGTTTGAGTAATTCTTGAAAATTTGAAGAAAGAAAAATCAATTTTTGGTGTAAATTGTCCGTTTTGGGAAATTGTTAACTAATTTTGTTTAAACAATTTCGAATTTGTTGTTAACAATAGTGACAATTTTAGTTTGTGTGAATCTTGAAAATTCGGAGAAAGAAAAATCAATTTTTCGTGCAAATTGTCCGTTTTGGGAATTTGTTAACTAACTTTGTTTACAAAATTTCGAATTTGTTATTAACAAAGATGTCAAATTTTAGTTTATCTAAAACTTAAAAATTCGGAGCAAAAAAAATCAATTTTTGTTGCAAATTGTCCGTTTTGGGAATTTGTTAACTAACTTTGTTTAAACAATTTCGAATTTGTTGTTAACAATGATGAAAATTTTAGTTTGTGTAAATCTTGAAAATTCGGAGAAAGAAAATCCAATTTTTTGTGCAAATTGTCCGTTTTGGGAATTTGTTAAATAACTTTGTTTAAACAATTTTGAATTTTTGGTTAACAATAGTGACAATTTTAGTTAGTGTGACTCTTGAAAATTCGGAGCAAAAAAATCAATTTTTTGTGCAAATTGTCCGCTTTGGGAATTTGTTAACTAACTTTGTTTAAACAATTTCGAATTTGTTGTTAACAATGATGACAATTTTAGTTTGTGTAAATCTTGAAAATTCGGAGAAAAAAAATCAATTTTTTGTGCAAATTGTCCGTATTTGGAATTTGTTTACAAAATTTGTTTAAACAATTTCGAATTTGTTGTTAACAAAGATGTCAAATTTTAGTTTATGTAAATCTTGAAAATTCGGAGCAAAAAAAATCAATTTTTGTTGCAAATTGTCCGTTTTGGGAATTTGTTAACTAACTTTGTTTAAACAATTTCGAATTTTTGGTTAACAATAGTGACAATTTTAGTTTGTGTGAATCTTGAAAATTCGGAGAAAAAAATCAATTTTTTGTGCAAATTGTCCGTATTTGGAATTTGTTTACAAAATTTGTTTAAACAATTTCGAATTTGTTGTTAACAAAGATGTCAAATTTTAGTTTATGTAAATCTTAAAAATTCGGAGCAAAAAAAATCAATTTTTGTTTCAAATTGTCCGTTTTGGGAATTTGTTAACTAACTTTGTTTAAATAATTTCGAACTTTTGGTTAACAATAGTGACAATCTTAGTTTGTGTGAATCTTGAAAATTCGGAGAAAAAAAATCAATTTTTTGTGCAAATTGTCCGTATTTGGAATTTGTTTACAAAATTTGTTTAAACAATTTCGAATTTGTTGTTAACAAAGATGTCAAATTTTAGTTTATGTAAATCTTGAAAATTCGGAGCAAAAAACATCAATTTTTGTTGCAAATTGTCCGTTTTGGGAATTTGTTAACTAACTTTGTTTAAACAATTTCGAATTTGTTGTTAACAATGATGAAAATTTTAGTTTGTGTAAATCTTGAAAATTCGGAGAAAGAAAATCCAATTTTTTGTGCAAATTGTCCGTTTTGGGAATTTGTTAACTAACTTTGTTTAAACAATTTCAAATTTGTTGTTAACAATGATGACAATGTTAGTTTGTGTAAATCTTGAAAATTCGGAGAAAAAAAATCAATTTTTTGTGCAAATTGTCCGTATTTGGAATTTGTTTACAAAATTTGTTTAAACAATTTCGAATTTGTTGTTAACAAAGATGTCAAATTTTAGTTTATCTAAAACTTAAAAATTCGGAGCAAAAAAAATCAATTTTTGTTGCAAATTGTCCGTTTTGGGAATTTGTTAACTAACTTTGTTTAAACAATTTCGAATTTGTTGTTAACAATGATGAAAATTTTAGTTTGTGTAAATCTTGAAAATTCGGAGAAAGAAAATCCAATTTTTTGTACAAATTGTCCGTTTTGGGAATTTGTTAACTAATTTTGTTTAAACAATTTTGAATTTGTTGTTAACAATGTTGGTTGTCTGTCGGTTGTTGTTTATCCAATTATTTTGGTAACAGAAATATCTTTTTTTTGTATGGCGGGAATGCTTTTGCGATTATCCGGTGTTCGTCCTACGCCTTTGGGTATCGAGTAAATCTGGCACGTGATTGGTCAACTTTGAATCGCGCTAACTAGAGTTCTAATTATTTTTTTGAAAAAGTCAAGAGGACTTTTTTTTTAGTTTTTTTGTGTACATTATGACCCTCAAATATGTACGCTGTAACGTGGGACACCCTGTATAAGAAACGAGTACTAAAAGTCAGCGTTAAAAGTTAACGGAAGAGCGTTAACAGTTAACGAAAAAGGATATTTTATACCTGGTTCCTTGGTTAGGGAGAGAATGTATTTGTTAAAAGTTTACGGAAAGGGAAACTCTCAGCTCATTATTCAAATTACCTTGAAATTTAAATTTTATTTCTTAATACAAACAATAGACTACCTGCAGCGAGTTATCATCATTAGAGCAAACCCTTGTATAATGAGGGTTAATGGCTTTCGGAAAAGAGATAAAATTTTCGAGTATTATTGAAAAGGGAGAAAATAAATTATATTCTGAAATTTTACCTCATTACTCAAATATTCTTCAAATTAAAAATTTTTTTTCTAAATACGAACAATAGACTAAATAAGCCCATTAGTTTTCGAGTCAACTCTTGCATAATAAGTGTTATAATTGGTTTTGGAAAAGAGAAAAAATTTTCGAGCTTCATCGAAAAGAGAGATTAGTACATTATGATAACTGTGCGGTAATTTGGCGATTCCTAGAGTGCGAGGTTTACAACACGAGCCGAAGGCTATAGTGCATAGAAGTGCATGGTAGTGAAAGTTATTAATCAATAGAACTTGAGTGTGTATAATGTGGAAGTGAACAATGCTAATTATTGTGTATTTTTTATTAAGTGTTTATAATAGAAATGTGTTTAATGTGAAAGTGTATAGTATTAATATGCTTCAAAAAGATATTGCACATCAGTTTTATTTCAACAGCAATTTATTTAAAACATTTTGTTATTTTTTTTTTAAAACATAGACATGTTTCGTTCACCATACGGTGAACCTCCTCAGTATGTACTATACACCTAATAATTATAATAATATTACTAGAAAAAAAAAGCGCGGTAAAGCGCACGCCAAATTTTATTATTTCTTAAGGGGGGAACACCAGTTGTAACTAAAAAAAGTGCTTTTTTCAAAAATTTTTTCCTAGAAAACCATGAAACGTTTTGAAGAATACTATTTATTAGTTAAAAGTACATGTTAAAAACTGTAATTAAAAAAAAAAAGTGTTTTTCAACCAAAACTTTTGAAGATGTGAGCCATTGAAGCGACGCCTTCCAAAAAAAGGTGTTTCGCTGTGATCAGGTTTCTTCAAGTATGCTTCGTATGAAATGAAAAAATGAAATTGATTTACATTTAGTATAAGATTATCCTGTTAGTGATCGAAGGATTTGAAGAAAAAAATATATTCAACAAAATGGTGACCTGTTAAAGTCAACAGTATGATTTTTGTTCCAATAAACGGTCGATTTTCAGCTATAAAAAAAAAGTTTTGCATAAAAAAAAATCCTTCGATCACTTACTTGACTTAGATGTGTAAATTAAGCATACCAAATTTTAAGTAAATCGGTTTAATGGTTTTCGAGTAATCAGGATCACCGACTTTGAAAATGTCATTTTGAGAAAAACGCATTTTAAGTTTTAACGTAATTTTTTGTTAAATACTTGAAATGGCCTTTGCTTCTCATATTATTCTTTCTGGTCTCAAAATTATGAATGAAGGGTACAAAAACTGTAAATCTAAGCGTAAAACAAAAGACGAATAGCCATAGTGCACCTGGTGTGTTAGCTGGGCTAAAGCGACCTTGGCGCGCCGCCGCATAGTTACCATTGGTGTTCCCCTCTTAAAACAATGTTTCATTTATGTACAATTATGTGAAATAAAAGAAATACATAATATAATAAAAAAAGAAAATTAATGATAAGAAGACATATTATTATAATATATCGTGTATATTAATTTGCAAATTTTGATTAATTAAAAATTAATTAAATAAAAAAAAGATGAACAATAAAATGAAGAATATCAAGAAAAATTATAAAAAATTATGATATACCTAATACAATTTAAAAATTTTAATTTAAAAAGTTTACCGATCGACACTCTGCTCTTAATATTTTAGAACCTTCTTCCAATATCACCAAAAAATGAATGTGAGGTAAACCGCGCTTTTGAAATTTAATAACATAAACATAGGACTTTACTTGTCCAAATAGTTTATCATCTACTATAGTTTCCATTAATTTTTTACTTTTAAATGAAAGACTCTTGCAGCCGTGTCAGGTTTATTAGAAGCTGACTGATTAAGTAATAAATTTTCATAAAGTTCTTTCCATTTTGAACTACATGTCATTGTAATAAAGAAATCTGGTCTACCATGAAAAGCTACACAATGGTCATTGCATATTAACATTGTTTTAACATATTACGAGGTGATTCTATAAATGTTCAAGGCAGTATCAACATCTTGCCAACATGTACATTATTTTCAATTTCTTGTTTATCTAAATGATCAATTAATACTTTGTAAGTTTCACTTTTTAATTTTGTTTGATTATTCTTACAAAAATGTAACCTAACTTTTTCAACTTTGACATACTTATCAACTAACCATTGCTGAAACATTCTTCCACCATATAAAAATTGATTGAAGGTATGATCTCTTACTCCTATTTTATATTTTATATAAGCAGATCTGGACACAGTTTGATTTATGGTTGGTTTATCACTATGAGTACGAATCATATCGAGACCATAACCCTTTCTTCCTAGAGGATAAAGTATAGGATATATCCAAGGTTCAACATTTGGATCTAAATGACTAACCAATTGCAATTGTTTAATCGATGTATTATAAATCGTTACATAAGACTCTGGTATTAAACCTTCAGCATTCATATTAAAAATAGCAATTTCATTACAATTTTTTTAATTCATGAGGGTATTTTTCTGAAGGAGACGATACACCACCATGACTGCAACAATAATTATAAGTTAAATTCTTTTGAATTTTTTTTTCTCAAAATGTTTAGCCTTGCATCTTTTGCAAAAACACGACATTTTACCAAGATAATGTTCGTTATAGCTTAAAACATGTATGCTATTAATATTTTTTTCTGCATAAGCAAAATCACGAATATCAATGTTGTTTTCATTTCCATAAATGACTCCATTTTTTATTTCTATGTTTCGAAACATCTATTTTGTCCTCATAAATTAAGTTTCTTTTTAATTTTAATTTTTTACGTTATTGTTTTTGTTATTTTGCGTGACTTTTTTTCACTTTCTCATCACAAATCCTTACATCTTTCTCCTGCATATCTTTTGAATTTAGTATTTCATTATTTTCATCCTTATCATAGCACATCTTCTGTTTCAATTTCAATCTTTGACGATAACTTTTTTTACATTCTGCTCTACTTTTTTTTAATTTTCTGAAATTATTAATTTGTCAGAATTATTATCTCTCTTTTCTTCTTAAACATCACTATTTAAGTGTTTTTTTTTAGAAAAATTGCGATCTGTTTCCCTACTTAAACATACTTCTTCCATAAATTATATTTCTGTTACTTTGTTATCAATTTTTTTCGTTTTAATTTCATCATTTCACTATATTCTTTCTGATATTCTGCTCTAGTTTTTCTACTTTTCTCATTAGAATTGCTAAAAAATATCTTCTTACTACTATTGTTTCTAATATTTTATAATTATTACCTTCTTTTACTACTTCAATAGAATTTGACGCACTTTCCACATGTTTTTTATTACAAACATTTATATTCTGTCACTATTTACACTTTCCAAATTTGTTATTTGTCTCTCTATT
The DNA here is from genome assembly GCA_037103525.1 of Ganaspis brasiliensis. NCBI lineage: Eukaryota > Metazoa > Arthropoda > Insecta > Hymenoptera > Figitidae > Ganaspis > Ganaspis brasiliensis. The sequence goes on along the minus strand of JAZKLR010000283.1, from coordinate 1,554,216 downwards.
CCATCTTTCCTTTTACCTTCGGTCTTTTACAATACATTTTTTATATATGGTACTGTTTTTTTTAGTTTCTTAGTCAGAAATATTAACAACATTTTTCTGTTCTATTTTTGTCTGTAATGAAGGATTACTACAATCTCCTTTCATTTCTGTAAAGCCGTCATTAGTTTGATAATCTAATTTTCTCTTCTGTGTCGCATCTTTTAAATTTCTCACATGTAAATTATTGTTTTTTATTTATTCGATATTGCAAATTCCAAGTTTATACAATTTTGTAAAGTTATCCGAAAATGAGATGACACATTTTTTTCGAACATCATATACAAATGAGTTTTCATTAAAGCATAATTGTATGCAATATTTTCAGGTTTAATATTAAAATATAAAGAAACAGCAAACGGAATGGCGTATCCACCGCAATCAACAAAATTTGGTTGTTGTACTCTTATAAAACTACATTAGGTGTAAATGGATATAACCTGCATAAATATTCTCTTTGATCTTCATTTAAACATCCTTCATTAAGACTATCATAAACAAAAAGTTCATTTCCATCATTGTAAGTGCAAATCCAGTGACACAAAAATCGATTTCCACTACACAATTTTTGAATATGTGATATATTCTTTTTAATTGCTTTAATTTCATCTAACATTTCTAAATCTCCTGTAATTTGTTTTTGGAAACTACCACCTGAATAAAGTTCCAATAATTCCTGAAACTTATACATGTGATTGTGATTTAGCATTTTCCAATTACGAATATTCTAATCCTTATCATTTAAATTGAAATTTCCATTTTTAAACTGAGAAATTATTTTTTAAAAACAACTTTAAAAAAAAAAATTAACAAAAAATGAATCATATTTTTTATTTCTTACGATCTAACTCCATAATCACTTCTTTAGCCTACATGTCATTAAAGTATCTTTATATTTCAAGTCTTAATGTTTTTTTGTTTCTGTATCTCATATGTTTATCTCATATCTATTTATCTCATCTCATTATCCCATCTCTTTACCTGATCTCTCTTATTGTTTCACATGTTTATCTCATCACATTGTCTCATGCTATTATCTTATATTTTTCCATATTTCTCTCATTCTTTTATCTGTTTATTTCATATCATTGTCTCATGTAATTGTCTTAAGTTATTGTCTTATGTTATTGTCTTATAATAATAATTTATTTGTTATAATTCATAATAGAATATACAAAGAGGTATCATCTTGATCCGTACAATTAGACTTCCAGAAATAAAAAATACACAATATAACCACTTAACCACTTCCCTAGGGAAGGTAAGTTTACAAAAAAAAAAATAATAATAATAATTGTCAGTTTCTTCAAAGTTGAACATGTATTGAGGTCTCAAAAGATTTTGAGCCTTTTTCGATAAAATTAAGAACAGTTTTTCGCAATTATTAAAAAAAGAACACTTTTCACATGTATTGAAAATAGGGGTTGCAAGCGGCACCCATTAATATTGTCAGATCAAAAAAATAAAAAATAGGGGTAAATTTTTTTTATTTGTAGTCGATTTCCCGGGAATTTAAGAAAGATAAAAATTTTGTTAACATTGGAAACATACTTGACGTTTTAAAATAAGCAACTTATTATTGTATTATATCTTTATCTCACCTCTTTTATATAATTATATTATTAACACTTATTTTACACTGTAACGACTCTTTAAAAACATTATCATCACTTCATTATTTATTAAACATTTACAATTAATTTATTTATTAAACAGTAATCAATCACTTGTTTAATGAATCCACAATCCCATTTTATGGACACTTTTAGCATTTCATAACACTAACTTTATTGAAAACAAAAAATTTCAACACTTTCTAAATATTGTTACTTTAGTCAACACATTTTGCACACTTTCATTTTAATCACTGTCACTTTTTACATTTAATTTTTAATGTATATTTAGGGGAAAGTCGTGCAGCCCCGGCCCCTTAAGCTTTTTTGTCAATAAATTGTGTAAATATTTCAAGAACAATAATTAAATTGTTTCATGTTGAAGACAAACTATTTATCAAGACTTAAAATTCTTCCAATAATAAAATAAACATATTAATTAAGCGAAACATAAGGACAAATATGAGGAGTAAAATACTAACCCTCAAAAGTTCATCGGCTAACTCCGGCCACAGGAAAAGAAACTTTTTATTTTAATTATATAACTCGGTAAAGTAACAACAAATTATGTCTTAAATAATCGTCAGAGAATAATTTATGGAAATCAATAAAAATATAAATTCAACAGTGTCGGAAATTACAAATATAATAACTTTTTTATATGACGTTCAATGCGACACTCATTTTTTAAATTGTCCGAACATTTTACGGTTATATTTACAGAATAGTAGTTTTTTATAAAAAAGAAATGAAATAATGGAGTCACAATACTAAAAAAATTAGTTCAATTAAGTTATACGCCATTTCTAATTTGTTTCAAAGATAAAAATACGGTATCATACATAAAATAAACAGTGGCCGCGGCTACCCGATGGCCGGTGCTACCCGACTTTCCCCTACTATTAGAGTCACTTTATTATTTATTATTTATCACTTACAGTTCATTTCTTTAATAAACGCTTTTTGTTTACCGTATTAAGAACTATTCAACACAAAACTCTTAATAAACAATAAGCATATTAATACTATACACTTTCACATTAAACACATTTCTATTATAAACGCTTAATAAGGAATACACAATAATTAGCATTATTCTCTTCCACATTCTCTTCACAACCATGCACTTCTATACCACGCACTAATGTATTTATCTCTGTTTTCGTTAAAGTTCGAAAATTGTTTCACTTTTTCAAAACCAAAAATAACCCTTATTATGCAAGGGTTGGCTCGAAAAACGATGGGATTATTTAGTCTATTGTTCGTATTTAGAAAGAAAAATTTAAATTTGAAGAATATTTGAGTAATGAGGTAAAATTTCAGAATATAATTTATTTTCTCTCTTTTCAATAATACTCGAAAATTTTATCTCTTGTCCGAAAGCCATCAACCCTCATTATACAAGGGTTTGCTCTAATGATGATGAATCCCTGCAGGTAGTCTATTGTTTGTATTAAGAAATAAAATTTAAATTTCAAGGTAATTTGTATAATGAGCTGAGAGTTTCCTTTTCCGTAAACTTTTAACAAATACCTTCTCTCCCTAACCAAGGAACCAGGTATAAAGTATCCTTTTTCGTTAACTGTTAACGCTTTTCAGTTTAACGCTGACCTTCAGTACTCGTTTCTTATATAGGATAAGTTATAAATGTTCTATCTTTTATCCATACATTAACATACAAAACAAAATAATAAATAATTATACTCACATACAACGTTAAAATAAATAAACAATAATAAATAAATAAATAAGACGATTGCACATGTTGTTAATTATTAAAAGTACATATTTGCTAAATTGCAAATATTAATATGCTTATTGTTTATTAAGAGTTTGTGTTGAATAGTTCTTAATACGGTGAACAAAAAATGCATATTAAAGAAATGAACTGAAGTGATAAATAATAATCAATAAAGTGACTCTAATAGTAAATATACAGTAAAAATTAAATTTGAAAAGTGACAGTGATTAAAATGAAAGTGTGCAAAATGTGTTGACTAAAGTAACAATATTTAGAAAGTGTTGAAATTTTTTATTTTCAATAAAATTAGTGTTATGAAATGCTAAGAGTGTCCATAAAATGGGATTGTGGATTCATTAAACAAGTGATTGATAACTGTTTAATAAATAAATTAATTGTAAATGTTTAATAAATAATAAAGTAATTATAATGTTTTTAAAGAGTCGTTACAGTGTAAAATAAGTGTTAATAATAAAATTATATAAAAGAGGTGAGATAAATATATAATACAATAACATAAGACTATAACATGAGACAATTACATGAGACAATGATACGAAATAAACAGATAAAAAAATGAGAGATATAAGGTAAAAATATAAGATAATAGCATGAGACAATGTGATGAGATAAACATGTGAAACAATAAGAGAGATCAGGTAAAGAGATGGGATAATGAGATGAGATAAATAGATATGAGATAAACATATGAGATACAGAAACAAAAAAACATTAAGACTTGAAATATAAAGATACTTTAATGACATGTAGGCTAAAGAGGTGATTATGGAGTTAGATCGTAAGAAATAAAAAATATGATTCATTTTTTGTTAATTTTTTTTTTTTAAAGTTGTTTTTAAAAAATAATTTCTCAGTTTAAAAATGGAAATTTCAATTTAAATGATAAGGATTAGGATATTCGTAATTGGAAAATGCTAAATCACAATCACATGTATAAGTTTCAGGAATTATTGGAACTTTATTCAGGTGGTAGTTTCCAAAAACAAATTACAGGATATTTAGAAATGTTAGATGAAATTAAAGCAATTAATAAGAATAAATCACATATTCAAATATTGTTTAGTGGAAATCGACTTTTGGGTCACTGGATTTGCACTTACTATGATGTAAATTAACTTTTTGTTTATGATAGTCTTAATGAAGGATGTTTAAATAAAGATCAAAGAGAATATTTATGCAGGTTGTATCCATTTCCACCTAATGTAGTTTTATAAGAGTATAACAACCAAATTTTGTTGATTTTGGTGTATATGCCATTGCGTTGCTGTTTCTTTATATTTTAATATTAAACCTGAAAATATTGTATACAATAATGCTTTAATGAGAACTCATTTGTATATGATGCTTGAAAAAAATGTGTCATCTCATCTTCGGATAATTTTACAAAATTGTATAAACTTGGAATTGGCAATATCGAATAAATAAAAAACAATAATTTACATGTGAGGAATGTAAATGATGCGACACAGAAGAGAAAATTAGATTATCAAATTAAAGACGGCTTTACAGAAATGAAAGGAGATAGTAGTAGTCCTTTATTACATACAAAAATAGAACAGAAACAAGTTTTTAATATTCCTGACTAAGAAACTAAAGAAAGCAGTACTAAATATGACAAAATGTATTGTAAAAGACCTAAGTTAAAAGGAGAGATGGAAAAAAGAGACAAATAACAAATTTGGAAAGTGTAAATAGTGACAGAATATAAATGTTTGTAAGAAAAAACTTGTGGAAAGTGCGTCAAATTCTATTGAAGTAGTAAAAGAAGGTAGTAATTATAAAAAAATTAGAAACAATAGTAGTAAGAAAATATTTTTTAGCAATTCTAATGAGAAAAGTAGAAAAACTAGAGCAGAATATCAGAAAGAATATAGTGAAATAATGAAATTAAAACGAAAAGAATTGCTAACAAAGAAACAGAAATCTCAGTTATGGAAGAAGTATGTTTAAGTAGGGAAACAGATTTAAATTTTTCTAAAAAAACACATAAATAGTGCTGTTTAAGAAGAAACAAGAGATCATAATTCTGAAAAATTAATAATTTCTAGCGATTGTAATTAGACAAGTAAAAAAAGTCGTGCAGAATATAAAAAAATGTTGAAAGTCAGTTAAAAAATTTTAAAGAAGTAGGAGTAGGTGATAAGAATGAGAAATTACAAAGAATCGTGAGGCAGACAAAAATTGTTAACAACTCTAATCAGAAAATTAAAAAAAAGTAGAACAGAATGTAAAAAAAGCTATAGTCAAAGAGTGAAATTGAAAAAGAAGATGTGCCATGATAAGGATGAAAATAATGAAATACTATATTCAAAAGATATGCAGGAGAAAGATGTAAGGATTTGTGATGAGAAAATGAGAAAAAATCACGCAAAATAACAAAAACAATAACGAAAAGATCAAAATTAAAAAGAAACGTAATCGTTGAGGTAAAAATAGATGTTTCGGAACATAGAGGTAAAAAATGGAGTCATTTATGAAAATGAAAACAACATTGATTTTCGTGATTTTTCTTATGCAGAAAAAAATATTAATAGCATACATGTTTTAAGCTATAACGAACATTATCTTGGTAAAATGTCTTGTTTTTGCAAAAGATGCAAGGCTAAACATTTTGAGAAAGAAAAATCCAAAAGAAATTACATTATAATTATTTTTGCAGTCATGGTGATGTATCGTTGCCTTCAGAAAAATACTCTCATGAATTTAAAAAATTATAATAAAATTGCTATTTTTAATATGAATGCTGATGGTTTAATACCAGAGTCTTATGTAACGATTTATAATACATCGATTAAACAATTGCAATTGTTTAGTCATTTAGATCCAAATGTTGAACCTTGGATATATCCTATACTTTATCCTCTAGGAAGAAAGGGTTATGGTCTCGATATGATTCGTACTCATAGTGATAAACCAACCATAAATCAAACTGTGTCCAGATCTGCTTATATAAAATATAAAATAGGAGTAAGAGATCATACCTTCAATCAATTTTTATATGGTGGAAGAATGTTTCAGCAATGGTTAGTTGATAAGTATGTCAAAGTTGAAAAAGTTAGGTTACATTTTTGTAAAAATAATCAAACAAAATTAATAAGAAAAACTTACTAAGGATTAATTGATCATTTAGATAAACAAGAAATTAAAAATAATGTACATGTTGGCAAGATGTTGATACTGCCTTCAACATTTATAGGATCAACTCGTAACAAGTTAAAACAATATTAATATGCAATGACGATTGTGTAGCTTTTCATGGTAGACCAGATTTCTTTATTACAATGACATGTAGTTCAAAATGGAAAGAACTTTATGAAAATTTATTACTTAATCAGTCAGCTTCTAATAAACCTGACACGGCTGCAAGAGTCTTTCATTTAAAAGTAAAAAAATTAATGGAAACTATAGTAGATGATAAACTACTTGGACGAGTAAAGTCCTATGTTTATGTTATTAAATTTCAAAAGCGCAGTTTACCTTACATTCATTTATTGCTTATATTGGAAGAAGGTTCTAAAATATTAAGAGCAGAGAGTGTTGATCGGTAAACTTTTTAAAGTAAAATTTTTAAATTGTATTAGGTATATCATAATTTTTTATAATTATTCTTGATATTTTTCATTTTATTCTTCATCTTTTTTTTATTTAATTAATTTTTAATTAATCAAAATTTGCAAATTGATATACAAGATGAATCAAAGATCACATCATTTTAAATTTTTTGTAATGTCTTCTTATCATTAATTTTCTTTTTTTATTATATTATGTATTTCTTTTATTTCACATAATTATACATGAATGAAACATTGTTTTAAGAGGGGAACAACAGTTGTGATTTTTGAAAAATTGTTTTTTCTTCTTTTGCATTTTCTTAAAGTATTCATATTTAAAAATGTGTTTGTAAATTTTAAGTTGATCCAGTGAAAAATAAATGTTTTATACAGCACTATGCAGCGGCGCAGCAAAGTCGCTTTAGACTAGCTAACACTTACACCAGGTGCTCCATGGCTATTCGTCTTTTGTTTTACGCTTAGATTTACAGTTTTTGTACCCTTCCATCTTAATTTTGAGGACAGAAAGAATAATATGAGAAGCAACCCTCACAGCACCGGATATCCCGGGATATCCTAAAAATGTCCCGTGGATATCCCTAGGATATCATAGGGATATCCAAGGATATTTTCAGGATATCCTAAAAGCGGCGGTTTGGATATCCTAGGGATATCCTAAGGATATCCGCCGATATCCTGGGGATATCCTCGGGATATCCTCAGGATATCCTCAGGATATCCCCAGGATATCCTCAGGATATCCTCAGGACATCCTCAGGACATCCTCAGGACATGCTCAGGACATCCTCAGGACATCCTCAGGACATGCTCAGGACATCCTCAGGACATCCTCAGGACATCCTCAGGACATCCTCAGGACATCCTCAGGATATACCCAGCACAAACAGAATTACTAGCTAGTGCCGTATTGAGAGTTAGGTGACTGAGGCGCTTGCTGCTGGCGCAACCGCATGGGGGCGCCAAAATTTAACGAAATTAAAACAGAATAATAATTTTTAAATTATCAAAAAAAAAATGTTTTTGTAGTTGGGAGCCATAAAAATTAACATATCATTTGCACCAAAAGAGGAATTTTATACATTATGACTTACCCCACTTTGCGTTTCAACCAGTGTGGAAAGTTCCGAGTATTTCGCAGTGTAAGTGGGCGCCAGTTGGGGGCTAGGTGGGGCCCACCTGGGCTATGTAGGCCCCAACTGGCGCCCACTTACAAACTGGGAAATACTGGGAACTTTTCCACACGGGAACTGCAATAGTATTAATTTTAAAACAAAACAAAAGTCACATTTCGTAGAAGTCCCTGCTAAATGCTCGATAATACAAATCAATTATTTAAAAGAAATTAAAGTACATAGGGGGCATTATTTCTGAACTGCCCCAGTCAAAAATTAGAATGTCCTATAACTTTGGTAAATTTTTGCCCTACATGATAATATCAAATCCCCGCAATATTAGCTTTTTTGAAAAAAATTTGTATAAAGTAGAGGGGGTTGAAGTTTTGACTTTTTGAGTGACACCGTCATTTTCGAGTTCATATAATTATGTAACAACTTAATAGATTTTAATTTATATATAGTGAATTTAAAAGCTTTTTTCAAGCACTTTTTAAATAAAAAATAATTTTAAAAAAATATTGTGACCCTTCTTTTTTCAAAAAAAAAATTTTTTTTTTTTTTAAATTTTTTTCAATCGAAAGCTGAGATTTTTTCTAACGAAATATGTAAAAATGGAAATGGGCCAATAATGGGTTTTCGAGAAAATGTAAAAAATAAGCAAAAAAGTAGGTTTTTTTACATTCTCTTGAAAACCCATTATTGGCCCATTTCCAGTTTTACGTATTTCGTTGGAAAAAATCTCAGCTTTCGATTGAAAAAAATAAAAAAAATCCAAAAACCGCCGAAAGACCTCAAAAGTGAAAAATAAAACTTAATTTGGAAAAATGAAGGGTTAAAATTTTTTTTTTAAATTATTCTTTATTTAAAAAGTGCATGAAAAAAGCTTTAAAATTCACTATATATAAATTAAAATCTATTAAGTTGTTCCATAATTATACGAACTTGAAAATGACGGTGTCATTCAAAAAGTCAAAACTTCAACCCTCTCTACTTCATACAAATTTTTTTCAAAAGAGCGAATATTGCAGAGATTTGATATTATTATGTAGGGCAACAATTTACTAAAGTTATAGGATATTCTAATTTTTGACTGGGGTAGTTCAGGAATAATGCTCCATAGAAAGATTTAAATAGAATTCAATTCAATTATTTATTTATTTATTTATTTCAATTTAACGGGCAATGCCCTTTCATACAAAAGTATTTAATTAAATCTAATCCTAGAACAAAACTAGGAGCTAAATCGAATATAAAATTATAAATTTGTTTTAATATTAATTAATTAAAATATTAAATAAAAAATTTATTCCTTTTGAAATGTAGAATTTAATAAATAATGAAAAAATGAAATAAATACCTAGTACCTATATTTTTCTTTTAGAGAATTGAATAAAAATTTAAAATAATAATTTATGTCCCTGAAGTTCTGAACGTTCATTTAAACGAAATTTTTGTTACATGGAAATATTTTCAAGAATAACTTTTGCAACGCAAAATATAAAAGAAGAATTTAATTCTTAAAATATCAAAATCATTTTTTTGGTAAGCAAAACTTTATTTTTGGTCAAATTTGAATTTGTAAAATATTAAAATAATAATTTCGTTGATTTAAACGTTCAGAACTTAAAGGTCATATAATTTTTATTCCCTTTTATAAAGATAATTAATTTAAAATACGTAATAATTTTGAAAATCCAATTACTTAAAAAATTAACCTTTTTCAACATGTAAAATTTAAAGAAATTTACAGGGTGTCTAGCGAATTATCATTTTTATTTTCCTTGCAAATTGATAAAAATTTAGTAGCAAATTTACATTTAACAAATAATAGATGAAATTCTGTAAAAAATTATAAAGATTAAGAAATTATGATGAACATTGGAAAACCTACAGAACATAAAAATTTTAAGCTATAAGATAAAAAGTTAAAAATATTAAATTAATTAAAAGCTTAAAGAATAAAAAATATGATGAAAGAACGAATAACTTGATAAAAATGTGAAGATATGAACTATGAAGACATGAAGCAATTACAAAACTATGTGAAAATTATGTTCATTTCTGAAGATTTCGCTTTTATGTAAAAAAAATATTTGCTGTCTCAAAAAGGAAGCTAAATTCGTTTTTCATTGTAAAACATTTTTTAAAATTTTTATAAAGGAATCATTACTTAAAAATGCCAATTAGAGTAGTTATATTAAAGACGTCAAAATTAAAATTTTATTAAAAATTAAAAATCCCCATTATTTCTTCAAATTGAGAATAAAATGTATACTTTATACATAATTAAATTGATCCATTTTTACATATAGAATATTTTGTCCAATGGATCTATGATTATAAAATAAAAATTGGAGAAGGTGTAAAAAGAAAAAGAATTTTAAATGAAAAAAAAAAATGAACACTCATGATTTATTATTATGCGAATTTCCGGTCCATTATAGACTTTATATAGGTCAATCGATTCGTTTTGATTTTTTTTGTTAATAATTTTTTCATGCTGCGCACTAAGTTTGTATGGGTGCTACGGCTGCGCAATAGTTTTTCGTTGTAAATTAAATAGAGAGGAATACATTGAACGCAAAATCACAATTCCACTAAAATTTGAGAAAAAATGTGTTATTGTGCTTAAAAAATTATATTGCGCGAAAAAGTACTGATTTTACAGTACTTAACCCAGTACTTCTTCCCAGTACTGAATCCAGTACTACTTTTTTGTAAGGGATAACAATTCACATTATTGTTATATATCTACAATATTTTGATAATTGTAATGGTGTTCATGAAAATCAATAATCTATAGATCCACAAATACTCAGATGTTTCCACAAGTTTGACACATGGAATTTAGATTACCACACGTTAGAAATTTTAAAATATCTTATACTTATGCAAATTAATAACCAAATATAACTTTTTTGTACAAGGGTACCTTTGTGTTGGCGAGCTACACTATCACTGAAAGAAATTACTTGGGTAATTTTACCTATAATGTTTTGGAACCAAAAAACCCAAAGATTTTATGGATTAAAGAGCACAAGATTTTCAGTAATTTTACCTAAAGCCTTTTAAACAAATACCCAATGATATTTAGATAAAAATACACAAGCTTTTTGGTAACTCACAACTACCCACACAGGTAATTGTACGTAAATTTAACACACAGGTTGTGTATTTTTACCAAAATCTATTTAACGCTAAGAGATCTCGAACTACTCGCAACTCCTGGGCCTAAAGCCCAACGCAACGTTCCAACCACTATGCTATACGCTCGTGAACTATCATTATAAGCTACATCAGGAGGAAAAAGCAATGTCTCAAGTTATCACTATCTTCATATTAAAAACAACATTAAAAAATTATCAGATAAAAAGTTGTAATTAAAAAAATTATTGTTTAAACAAATTGTTGAAAAACTATACTAAAACCAATTAGAAGAATACTATAACCAATAGCAGGTATAATTTGTAATTTGTTGCTGTGACCAACGGGCTTTTATCACATGGCGCATGGACGTGATGAAAAGAAACGGTATGCCCCCAATACGTTACAACTTAAAACCCAGAAGAAACTCCCGGTATTCCGTAGAAACTAAATTTAAGCAAGTGGTGGGGGTATACCAATTCCCCTCAAGGCGTCTAAGAGATACCTGCACGTGACCAATAGCCATAAGTATGCAAAATGTTTTAGAGCCTAAGGAATAGCATAGTTTTTAGCCTATAAATATTCATAAAGTATTTATACGCATCATCCTTGTAAAAGCATGAATATATCCTGAGGATGTCCTGAGGATATCCTTAGGATGTTCTAAGGATATCCTTAGGATGTCCTAGGGATATCCTTAGGATATCCTCAGGACATCCTAGGGATATCCTAGGGACGTTTTCAGGTTATTTTAACATTATTTCAGGATGTCCTGAGGATATCCTTTGGTTTTGAGGAAGGCCACTAAACTTTACGGAAGAGTAACAAAGATTCATTGCATTTTGAATAGCAAGTGCTAAGTAGCCGAGAGGTTTAAGGCTACGCGTAAGCTTGGCATCCATCATAGTTAAGTAGGTTCGATCCCCGTATCCCATAAGATTTTTCCGATGCGTTTAACCATTAAATTATTATATATAAGGAAGGACATAAAAAATTATAAATAAGTAAATTAATGTCTACTTTATTATAATTTTTTTTCAAAAATATCCTTGGGATATCCTAAGGATATCCTAGGGATATCCTTGGGATATCCTGGGATATCCTTTTAAACATTTCTGGGGATATCCTGAGGATGTCCTAAGGATATCCTCAGGATATCCTGGAAATATCCTAGGGATATCCTAGGGATATCCTGGGGATATACTAGGGATATCCTGAGGATATCCTGAGAATATCCTTATTGCGGCGGCTTGGATATCCGCAGGATATCCTTTTGATATCCTGACATTATTTCCGATATCCTGAGGATATCCTAGGGATATCCTTTTGTTGTGAGGGTAAAGGTCATTTCAAGAATTTAACAAAAAATTACGTTGAAACTTTAAATGCGTTTTTCTCAAAATGACATTTTCAAAGTCGGTGATCACGATTACTCGAAAACCATTAAACCGATTTACTTGAAATTTTGTATGCTAAATTTACACATCTAAGTCGAGTAAGTGATCGAAGGATTTTTTTTATGCAAAACGTTTTTTTATATAGCTGAAAATCGACCGTTTATTTTAACGAAAATCATACTGTTGACTTTGACAGGTCAACATTTTGTCGAATACTTTTTTTTTTAAATCCTTCGATCACTAACCGGATAATCTTATAATAAATGTAAATCAATTTCATTTTTTCATTTCATACGAAGCATACTTGCTGAATGCTAATCACAGCGAAACACCTTTGTTTGGAAGGCGTCGCTTCAATGGCTTACATCTTCAAAAGTTTTGGTTGAAGAACACTTTTATTTTTTTTAATTACAGTTTTTAACATGTACTTTTAACTAATAAATAGTATTCTTCAAAAAGTTTTATGGTTTTCTAGGAAAAAATTCTTCAAAAAAGCACTTTTTTTAGTTACAACTGGTGTTCCCCCCTTAAGAAATAATAAAATTTGGCGTGCGCTTTAGCGCGCGATTTTTTGTTTGTTTGTAACAATAAACTGTAAGTCTAATATTAGAATGTATTCCATTCTTTATTTTAAGATGTAGCCAAGTTTAAAAAGTTATAATCATACTTATTACTAAAAGTAAAATAATGTTTTAAATTTATTAATTTCATAAATTTAACATAAAATCTTTATTTGTCCTTCAAATTTCATGTAAACAGTAAAAGCACATCTTAGTTAAAAGATAAGCTTGAAGCAATAAAATTTTTTTTTGACATAACCTTGAATTGGATTGGATTGGATTCGCCATGCTATTTTGAATTTTTCAATATTGACTTTAAAATCTTCATCAGTTAGGAGCTAAAAACTGAAACTAGTGCAATTGAAAAAATTTATAATTGTACAACAATACTTGTATGAAAAAATATATTTTTTACTTTTCACGATTGTTTTACATAAAAAATAAAAATAGGGGTAGTTTTGTCTGTTTGGCGCCCATGTAGTATTACATTTTTATAATTTTATTATTACAATATTTTATCATTATTTAATTATTTTTATTATAGTTTTATTGTCAAATTAAAGTTTTATTGTTATTTATATTAATTTATGATTTAGTATGAAAGAATTAATCATTTTTATATTTTATTGAAAAATAAATAAAATACAATTGTAAATTTTTTATAAATTCTTTATTATGTAGCAAGAAAAAATAGTTTATTCAATTGTATTTTATTTATTTTTCAATAAAATATAAAAATTATATATTAATTCTTTCATACTAAATCATAAAGGGCGATTCTTACGTAACTGCCTTACTTGGCGGCGTTGAAAAAATACACCTTAATTAAAAATATAGGCGCTAAACAGACACCCCCTCGAATTGACACTTATTCGGCCCTGACACAACGAAAAAGAAGAGCGAGAGGTGCTGCATCGACGACTGACACTCAAAAAATATGCTCAGACATTGTTTTGAATTTCTCGAGAACTGCTTAATAATTTGTAAATGTCAAAGCATTTTTTTAAAGCTGAGACTACAGTCTTTAATTCCATGTAAGTTTTAATTTTTTCTTTCAATTTTTCTAGAAAATGCAGGGCCTCAAACAAATGAATCAAAAATGGAAAAATTTTTAAAATATTTTTAGAATCGTATCAAGTGAATGAATCTCTCCAGTAGATTCAAAAATTTTGAATTATATATTATTAAACGCAGAATTCTTCAGGCTCTTAAATAATCTTAGTTTCAAGTCTCTATCTTTTTCCTAATTCAAATTATCATCTTCTAAAGTCAGCAGACTTTTTACTCTGTCCGCGCACCGATCGTACCGACAATCGCCGACGGTATTTTAAAATTAACCTGGAAAAAGCCACAGGTAAGGGTATCTTCTTTTAGCTCTACTTTCCGAAAATCATTGACTCGTTTATTAACATTTTGTTTATCACTACTTGCAATTTTACTATTATCTGCAATAAGAGGGAAATGACATAAGCAATTTCTTTAAAACCTTGTCTGTAAATGTTCTCTCATTACTGCATGATTATATACTACACTTTCAGGTTTAACATTACAATATACAGAAGTTGCAAAAGCAATTGCTTAAACACCACAATCCACATAATTGGTTGTTTTTGAACAGTAAGAAAAACTACATTAGGTCTAAACGGATATAATCTAGGTAGATATTGATATTGATCATTATTTAAAAATTTACTTTCTAAATCTGAATTAGTCAAAAATGACTAATTCTCAGTCATTAAAGACTAATTCAAATAGGGTGGATTCGTTGACTGTGAATTAGTCAGCAGGTACTAATTCAATCACTAACAAATGTGTAACTAAATAAATTTGTAGCTTAAGGTACTAAATGAATTTGTAGACTATAAAATATTAATCATCTAAGACATCGTCGTGGAATTGCATCAAACTAATGTTGATAAACTATTCCAAACTGTAAAAAAAAATAATAAAAAAAATTTGGAAGCTTACAAACAGTATTAGTATTATACTCCTTAACTAATTTTAACTAATAATCAACTACATAACATCAAATTTCCCTGTCGCTGGGGATTGAACGCAAGACCCTAACACTAACAGTCTGTAGCCCTAACCAACTACCCACGCAACGCACGCTGTAGGGTTTCATTAGAAATTTAAAGACATTCTTACTACAGACCATATATAAAGTAACACTGTCAATTACAGATAATTAGTTTACAATGTGTTCTACTAATAAATTGCAATTAGTAAAATAATCCAGTCTTTCATTTTTTAATTTTAAAATCGCTAATTTATTAATTAATGCAAATGTAAGGTTAAAAACAATAGATACAAATTAGGTAAGCTGATATGTTTAAAATTATGTGTAGGGGAGAGTGGCCATCTATGTACCGGGTTTTTTTCAAGGTCATAGTACTTATTCAATTTTACCAATTTCAAGCACTTCTTTGCATCAATATAAAACTACAACACTTCTCTAGGTAATGCACACATATTATACACGATTTATTTTAATTAAATAATAAAATTTAGGATTTTTCTAAACTAACAAGCTATTTTTATTTTCAACAACCTGGGTACACAATGAACCACCTCTATAAAAACACTAAAAATGTTCAACAATAATAATATTGCAATTTTCACTTTGTAAAAAACTTATTTTCTATCAAATACTATAAAAAATTATTACTTAACACTTTTTAATTGATAATGTATAACATAAATATACCTCAAATTTAAGTTAACTAGCTGAAATGGCATTTTAGTTTTGCTATGTTGAAAAGAGTACTGATAACAATCGCTGTAACATGCTGTACGCATGCCTAGTTTTTTAATCAGGCATACCACTCTGAAAATCGAAAATACACTGAAATTTTAGGGGGTTGATTGTTCCCCGGTACATTAAAGGAACATGACATTTGCAACAAAAATGGTTTTTTATAACTTAATCCAATATTCCAAAATCTTTATCTCATTAGAATATTGTAGTTAAGGCCGAGTACAAAATAAATCCTAAGTACATTTATTTTTAAATTGTCTTATTTCAATTAAAAAACGTGTTTGTATTTTAGGTAAACTTTTTCTTCAGTGCATCAAAAACAGTTTTTTTTCAGTTTTCTCTGTAAATAATAAATCCACGTTTCTCAACTTTTTGGACGTAGTGTGTTTACGCAAACTTTATTTATATTTAAAATTAGGAGAATTTTTATTTAATTGTTTCTGAGAAAATTGAAATGGTTCGTTGAAAAAACTGGTACATTTATGGCCACTCTCCCCTACATATAAATCAAAATTCTATTATTTACCAAGTTTTTATAAAAAAAAGCTAAAAATAATAAGCTGCACAGCCAGATGCAATTATGTAAAATAACAAATTTCAATTTCGTAATAAAAACATATAATATTTTAAATTAAATTCTGATAAATTTAATTTACAAATTATATCTTAAATTTATTATTGAGTTTTATTCTCAGAAAAACATTCTTTCATTACTACATATTGCGTCACAGTTAAAGAAATGTTTTAATAAACTTTAATTCATAACTTAACAATTAAATTTAATTCATTTCTTCTACATGTAATAGTTTGTTTTATTTTAAATAATAATTAAATACTTAATTATCACATAAAGAAAAGTATTGTGTTTCAAGATTACTTGAAAAAAGTAATCTCTATTATGTATTATAATGTAAGGTTATGTTTTAATATTTCGACTTATTTAATTTGTAATATATGACGACAAAATAAATTAGTAGAATATCATTTAGCAAAGAAATATGACTATTTTTTTATAAAAAGAGATGAAATAACTAATTTAGCAGTCAAAACTGATGCTACTAATTCCATTAGCCAAATTTTGACTAATTCAAATTTAGAGAGTACTATTCATGCTGTCATAAACAAAGAGAGTATTTGAATCATAGTAAGTACAAATCCAGTGACCTTTTTTTTAAACCACTGAATAGGATTTAAATATGTTTCTTATCTTTTCTAATGGGTTTAACTTTATCCAACATTTGTAAATAACCCACATTTTGCATTTGAAAATGACCATCAGAATCGACTTCTAATAGTTCTTGAAATTTGTATATATGATTCTCATTGAGCATTTCTCCCCGAATAAGAATGTTTCGATCTTTTTCATTTATTATAAAGTATATTTTTTCCTTTGTCCCAGCGGGACCTAAAATAAAGTTATTTACATAAAAATTTATTTCATCTTAATGCTATTTAAAAAACCCTGCTAGAAAAAGTAAATACGTTTTTTACAAACATGCTTTAATGTAATTTCAGTAATTTCGGATTACAAACGTTTCATATATATAAAATAAAGGGACCCAAGATGAACACCCTTTCGATTTATGTATTGCTCTAGAATCCAAACCGAATTAAATATTATATGTTACAAATGAATTTAATTTAATTTTTAAAAAAAAAAAAAAAACATTCCTAAATACTTCAATTTAATAGATTCACAGTAAAAATTTATAAGATATCGAAAACTATCGATAATTTCTAATTCATTAACGATAACATGACATTTTGTATTGGAAAATAAAAAATTTTAATTGGTTCAAAAAATTATTGAAAAAAGTGTAAAATCAAAAATATAAAAATAAATACATTGAGATTTTGGGCCTGTCCATCTTAGGGTACATGACACAATTTTTTTATCCCAAGTAAAATTTTTTATACAAACACAAAATTAGTAAAATCATTTTAGAATATTATTATACGACAAATAAAGAATATTATAACGTTAAGTACTCATTCTAAATCATAAATTTAAATAAATTTACTAAATTAAAAAAACATATAAGGAAACTTATTTTTCTTAATCTATACAAACAACAAAAATGACAGAAAGCATTAGGCGCTGTCACCTTAAAATTATATACGAAATGTCCATCTTGGTGCCCTGTCCATCTTGGGGCCCTGTCTCCTATATAAAAATAATGTTAACTTGTCCATCTTTGGGCCCTTTCTCCTACATAAAAATAAATGTTAACCACACCTCAATGACACACAGGGGTTTGAAATCAGAAATTGATGTCCAAATCAACTTTTAGAGAGAACGGCTGCATGGATTTTCAATTTTTTTTTTTTGAAAAATTCAGAAATAAATTCTTAAGAGATCTGTGAGAGTAGATTTTTGTTTTTTGTTTTATTTGTTTTTTAATTTTAATGCAAACAAATGAAAAAATGTCAACTTTTTTGTTTTCTTTTTTTATTTCCTACAAAAAATTTTTTTAATGCCTGCCAATACCTTGATTTTATAGAAGTAACGAAATAGAATAAACCAAAATTTTGAAAGCGCTAAGTTAATTGTTATTTACCCCCTATTACCCCCTAAGAGGGGGTAGGAGTTTCAAATGTTACAAAAAGTTGAGTTCCATGTCTTTTCCTATATTTTTTGGGCCGCTGAATCCGAAAAAGACCCCCAAAAACAAATTTCTCCCTTTCTTCACCCCCTATCACCCGCTAACAGGGAGTTGATATTTCAAATTTCGAAAAAAAATCGAAAAGGGTGTATTTTCTTAAGGTTTTTGGGGCGCTAAAACCGAGAAAGACCACCAAAAACAAATTCCCCCTCCCTCACCCCCTATTATCCTCTAAGAGGGGGTAGGAGTTTTAAATTTAACGAAACGTCGAGTTCGGTGTCTATTCCTATGTTTTTTGGAGCGCTGAAACCGAAAAATACCCCCAAAAAGAAATTTCTCCCCTTTTTCACCCCCTAACAGGAGGTTGAAATTTCAAATCTCGAAAAAAATTGAATAGGGTGTTTTTTCCTAAGGTTTTTAGAGCGCTAAAACCAAGAAAGATTACCAAAAACAAATTCCCCCCTCCCTCACTCCCTATTACACCCTAAGAGGGGGTTTAAGGGGTTTTCTCGGTTTAAGCGCCCCAAAAACCTTAGAAAAAAAAACTCTATCCGATTTTCTTTCGAAATTTGAAATATCAATCCCCTGTTAGGGGGTAATAGAGGGTGAAAAAGGGGAGAAAGTTTTAGTGGTCTGTTTCGGTTTCAGCGGCCCAAAAAAAAATAGGAATAGACACAGAACTCAACTTTTTGTAAAATTTGAAATTCCTACCCCCTCTTAGGGGGTAAAAGGGTTAAATAACAATTAAATTAGCGCTTTCAAAATTTTTGTTTATTCTATTTCGTTACTTCTATGAAACAAAGGTATTGGCAGGCATTAAAAAAATTTTTTGTAGAAAACACAAAGTGAAAACGAAAAAGTTGACATTTTTTTAGCTGCTTGTATTAACATTAAGAAACAAATAAAACAAAAAACAAAAATCTACTCTTACAGATCTCTTCAGAATTTATTTTTGAATTTTTCAAACAAACAAAAATTGGAAATACATGCAGCCGTTCTCTCTAAAAGTTGATTTGAACATCAATTTCTGATTTTAAACCACTGTGTGACACCTTACATTAATATAATCAAAAATAATTTTAAAAAATCATAAATATTCCCATAAAAAAATTTTTCTTTATATTCTTAAATAATGAGTAAAAATAAATAATTTTATTATTTACACTTCAAAGCACACTAATAGATAATATTATTATATGGTATTATTAAATGTCAATTAAAAACTTTAACGATCAGATTGTTTAATGTTGAGGCATAAAACAACTCCTTGGAGAGTCAAACCTTTATAATTAACTTGGTATGTAACTCTTAAATTCGAAGGATTATATATCTAATTTTTTATTTTGTAATTTAGTTAATTTATTAAATTATTTGTAGCCCTGAAGATGAACTGGTACCAGTTCGAAACGTTGGCAATAAAAGTTTTTTGAGAACTAATCCGACCAAATAAGCCATTTTATTCCTCAACAACGTATTATTAAATATTATCAACATTAAAATTAATTAATTGTATTGTATTATTGTAATGAACACGTCTCAAAATCTAAAATAACTCAATAAGTTGTAAATATTAAACAATATGTGGATTTTACAGAAATTGTCCTGCGCCAAAAATAAAATATGTTCAATTTACTGCAAATTTTTTTTATTATTTATTTAATTTATTTTATTTATTTTTTTTTTGTCAAAAATTCACCTCAGATTCCTCTTCGCTTTTCTAGATTCAGGACGGTCCTTTTACTCGGTCTTACAAAACAAAACTATTCCCTCTCATCATCATTTTTCAAAAAGAGGCGAACCTTCCTCACAGAAAATACCAATCTAATCATTTGGTAATTTCAAGTAAACGCCCAGAATACCCTTACTCCTTAAAGGTAAAGAAAGGGTTAATAATCACCTCATTGTAATTTTGCAAAAAGGCTAATAATAAAATGAAAATTTTCAGCGAAAGGGACACTGGCAAATTATTATGTAGGACTAGCAAGATATTGTGCGCGCGTCTAATTTGTAACAATAAAATGTAAGGCTAATATTAGAATGTATTCCATTCTTTATTTTAAGAAGTAGCTAAGTTTAAAAAGTTATAATCATATTTATTACTAAAAGTAAGTATAATAATTTTTTAAATTTATTAATTTCATAAATCTAACATAAAATCTTTATTTCTCCTTCAAATTTCATGTAAACAGTAAAAGCACATCTTAGTCAAGAGATAAACTTGAAGCAATAAAATTTTTTTTTTTTTGACATGACCTTGAACATAACCGCATGATTCGTGTATCCTAGGCGTATTTTAGGCTATTTTATTTAAAACGTAATAATTGAAAATGTGAACAAATGAATTTTTTAAAATCTTTGAATTTTCTTTAATGAATAAAAGTATTCTTTTATATTTATTTTATACAATGGAAATAAAACCTTCTTTTATATTATTTTTATAATATTTATTTGAAAATAGCATCCACATTCGACTTCTAATAGTTTTTGAAAATTGTTCACATGATTATTATTTAGGATTTTTCCCTTAATGAAAATTTCTAAGTCTTTCTTATTCAAACTAAAAAATATTCTTTTTTTTTGCAATACTTATCGTATTTTTTGTATCGATTAAATAAAGGAGAAATGGATCACGAGGAGTGATAAATCACTTTTTGACATAGCAAGAAGATGCATTTGTATCTTTTTAACAAACTGTTCTGGTTGTTTATCAGATATCATGTTATGATACATAGACTAAAAGTTCAAAAAGTCTTATAATTATTAACTTTATTTTGGAAGCAATAAAACAATTCTTTTTTAATTTCGCTCAAAAAAACACTCCGAAATTTGTGTGGTGTGCCAAAAATAATACGTTTCTTCTTTAATTTTTTTAATTCCTTACTAACTGAACACATTTCTCAAAGTGTAGCTGTTACCGCAAATGAATATATGTCAATTAAACATGATTCTAATGCTTATTTTATTAAAATAAAAAATTTTGATTTGTCGTGCACATTCTTTTTTGACCATGTTCGAGGAAAGATAGTTCATTATACTCTATAAACATAACCTAGAGAATATATGTACACTGGAGTCTCGATCGAGGCGGTCTCGATCGAGGCGTATGATTTAATTTCTATTTATTTTATTCCGTGGCGAGAGGGCGGGCGAAGAAAGAGGGGAGTGTGACGTTAGAGACCAGGCGCGTAAGAAGCAGTCTAATCTGGTGTGCTCACAGTACCCCACTACATTTATAGTTGTATTATGACTTTTAACATTGTTAATGAATAAAACATTTATCTTTATAAAATTTTATATTTAAATTAAATGTAAAAAAATTAACTCTGTGTAATTATTCTGCAAAATTTTCAAAAAGTTTTCTTTGAATCAAAATATTAATAAATTGATATTTTATTTACATATTTACCTACTGTTATCTTTTTAAATTATTTAATTAATTAGTTCTTTATTTATTATCATTGATAATTCAGTTTCTATGAATTTAAAATTTAAAAACTGTGAAAAAATATTTAACATCATAAGTCTGGGAAAATTAAAATTAAATTTATATTAAATCCATTATTTATTAACTCTTTTATTTATTTGTTTGTTCTTAACAGTAAAAATGATATGAAATTTTTAATTGTGGGCTATGCCTAAAAAAGTTTGTACGGTCCTGATTGTATACGTGACTTTGCTTCAAGGACAGTCTCGATCGAGGCGGGCCCACCCCCGAGCTCCCGCCTCGATCGAGACTCTAGTGTATAAGCAAACCAGAAAGTAAATAGAAAAATAGATATAGATGTAATAGAATGATATAATAGAATTTTTAATATGAAAATGTAAATTCTATTAATAAATTAAAAAAATTAATTTTTACTAAGAAAATGGGAACATTTATTTGAAAATTTATATCTAAGGGTTCCTCATGTTACTAATCTGCCATTTTGGATCCGCCATGCTATTTTCAGTTCTTAAATATTGACTCCAAAATCTTCATCAGGAACCCAAAAAACCATTAAATGCAATATTTCATAAGAATAGAAAAGTTATAGGGATATTTTCCAATTTCTGATTAAGCATAGGGGTTGTTCTAAAATTAGGGGTAGGAGCTAAAAACTGAAACTGGTGCACTTGAAAAAATTTATAATTGTACAACAATACTTGTAAAAAAAAAATATTTTTTACTTTTGACGATAATTTTACATAAAAAATAAAAATAAGGGTAGTTTTGGGGTTGATGATGAACTTTAAAATTCTCTTAGATTATATTTGACGCTTTTAAAAAACTTTTGGACAATTTTCAAAAGGAAATTCATCATTTTTCTTTATTTTTTTTTTAAATTTTTGAGGGTTTTTAATGTAAATCTCGTTTTTACCCATAAAAACCGTATATAAAATTAACCTGGAAAAAGCCACAGGTAAGGGTATCTTCTTTTAGTTCTACTTTCCGAAAATGATTGACTCGTTTATTAACATTTTGTTTATCACTACTTGCAATTTTACTATTATCTGAAATAAGAAGGAAATGACATAAGCAATTACTTAAAAAATTGTCTGTAAATATTCTCTCATTACTGCATGATTATATACTACACTTTCAGGTTTAACATTACAATATACAGAAGTTGCAAAAGCAATTGCTTAAACACCACAATCCACATAATTGGGTTGTTTTTGAACAGTGGGAAAAACTACATTAGGTGTAAACGGATATAATCTAGCTAGATATTGACATTGATCATTATTTAAAAATTTATTATTCATGCTGTCATAAACAAAGAGAGTATTTGAATCAAAGTAAGTACAAATCCAGTGACCTTTTTTTGAACCACTGAATAGGATTTGAATATGTTTCTTATCTTTTCTAATGGGTTTAACTTCATCCAACATTTGTAAATAACCCACATTTTGCATTTGAAAATGACTACCAGAATCGACTTCTAATAGTTCTTGAAATTTGTAAATGTGATTATCAGTAAGCATTTCTCCCTGAATAAGAATGTTTTGATCTTTTTCATCTAATATAAAATATATTTTTTTATTTGTAGAATCCATTGTATTCTTTTTTACCAAAACATATTATATTATAAATTATGAAACTTTTGAAACATTTCATGCAATTCATAAGATTTCAGAATTTTGAAACATATGCAACAAGTATAGTATAAATTTCTCTTCTCCAGTGGGACCTGAAAAAAAAGAAAGTTATTTACATAAAAATTGATTTCATCTTTATGCTATTTAAAAAACCCTGCTGGATGAAGTAAATACGTTTTTTATAAACATACTTTATTGTATTTTCAGTAATTTTAGGATACAAACGTTTCATATATATATATATATATATATAAAATAAAGGGACCCAAGATGAACACCCTTTCGATTTATTGCTCTAGAATCAAAACCGAATAAGATATTTTATATTAAAAATTAATTTAATTTTATTTTTTTATTTATTAAGAAATAGCATTCCTAAATACTTCAATTTAGTAGGTTCACAGTAAAAAGTAAGAAGATATCAAAAACTATCGATAGGTGTATCAAATTCTTTAACGATAACATCACATTTTGTATTGGAAAATAATAGTATATTAAGCAACAAAAGGCTAAAGGCAGCCATTTGTTTACGCTGAAGTTTGTGTACGAGTGACAGTCGAGGGCGAAGCCCGAGACAAAACGAGTACACAAACATCATTGTAAACAAATTGGACTGACTTTAAACCTGTGTTGCTTACGATACTTTTTATTCCAAAGGCACAAACGGGGTGCTTTTAAATGCCTGTAGGTAAGTGTCTAAACGCGTTCATCTCTTCGACCGTATAAAAATGGCGTCTATTTTTTCCCTAAGGTGGAAAAAATGCATGGATCAGCTGTTTATTTTTTCCCTAGGGAAAAAAAATCTTAAATACCCTTAAACCCCTTGAAATATTCCATTGATTTTACATGGGAAAAACGCACTTTTTCGCAAATTCGCTACCAAATCATCAAAAATCACTCAAAATAGCAATACAGTGAATCACATCTTGAAAAGTCCTCAAACAACAATATTCCATAATTTATTTAATAATTTATTAATATTAACTATTTTTATAGGGTTATAAACAACCCCCATAAATGCAAAAAAATGACAAATTTGTTTAAATTACAAATTAATAGATTCTTAAGGATTTTTTAACAAAATTGTTACATATTGTCAATTTACGAATGTTTATAGATATTTTAAAGTATTTTTCATTTGTTTGAACAATTTATTATTGTTAATTTACAGCTTTTATTCAAATAAACCTAGCCAGTTGTAGTTTTTTTTACTTTACTATTTTTTACATTTACATTTAAAAATAGTATTTAGTTAAGTTAACCACAACAACAATTTGCAATTGTTTAAACAAATTATTGTTAATAATAATTAACTTTTTGACAAATCCACCTAGAAAGACACAACTTTTTCCTAATTTTACAAATTAATGGGCTTTGGTTAGAAGAAGAAAACTTATTGACTATAAATTATTATTTTTAATTTGTTTAAACCATTTATTATTATTAATTTACAGCTATTATTCAAACAAACCTAACAAGTTGTAGTTTTTTCGGTCATATATATTTTGTATATTTAAAATGAAAAAAGAATTTAGTTAAATTAACCACAACAACAATTTGCAATCGTTTAAACAAATTATTGTTATTAATAATTAATTTTTTACAAATAAACATAAAAAAATACAATTTTTTCCTAATTTTACAAATAAATAGGCTCTAGTTAGAGTAAGAAAAATTATTCACTAGAAGTTAATATTTTTACATTGTTTAAACAATTTATTATTGTTAATTTATAACTATCATTGAAATAAGCCTAGCGAATTCTAGTTTTTCTGACTTACTTATTTTTTATATTAAAAATGAAAAAATGGACTTAATAAAAATAACCACAACAACAATTTGCAATTGTTTAAACAAATTATTGGTTAATAATTATTTATTTCTTATAAATGCACCTAGAAAGACAGAAGTTTTTCTTAATTTTACAAATAAATGGGCTCTGGTTAAAGTAGGAAAAATTGTTGACTATAATTTATTATTTTTACTTTGTTTAAACAATGTATTGTTCATGTAAAACTTATATCCTAAAACTCCTAGCGATTTGTTGGTTTCTTACCTTAATAACTTTTTAAATTGGAAGCAATAAGCTATTCTGCAAAATTATCCGTAGCCACAACTTTTAAAATTGAATGACCCGTGGGTCGAGGGATGATATCGTTTAGGCGATAGAGGCGGGATATAAGACCACTCCTGAAGGCGATACGTCAGTAAACTGGCTCTAACTGGGAGTGGTCTTAAGGTCCCAAATAAGGGTGTGTTTTTAGCGGGTCGGCAAGTCGCCACCCCTGCATAACCCTGTAGTACGGGCTACAGGGTACCTGAGAGCAGGTTTTCACATCCTACGCAAAAAAAAAAAAAACTTTTAAAATTGTTTAAACCAATTATTGATAATAATTATTGATTCTATATAAATGATCCTTGAATCACACAACTTGTTAAATAAGGAAAAAATATATCTTGGTTTATTTGTAATTAATTAATGATTATTAACAATAATTTATTTAAATAATGACAAAGGGAAGTTGCAGTTAATTTTGCTGAAAATCTTGTGGTATTAAGTATAAACAATTAATAGGATAGTAAAAATTAAATTTCGCTAAGTGTTTTAGGATAAAAGTTACAACTAAACAATTATAAATTTTTTAAACACAGTAAAAATGATAAATTATGACAAATAATTTGCGTTATTCTAACCAGAGACCATTAATTTGTAAAATTAGGAAAAAGTTGTGTCTTCCTGGGTGCATTTGTAAAGAATTAATTATTATTAACAATAATTTGTTTAAACAATTGCAAATTGTTGTGGTTAATTTTAATAAATTATTAAATAAATTATGGAATATTGTTTTACTGTACATTTTTGGACCACCCTAATAAACAAGTAAAATTACTTACCTGTCAAAAATTTATCTCAGATCCTCTTCGCGTTGACTCAGGACGATCTGTTCACTCGGCCTTGCAAAACAAAACTATCCCCTCTCAGCAACATCGTTTTTCAAAAAGAGGCGAACCTTACCCATAGAAATTACCAATCGAATCATTTGGTAATTTCAAGTAAACGCCCAGAATACCCTTGCTCCTTAAAGGTAAATAAAAGGTTAATAAACACCTCATTGTAATTTTGACAAAAGGCTTATAATGAGGTTATTGTAATTTCGACAAAAGGCTAATAATGATCTCATTGTTATTTGGACAAAAGGAGAACAATAGACTCATTGTAATGCAGACAAAAGGAGAACAATAGGAGAACAATGCCAAATCTCCGCCCATTTTGAAACAAAACTTTTCAGCTAAAGGGACACTGGCAAATTATTATATAGGATTTTAAGTAAACGCCCAGAATACCCTTACTTCTTAAAGGTAAAGAAAAGGTTAATAATCACCTCATTGTAATTTTGACAAAAGGCTAATAATAAGGTTATTGTAATTACGACAAAAGGATAATAATAATGAGCTCATTGTTATTTGGACAAAAGGAGAACAGACTCGTTGTAACGCAGACAAAAGAAGAACAATAGGAGAACAATGCTAAATCTCCGCCCATTTTGAAACGAAAATTTTCAGCTAAAGGGACTACTACGCATGTGCAACAATATGTTGTGCATAAAAGAATGATCAGTTTAACATGCTTGACAAGAATAGTGCCAGTGCGCATTCTTACAAACCGTAATAACATGATAAAATGAACATTCTTGTAAGTTGCCTATTGGAAAACGTAGGTGAACTTTAAGGTGTGTACGACGACGAACGAAGTTTTGTCGGTATCGCATTCACATAATAGAAGATTACCATGTACAATTTCATGAATTCAGGGAGAACTTCAAAACTCTATATTCTCAATAAATAAGTAAATTTTTAGAAAACTTTTTTAAACACTTATTAAATGAAAGATTTTCTGACAGTATGTTAAATATTTATAACCCCCCCCCCCCCTCTCGGTATCCCAAGAAACTGATTTTTAAAAGTATGAAAAATTGAAAAGTATCAGAACAAAATTTGTTACATTTTATAAATATTTTAAAGAAAAAGAGAATAGAATTAATAAAATTGAATACATTTGAAACGTTTTTATTAGTTTTTATATTCAATAATTTGAATTCTTTTTTACGTTTCTTAAATTTCAATTTTTAGATTGAATTTGAATATTCTTTTCTATTATTGGTCGTTAATTACAATAATAAAGGAAAAAAACTATTTTAACCAATTTTTTAAATAAAGGTACCTTTGCGCATGTGCACTAACAATGCTACAGTGTTACGCATGTGCAATAATAAAACAGATTTCTACTGCACACTTATTAAAAAAAGTATAATATGTCTACTGAAAAATTACTTATCTGGTAAAGTACAGCACTGCACATGCATAATTTTTAAATTTAATGAGAGCACATTCATGACTATCACTGTGCATCATTGCGCATGTGTAACAGCAATACAAAAGAACTGCGCATGTAAAATGTTTGTTTTTGTAGCGCGCACGTTTACACAGTTGTAGTGCACTACTGCGCATGTTCAACGATATGTTGTGCATGAAAAAATGTTCAGTTTAACATGCCTGACAAGAATAGCGCCAGTCCGCATTGTTACAAACCGTAATAACATGATAAAATGAACATTTTTGTAAGTTGCCTATTGGAAAACGTAGGTGAACTTTAAGGTGTGTACGACGACGAACGAAGTTTTGTCGGTATCGCATTCATATAATAGAAGACTAGCGTAACAACCCTCGCTCGCTAACGCTCGCTCGTTTTTTTATTTCTTTTATATATTTCTTTACTTTGTGTTTTATTAAAAATATATATAAAAATCTATAAATATGTTTAGTACCCTTTTTCCTTTTTTTTTATTTCTATTAACTAATTATTATTTACAGTACCGTCGGAAATTGTCAGTCCCCCCATTTTTTAAGGTTTGAAAAACATCTTTAAACGTACAAAGTACAAATATTAAAATTTTTCTGTATTTTTTTCCTTAAAGTAGATAAAATTTTGAGGAAAATAAGGCCTGAGTGAAGTGAGTTAGTCAATTTTTCTTTGAAATATGTTAAAAAATGTTGAATTTTTAATGTTTTAGAAAAATTGAAATTACTCTCGAAATAATATAGGTTTTTTAAAGTTTCTATGCTTCTTTTAAAGGAAATTTTCTGGAAAATAAGACTGTTGCTTAGGCATTAATGTGCAATTTTTTTCCTAGCATATGCAAGGCTCGGAAGTCGGTATTAACATATGTTGGCATTCTCTTGGGGATTCTCCTACGTCATTTTAAATTTTTACCCTTACTTTTGAGCGGGAATTTAAAAGTTACCTCTACTTTTAGGTTTTTCAAGCGGGGGATTTCTCCATAGACGGGGCTGCAATCAAATCGTACCAAGTTTAACTTAAAAGCTTAACCTTTCTAATTTGCATAAACTGTGTATTGTTGTTAACTTTTACCTTAGGATTAATTGCATTTGTTTATGACCCCATCCATCTGTACAATTTGCATAAACAATAAATTGTTGTTAACTTTTATCTTAGAAATAAGTTACATGTCTTTGGTACTACCACCCACTGTCCACCTAGTATATGTTTTCAATGTATGTATCATGTGCCTAACACACCACCCCCGACCCACCCACCAACCCACCACCCACTTAGTATATGTTTTGACAGAAACTATTCTATTCCCAACACCACCCACCTACCAAACCCAAAATGTATTGGGACTTAAATTTTCAAAATACCGAGATTAGCGGGTAGATTAGGGGGTGGGTCACGTTGGGCCTGACTTGACGTATGGTGCGCAACGAGATGCGCGTGGCCAATGTGAACGGATACTCAAGCGATGTATATTCAGTCTAGCTTAAAAAAGAAAGGTCCACGATCCCCCTAAAGGCCTAAGCAGATAAAAATACGGTTACGGGACCAGAGCATGAGACAGAAAAAGACAGAAACAGTTTCCGTACTTTATTATCTCATGCCACGCTCCCGTAACCGTATTCGTTGTGCTTTGGGCTTATAAGCCAAAGACTTTTGCTATTTTTCTCTTCCTCTATCGCTGTTACTGACGCATGGAATAGAAAGGGACAAGGAGAGGAGGATGAAATTGCCACATCGTTTTATAATTTACCTTCTCCTTTCAGTACAAATGTACTAAATGTTACAGTTGTAAAATACATAATTTACTCTCCACCAACAGAAAATGCATTGGAACTGTAATAAATTTAATTGTATTTTGTATTGTGACACTATAAAAATAAATCGCTTTACGTAACACATAGTAAATTTTAACGTATTATGATGAAAATATTCGGTCCGATAAATAAATATTTCACTTATGAATTTCTTATTAGAAAGTAAAGGATTAGGTAAAGTAGTAAAAACACATTGATAGTAGTAGGGTTTATTTGAATAACACCTAGAATACTTTCCACAGTTTAAATATATAAATTTAGAAAACAATTTCGAAGAGCTACTACATTCTTTACAGCTCATTTATCGAATCACATACAATGGATTGTACCTGTAATTAACAATGAGTCTTTTTTAACATTCCTAAAAGCGCTGAGCAGTCTATATCTTCTAAATTTTATATCAACAATTATATTAAAAAAGAATTATCAAATATGGTGTAAATAATGATAAGTGTAATAATATAATGATATTATCGGTATTATAAAGCATACAAAGCTGACCTTTTAGACATAACCTAAAAGATCCTACCATCATATTTGTTTACATACGTCGCATTTGTCCTGGAGCTATAATGTCAAACGCAAGTACGCATGCTTTCATAATGCGCGCGTTATTTGAAATTTTTAGAAATATATTACTATTTTTAACATATTTATTATTATTAAATAATTTTATTTTAAGAAAAAATAAACTTCATGAAATATATTTTATACAAAGAAAGTGTAAATACATTTTTTAAATCTGTTTAAAATTAATTTATTAAAAGCATTTCTAATCAACGCGCGTATTTTGACCAATCGCACTTCTGCCTGTACTTTATGTTGTCAGCAGTCAGGTTCGCCAACCAAAAAACAAAAAATGCTGCGTTGCAGCACCTTTTTTTAATTATTCATATCCGAAAAGAATTTTTTTTAAAAACACTTAGGTTTCTTTTCCTTTTATACCACAATATTTCTTATGACTTTATATTTATTGTTCATAAAAAAATCTATTCTAAAGAAAAAAATACTGTGGTTAAGATAGCACTATTTTATTTTGTTAAGTTGGTGTATAGTAACAGCCAAAAGTTTCTTTATTTTACTAAATGTTTTAATTATATGATATTCATATTTTATAATTATAAATTACGTTTCATAAAAGTAAAAATTGTTTTTTTTTTCAGGAAAACTAATACCTAACCTTTTAAGATAACTCTTTATTAATGTTCACAAAAACACTCGATATGGGATTTACATGTTAATTGCATTTAACTTTTTCACAATTTAACTTTTTCAAAAGTTAACTTTAACTTTTCTAAAATTTAACTTTAACTTTTCCGAAAGTTAACTTTAACTTTTCCTAAAGTTAACTTTAACTTTTTCAAAAGTTAACTTTAACTTATTCAAAAGAAATCTCTAAACAAGTGGATGCTTTGAGATTACTATATAGGTTGAATATAGGTTGATCTTATAAATTCTCATTAATTCTTCAAATTGCAAATTGTAAAATTCTTTACCTTTATCAGTTTGTAATTTCTTTGGAATACCCACGTAATATACGTAGAAAACGTAGAAAGCTATGTAATTTACATGTCAAATGTATAATGTATATCTACCCAGATAACCAGCGTACAATACGTACCATTGCATTATACTACTACTATACGAGTATAATGATACTGATTTTTGAAGTACTGTTTCTAAACTGGTATAGTGCCAGTATGTATGTACCTTTTTATTACATTTGTATGACGTACTTGTATCGTACTAGTATTACACTTGTATGTAATTCATAAAAACTTTAAGATTTTCAGTTAGTACGCGTACTTAATAAATATGGAGTCATACCAAAGTCGTACTAATCTAGCATCTTAAAAAATAATTTGAAAATTTGAGTACATAGTAAGATTATAATCCAAGTACAGGGCCAGTACATCATACTGTTGAAAAAAAAGGAGTAGGGGAGACCGAGGAGAAAAGAAACAGAGGTGAAAAGTAACAACGCTTATAACTTCTAAACCAATCAGCGAAGAGACATGGTCCCAAAGTAATTTTTTGTTCAGTTTTACCCCCTCTACCTTCCCCATATCATGCGCGAGCTGGTTTGGGAACCGAATGTCTGATATTGACATGTTGTGCAAAAATTACGATAAAAGTAAGTTTTTGCCTAAATTTTCAAAATATCATATTTCTTTGATTTTATAGATATTTCGTGCTTTTCGAAATTGTAAAGCTGAATTATCTACCTTTAGGTTGTACTTGTGTATAATTAAAAAATATAAAATACTTTTGTGTAATTTCAACTTGTTTTTTGAGATCCAAGGAAAAGAGGGATGAGGTGGAATGTAACACGTTGTTACTTTTCTCCTCACCCAATGCTTTATTTTTATAAACATCCTCCTTTTTTATAACTATGTGATTTTATATGTTGATTTCATATTTTAATGATGAAATATTAAACTTTTGATTGGAATTTTTTTTAAAAACGATGCTTTTTAACGTCATAGCTGTGGAACGAATATTAAATAGATAAAAAAAGTTTGATTACAAAAAAGTGTAAAAATATGTGCCAATTATGTACAAAATGTAGCTAATATTACTTTGTATTTTTTATATGTTCATAATAAAAATAATTTTAATTAATAGCAGTTTTATATTTGAAATGTTAGCCTTAAATTTTAAGTGTTACTTTCCTCCATCGTGCTGTTACTTTTCACCTCAAGGGTGAGGAGGAAAGAGACCAACAAAGAGCTGATTAAAAAGGCCTGCTGTTGACTATCTAATTATTATTTATGTTTAATTCCAATTTTATTAAATAGGTAAAGGTCAAAGCTATCGATTAGTATGTTTACAGAACTTATCCGACAAATAGTTTTGATGTTATCATCAAAAAATTGATTTTTGTTACTTTCCTCCTCTCCTCTATGCACATACTGGCACTGTACCAATTTAATACAAGTAACTAAACGTGATTAAATGTACGTGAACTGACCTATGCCACATTATGTAGAAATGTAGAAAGGTAAATTACATAGGTAATATACGTTAATGAGGAATCGGACAAACATTAAAAAATGTCAGAAATTTTTTAAATTTTGAGAAATGGTATTATTTGGTACAACAAAAAAGCATGCAAAATTTGAAAATTTTTTGCTAAATAATTTAGAAGTTAAAAAAATTATTTATTTATCATGGTCTCTTATGAAGAAACGGTAACCAAGGTACTTTGAAAGTAAATTTCTAATAGATATCGATGCCAGCTTTTCTTGGGCTAATTGTATTTAAAAGATGAATATTTCAGGTTTAATAAATCAAAAAACTTTGGTCACCATACCGATCATTTAAAAGCAAAAATGTTAAAAATACTAAAAAATTCTCAAGCGCGCTAAATTCAAATTCATTCATATTAAAGTTTTTTCAATTCACTTACAGATTGTCTATTATTATTTATTTATAAATATTTAAATATTATTCCACTTATAAATTTCTGTATAGGCATGCTCAAACGCTGCTACCAGCCTTCGAAAAATAAAACTTAGATATGCCTTGCTGTTACGCTTTTTAGGTTACTTTGAAATTAAAAATAATAACACTTATATTTCACTAAAATAAATCTGATTATTGTATATTACGATACATTTTAGTTTATTAAATATTAAAATACGCTATTTACCATTAAGTTAAAAATAAATATGGAAATAAGTCACCCTGAACTTTTCTAAAAAATGACTTTAACTTTTCCTAAAGTTACCTTGAACTTTTCTGAAATACATGTAAAATTAAGTTATACATATAAAGTTAAGCTTTTTAGGGTTCCGTACACAAAGTGTCCAAACGGAACCCTTATGTTTTCACTCGTTTGTCCGTCGCCCAAAACCATTATCCCCCCCCCCCCCCCCCTAGCGGTTAAACTATTTGAGATAGAGAGTTGAAATTTGGTACACTTATGTATTTTCACGTGTATATTACAGGAAAAATATAGCGAACATGATTGAACGTGATGTTCATAGCGTTGTCAAGGAAATAACAAGATTTTTTTCAAAAAATGCATTAAAATGCCTATTTACCCCCCCCCCCCCTTATCTCCTAAACTATTTGACCTAGAGTATTGAAATTTGGTACACATATGTATTTTCGCGAGTACAGTTCAGAAAAAATATAGAGAACATGATTGGAGGTGATGGTCATAGCGTTGTCAAGGAAAAACTTTTTTTTTTAAAAAAACGTGTCCCCCCCCCCCTTATCTTCCAAACCATTTGACCTAGAGGTTTGAAATTTGGTATACCTAGGTATTTTTACGTGTTGTTTACAGGAAAAATATAGCGAACGTTGCTGGACTTAATTTTCAAAAGTTATTAATGAAAAGTTGAAAAATGACAAAAAACCCCTATACTAGCGCTCAGCGTATTTATCCTGAAAGGTTGGGAATTGGTTAAAAATGTGTAATTTTATGCAGAATTTTTTATAAAACCATAAAAATTGTGGTTTAAATTTATTATCATAACATTTTTTCCAAAAAACTGAAATTTTACCAAAAAAAATTTTTTTCTTCTAAACAGCTACAATATTTATGGCTGAAATCCAGTCGAATTTGAGTCTCATGTAAACAATACCAGTCCAAAGTGGGCTTAAATCAAAACTTCTTTTTTAGAGTGCACTCTATAAGACTGAGATCTCACTCTTTTAGAGTGGGTTTCTCACTCTTGATTGGAGTGGCTCAATTTCAACTCTTAGTGGAGTAAGAACTCACTCCAAGAAATTTAGAGAGTAGTGCTTCACGATATGTCGATATAATATCGATATCGTCTCCATATCGTCTTGAAAATCAAGACGATATCAAGATGATATTCTAAAAAAAAATTTCGTTACCGCAGTCAGAAATCGTACGTTTCGCGGACTTGACTAAAAGTTTTATTGAAGCGTTGACAAAACAATTAGAAATTTGTAACTTTATTAACCTGGCGTTTGGCAAGAAGATATTTTAAAAAAAATTTCGATACATTTTACAAATATATATAGGTATATTTTTTACAAATTTTTTTAAAATTAATTCTTTATTATTACCTTTAATATTAATTAAATAGTAAAGTAGCGCGTATTAATGATTTATTTATTTATATTTATAATATTGTCAATAGGTCAATGTTTTTTACCTAAATTTGTTATTTAATTACTCAATTTATTGTCAAAAGTTACAAATAGAGTTTGAAAATTAATTTTTATTTAAATATTTCATGACAATAATTTCTTTAGAATTTAATGCTTTTTTATATATTCAGATTTATCTGCAAAAAAGTAAATACAATCCATAGAATAGGTTATATTTATTATTGACAAAAATAACAAATGGGACTGTATTAATTTTATAAGTACTAATATATACCCTTTTTGAATGGTTTAGAAGTAACCGTTACTTTACTTTTTACATCACAACTACACAACGGCTGTTTAGTAAGTCTTACTATTAAAGTCGCCTTTTCTATCCACTTTTCTCCGTGTAATTTTAAATTTTTCGCATTACTTTTCTAGAAAATGCAGCCCACCAAACTTGAACAATTAAAATACGAAAAAAAACGAAAAATTCACCTGTCTTTCTCAATTTCAATCTCCGTTTCTATTAATGAAAATTGTCAACATTTTAAAGCGGACATGTTTTTAATACCATTTTTGCAAGCGGTTCCACAATTTTAGCCGCTAGCGTATTATTCAAAATAGCGACTGGCTGGAAGACAAACAGTGCATTATAGTCAATATGACGAAATCAGTTTTTTAAAATAACTTTTTAAAACAAATTTTGGAACCTATGTTTATTAACAAACTAGCTGTTGTACCCGTCTTCAAAGGGTTTTAGTTCCTACTGATACATTTCAAGTTTTGTCTTTACATTGCTCAAAATCTTCTTTACAATAATTTATAAAATTCATAAATGTTTTATTTTATTCTGTTTTTGTTTATTTTCTACGATATTGTTTCTGAGATGTGTCACGTCAAAGTAAGCAATCATTCATCTTTAAAAATAATTTAAAAATCTCTTAAGAATAGTCTCATATTAAAGGATAATTCATATTCAAAAGTATAATTTACTTAAAAAGAACCAGAAAAGAAAAAATCTTACGAAAATTAATAGTTTTGTATTGTTTCGTTTACATTATGTTATATTTATCATAAGAGTATTTATAATATATATTATGAAATTCTGTTTTAATTCCAACTTTAAAATTAAATGAAATTAATTTTATTTAATAAAATTTTTATTTCACATTAGTTACAAATATTAGAAGTCATGTACATACATTAGATAATGATAAAATTTAGAATATTTTTGATTGTTAGAAAATGTTTTCAATCTCCCTTTTTAAATATTTTTAAAGTTTTGTCAATTAAGGAACATTGTATAACAGAAACAAATCTGAAAATGCACATTTTTAAAAAAATATGTTGTATCTCACAATTTAAATTTTAAATTCAATTAATTACAATTTTTTATTTAAGTATTGATTTGTGTCCATTAAATAATTGAATTAAATATTTTAATATTGTATTTCTTAATTTTACTATTAAGTAACTCTCAAATATTTGTATCTGACATTTTGAATTTGTCATTCTGAAATATATCCTTTCGACATAAAAATCTTAAGCAAAGACCTCAACAATACCACTCAATTATGCTTCAAAGTAATTCGTTACAATTATAATTTTTTCTATTTTTTTTTATCCCGATAACAATTTATAATTTATCTCAGTTATAGAATAATAGTTTTGCAAAATTCTGCTAAAATGTGATGAAATCACATGCAATACTCAATTTTTGAATTTTGTAGAAATTTGAAATTCAAATTTGAAATTTATTTTTCCATTTTATTTTTAATGTTGAAATATAAATTAATTTAAGTATTTTTATCAAAATAAAAAAGCTAAGCACAAAGAGTGTTGGTGTTATCCATCAAAACTTGATAAATATCATAATTCTTTATTTTTCGATTTTTTTGAAAAAGTGACATAATTTCAGTTTAAAAAAAATATTTTTTAGTAGGGTTTGGCTATAAATTATTATTTAATTATTAATAAAAATCAAAATAAAAAGCTATATGTACAGAGAGTTTAAGAGTGTTACATAAAAAAAAAATGAAAAATATTAAATTTTTTGGTTTTTCGATTTTTTTGTAAAAATGTTATAACTTCCGTTAAACTTAATATTTTTTAATGGGGTTTGGCTATAAATTTAAGTTACGCGAATACCTAACAGACTGCAAGATTTAATTTCATTCCGTGGAGCCATTTTTAAGTGATGCCCGGACAAAATATCGCGGACATACATACATACATACGTATACATACATACATACAAACAAACATACATAATTTTTTAACAGCATTTTTGGAATTGTTACTACTTGAAACGAAAAAATAAACACAAATTTCCAAGTTCTGTGCAATGTACAGACAAAACTCTGATTTTATTAATATAGATTATTTTCCATTTATCAAGAGCTATAACTGATATAATAATTCTATTGAATTTTATTATTTTAAAAATGAAAATTGTCTTCCATTCCGCTGCCATTTTTGATAAATGTCACGAAAAAGAATGGGCAATATTTAAATTTAAGTTACTTTTTATGTATCTGATACTTCATGTTTTAACCTTTTAAAATAAAATTATTATAAAATAATACATAAGTTTGTGTTTTTAACATTGTACTTTAATTTTACAAAAAAGGAGGAAGGGGGCCTCAAAAAATTGTTGTGCCCTGGGTCTCAATTTGCTTTAATTCGGTACTGGATAAGCTACCTATCATTCTTGAAGAAACACTACGAGCAGCAAGAACTATCTACATGAAAGGTAATGCAAAAAAAGGAATGGTTAAAAAAATATTTGTTAAATGTACAAAATACTAAAGAAATAGACTGTCCAGCAAGTAAAACTATTGAAACTGACACCTGATTGTTTTTATATGCACATCACATATCACAAACTAGAGAATGTGCTGTAAACAATGTAATGTCGCTCCGCAATTAGTTTCTCAAAACAGCAAATGAATCAAAAGTTCTATAGAAGGCGTCGATTATTAAGTTTGATTTTATTTATATTTTACACCACTCAGAAGTCCTCTTATGAAAATTATAATTCTGTTTTGTAATTAATTTGAAACAGTTTTTAGGAATAAATGAATTTGATAGTATTAGAAATCAACGTGTTTTTACTACTAGTCTTTAGATTGAAATATGATATAAATATAATTAAAAAAGAATTTTTTAAAAAAGTATTTACTTTTATTTGATATTGAATACTATAATTTAACTTCTAAAAAAATTACTGACTGTTATTTTTATCTTATAATTTAATTAATATATCAAAAAAGTTAAAGTTAACCCAGTCGAGAATCCAGGACTTCGGTGGAGCATTCAGAGATATTCTTAATTTTGCTCGCGAAATATTTTGTTGTTTACTTGTCCATTACATTCTATAAAGCGTCGAGAACTTGTTTTCTTTGCAACAAATAAAAATACTTCAAATGATAATCTTTGTCTACATACTGCCAAACGCCAGGTTAATAAGGTTACACATTTCTAATTGTTTTGTCAACGCTTCAATAAAACTTTTAGTCAAGTCCGCGAAACGTACGATTTCTGACTGCGGTAACAAAATTTTTTTTTAGAATATCATCTTGATATCGTCTTGATTTTCAAGACGATATGGAGACGATATCGATATTATATCGACATATCGTGAAGCACTACTCTCTAAATTTCTTGGAGTGAGTTCTTACTCCACTAAGAGTTGAAATTGAGCCACTCCAATCAAGAGTGAGAAACCCACTCTAAAAGAGTGAGATCTCAGTCTTATAGAATGCACTCTAAAAAAGAAGTTTTGATTTAAGCCCACTTTGGACTGGTATTGTTTACATGAGACTCAAATTCGACTGGATTTCAGCCATAAAATGTATTGAAACTGATTTTAACCCGAAAAATTGGCTGATTTTCAGTTATTTTGGGTTTCAGCTGTAAACGAAGTAAGACTTTGTTTTTCTAGTGTGACTTTTTCACTCCTAACAAAGAGTGAACTCTCACTCAAATTTTGGAGCGAATTTCCACTCAAATTGGAGTGAAAGTTCACTCTTTAAGAGTGGAAATTCACTCTTTTAAAGTGCGTCTTTCACTCTGATTGGAGTGGCTCAATTTCCACTCTTAGTGGAAATTGCCGCCCTTGCCTTTCTCTTAAATGTAACCCCTCCACTATTTGAAACCTTCCTAACTCCGTTGCTGATTAGTCTATATTATACCATGTGATCTTATATGCGCTGACGCAATATACAGTGTCAACAGTACAAGCGTGTCAATATGTCCTAAATTAGTTTCAAATCTTTTCTACAGAAGGTAAACAAGTTTAGGCAAGTTAGTGCAAGATCGACCATGTCACTGCTAATAACGTAAAGCGTTAAAAAAGCTGAACTTTATATGTATAACTTAATTTTACATGTATTTCAGAAAAGTTCAAGGTAACTTTAGAAAAAGTTAAAGTCATTTTTTAGAAAAGTTCAGGGTGACTTTCAGAATAGTTAAAGATAACATTTTTTAATTAAACTAATGTTTAGTATAAGAAATTAGCATTTTTTGTCCGAAGAAAACAAAACTTTTGACAGTAACTGTACGATTCGGAAACCTAAGAAAACAAAATTTGGGGAAATTTATTTCTATATTTATCTTTAACTTAATGGTAAATAGCGTACTTTAATATTTAATAAACTAAAATGTATCGTAATATACAATAATCAGATTTATTTTTTATATTTAAATATTTATAAATAAATATCAATTGACAATCTGTAAGTGAATTGAAAAAACTTTAATATAAATGAATTTGAATTTAGCGCGTTTGTAGCCAGAACTTCTTACCTGACTCAAACCTAACTTACGTTACCTACGTTCTTTACTGCATTTGACAGCTTTACAGCGTTGCCGCATCTAGACTGAATAATTCGAAAAATCTTGAGAATTTTTTAGTATTTTTAACATTTTTGCTTTTAAATGATCGGTATGGTGACCAAAGTTTTTTGAGTTATTAAACCTGAAACATTCATCTTTTAAATACAATTAGCCCAAGAAAATCTAGCATCGATATCTATTAGCAATTTACTTTCAAAGTACCTTGGTTACCGTTTCTTCATAAGAGACCATGATAAATAAATAATTTTTTTAACTTCTAAATTATTGAGCAAAAAATTTTTAAATTTTGCATGCTTTTTTGTTGTACCAAATAATATCATTTCTCAAAATTTAAAAAATTTCTGACATTTTTTAATGTTTGTCCGATTCCTCATTAACGTATATTACCTATGTAATTTACCTTTCTACATTTCTACATAATGTGGCATAAGTCAGTTTAGGTACATTTAATCACGTTTAGTTACTTGCATTATACTGGTACAGTCAGTGCATAGGGGAGAGGAGGAAAGTAACAAAAATCAGTTTTTTAATGATAACATCAAAACTATTTGTCGGATAAGTTCTGTAAACATACTAATCGATAGCTTTGACCTTTACCTATTTAATAAAATTGGAATTAAACATAAATAATAATTAGATAGTCAACAGCAGGACTTTTTAATCAGCTCTTTGTTGGTCTCTTTCCTCCTCACCCTTGAGGTGGAAAGTAACAGCACGATGGAGGAAAGTAACACTTAAAATTTAAGGCTAACATTTCAAATATAAAACTGCTATTAATTAAAAATAATTTTTATTATGAACATATAAAAAACACAAAGTAATATTAGCTACATTTTGTACATAATTGGCACATATTTTTACACTTTTTTGTAATCAAACTTTTTTTATCTATTTAATATTCGTTCCACAGCTATGACGTTAAAAAGCATCGTTTTTAAAAAAAATTTCAATCAAAAGTTCAATATTTCATCATTAAAATATGAAATCAACATATAAAATCACATAGTTATAAAAAAGGAGGATGTTTATAAAAATAAAGCATGGGGTGAGGAGAAAAGTAACAACGTGTTACATTCCACCTCATCCCTCTTTTCCTTGGATCTCAAAAAACAAGTTGAAATTACACAAAAGTATTTTATATTTTTTAATTATACACAAGTACAACCTAAAGGTAGATAATTCAGCTTTAAAATTTCGAAAAGCACGAAATATCTATAAAATCAAAGAAATATGATATTTTGAAAATTTAGGCAAAAACTTACTTTTATCGTAATTTTTGCACAACATGTCAATATCAGACATACGAAACCCAAACCAGCTCGCGCATGATATGGAGAAGGTAGAGGGGGTAAAATTGAACAAAAAATTACTTTGGGACCATTTCTCTTCGCTGATTGGTTTAGAAGTTATAAGCGTTGTTACTTTTCACCTCTGTTACTTTTCTCCTCGGTCTCCCCTACTCCTTTTTTTTTAACAGTATGATGTACTGGCCCTGTACTTGGATTATAATCTTACTATGTACTCAAATTTTCAAATTATTTTTCAAGATGCTAGATTAGTACGACTTTGGTATGACTCCATATTTATTTAGTACGCGTACTAACTGAAAATCTTAAAGTTTACTATTTCAAACATGTAAATTACCTAGCTTTCTACGTTTTCTACGTATATTACGTGGGAAATGCGCATTCCAAAGAAATTACAAACTGATAAAGGTAAAGAATTTTACAATTCGCAATTTGAAGAATTAATGAGAATTTATAAGATCAACCTATATTCAACCTATATAGTAATCTCAAAGCATCCACTTGTTTAGAGATTTCTTTTGAATAAGTTAAAGTTAACTTTTGGAAAAGTTAAAGTTAACTTTAGGAAAAGTTAAAGTTAACTTTCGGAAAAGTTAAAGTTAAATTTTGGAAAAGTTAAAGTTAACTTTTAAAAAAGTTAAATTGTGAAAAAGTTAAATGCAATTAACATGTAAATCCCATAAGAATGTAAGTTAACTTTCGAAAAAGTTAAAGTTAACTTTTGGAAAAGTTAAAGTTAACTTTTGGAAAAGTTAAAGTTAACTTTTGGAAAAGTTAAAGTTAACTTTTGAAAAAGTTAAATTGTGAAAAAGTTAAATTGTGAAAAAGTTAAATTTTGAAAAAGTTAAATGCAATTAACATGTAAATACCATATCGAGTGTTTTTGTGAACATTAATAAAGAGTTATCTTAAAAGGTTAGGTATTAGTTTTCCTGAAAAAAAAACAATTTTTACTTTTATGAAACGTAATTTATAATTATAAAATATGAATATCATATAATTTAAACATTTAGTAAAATAAAGAAACTTTTGGCTGTTACTATACACCAACTTAACAAAATAAAATAGTGCTATCTTAACCACAGTATTTTTTTCTTTAGAATAGATTTTTTTATGAACAATAAATATAAAGTCATAAGAAATATTGTGGTATAAAAGGAAAAGAAACCTAAGTGTTTTTAAAAAAAATTCTTTTCGGATATGAATAATTAAAAAAAGGTGCTGCAACGCAGCATTTTTTGTTTTTTGGTTGGCGAACCTGACTGCTGACAACATAAAGTACAGGCAGAAGTGCGATTGGTCAAAATACGCGCGTTGATTAGAAATGCTTTTAATAAATTAATTTTAAACAGATTTAAAAAATGTATTTATACTTTCTTTGTATAAAATATATTTCATGAAGTTTATTTTTTCTTAAAATAAAATTATTTAATAATAATAAATATGTTAAAAATAGTAATATATTTTTAAAAATTTCAAATAACGCGCGCATTATGAAAGCATGCGTACTTGCGTTTAACATTATAGCTCCAGGACGTATGCGACGTATGTAAACAAATATGATGGCCGGATCTTTTAGGTTATGTCTAAAAGGTCAGCTTTGTACTCTTTATAATACCGATAATATCATTATATTATTACACTTATCATTATTTACAGCATATTTGATAATTCTTTTTTAATATAATTGTTGATATAAAATTTAGAAGATATAGACTGCTCAGCGCTTTTAGGAATGTTAAAAACGACTCATTGTTAATTACATGTACAATCCATTGTATGTGTTTCGATAAATGAGCTGTAAAGAATGTAGTAGCTCTTCGAAATTGTTTTCTAAATTTATATATTGAAACTCTAGAATGTATTCTAAGTGTTATTCAAATAAACCCTACTACTATCAATGTGTTTTTACTACTTTACCTAATCCTTTACTTTCTAATAAGAAATTCATAAGTGAAATATTTATTTATCGGTCCGAATATTTTCATCATAATACGTTAAAATTTACTATGTGTTACGTAAAGCGATTTATTTTTATAGTGTCACATGTTACAGTTCGCCTCTTTCCTTGGTTTTCTGTTTTTCGAGTATATTTTATAGAACTCGAAAAAACAAGACAACCTGAGAAAAATCGGCCTTAAAGAATTGATCTCGTGTTTTGTTCCGTGTTCCCTGAAAATTTAATTATTAGTTCATTTATGTCATTTTATTTACTCATTTCATTTTTTATTATTATTATTTTTAATTCATTTAGTTACTTCTATTTTATTTTATTTATTTTTACTCTTATTATTATTATTATTATTATTCTTATTATTATTGTTTTTAATTTAATTAATTTGTTGGCTGAAAGACGGTAGGAGGCAGTGATTGGTCCTTTTTTTTTCTTCTCTCGTACTTCTATCACGCTCGACCAATCACAGAGGCCAAACGCCAGCCCGCCTGCCCTCTCTTTCGCCAAGCCTCGAGCGAGCGAGCTACGAGAGAGTTGCCTGCGTGTAAGACGCTCTCAGTTTCTCCGACCTTCGAACAGAACACAACGCACGCTCCGCGATCCGCTCCGGAGTATCCAATTTTGTTCCCCAGTTTTATATTTTTCTTTTAACCTAGAATTTATTAAATGTGTTAGTGTCTTTGTAAATTGTGCTAGTTTTTTTTTCTGATTGTCTTAAGTGTTACCCCTTCCGTTAAACGGTGCATCATTTTTATCCGTTGTTTGTGGAAATCCATCGGAAAGTCGACTGGGTGATTGCATCCTTGCTGTTCCGGAGTCGTTCGAGTCCAAGCCGCTTCCAACACATGGTCACCAGCGAGTTCGTCCAGCGTCGTTCCAGAGCATATTCTCTTTGTAAAGTTTCAATTTTTGAATGTGTCGTTGTTCTTTGTTTTTCTGTTGCAGGCTTGTAGCAGTACCCAATTTTGTGTTTCTTTTGTTTTTCTTATACATGTGTATTATGTGC
Source organism: Ganaspis brasiliensis (assembly GCA_037103525.1). NCBI lineage: Eukaryota > Metazoa > Arthropoda > Insecta > Hymenoptera > Figitidae > Ganaspis > Ganaspis brasiliensis. Next base: position 1,510,212 of record JAZKLR010000283.1, on the reverse strand, counting down.
TTTTTGTGAATTATTGGGATAATATTCAATATAGGGATATTTTTGTGCGCGCGGGATTTTTGTTTTCAGTGAGTTCGACAAGTTGCCAGCCTTCGTCGGAAGTTTGATTACGTTCGACCGGAGACGCTGATAGACGCTTGGCCCACTGAGCTTGGTTACAGTCGATCCTCCCGTTAACGCCGCTGCAGGCCCCCACTACCACTTCTACCCCCGTCACGATTCCGGCATTACGGGATGCGCCTAGTGAGGATCTCCCCAGCGCACAGGAGCTTTTTAGACGCGACATCCTATTCATTCCGGTCGAAAGCTCCCCAGAAAAATTCCCTGAATCGCCCGTCAAAACTTCGAGCAGCCTGCCACGAAGAAATTTAAACTTTTAAATCACCCCCCCCCCCCCCTTTGAATCGATTCATCCCCTGCTCAAAGAGTGAATCGGTAACAAATTGGCGCCCAACGTGGGGCCACGAAAATTTTTTTGGGTTTCGACTGCAGTCGAAACGGACTCCTCCCATTATGAGATGTCTCAAGAGTTAGCCGAAACACCCGTAAATAACCAAAGTTACAACCTTCGTAACGTACCTTCTCGTCGTGCCGGCGCCCTTTTCCGTACTCCACCAGGAGTACCTTTTGAGGCTCGGTTCCAATCTTTCGAACAGGAGTCAACTTTGAGCGAAACCGAATTCTTGGGTTTCACCCTCTCCCCAAACCCACTTGGGGAACTTACGAACGAGGTTGAAGAGCTCGTAGTCTCTGACTCGGATTCCGAGAAAACTCTCCCCTTTATCACTTCCGGGAGTGATCGACAACACCCGGTGGCGCCCAATCCTAATTTCATGACCATGGCGGATTCCGGAAACACAAACCAGGGTACCGGAAATGCCCCCCCTCCACCCAACATTAATGCCCCTAACGCCAACTCTCAGGAAACTGAGGGGCCACCCGGCACTAACCTAGGGGCCGGCTCCAGTCAAGGGTCGTTTTCAAACCCTGCAGGGGCATCTATCCCTCCCAACATGCCCTTTCCACTGGTCTTTCCGGCCAACCTTTCTTTTGATGACTATCTGGCCCTCATCCGGGCATACCAATCGCCAGCCCCTCCGTTCCCAGAATTCGGGGGGCTAGACCACGAGGACCCTCAAGTCTTTCTCACAAACTGTGAAAAATACTTTTCACAAGCTAGGATCGAGGAGGGTCAAAGGACCCCATATTTATCTAAGGGTTTCCAAGGGGACGCCAAGAAATGGTGGGACCCCTTTCAAAACCTGAACCTCTCCTGGGTAGACTTTAAGGGCATGTTCCTTAAAAAATACTCAGGGGCCACTTGTGTAATGAGGCTCTAAGCCTCATTATATTCCCAAAAGCAGGGGGAGAAGGAACCGGTTGCCGTCTTCCTGCAACAAAAGTTCCTTCTGGCTAAGCGCCTCTGCCCCACGCTCCCGACGGCTGATCTCACAGCCTTACTTCTAGAATCCTTAAAACCCACTTTACGCCGGTTGGTACGACCGGCTGCCCCTCAGGATTATTCCGAGCTCCTCGAAGCCGCCATGAAAGCTGAGCAGGACGAGCTCGACTGTGCCCCTAAGAAAATCGCAACCCCCAAAGAGGACCCTCTAAGGAGGACCACCTCAGAGCAGCATGTCAATAGACCCCCCCCAGCTACCGGCTTGCCACCACTGTCCCGAGCGACACTATCACCGGGACTGCCCAGTGCTGGCGCAACGCTACCAGCATAATCAGGGAAACTGGCGAGCACCGGCAGCCCCGACACAAAATCCGGCTGCCGGTTCACAACCACCCCAACCTTAGATTCGATCTACTCTTCGGCGCAGGATCTTCCACGTACTCGGGTCCGTCTTGGGGACCGCGAAGTCGTGGCCGAAATTGACTCCTGCGCCTCCCACAACTTTGTGAAGCTGTCCATCCTCACGGAAGCCGAACAAGGTTGCTTACAGCCAGGGCCAGAGCGAGCTGACCTCGCTGCCCTAGGAGCTTCCATGCAGTTGCATGGTACCCTCCGACTAGATCCCGTCTTCGGGGGCCATGTATATCCTGGCTCCTTCCACGCTTGTGGTGAGCTCCGAGCGGACCTTATCCTAGGCCGCGCCTGGCTCAAAGACCATGACGTCCATCATGAGCATCGGTCGGACTGTCTCTACCTGGGAGTCAAGGACCGTCAACGACTATTTCTGACCCCCTTGCCCGCCGCCGAGGTCCCCACCTCGCCGGCCCCTGAAATTGATATAGGCCCATCTGTCCCAACCGAATATGCCGACCGTTTCCGAAGAACCTTAAAAACATACAAATCTGTGTTCCACCGGGGCGGTCCCCTTCGGCAAACGCTCTCGATAAACCACGAGATTAAACTGGAATCTCCCAGACCCTTTTGGGAGCCCCCACGACGTTTTTCCGATCTCAAGAAACAGTTTATCGACGAGCAGACTCGAGAAATGCTTGCCGACGGCATAATCGAACCCACGACGTCTCCCTGGAGTTCGGCCATTGTAGTCGCAAATAAAAAGGCCGGCGAATACCGCTTTTGCGTTGACTACCGTCGCCTCAACGCCCAGACAGTAGGAGCTCCCCAATGTCTGCCCCGTATCCACGAGATCCTCAAGGACATCGGTAAGGCCACCGTCTTCTCAACCCTCGATCTCAAGAGCGGTTACTGGCAGATTCCGATGTCTCCGGAATCTCGACAGTATACCGCCTTCTCCACCCCCGACGGTGGCCAGTATCAATTCCGTGCCTTGCCCTTCGGGCTCAAAAACGCACCGGGGACATACCAGAATCTTATGAGGATTGTCCTTGCCTCCTACTGGGGAAAATTTTGTATTGCCTACTTAGACGATATAATCATATTTTCCTCCAGCTGGGAGGACCATCTCCAACACGTTGCCCTGGTCCTGGAGCGGCTCCACACTTTTGGACTTACCTGCTCCCCGACCAAATGTCTCTTCGGACAAACTAGTTTGCCTTACCTGGGCCATTTTATCACCTCGGATGGAAATCACGCCCAGCCCGGCCACATAGAGGCTATTTTAAAAGCCGAAGCTCCTAAAACCCGGAAACAGCTCTCCTCCTTCATCGGAACTTGTAACTGGCTGATGGAGTACATTCCTCGGTACTCAGAGTTAGCCAGTCCGTTAACAAGTCTCCTTTCCCCCAAGAAGCCCTACAAGTGGACCTCGGAGCACCAACTCGCCTTCGAGACCCTTAAGGAGGCTTTTCGAAATCCGGCTCCGCTCAGCCGTCCAGATACTAATCTGACCTTTATCCTTCAGACTGACGCCAGCGCACTTGGCATGGGGGCGGTTCTATACCAAGAGTCCGAGGACGGACGCCGCCACGTCATCTCCTATGCCAGTGCCAAATTCAGCCCAACTGAGAGCCGTTATCATTGTAACGAGCAGGAGTGCCTGGCGGTCATCTGGGCCATCAAAAAATACCGTCCGTATCTCGAGGACCGCCATTTTGTCCTCAGGACGGACAGTAAGACCCTCACTTGGCTTGGAGTTATGAAGGATTCCAAAGCCAAACTAGCACGCTGGCACATGTTCCTGAGTGATCTCGATTTCCGAACGGAACATGTGCCCGGGAAGGAAAACGAGCTCCCGGACGCTCTCTCACGCAATCCAGACCCGTCAGAGTGCTCCCCGGGAGAGCCAGATCTCGACCGAATTGCCTTCCCGTCCCAAGCGAGAAACCGCTCGGGAGCCCCGATTATCAATGACATTTACACTCCGACTTTGGCGGAAACCATCACCGCCGAACAACAGTTGGACCCCCTCATTAGCTCTCAAGTTAGCAACTGGCTTCAGACGAAGCAAACTGGGGCCACCAACGCATCAGAACAACATTTTCTTGAAAATAACGTTCTGGACGAAGTCGGTCTGTGGAAAATCGACCCACACAACCATCACCGTCAGCTCCGTGTTCCAACTGCCCTTAAGGACCGCGTGATGTGGAAATATCACGACGCCCCCCTTGCTGGACACCCCGGGGCTGAAGAAACACTTCGAAGTATTCAAACCCGCTACTTTTGGTCAGGAATGAATCGAGATGTCACTCGTTATGTTTCTCAGTGTCATCTCTGTCGCTGCACGAAACTCGTACACGGAAAAACCGACCCGGGACTGCGTCCTAGGATTCCCCGAACCGCTTGGCAGACCGTGGCCGTTGATTTGATGGGACCCTATCCCCTGACGAACCGCGGACATCGCTACATTCTGGTCGTCACCGATCTCTTCACTCGGTGGGTAGAGCCTTTCCCTTTACGCAACTCAGAAGCTCCCACGGTCATCCGCACCATAGAGGGAGAAGTCTTTTTCCGCTATGGTTACCCCCGGCATATTCTAAGCGACAATGGTCCACAGTTCCGAAGCAACGCTTGGGCCACGGCTTGTGACCAATGGGACTGCTCCCTCTGGACCACTCCGGAATATAATCCCCGGGCTAACCCAACAGAGCGTCGCAATCAGGAAATAAAAAAGGGATTGCGCATTCGTTTGAACGGTGGGGATCAGCGCTACTGGGACCGCCAGCTCTCACAGCTCCTCTTCACCTTACGTCGAAGGCGCAATGCAGCTACCGGAGTCACCCCCGGCTATTTGCTCCTCGGCCGAGAGATTCGTCGTCCCGGGGAATTCGACGTCCACCACGATCAGATACCTGCCCCGCAAGTCGAGTCAGCAGAACAACGTGAAGAAGAGGCTCGCCACCACCAACTTCAGTACCAACAATGCTACGCTGAGCCCGTAGCTGAGCCAAGACATCAAGTCGGGGACGAGGTCTACGCTCTAAACCACAAGCTCTCGAACGCAGCTGAGCGCTACAACGCAAACCTCGCCCTGACCCGGACCGGACCCTATCGTGTATTAGAGGTTGTCTCCCCAGGGGTCTACCGGATTCAGAAGGAAGACGGACCACATAAGGTTCCTCAGAGTCAACTGGTTCCAGCACCAGGTGGTCTACTTCGACGAGCGCCCCCAGCAGGGGCCACACCTCCAGCAGCCACTGTCCCGGTGGGGACACACCAACAGCCGCACGTGACTGAACAAGTTCGTGCCAACACTGACGAACAAACTCAGCCGAGTTTGCTCCCAACGAGTTCCGTCCCAGCAGGGGCCACTCCAACATCAAATTCCGTCCCAGGAGGGACACAACCGCAAAGGCACGTGACTAAGCAAGTTCGTGTCTCAACATCCAAACAAACTCAGCCGAGTTTGCTCTCACCGACTTCCGTCCCAGCAGGGGCCACTCCAATAAATTCCGTCCCTGGAGGGACGCAACAGCAAAGGCACGTGACTGAACAAGTTCGTGCCTCAACATCCAAACAAACTCAGCCGAGTTTGCCCTTACCGAGTTCCGTCCCAGCAGGGGCCACACACTCGCCTTCTGTCCCAGCCGGGACGCGCCAACATCCGCAGCATGTGACTGGACAAGTTCATGCCTGTCCTTCAGAACAAACTCAGCCGAGTTTGTCTCCAACTGCTGCCCCAGCCGGGGCCATACCACCGATCGCTGTCCCAGGAGGGACAGTCCAACCCGGCGCAACCGTGCAAGCTAGGACGGACCTAGTTGCGCCACCTCAGGAGAGGTTTGCGCTTGACGACGATGAATCACAGGATGTCGCCGGAGGGCGCTATCCACGACGTATTCGACAGGGGGTCGACTACAGAGATGCCCGGCCCTATGCTCCGCGTCGAAAGAAGAATTAGTTTAGATCAGGGATCACTCCATGCAAAACACAAGGACCAACTCTTTAAGGGGGCCAATTGTTACAGTTCGCCTCTTTCCTTGGTTTTCTGTTTTTCGAGTATATTTTATAGAACTCGAAAAAACAAGACAACCTGAGAAAAATCGGCCTTAAAGAATTGATCTCGTGTTTTGTCCCGTGTTCCCTGAAAATTTAATTATTAGTTCATTTATGTCATTTTATTTACTCATTTCATTTATTATTATTATTATTTTTAATTCATTTAGTTACTTCTATTTTATTTTATTTATTTTTACTCTTATTATTATTATTATTATTATTCTTATTATTATTGTTTTTAATTTAATTAATTTGTTGGCTGAGAGACGGTAGGAGTCAGTGATTGGTCCTTTTTTTTTCTTCTCTCGTACTTCTATCACGCTCGACCAATCACAGAGGCCAAACGCCAGCCCGCCTGCCCTCTCTTTCGCCAAGCCTCGAGCGAGCGAGCTACGAGAGAGTTGCCTGCGTGTAAGACGCTCTCAGTTTCTCCGACCTTCGAACAGAACACAACGCACGCTCCGCGATCCGGTCCGGAGTATCCAATTTTGTTCCCCAGTTTTATATTTTTCTTTTAACCTAGAATTTATTAAATGTGTTAGTGTCTTTGTAAATTGTGCTAGTTTTTTTTTCTGATTGTCTTAAGTGTTACCCCTTCCGTGCATCATTTTTATCCGTTGTTTGTGGAAATCCATCGGAAAGTCGACTGGGTGATTGCATCCTTGCTGTTCCGGAGTCGTTCGAGTCCAAGCCGCTTCCAACACGTGGTCACCAGCGAGTTCGTCCAGCGTCGTTCCGGAGCATATTCTCTTTGTAAAGTTTCAATTTTTGAATGTGTCGTTGTTCTTTGTTTTTCTGTTGCAGGCTTGTAGCAGTACCCAATTTTGTGTTTCTTTTGTTTTTCTTATACATGTGTATTATGTGCTTTTTGTGAATTATTGGGATAATATTCAATATAGGGATATTTTTGTGCGCGCGGGATTTTTGTTCTCAGTGAGTTCGACAAGTTGCCAGCCTTCGTCGGAAGTTTGATTACGTTCGACCGGAGACGCTGATAGACGCTTGGCCCACTGAGCTCGGTTCCCCCCCCTCCCCCTTTTTTTTTGACACGCAGTTTCTTTTAAATCTTTTTCCGTTCATTTAATTCTACTTCTGGGTACCTTAATGTTTAAAACGTCGGTTCACAAGTAAATCCGTATGGCCGCAAACGCAGAAATAAATCCTCCTAAGGGTCCGAAACGGAAACGCCGAGGAAAACCCCGTAAACTCCCGGGTAAGAATTTTCGCGTACGCGCTCGCCAGCTCGCGGAATTACAGTCGATCCTCCCGTTAACGCCGCTGCAGGCCCCCACTACCACTTCTACCCCCGTCACGATTCCGGCATTACGGGACGCGCCAAGTGAGGATCTCCCCAGCGCACAGGAGCTTTTTAGACGCGACATCCTATTCATTCCGGTCGAAAGCTCCCCAGAAAAATTCCCTGAATCGCCCGTCAAAACTTCGAGCAGCCTGCCACGAAGAAATTTAAACTTTTAAATCACCCCCCCCCCCTTTGAATCGATTCATCCCCTGCTCAAAGAGTGAATCGGTAACACACAATACAAAATACAATTAAATTTATTACAGTTCCAATGCATTTTCTGTTGGTGGAGAGTAAATTATGTATTTTACAATTGTAAAATTTAGTACATTTGTACTGAAAGGAGAAGGTTAATTTTAAAACGATGTGGCAATTTCATCCTCCTCTCCTTGTCCCTTTCTATTTCATGCGTCAGTAACAGCGATAGAGGAAGAGAAAAATAGCAAAACTCTTTGGCTTATAAGCCCAAAGCACAACGAATACGGTTACGGGAGCGGGGCATGAGATAATAAAGGACAGAGACTGTTTCTGTCTTTTTCTGTCTCATGCTCTGGTCCCGTAACCGTTTTTTTATCTGCTTAGGCCTTTAGGGGGATTGTGGACCTTTCTTTTTTAAGCTAGACCGAATATACATCGCTTGAGTATCCGTTCACATTGGCCACGCGCATCTCGTTGCGCAGCATACGTCAAGTCAGGCCCAACGTGACCCACCCCCTAATCTACCCGCTAATCTCGGTATTTTGAAAATTTAAGTCCCAATACATTTTGGGTTTGGTAGGGGGGTGGTGTTGGGAATAGAATAGTTTCTGTCAAAACATATACTAAGTGGGTGGTGGGTTGGTGGGTGGGTCGGGGGTGGTGTGTTAGGCACATGATACATACATTGAAAACATATACTAGGTGGACAGTGGGTGGTAGTACCAAAGAAATGTAACTTATTTCTAAGATAAAAGTTAACAACAATTTATTGTTTATGCAAATTGTACAGATGGATGGGGTCATAAACAAATGCAATTAATCCTAAGGTAAAAGTTAACAACAATACACAGTTTATGCAAATTAGAAAGGTTAAGATTTTAAGTTAAACTTGGTGCGATTTGATTGCAGCACCGTCTATGGAGAAATCCCCCGCTTGAAAAACCTAAAAGTAGAGGTAAGTTTTAAATTCCCGCGCAAAAGTAAGGGTAAAAATTTAAAATGACCTAGGAGAATCCCCAAGAGAATGCCAACATATGGTAATACCGACTAAGGGTAACTGATTTCGAAAATCTACCTTACCGTCGAGCAAGCAAGTAATCTGCATTACTGACACAAGGTAACACACGCGAAATCTGCATTACCGACCGACGATAATTTATCAACAAAACGCTAAAAATCCACTGCAGGTAACTGACTAGGGCGCCACCTGGTGGCGAAAATCGACACTGTGAGCGGGAACTCTCATAGCTCTACTACTTACATGCGCAAAAGCTCCAAAAGGCAGTTACGCATGCGCAGTACTTTCCTATTAACAATACACATAAGCAGTTGTTACAATGACAAAGAAAAATGTCTGTAAAAAATTTAATTGTGGAAGCAAATGGAGAAACAAGTTAACAAAAATTTAAAAAAAAGAGTTTAGCACATGGAAAAAAACAAAATTGTAATTTTTGTTGGACTTAAAAATAAAAAAAAACACTGTGCATGCGTAATTTTTGAATTTAATAAGAGCACATGTGTGACTATCACTGTGCATCATTGCGCATGTGCAACAGCAATACAAAGCAATTGCGCATGTGAAATGTTTGTTTTGTAGTGCGCACGTTTACACAGCTGTGGTGCACTACTGCACATGTGCAACAATATGTTGTGCATGAAAAAATGTTTAGCTTAACATGCCTGACACGAATAGTGCCAGTGCGCATTGTTACAAACTATAATAACATGGTAAAATTAACATTATTGTAAGTTGCCTATTGGAAAAAGTAGGTGAACTTTGAAGTGTGTACGACGATGAACGAAGTTTTCTTGGTATCGCATTAATATAGTAGAAGATTACCATGTATAATTTCATGAATTCAGGGGGAACTTTAAAACTTTATATTCTCAAACAATAAGTAAATTTTTAGAAAACTTTTTTAAACAATAATTAAATAGAAGATTTTCTGATAGTATGTTAAATAATTATAACCCCCCCGCCCCCGGTACCCCTAGAAACTGATTTTTAAAAGTATGAAAAATTAAAAAGTTTTAGAACAAAATTTGTTACATGTTATAAATATTTTAAAGAAAAAATGAATAAATTTAATTAAATCGAATAAATTTTTAACGTTTCCATTAGTTTTTATCTTCAGTAATACAAATTTTTCTATTTTTCTTAAATTTCAATATTTAGATTGAATTTGAATATTCTTTTCTATTATTGGTCATTAATTATAATAATAATGGAAAGAAACATGTTTACCAATTTTTTAAATTAAGGTACCTTTGCGCATGTGCACTAACAATGCTACAGTGTTACGCATGCGCAATAATAAAACGGATATCTACTGCGCACATATTAAAAAAAGTATACTATATGTACTGAAATTTTACTTATCTGGTAAAGTACAGCACTGCGCAATCGTAATTTTTAAATTTGGTCAGAGCACATGTGTGACTATCACTGTGCATCATTGCGCATGTGTAACAGCAATATAAAACAACTGCGCATGTAAAATGTTTGTTTTGTGGACCGCACATTTATGCAGTTGTGGTGCACTACTGTGCATGTGCAACAATATGTTGTGCATAAAAAAATGTCCAGTTTAAGATGCTTGACAAGAATAGTGCCAGTGCGCATTAGGGTGTTTCAAAAAATGAAAATTTTCGAATTTTGTTTGAAGGCCCTCGGTAATCGACTGGAAATGAAAAAAAAAATTACCCGTATTTTTTTTTTTTTTTGATCGGACAATATTAAGGGGTGCCGCTTTCACCCCCTATTTTCCCATTAGAAATACATGGGAAAAGTGTACTTTTTTAAAAAATCGCAAAAAATTGTTCTTAATATTATCGAAAAAGGCTCAGAAGTTTATGAGGCCTCGATAAATGTCCAAAATTGAAGAAACCGTCGATTATTATTTTTTTTTTACAAACTAACCCTCTCTAGGGGTGCCTCAAAAAACCACCCCTAAACGCAAATTCAGGATTTATAAGTAAATAGCTATAAAATATTATTTTTTTACGTCGCTTTTTTTATAAAATTTTTTAATTAACAAAATACAAGGCTCGATAAATTTTTCAATAATTGTTTAATTGTTTAAACAATTTTAATTTGTTTAAACAATTTTTTTCATATTTTCATTTTTAATCAAATACCTTAAAAGCTTACAACTTTTTAAATAGCGAAGAGAAAAACAATGTAATTGGTTTAATTTAATTTATTTAGTCCAATTAATTGTTTAAACAATTAAAATTGTTTAAAATCAACTTTTTGTTAAATTCAGCTAGAATCATGTGGTTTTTTGCAATTTTCATTGAAGAACTATAGGGAAGCTATTTATTCATAATTCGCAATATATATTCAATTGATTAGACAATTTCAATTTGTTTAAACAATTTATTTTTCTTATATTTTCGAATGTAAATAATTTTTTTTTTAATGGTTGTCGACTCTTTAGTAACAATTGAAAGAAAATTTTTTCATTAAATATTTTGTTTATTTGTTTAAACAATTTAAATTGTTTAAAACAACTTTTCATTGAATTCTCCTAGTAACTTTCCATTTTTCCCTTGCTTCATTAAAGAAATATCACGAACTTTTTCCTCAGCTATTTTCAAGACTTTTTTATTGTTTAAACAATTTATTTTCCCTGTATTTTATGGGTTTACGAATTTTTCTTTATTAACTCGTATAGACAAACTTTAAATCCCTTATACTTACCCTTATACTTATGTTCTGGTTAAGTATAAGGGATTTAAAGTTTGCCTATACGAGTTAATAAAGAAAAATTCGTAAACCTATAAAATACAGGGAAAATAAATTGTTTAAACAATAAAAAAGTCTTGAAAATAGCTGAGGAAAAAGTTCGTGATATTTCTTTAATGAAGCAAGGGAAAAATGAAAAGTTACTAGGAGAATTCAATGAAAAGTTGTTTTAAACAATTTAAATTGTTTAAACAAATAAACAAAATATTTAATGAAAAAATTTTCTTTCAATTGTTACTAAAGAGTCGACAACCATTAAAAAAAAAATTATTTACATTCGAAAATATAAGAAAAATAAATTGTTTAAACAAATTGAAATTGTCTAATCAATTGAATATATATTGCGAATTATGAATAAATAGCTTCCCTATAGTTCTTCAATGAAAATTGCAAAAAACCACATGATTCTAGCTGAATTTAACAAAAAGTTGATTTTAAACAATTTTAATTGTTTAAACAATTAATTGGACTAAATAAATTAAATTAAACCAATTACATTGTTTTTCTCTTCGCTATTTAAAAAGTTGTAAGCTTTTAAGGTATTTGATTAAAAATGAAAATATGAAAAAAATTGTTTAAACAAATTAAAATTGTTTAAACAATTAAACAATTATTGAAAAATTTATCGAGCCTTGTATTTTGTTAATTAAAAAAATTTATAAAAAAAAGCGACGTAAAAAAATAATATTTTATAGCTATTTACTTATAAATCCTGAATTTGCGTTTAGGGGTGGTTTTTTGAGGCACCTCTAGAGAGGGTTAGTTTGTAAAAAAAAAATAATAATCGACGGTTTCTTCAATTTTGGACATTTATCGAGGCCTTATAAACTTCTGAGCCTTTTTCGATAATATTAAGAACAATTTTTTGCGATTTTTTAAAAAAGTACACTTTTCCCATGTATTTCTAATGGGAAAATAGGGGGTGAAAGCGGCACCCCTTAATATTGTCCGATAAAAAAAAAAAAAATACGGGTAATTTTTTTTTCCATGTCCAGTCGATTACCGAGGGCCTTCAAACAAAATTCGAAAATTTTCATTTTTTGAAACACCCTAGTGCGCATTGTTACAAACCGTCATAACATGATAAAATGAATATTCTTGTAAGTTGCCTATTGGAAAAAGTAGGTGAACTTTGAAGTGTGTACGACGACGAATGAAGTTTTTTCGGTATCGTATTAATATAATAGAAGATTTAATTCATGTCAAGTGCCATTGAGGGGTTGTTAACCTTCACTTTTGTTTTAAATAATTAAGGAGTACCTTTATACAAAAATTCTTTAAATTGGAAATCTAAAAAAAATAATTTTATTTTAACTGATTATTTTAAGGGTTGGTTTTGGCAGGTTGGTTTTTAAGGGTTGATATTTTTTATTGATGACTGGAAAAATTGAGTCACATTTTCTTAAATACGGTCCATCATTTTAAAACTTTATTTTAATTTTTTTGTTAATTTTAAGTATTTGTCTGTGATAACTTTTTTTTCTAAGGGATGGGTTTTTAGGGTTGACAAATTAAATCGTTAATTTGCAAAAATTAGGGCGCATATTCCTGAGAATGGTCCATCATTTTAGAACTCGATTATAATTTTTTTTTTTTTTTGATTTTGAGTATTTCTCTGTGATAACTTTTTCTTTTTTTCTAAGGGGTGGTTTTTTAGGGTTGATAAATCCATTTGTCATTTGGAAACATTAGGGGGCATATTCCAGAGTACGTTTTATCATTTTAGATTTTTATTATATTATTTTTTTAATTTTTTTAGATTTTTTTTTTTATTTTATCTTTATGGGTGATTTCTGGGGTTTGCGAACTTTCTGTCCTTTGTTAATTGACTTTTTAATGTTTTTTATAATTAATGAATTGATTTGTATTATTTAAAATAAAGATTTGTTTGCTTAAATCAAACGGTGTTATTTGAATTTGATGCGAAAAACACGTGATCTCCTCTGATTGGTGGTTAATTTGCGTAGGTTAATTTCTCGTGTAGAAATAATGGAAATAGCAAAATTTGAATATTTTTTAATTTTTCTGTCGATTATTATTAATTGGCCATCCGAGTATTAATTTATTTCATCAATAATTACATGTCTTTTTTGATATTAATTGCTTTTCAGGGCAAGTTCTCTTTTGGAATAGCACTCTACTAACCATCCTACTTGACATTCGATCATAAAATGACAAGTTTCAGTTTTTCATTATTTTCCCTCATAAAACAATTATTTATAAGTCAAAACTTTATCAAAACAATCAAAAGTATAATTTACTTTATAATAATTAGTACTTTAGAAGCACATTTTAAACCTTCAAGAGGGGATATTTTGTGCACAAAACCACTCTTTTTACACTCTATGCTTTATTAAAATTCAGAATTTAAAAAAATAAAGAATTTATGTATTCAGTTATGTTGTAAATATCCTTCTAAAGGTGTCCTTTGAGTTAGCCGACAAGAAAAAATTTTTGGTCTGAGTTATAGAAACTCAAAGTTGCGCACAAAATGGACCCCATGATGGGGTAATTTTGTGCATCAAAGTTTGCTTATTTATAAAGTTGGTTAAAAATTTTTTTTAAACGTTTTTGATGTATGAAGTTTTATTTTTAGATCTTCTAGAGTACAATAAAGAAAAACAAAGCCAGAAATATATATTTTTTTTTGTAGGAATTATTTAACTAATTTGAAAGTAAAACACTAAAATTTCACAAAAATGTTGATTTACAAAAAAAGTTATTTCTTTAACAAAATTTTACTTAAAATAACTTCTATTACAATTCTTGAGTTATTTTAAGAGAAAACGTTTCAAAATTAACTTGAAACGCATGTAATTATTAATGTTACTTTTTTAAGGTTTTTAAGGCACCATGTGTAAAACTAAAATTTTATGCTTAATTCTTGTCTTTTATAACAAAAATAAGACAAAAATTTTGAAAACAAAAATTTAAAGTAATTTTTACTAACTACAAAACAAATTATTAAAAAAAACTTGATTTTAAAGAATGCACAAAATAACCCACCAAATCCCGGTTTTTCAGTTTTTTACACTTTTTTCTTAAAATATGTAACAAAAAGTTAGCGCATCACGTATACATTATCACAACTAAATTGTCAACAAGTGTTATCAATACCTTTAGAAACACTTTTAAACTTCCGGAGATCTGAACAGAATTTTGAGAACTTTGAAATTTTTCAGCTTGATTTTCACGACTTTACAATTTTTTTTCTGATTTCTGATAAATAACTAAGTAAATTCATTTAGTGCTCTCTGTAGTCTAGATATTAGAAAATATGCACAAATTATGCACAAAATAGCCCTACTTGACGGTACTCATTTCTTTTTACTTTCAGCATAATACCGAACCGTCACCAAAGTGTAACCAAACGGTAACTTTTAATGGTTACCGTTAGGGGTGGACCCGGCCGCCAGGGTATAACATAGCACCGTTACAATAGTTATAGATTGGCCAAGTCACTGATTGATGAAGCCGAGTTTTTTATTTTTTACATGCAAAAAATTGTGTTTTTGACGATTTTCTTTTCATTTTTGCATTCAGCTTAGAACGTGTTTGCTATGTTTATAACAACATTTTATATAGTATATAATTTTATTCATGTTCAAACATGATTATACTTGTAGTTCATCACTAGCTTATTTCCGTTTCGCAACTTAATTTTCAGAAATTATTTTTTTAATGAAATTCCGTATGTGGGGGCAAGACGGGGTATAGGAAGTGAGAGCAAAATAAGGTACAAAAACCTATCATTTTTTTATTTTATGAAAAAAAATGTTTTTGGTGATTTTACACACTATTTATTACGTTCTGTTAGGTAAATAATATATTTTAAACACAGGAGCAGGTAACCACTTGTTTATTTCTGTTATAAAAGTTATAGTTTTTTAGGTTAGTTTTGCAAATCAATTTTAAATGAAAGAATTAAAATTACGCATTAAACTGGTTTTTTAGTGTATTTTATAAGATCAATAAAGGTGCTTGCGAAATTTGTAGGCAAAAATAGATTGATTTTTATACTATCTCATCTTGCCCCCACGTTTTGTAAAATAAAAGATTTGTATTTTTTTACTTATTCTTAATTTTATATTTAATTAAGTAACAAATGTTCCAAACAAGACTTAGTCATTAAAGGCTGATTACCAAAGATTATTAATATAATAAATAATATATTTTTAAATCGATAATTTTAGTTTTATTGAGCTTCAAACCTTAGGTACCCCATTCAATTGAAAGCAAAAATCAAAATGGTTTCTTAGTTTGTATGACACTGGCTATGGTGTGAACCAGAATGAAACATTTTGACAAAAAAAAAAAACAAAAAAAATAGCGGGACTTTTCAATTTTCAACCCTTTTTTTCACTTTTAATTGTTTATGACTTTTTTAAATAATGATGAATATTTTTGGTTCATGTTGATAAGTGCAATAGTTTCTAAATAAGAGTGACACCCAGTTCAAAAAACGTTGTTTCGAGAAAAACGTGGTTTTGAGAAAAAAAAGCGATTAAAGTTTTTGTTCGTGAAAAATCGTAAAAAAAAGTGAATTTTACGCATGTATCCAATCCCGCTGCGTACAGAACTTCTTCCTGGTCGTCATAGGTGTAATTTTCAAGAATTTTTGCATTTATTGCTGCAGTCCTGTAATCTTTAGACGCTTCTGTAGCCGCTCGAGCGACCGGATTTACCGCTTAGCGCGCACCGCTCTCCCCTCTTGTATATCTACAAATCGGTCGTGCGGTCTTCGTAAGAGTATTTTCTAGCAATTTATGGACGAAAAAATTTTTAGATTTTTTGAAAATTGTTTGGAGTATCCTGGCCTTAAATAACAAATATTTTTTTATGATATTAACAAAATCCTTACTACAATTTATTATTTAATGTTTTCATAATAAAACTTTAACAATTCCAATTTTTATACTAACTTTTGTTTTGTTGAAGTATAAAACAATATTATTTTAATTTTAGAGATTCTTAAAAATGATAAAGATAATTTACAACATTTCGAATTTCCCTAAACTGTGACCAGATAAAATAAAAATAAACGCCATAGTATTAAATTATGAAACAAAATTTCTTTTTGTCTAGTTAGAATATATTTAACACTTTATTCTGTTTATATTAATCAGAAATCCAATTAGTAAAGTTTTATTTTTAAATAAACTATTAAAATTTTGTTACATAATCTGTTTCAATTATTATTAACGCTCAATATATACTACAATATTAATTTGTACCTACTATTTATGGTGAATGCTAATTTCAATGTAAAAGAAAAAATTAGTATTATCAGAGCGTATTTCATTCTTGTGTGTTCAGTTCTTAATTTTTAGTAGATTATTGTACAGTGATTTTTATAAAACTGCAGGTAGATTTCCTAAAATGCTTTTATTTTCTAACACTTTTTAAAACTGTAGCTTCTATTCATTGACCCGGCGATTTTATATCCGACGCTATTCACATTGTTGAGCCCCATAACTTTCATTCTCTACTTTATTTAATATTCTCACGCAGCGATTTAATCTACCACCCTGTAACGGTTGGCAGTAAACAGGCGAATATAAACTTCCTTTATTCAATAAAAGTCTATTGTCTGAGTTATAAAATAGTTATATACTAACTTCCAATATTAACAAATGGAACTAATTGAAAACATATATATGCAATAAATGATTTAAATTAAAAATTTTACTTAAATAAGCTATTTAAGAAAATCTATAATAATTTTCTCATGTTTTAAAACATAGTGAAAATTTCTCAAGTAGGCCAGCTAAAACTGACTTCGAATTTTAAATCTTCTTTTGCTTAGTGTGTTGCAAGAAAGCGAAGTAAAGAAAAGTCCGGAAACACGTTTATAAAAAAATTACTTTTTTAATTCATTATAAACAATGCTTTTCTTGGGTGATTTTAATGTCGCTGATTATGATGGTGAATAGGTATATTGGATATGTAATTTTGAATTTATTACATCTGATTTAAGTTTCGTATTCAGCGACCCCAAAACACCTGCGTGGTAAGTCTTAAGCGAATACGATAATGGAGAATTACTTCCCAGTATTGCTCTCATTCTCAGTTATTTTGACTACAGGATGTTGAAGATACGTGCCAAAATGAACATTTTTTGAAACTTTAACACCCCTTTTTTAGAGAATTAAACAAATTAAAATTTTTTGTTATTGGAATTTCTTGTTTATTCACACCCTGACACTTGACAGACACATGTACTTTTTAATAAAGACGACATCCCTATTTTATTGTTGCATAGAGTAATAAGTGGTGAAAAAATTACAATACCGTTAAAATGATCTTTTCTGTGTTTTTAGAATGATAAAAATGTTTTAAAAAACGTAATTAAGGAGGTTCTATCGTAAAAAGAATTAACATTACTATTTTAATCAAATTTGGCCCACTGGTAGATAATGGCTGTATAATGATGCAGTTAAAATTTTGAGACCTCAAGGTACTTTTGAAAATACATGTAAATGTCTAAATATATAAAACAAACTACTCAATTGCCATAAAACTCAATGTGAAAAGTTTAAAACTAAAACGCTTATAAAATTTTTAACAAGTATCTTGAAGTTTTAAAAATTTAACTACATCATTATAAAACCATTATCTACCAGTGGACCAAATTTTATTAAAATGATAATGGTAATTCTATTTAAGATAGAACCTCCTTAAATAATATGAAAGTGTCTTTTATATGCAATTAATAGTGTAACAACTTGGAAAATCGTTTAAACTATTTACTAAGTGAATAGATTCGGTTGTGGGCACCCTTTTGATTTTTGATTCATCCCAATAAACATAATGCGGACATTAACATATATGTGAAAAGCTAGAAACCTTAGCTAACTACTGGCGAAGAAACTAAATTGATTCCGTCGAATAGAGGAACCTTATTAAAAATTTAATACTGGTCATTTTTCTAAAAAAAAAAAAAAAAAAAAAAAATTGGTTCGGTTATGGGCACCTTTAAAACTAGGTGTGAATTCTGTCCATTTCATGGACACTTCGCTTCCAAGGAAGCAAGATAATTTGCTTCCTCATAAAGGAAGCAATAAATTTATTTATAATATAAAAAATAATAAATTAATTAATTCAATTTAATTTTTTCCACTATACTACATTTTTGTTGAAGGAAAATGAATGGACAATGAAAAAATTTAAGAAATTATAACAAATCAATGAAATTTATTATTTTTTTAAGAAAAAAAAGCAATAATGTTCTAAAAAATTAAAGGTAAGTTACTTAGTTTTAAATAGCATATTCGTTTTTTAAAATAGAATTTTTTTTTTTTTAAAGGAACTGTGGTCAAAAAATAATAAATGTTAGACATTTTTTGTCAAAAAAAGAGATTTTTCGATGAAAAAACTGAAAAATCATGATCTATTACGTGGGTTTTTAGTCAATTCGTTTTGAGACAAGGAATATGATTCTTTTAATTCATTTGTTTGAATTTTTAGCAAGAAATTTTCTTTTGGCGAAACACGAGATTTTTCAATAAAAAATTAAAAATTATGAATTAATACGTGAGTTTTTAGTCAAATAGAAAAGTTATATAGGTCACTCGATTTGTTTTGAGACAAGGAATATGATTTTGTAGTTCGTTTGGTTTGATTTTTAGCATGAAAAAATTTCCAAAAACGAGATTTTTTGATGAAAAAAACTGAAAAATCATGAATTATTACGTGAGTTTTTGGTCAATTATATACTATATATAGTTCAATCGATTCGTTTTGAAACAAGGAATATGATTTTTTCATTTATTTGTCTGAATTTCAAGCATGAAAAATTTTTTCGCGAAAAAACAATATTTTTTGATGAAAAAAGGTGCTCAAAAAAATTTGATTGGGTATTTTCAAAAATCCCTGTGTCTAAATTTAGATATTTGTGAGCTTCATATATCACCTAAATTTTATTAAAATCCGTTGAAGCGTTCTCGAGATATCCTGGCGACAAAAAATTTACCACATACACACACACATCCGGACATTTTCTCAGGAATGAAAATTTGAACTTTTTAGATGAAACTGAGTCGATTTACACTATTTTTGGAAAATCGAAAATCTTAACGATCAGAACACTTCCTCTATGAGGAAGCAAAATGAGCAAAAAATAAAGAAAAATGAACTAAAACCATCGGAAATATAGAAAACATAAAAATTTAATTATTCATTATATGATTTAACGTGAAATTATTAATAGTATATTATGCACTCGCGGGATAACGCCAGACTTTTTTCGACGAGTATGACGTTTTCATGCCCATTCCAGATGAGAAGGTAAAGTGCGACGCGTCCCAATGGGAAACTAACGATTGGCGCATTAATGGACCTGTATTGGGAGCCAATGGTGCCAATATTGGCGCATTAATGGAAACCAATATTGGACCACAGTTGGTCAATCCTTGGGATGATAACGGGTTTGCCAGTCATTGGCAGCCATCATTGGTTCAATATTGGTTGCCAATGATAATGCCAATAAATAAAAATTTTTAAATTAACAATATTAAAATCTATATTTTTATATTGTTAATTTATTTGTTGTTTAAAAAAAATTTTTGTTTTTAATAAATATTTTAATTTATTTATTAATGCATGTCAAGTATTGGTACAATAATTGGCTTTCAATATTGGCCCATCCTTGGGAGCCAATGAATAACCAACAATCTTATTTTTACAACTCTATATGGAAACAGAGTTGTTAATTTAATCTTCAGCCAATATTTGACAATGAAGATTTGAGTGTTGGACACATTAGAAATGTATTTTCAGAGGTACGGGATCAGGCCTTATATAAAAGAGCTGAAGAAACTCGATCGTGAGAGAGGCTGACCGATGCGCGCCCTATGCCAGTTTCCAAAACCACAAACGCGTGAGAATCCTCGGCGCGCAGACGCGGCATAGATGCGGCGGGAAACTTCCACTATTTGAATTTGAATTTTTTATGCATTTAATCAAAAACAAGAAAAGAAATATAATAATACAAAAATTATACAAATTCTTAAATTTGTATAGTTTTCTGATTGTTATTAAAAAGTAATACGCTTAATTATAAAGAAATACTTATAATAAATATCCTCCATAAATAATTGTTCAATTCTTGAAGATTTGAAAAACTCTTAAAGGTGTGTCCTAAGGTTAAAAATTATTGTTCTAAATCTACTTTAATCGATTTTCATGTTATAGAAATTATTTAAATAAATTAATTAGTTTTAAAGAAATCAGAAAGAAATTAAATTGATGAAAAAATAAACATTTAATATTAAAAATAATATTAATAAAAATAATCACATTAAAACTTTGCTTGTAAAATAAACAGAACGAAAAATTTTAAATTAAAAAATTAATGAACAATTACAAAATATTAAAGAAGACTTTAATTTTATTAAAATGTAAACTTAAGTCACATAAATACAAATATTCATGTAAGTATTTAAATTTTAAATTCACCATTTTTTCTGTTTAAATTTAAAGTAAAATTTAACAAATTGTAAAGAATGATAGTTAATAAATATTTAACTTTATTGTTATTCTTTTCGTTTTTCACATGCAAAAAATAATCATTTTTTTTTATAAAACTAAGAAACAGATTCTCTAAATTTGAATACAAATTAAAAATGAAAAAAATTTAATATATGTAAAAACATTTTAAATTTGAATCATTTAATTACATAATTTATTTTAACAAAATGACTTTCTAAATATAACTATCCAGAATATATAAAAAATATGAGCAAAAAAAATCAAAATTGGTTTTTAAAAATAAAAAAATAAACTTTTTAAAGTTCAAAATAAATTAAATTTTTTTTAAATTTTGTTATTCTAAAATTAATATTAAACTTGAATAATAATTTTCAATACAATTACTTAAAGTTAGTTTTCAAAAAATTCAATTATCATTAAAATGAATCTTTCCAAATAATAAAACTTAAACAGAAAGAATTAATGGTTTCTTTTAAATTAAAGAAATAGTAGAGCAATAAACATAGTTAATTTAATATTTTGAATACTATTAAAAAAAATTTAACTTTAAAAAAATTAATGATATCAAAAATATTATTTTTCGATCCTAATTAAAAAATGTAACTTATTTCAATTTAGCTATTACAAAACGGCATTGAGTTTTAAAATTTAAATTTGTATAGAAAGGTTTAACTTAGTTCACATCTTATTTCCAGTTTAACTTAAAAGTTTAAAAAATTTTAAACAAAGTTTTTACTTTCTGAGCACATTTTTAATAATATTCAAAATGTTTACTTTAAAATTTAAAAATTTTTGATATCATTAATTTTTTTAAACTTTATTTTTTTTAATTTTATTCCAAAATTTTAATTAACCATGTTTAATGCTCTATTATTTCTTTAATTTAAAAGAAACCTTTAATTTTTTCTGTTTAAGTTTTACTATTTGTAAAGATTCGTTTTAAAATTAATTTAAGTTTTTGGAAACTAACTTTAAGTAATTATATTTGAAAATATTATTTAAGATTAATATATAATATTAATTTTAATATAACGAATTTTAAAATATTTTTAATTCAACTTTAAACTTTAAAAAGTTTATATTTTATTTTTAAAAACAAATTTTAATTTAATTTTAATAAAAGATATGGACATAAAAGAAAATAGGATGTAAACTAATTTAAAGCTTAATACCTAGACACAAATTTTAAAATTTTAAATTTAAAAATCAATACTGTTTTATAAAGCTAAATTAATATGAATTTTTTTTTTAAATTAAGATCGAAAAATAATATTTCTGATGTCATTAATTTTTTTAAACTTAAATTTTTTTTAATAGTATTTAAAACCTTTAATTTTTTCTGTTCAAGTTTTACTATTTGTAAAGATTCGTAATTTTAAAATTAATTCAAGTTTTTGGAAACTAACTTTAAGTAATTATATTTGAAATTATTATTTAATTTTAATATAACGAATTTTAAATAATTTTCAATTCAACTTTAAAAAGTTTATATTTTATTTTTAAAAACAAATTTTAATTTAATTTTAATAAAAGATATGGACAAAAAAGAAAATAAGATGTAAACTAATTTAAAGCTTAATACCTAGACTCAAATTTAAAAATTTTAAATTTAAAAATCAACACTGTTTTATAAAGTTAAATTAATATGAATTTTTTTTTAAAATTAAGATAAAAAATAATATTTTTGATGTCATTAAATTTTTTAAACTTAATTTTTTTTTAATAATATTCAAAACAATAAATTTACCATGTTTAATGCTTTATTATTTCTTTAATTTTAAAGAAACCTTTAATTTTTTCTGTTCAAGTTTTACTATTTGTAAAGATTCGTTTTAAAATTAATTCAAGTTTTTGGAAACTAACTTTAAGTAATTATATTTGAAATTATTATTTAAGATTACTATTATAATTTTAATATAACGAATTTTAAAAAATTTTCAATTCAACTTTAAACTTTAAAATGTTTACATTTTATTTTTAAAAACAAATTTTAATTTAATTTTAATAAAGGATATGGACATGAAAAAAAATAAGATGTAATCTAATTTAAAGCTTAATACTTAGACACAAATTTTAAAATTTTAAAATCAACACTGTTCAATAAAGCTAAATTAAAATGAATTTTTTTTTAAATTACGATCGAAAAATAATATTTTTGATATCATTAATTTTTTTAAAGTTAAATTTTTTTTAATAGTATTCAAAATATTAAATTAACTATGTTTAATGCTCTATTATTTCTTTAATTTAAAAGAAACCATTAATTCTTTCTGTTTAAGTTTTATTATTTGGAAAGATTCATTTTAATGATAATTGAATTTTTTGAAAACTAACTTTGAGTAATTGTATTGAAAATTATTATTCAAGTTTAATATTAATTTTAGAATAACAAAATTTAAAAAAAATTTAATTTATTTTGAACTTTAAAAAGTTTATTTTTTTATTTTTAAAAACCAATTTTGATTTTTTTTGCTCATATTTTTTATATATTCTGGATAGTTATATTTAGAAAGTCATTTTGTTAAAATAAATTATGTAATTAAATGATTCAAATTTAAAATGTTTTTACATATATTAAATTTTTTTCATTTTTAATTTG
Source organism: Ganaspis brasiliensis (assembly GCA_037103525.1). Classification (NCBI taxonomy): domain Eukaryota; kingdom Metazoa; phylum Arthropoda; class Insecta; order Hymenoptera; family Figitidae; genus Ganaspis; species Ganaspis brasiliensis. Next base: position 1,487,063 of record JAZKLR010000283.1, on the reverse strand, counting down.
TATTCAAATTTAGAGAATCTGTTTCTTAGTTTTATAAAAAAAAATGATTATTTTTTGCATGTGAAAAACGAAAAGAATAACAATAAAGTTAAATATTTATTAACTATCATTCTTTACAATTTGTTAAATTTTACTTTAAATTTAAACAGAAAAAATGGTGAATTTAAAATTTAAATACTTACATGAATATTTGTATTTATGTGACTTAAGTTTACATTTTAATAAAATTAAAGTCTTCTTTAATATTTTGTAATTGTTCATTAATTTTTTAATTTAAAATTTTTCGTTCTGTTTATTTTACAAGCAAAGTTTTAATGTGATTATTTTTATTAATATTATTTTTAATATTAAATGTTTATTTTTTCATCAATTTAATTTCTTTCTGATTTCTTTAAAACTAATTAATTTATTTAAATAATTTCTATAACATGAAAATCGATTAAAGTAGATTTAGAACAATAATTTTTAACCTTAGGACACACCTTTAAGAGTTTTTCAAATCTTCAAGAATTGAACAATTATTTATGGAGGATATTTATTATAAGTATTTCTTTATAATTAAGCGTATTACTTTTTAATAACAATCAGAAAACTATACAAATTTAAGAATTTGTATAATTTTTGTATTATTATATTTCTTTTCTTGTTTTTGATTAAATGCATAAAAAATTCAAATTCAAATAGTGAAAGTTTCCCGCCGCATCTATGCCGCGTCTGCGCGCCGAGGATTCTCACGCGTTTGTGGTTTCGGAAACTGGCATAGGGCGCGCATCGGTCAGCCTCTCTCACGATCGAGTTTCTTCAGCTCTTTTATATAAGGCCTGATCCCGTACCTCTGAAAATACATTTCTAATGTGTCCAACACTCAAATCTTCATTGTCAAATATTGGCTGAAGATTAAATTAACAACTCTGTTTCCATATAGAGTTGTAAAAATAAGATTGTTGGTTATTCATTGGCTCCCAAGGATGGACCAATATTGAAAGCCAATTATTGTACCAATACTTGACATGCATTAATAAATAAATTAAAATATTTATTAAAAAAAAAAATTTTTTTAAACAATAAATAAATTAACAATATAAAATTATAGATTTTAATATTGTTAATTTAAAATTTTTTATTTATTGGCATTATCATTGGCAACCAATATTGAACCAATGATGGCTGCCAATGACTGGCAAACCCGTTATCATCCCAAGGATTGACCAACTGTGGTCCAATATTGGTTGCCAATAGTTTGCCAAGAAAAAACTGTTGGCCGCCAATCATGGGACCATTATTTAGCCAATGGTGATCATTGGCAATTTCCCATTGGGGTGCGTCGCCGCGCTGCCGCGCGCGTCAGTTTAGTCGCGCGACGCGTAAGAATTGAATTGTTACCAACTCTAAGCAGTGAAAAAAAGTTCCCAGTTGTATGTACAATATATGTGCATGATGAATTTCTTTCATATTAAAATAATAAAAACCTTCACTACATTATTTCTATTTATAAGAATCTTATGAGATGTCAGATATGAAAATATTTTTGACTAACTCGAGTACATTTTACAATTACGAATTCGCATTCTCAGTAGAGTTGGTACGGGGCGGGGGGGAGGGAGGATCTACCCCGATGTCACTCCAATTTGCATGTATTGTCTGCAAAAGAGGGTGATACTCACAAACAGAAAGATGATACTTATAAATTTTGTGGGGTAACTATTTGTCCAGAGAAACATTGGACCTAGCTATGCCCCTGCACACTCTTTTAGAAAAGTTTCATTTGATGAAATTCGATGTTATCCCAGATAACAGCGGATATCAGACAGATAATCAGAAAATATCCCTCGATATTCCTAGGGTATCCTAGGGATGTCTGATGGATATTTTTAGGATATCTGAGAGAATGGAAAATGCGATATATCCATTGGATATCGTATGAATATCCGAGAAGATGTATAGTAACAAGAAATTAATTTCGTGAGAGGAGGGGGGAAGCAACTAAGAAATAATTACAATTGAAACAAGACAACAACTTTTTTTTTATTTCATGAACGACTTACTTCTAACTTTTTTAAAAGTTGAAATTTCGAGTTATTCATTAATAAAATGAAATTTGTCAAAATTAGTTTTAAAATTTACTGCTGCCGTCGGGCAGCCCCATTTTTTTATGTAAAATGTGTGAAAAAATTTCTAATTTCGAAAAATCAAAATCGTTTGAATGTTTTGAAAAAAAAAAGTTGAAATTAAACTACTGGATCCTAAAGCTGACTATGTGACAAGTAATTTCACCTTTATAACGTTTAATTTGGACAATCCTAGTCCAATACAAAACTACCCCAAATTAATCTTTTTCTTTTTAATTTTTGCACGTATAAGCACCTTTTCTTATCAAAAATAGGTATTGGATTAAGTATTCGGATTAAGTATTGGGATTAAGTATTAGTTTAAGTACTAAAATAAATATTGGTTTAAGTACTGGAAACCCATTACTTTTTTAGTGCGCAATAAGTAAAATTTTTAAGAATGTTTAGCAAAAAAATTATCTTTTCCAATACTTCAACCAATACTTATTCTAGCACTCAATCCAATATTTATTTCCGTTGCATACTCTTAGCACATTATACAATAAAATTAATCCAATACTTATTTTTAATTATGTAAAATCCATGTTTGACAGTTTTATCGATAGAAATGATTATTATTATTATTTATCTCAGGTATTATGAACTGTTTAATTATTATTTTCCATTAAAATGTACAACTATTTGACTGTTGTCTAAACAAATTAATTTGTTATAAAAATTAATTTGTTATAAAAATCTAACAAATGAGATTTTTATATTTTGAAGAATATTTTCGTCCAAATTAGTTATTGAATTAATTATTAATTATTGCTTGAAATCATTTGTGCATTTTCTTATAATTCCATTGATGCTATATTTCTAACAGGACGTATAGTTATTGCTCAGGCTTGGCCTTAATACTAGGCATACCGGCCTAGTATTTAGGCGGATTTCTATAATTTTGGTACAATTAGTGTTTATGCTATATTCGTAGCATCTTCCATGCAATAATAGCAACAGATTTTTCTTAGTGTACAAAAGCTGTCTTTTTGTACATATCAAAACAAAAATGTTATGTGTTGCATAACATTTTTTATTCGTTCTAAAAATTAAATAATATTCACTTTTAACTTTAAAAAATCTTTTTTTTTCTAACAATGAATTATATCACGTAATGTCAAGTAAGGATTCTGAACTGTTACTGTGATGTATTATTTATTTTCACTACTAAAATAATCATAAGTCCCTAGACTTAATTAGCCCATCGAGAAAACAGAATTGAGAAATGCATAAAATTTATACAAACGGTATAAACATAGTTAGATAATACCCAGGTGAAAAAATTACGCATAATTTTTGCATCATTATGCATAATTTATGCATAGTCATTATGCATAGTTTATGCATAATTCATGCATAATTTTTTTTTTTTTGCATAAACAGACTCCACATACATCGACAAAAATGAATCCGATGTCAACTTTCGTACCATAACCTCAGATTCCAAAAATCGGGTACCACAAAGATCCTAAGTGCCCATCTGATGTTTATGTCACTTCTGGTCAACATTTTTGGTACCATAACCTTAAATTTCAAAAATCGAGTACCATAAAGGTTAAAAGTGCCCAACAGATGTCCATGTCATATCTGGTAAACATTTTTGGTACCATAACCTCAAAATCCAAAAATCGGGTACCACAAAGGTCCCAAGTTCCTATCTGATGTTCATGTCACTTCTGGTCAACATTTTTGGTACCATAACCTTAAATTCTAAAAATCGGGTACCACAAAGGTCCCAAGTCCCCATCTGATGTTCATGTCACTTCTGATCAACATTTTTGGTACCATAACCTCAAATTTCAAAAGTTGAATACTATAAAGGTCACAAGTGCCCAACTGGTGTCAATGTCATATCCGGTCAATATTATCGGTACCATAACCTCAAATTTAAAAAATCGGGTACCATAAAGGTCCCAAATGCCAAACTGAGGTCCACTTTACTTCCGGTCAACATTTTTGGTACCATAACCTTAAATTCCAAAAATCGGGTACCACAAAGATCCTAAGTGCCCATCTGAAGTTTATGTCACTTCTGGTCAACATTTTTGGTACCATAACCTCCAATTTCAAAAGCCGAATACTATAAAGGTCACAAGTGCCAAACTGATGTCCACTTTACTTTCGATCAACATTTTTGGTCCCATAACCTAAAATTCCAAAAATCGGGTACCACAAAGGTACCATAACCTCAAATTTAAAAAATCGGTTACTATAAAGGTCCCAAATGACAAACTGAGGTTCACTTTACTTCCGGTCAACATTTTTGGTACAATAACCTCAAATTCCAAAAATCGGGTACCACAAAGATCCTAAGTGCCCATCTGATGTTCATGTCACTTCCGGTCAACATTTTTGGTACAATAACCTCAAAATCCAAAAATCGGGTACCACAAAGGTCCCAAGTTCCTATCTGATGTTCATGTCACTTCTGGTCAACATTTTTGGTACCATAACCTTAAATTCTACAAATGGGGTACCACAAAGGTCCCAAGTCCCCATCTGATGTTCATGTCACTTCTGATCAACATTTTTGGTACCATAACCTCAAATTTCAAAAGTTGAATACTGTAAAGGTCACAAGTGCCCAACTGGTGTCCATGTCATATCCGGTCAATATTATCGGTACCATAACCTCAAATTTAAAAAATCGGGTACCATAAAGGTCCCAAATGCCAAACTGAGGTACACTGCACTTCCGGTCAACATTTTTGGTACCATAACCTCAAATTCCAAAAATCGGGTACCACAAAGGTCGCAAGTCCACATCTGATGTTCATGTCACTTCTGGTCAACATTTTTAGTACCATAACCTCAAGCTTCAAAAATTGGGTACCGGGAAGGTCCCAAATGCCAAACTGAGGTACACGTGACTTTCGGTCAACATTTTTGGTACCATAACCTCAAATTTCAAAAGTTGAATACCATAAAGGTTAGAAGTGCCCAACTGGTGTCCATGTCGTATTCGGTCAACATTTCTGTTACCATAACCTCAAAATTTAAAAATCGGGTACCACAAAGATCCCAAGTGCCCATCTGATGTTCATGTCACTTCTGGTCAACATTTTTGGTACTATAACCTTAAATTTCAAAAATCGAGTACCATAGAGGTTCAAAGTGCCCAAGTGATGTCTATGTCATATCTGGTAAACATTTTTGGTACCATAACCTTAAAATCCAAAAATCGGGTACCACAAAGGTCCCAAGTGCCCATCTGATGTTTATGTCACTTCTGGTCAACATTTTTGGTATCATAACCTTTAATTACAAAAATCGAGTACGATAAAGGTCACAAGTGCCCAAGAGATATCCATGTCATATCTGGTAAACATTTTTGGTACCATAACCTCAAAATCCAAAAATCGGGTACCACAAAGGTCCCAAGTGCCCATCTGATGTTTATGTCACTTCTGGTCAACATTTTTGGTACGATAACCTTAAATTTCAAAAATCGAGTACCATAAAGGTTCAAAGTGCCCAAGTGATGTCTATGTCATATCTGGTCAACAGTTTTGGTACCATAATCTCAAATTCCAAAAAGCGGGTACCACAAAGATCCTAAGTCCACATCTTATATTCATGTCACTTCTGGTCAACATTTTTGGTACCATAACCTCAAATTTAAAAAATCGGGTACTATAAAGGTCCCAAATGCCAAACTGAGGTCCACTTTACTTCCGGTCAACATTTTTGGTACCATAACCTTAAATTCCAAAAATCGGGTACCACAAAGGTCCCAAGTCCACTTCTGATGTTCATGTCACTTCTGGTCAACATTTTTAGTACCATAACCTCAAAATTTAAAAATTGGGTACAGGGAAGGTCCCAAATGCCAAACTGAGGTACACGTCACTTTCGGTCAACATTTTTGGTACCATAACCTCAAATTTCAAAAGTTGAATACCATAAAGGTCACAAGTGCCCAACTGGTGTCCATGTCATATCCGGTTAATATTATCGGTACCATAACCTTAAATTTAACAAATCGGGTACCATAAAGGTCCCAAATGCCAAACTGAGGTACACTGCACTTCCGGTCAACATGTTTGGTACCATAACCTCAAATTGCAAAAATCGAATACCATAAAGGTTCAAAGTGCCCAAGTGATGTCCATGTCATATCTGGTCAACAGTTTTGGTACCATAACCTCAAATTCCAAAAATCGGGTACGACAAAAGTGTTTAGTGCCCATCTGATGTTCATGTCACTTTTGGTTATCATTTTTGCTACTATAACCTTTAATTTCAAAAATTAGTTAACGCAAAGGTCTTAAGTGACTAACTGGTGTCCACATCACTTCCAGTCAACATTTTTAGTATCATAACCTCAAATTTCAAAAGTCGAATACCATAAAGGTCACAAGTGCCCAACTGATGTCCCCTTTACTTGCGGTTAACATTTCTGGTACCATAACCTCAAAATTAAAAAATCGGGTACTATAAAGGTTTCAAATGCCTAACTGAAGTACACGTCATTTCCGGTCACCATTTTTGGTACTATAACCTTAAATTTTAAAAATCGGGTACCATAAAGGTTTTAGGGGCCCTAATGATGTCCATGTCATATCTAGTCAACATTATCGGTACCATAACCTCAAAATTAAAAAATCGGGTACTATAAAGGTTTCAAATGCCAAACTGAGGTACACCTTACTTCCGCTCAACATTTTTCGTACCATAACCTCAAATTTCAAAAGTTGAATACCATAAAGGTCACAATTGCCCAACTGGTGTCCATGTCATATCCGCTCAACATTTTTGGTACCAAAACCTTTTATTTTAAAAAAAGGTTACGATAAGGTCTTAAGTGCCCAACTGATGACCACGTCTCTTCCGGTCAACATTTTTGGTATCATATCCTTGAATTTCAAAAATCGTTTTGCATATAGGTCCTAAGTGCCCATCTGATCTTTATGTCACTTCTGGTCAACATTTTTGGTTCCATAACCTTAAATTTTGAATGTTGAATACTATAAAGGTCACAAGTGCCCAACTGATGTCCACTTTACTTCCGTTCAACATTTTTGGTACCATAACCTCAAAATTCGTAAAATCGAGTTCCATAAAGGTCACAAGTGCCCAAATGATGTGTATGTCATATCTGGTCATCATTTTTGGTACCACAACCTTAAATTTTAAAAATTGGGTACCGGAAAGGTCCCAAATGACAAACTGAGGTACACGTCACTTTCGGTCAACATTTTTGGTACCATAACCTTAAATTTAAAAATAGGTTACAATAAAGGTCTTTTTTTTTGCGTAGGATGTGAAAACTTGCTACCAGGTACCCTGTAGCCCGTACTACAGGGTTATGCGGGGGTGGCGATGTTCTGCCGACCCGCTAAAACATACCCTTATTTGGGACCTTAAGACCACTCCCAGGTCCAGTCAACATTTTTGGTACTATAACCTTAAATTTCAAAAATAGGGTAAGATAAAAGTCACAACTGCCCAACTGATATCTACGTCATTTCCGGTCAACTTTTTTGATACTATAACCTCCAATTACTAAAATCATCAGGTGTTATAAAGGATGATGAGTATTCCCTAAAACTCATTCAATCTAAATCCCATTTAGCCAAAAACTATGCGGCCTACAATGCATTTTGAATAAAATGCACTTTTCCTTAAATTCATTCATCCTAAATCTCATTTAAACTAATACACATGCTAAACTTAAAATTATGTCATATGGATTTTAGGCTAAATGCATTTCAGACTAATAGGATTAAGGCTGAATGCATTTTAGGTGAAACGTGATTTAGTCTGAATACATTTTAGGTCAAATGAACTTTAAGCTGATTGCAATTTAGGTTAAATGAGATTTAGGCTTAATGTATTTGAAGATAAATGACTTTTAGGCTGAATGTATTTTAGGTTAAATGGGTTTTAAGCTAAATGCATTCCGGGTTAAATGGTATTTTTGCTAAGCGCATTATATAGGTTAAAAAAGATTCAGGCTGAGTGCATTTGACGTTAAATGGGTTTTTAAGGCTGAATGCCAAGGCCGTAGCTAGGGGGTGATAGGAATATTTGAACCCCCCCCGAAATACTTTTGACAGCTGTGGAAGTTTTCAAAAAAAAAAGGTCATTACCTTGAGTGTTTAGGATGAATGCATTTACTTACACAGCACCGGAAATCCCCTGAATTTTCCCTGAATATTGGTCCATATTTCCCGAATATTCGAACCTAATATTCAAAAAAGTTTCGTGAAAGCATTAAAATGTCCGCTATGAAAAATATATTCAATTTGAAATTTCCCTGAAAATGTATTTCTAATTTTCAGGGAATATCCGCATCTAATATTCCTTCAATATTCATAATGTTCGTAAATTCACTGTTCATGATGCGCACTTGTCGAACTTGGTTTGTGTGACACTTACGGCTGCACAGTAGTTTTTAATTTTTTAGAATCTTACGCGTTTCAATTTTGACAAATAATTTTGATCAATTACCAGATCAAAAAAATTTGGTATTTTTTTTTAACTTTCCTTTAATATTCTAGGAACATTAGATGCGTAATTTCCCTGAAAATTAGAAATGCATTTTCAGGTAAATTTCGAGTCCAATATTTTTCTGGGCGGACATTTTAATGCTTCTACGACACTTCCTTGAACATTAGGTTCGAATATACGGGAAATGTGGACCAATATTCAGGGGAAATTTAGGAAATTTCTGGTGCTGTGTGGGTAGGTTAAATGGGTTTCGGGCTAAATCGTTTTAGGTAAAATGGGTTCTAGCTGATTGCATTTTTAGATCCAATTAGTTTTTGGCTGAATGCATTCTTGGTTAAATGGTCTTTGGCTTTATGCATTTAAATTCAAATGAGATTTAGGCTAAATGCATTTTAGGTTAAATGTGAATTGGGCTTAATAAATTTTAGGTTAAGTGGATTTAAAGCTAAATGCATTTTATTTTAAATGGGGTTTAAGCTGAATGCATTTTAGGTTAAATGAAAATTAGGTTGATTGCAATTCAGGTAAAATCGGTTTTAAGCTAAATGCATTTCAGGTTAATGTGTATTAGACTGAATGCAATGTAGGTAAATGGTATTTAGGCTTAATACATTTTAGGTTAAATGGGTTTTAGGGTGAATTAATTTTAACTTAAATGATGCTTGTGAAGTTGGCACCCGTTACTCAAAATCTTTTAATTTTTGGTGGTAATCGTTCATCGGTGGTCGATTGGTAGCGTTTGGTAGTCAGGTTTTCGTGTTTGGAAGTCAAAAATACAAAGTTATGAAGAATTCAAAATTAGGGGGTTAACTTCACGGCTATACTCGAGTTGGGTCCGCGGTTGTTCGGTCCGAGAATGCGGCTGAAGGGGTACTCATTCCCCCTCTCCTTGCCCACTTAGCCGCTCCCTGTCTCCTTCTACCTTCCTACTTTTGACACTGTGTACCTTCATTTTTGCTGGGCTCGTCCAACTCTCAGTAAATTTTTTCAAACATGACTTTCCTTTCACACTTTTCCTAGGCTTAGGACTGGCAGCATTTTTCGTTTATTAAAAACGATATATTTTTACTGGCGTGTTTAAAAAAGTTTGGAAAAGCCCGAAACACCTGTCAGTAATATACACAGAAATCCATTTTATTCACAACTTAAACAGTAAAATAATAAAGTGTAACATAATTATTATTACAAATCCACCGTTGAATATTATTGTCTAACATCTTTTTAAAGCAAATTTTAAAATTATCAATCAATATTAAATAATTTCTTTTTTCACTTAATATCTCGTACATTTTCAAAGGAATTAAATTAGTTGAATTTTTTTTATTAGTTTTAAGTGCACCACCACGCGCGCTCTAACTGCGCGACACCTCGCCACGCCGCGGCAAATGCATGGGTACTAAATCATACCTTAGACACTAGAGGATTAAAAATATAATTATTATTTATTTTTTATTAATCTTATATAAATTATTATTAATTTGTTTATTATTAACCATGATTTTGATTAATTTTATAATTTAAAAATTTACTTTAAAATATTAAATTTAACAAATGAATAATGTGGTCTTTGGCTCTTATAACCCAAGATTTCTCATGTAAAAAATATTTAAGCGGCTTTAATAAAATACTCATTCTTTATAAATATAGGCTTTCTGAAAAGTTGTTCATTTGTGTTACACGATGTTTCTGAAATCATAAAAAAATGAAAAATTCTATGTTTTAATCTAAAAAATCGATTTACTCTAAAACGGTTAGATAAAAGATTTTTGATTTTGTTATAAAATACGCAGAAAAGTATCCGAATTCAAAATATTGATAAAATTTTATAGTGACAGCACTTTTTATTTAAAATATGTTAAGGACCTCCTTGAAATAATAATATAAGTAAAATATTTAAAAATATAATTATTTATTATGAAATATATAGAAAAAATAACAATGAAATAAAATTGTTTTTTATTATTTTTTAAACTTTTTTTACAGTTAGGTAGTATACCTTAAGACAAATCATTTCGCTATCGGAAAAACCAACATTGGTTTCCATGTAAAAACCACCCGAACCTAGACCCGAACAGCACAGGATGTTTCATCGACATTGGCAAGGTTGGTAAAACATCCGGTGCTGTTCGGGCAATGTCGGTTTCCACGTTGGAATTCACATTGAATCTCATGTGAAAACCACGATGGATTTTTGGACAAGATTTGATGTGAGAATCCAAAATTAATGCATTCCATTATTGGTTTCTATGTACAAAGCGTTATGAAATCCTTGATAAGGTCTTTGATGGAATGAAAATTTGAAAAATTTTGAAAAATAAATTTTTTTTATGTTTCAAAAACTGTAAGAGACACACAAAATCTGACAAAATTTTGGGGTCAAAATATAAATGAAAAATATTTAGTGAACAAAAATATTACAAGGTTAGAATTAAAATTATAATTCAAAATTTCAGATTTTGCAAAATTTAAAGATTAAAAATTTTTTTTTTCTTACTGAAAATCTTATTTGGGATTCTTTGCAGGATTTTATCAATGGATTTCATGCCGGTTTCTACAAGGAAACCCATAATGGAATCCATATGGATTCTTACACGAAATCTTGTCCGAAAATCCACCGTGGTTTTCACATGAGATCCAATGTGAATTCCAATGTGGAAACCAACATTCGTTTTTACATGGAAGTCAACTTTCTTTTTTCCGATAGGGTTGACAATTTAAATCGAAAATCGAGTGATTTAAACAAAAGTTATAGTTTTTCAAAAAAAAAAATTAAAATTCAAAGTCCTGTATCTCCTCCATTTTTAAAAATTTTGAAAAAGTACTTGGTATCAATTATCCTTACTACAATAGGGTGAGTGAGGGTATTTCTGGGAGTGCCCCGATTACGGGAATTTTTAAAGAAACCTTTAATATTAATTATTTATGAGGATAAACCTTTTCACAAATGTATATATATACATATAATTATTTTATACTTATTCGAATGCAACTGTCAATATAGATTCGTATCCAGACTTTTATTAATTTTTTTATTTAAGTTTAAATTATTGCCGATCCCAGTAATTGAAACATATACTCATATACATCCGCTTCTATTCCAGGGAGAACATAACCTCTATTTACACGTCATTATCATCCTAGTAATACATTTCCAGTAATTAGTGCATGTTCCCAGTAACTCATACATTAGAAATTATTTTTATATTGTTATTTTTTAATGTATTCAACCCTAAAATATTAGTTGTTTAATATATTTTATGAATTTTATACTATTTAACTTTTATCTAAAAAGTAGGATACCAAATTTTGTTAATTTGAACGCCTGAAAGAGGTTCCAAAGTTAAGCTGCACTGAAAAAATCCCAGTAATACCCACACTTACACTAGTATTAGTTAAGTCAACATATAGCCGAATCCCATTCCATCAAAAAAATCTTGTTTTTAATTTCCATTAATTTTAGAAATTAAGAGGAAATTAATAAAATTGATACAACCTAATAGGTTGATTAAATACCTTTCTATTTATTGGAATTTAAAATTAATTTTAAAATTAGGTTTTGGTAATATAGAACATATAACTATTATAATTTAATCAGTTAAATTGAATTTTTGAATATTGAATTTAATTTCTAATTATCAAGATAAGTTTTAAAAAAATTCTATTCAATTTACGATTCAAAACTTAATTTAAAAACATTTTTTTTTTATTAAATTGATAAGTAATTCCTATTATTTAATTGGATTATTATCGTTGGATTATAATAACCCATTTTAATTTCAATTTATTTTTTAAATCTAAAAAAAAAAAATATTAGTTGATATAGACAATTTAATTACTTTAATTAAATTTAAATTTATTAATTTTCATTTCAAAATTTAATTGCAATTAAAAAAAAATTATATTTAATTTAAGACTTAAAGTCTGATTAATAAAACATTTTGTAAGTTAAAGCATATCAGTCCCGTGCAGAAATTCTAGTTCGGGCATCATAAGGTTCGGATAAGGTTGCCTTATTATTGTAAGGGACCCTTTAAGGAAAACCTATGCGGACCATATACTATTTGTCCCGCAGCAGACTATCCGTTCCCTATTAAGGCCCCGGATTTGGTAAACCTATTTATACCCTAAATATTATTTAGGCCCATAATAGGTCCGCATTAGGGCCCTTTTAATTTTTTGAATAAAATATCATTATAAATTAAAATCTAAGTTTAAAAATAAAACAAAATAAATATTAAACTTTAAACAGAATTTGTTTCCTCAATTCACGTACAAGAAGATACTTCTTTTATTCTCTTTATCATTATATTTGTATTTTGTCATTTTTATAACCCCTTTATTTTATTTATTTATTTAAATAATTCTTATTTTATATACAGGCCATTCTATTTCAAACCGTTGCACCTACAAAAGACGATCGCAAAAAAGCTTATTTTTAAATAATATTAATTTAATGAAAATTAATACATTGAGAATATGTTATGCACTATTTTGAAAAAGAATTTAATGCTCTTTCGATTGGTCTTCAAGTTTTTAAAAAGTTTTCTCAATTTCATAAAGAAATTCTTATTTAAAATTTAAAATTCTTGATATCTCAAAACACCCCTACTCAAATTTTCTTGATACCTATGTGAAAAGAAAGCTAAAGTTTTATAGTTTCTAATCCCTTTGAATTTATTATGGACATTTTAGAGGATTTATGGATTAAAGTAATAGAAAAATGTGTGTTTTTGAAAAATCTGACATAAAGTACAGTTGAATTTACCTAAGCCAGAGTTGAATTTGGTTGACTTTTGTTTTTAAATTTTGAAAGAAAATACAATTATTAAAAAGAGTTTTCAGAAAAGAATAATTATTCGTTATATTAGTAGTATAGAATATACTTTAAAGTGATTCTAACAAATGAATTTCCAAGTTATTTTTCAAAAAAGAAAATAAATTACAAGAAAAATACTTTTTGTACATTTTTTCAAAATTAAAAACAAAATACAACGAATCTGGCTTATGTAAATTCAACTTTACTTTATGTCAGATTTTTCAAAAACACACATTTTATATTATTTTTATCCATAAATCCTCTAAAATGTCCATAATAAATTCAAAGGGATTAGAAACTATAAAACCTTAGCTTTCTTTTCACATAGGTTTTAAGAAAATTTAAGTAGGGGTGTTTTGAGATATCAAGAATTTTAGATTTCAAACAAGAATTTCTTTATGAAATTGAGAAAACTTTTTAAAAACTTAAAGATCAATCGAAAGAGCATTAAATTCTTTTTTACCCCACAGGCACAAACATGGCGCTTTTAGATGCCTGTAAGCAGGGTCTAAACGCATTCATTTGTTCGACCGGGTAAAAATGGCTTCCATTTTTTCCCTAGGGAAAAAATGAACAGCTGATCCATGCATTTTTTCCACCACAGGGCAAAAATGGCCGCCATTTTTATACGGTCAAACAAGTGAATGCATTTAGACCCTAACCTACAAACATTTAAAAGCACCAAGTTTGTGCCTTTGGAATAAAAAGTATCGTAATAAAAAGTATACGACTGTCACTCGTACACAAACATCAGCGTAAACAAATGGCTGCCTTTAACCCCTTGTTGCTTAATATAATATTTTAAAATAGTGCATAACATAATTATTATCAATGCATTAGTTTTCATTAGATTAATATTATTTAAAAATAAGCTATTTTGAGATCGTCTTTTGTAGGTGCAACGGTTTGAAATAGAATGGCACATACATACTTACATTTAATTAACAACTATTATAGCTGAGTAAATAAATTACACAGCCACACAAAAAAAATAAAGTTCCCTGACCTGGGTAAGAGACACACATTTTTCTATGTATTTTGATGCGCTAAATCCGAATCCGTCCTCAGAATTGGTTCATCAGATCAAGTTTTGACCGTAACCTCAAAATTAATAAAATGACACTTTTTGAACATTAGAATTTGAACTCGACTTAACTTTAATACATGCCTAGGACCAATAGAAAGCTTGAATTATTACCTTTAAAACGCTTTTTTAGAAATTGTTCTACGATGATTTTTAACGAAGTTATGATGTTTTACTTAGAATCATTTTTATTCCTTTGCACAATAACACATCAATAATTGAAGTGTTTTTAACATATGGAAAAAAGTCATATTTTAAGTAAAACATCATAACTTGGTGAAAAATCATCGTAGAATAATTTCTAAAAAGGCATTTTAAAGGTAATAATTCAAGCTTTCTATTGGTCCTAGGCATGTATTAAAGTTAAGTCGAGTTCAAATTCTAATTTTCAAAAAGTGTCATTTTATTAATTTTGAGGTTAGGGTTAAAACTTGATCTGATGGACCAATTCTGAGGACGGATTCGGATTCAGCGCATCAAAATACATAGGAAAATGTGTGTCTCTTACCCAGGTCAGGGAACTTTATTTTTTTTGTGTGACTGTGTTATGAAATAAAAATTTTGGAGTCCAGTGGGATTGAACCCGCGACCGCACGACCCCGAGTGGAACACGCTATCCACTCTAACACGACAGGCTTGATAACCAAAACGCAAAAACACTTATTTAAGCTGTAGGTAGCAAGATATTCTTGGATTAAGAACAACCGTGTTGTATTAAGTAAAAAATTATTCAAGGCAAATAAATAAAATTATTTTGTACAAGAAAAAAAAATTCTCGAAACATTTATAGAAATATGTTAAAGCATATCTGGCGATCACATACGGACCCGATCAGAAACGTAAAAAAGGACCGTATTTTCATACCAGATTTTGCCCTGATTAATAATTAAGGCAACCTAATTGGGAAATTATAGGGTCCATATAAAGCTAGAGGAAAATTATAATAATGGAGGAACCTTATAGGGACCTTTTAAGAGCCATATTAATAACAAAGCTATTTAAGGTAGTTTCTTCACGGGGTATTTGTGAATAATAAAGCAAGCAAAATGTTCAGTTTAAAATAATTTTTATTTTTTAAAAAGACACCTATAAATTTATAAAACATTTAAATACTTACCAAAACGAAACAAAATGAGGTTATTTTAATTATTAACAGTGCATATTTTATTTTAAATTGCCTAAGTATAAAAGTGTAATTCAAATTTACGCGCCAATAAAAGTGTGCGCATACACATGTGCGCCGTTGTATATAATGTTTTAAAAATTAATTAACTTTTATAATTTTTACTACCAAACACTAAAAGTTGAATAATAAACATTACCAAACGACCACCAATTGATTGTAACAAGGATTTTTAAATGGGTTTTAGGGAAAATGTATTTTAGGTTAAAAGGAATTTAGGTTGATTGCGTTTGAGATTAAATGGGGTTTAGGCAAAAAGCATTTCAGTTTAAGTAGGATTTAGACTGAGTGCATTTGAGGTTAAATGGATTTTAGGCTAAATACATTTTCGGGTAAATAAGTTTTACGCTGCATGCACGACAGGTTAAATGAGAATTGGCCTTAGAGGTATAATGACATTTAAGCTGAATGCATTTTAGTTTAATGGAATTAAGGCATCAAATTCATTATAGGTTAAATAGCACGTAGGATGAATACATTTTAGGTTAAATCGATTTTAGACTGAAAGCATTTCAGGTGAAATGGGTTATAAATCCCCTGGTCCCCTGGGAGCTTCATTGTAACCGATTTTTGTAATTTGAGGTTATAATGCCAAGAATGTTCACCGGAAATGACATGGACATAAGTTGGACCCTTAATACATTTGTGGTACTCGATTTTTGAAATTTGATGTTAAGGTACCAAAAATGTTGATATAAGTGACGTGGACATCAGTTAGGCGCTTCAGACCATTATAGTACCCAATTTTTAATATTTAAGATTATGTTACCAAAAAAGTTGACCAGATATGACATGGACATCATTTGAGCAATTGTGACCTTTATGGTACTCGATTTTCAAATTTTGGAGTTATGGTACCAAAAATGTTGACCAGAAGTGACATGAACATCAGATGGGAACTTGGGACCTTTGTAGTACCCGATTTTTAGAATTTGAGGTTATAATACCAAAAATGTTGATCGAAAGTGACGTGTACCTCAGTTTGGCATTTAGGACCTTTTCGGTACCCAATTTTTGAAATTTGAGGTTATGGTACAAAAAAAGTTGACCAGATATGATGTGGACATCATTTGAGCAATTGTGACCTTTATGGTACTCGATTTTCAAATTTTGAAGTTATGGTACCAAAAATGTTGACCAGCATTAACATGAACATCAGATGGGCCCTTGGAACGTTTGTGGTACCCGATTTTTAGAATTTGAGGTTATGGTACCAAAAATGTTGATAGAAGTGACGTGGACATCAGTTAGGCGCTTCAGACCATTATGGTACCCAATTTTTAATATTTGAGATTATGTTACCAAAAAAGTTGACCAGATATGACATGGGCATCATTTGAGCAATTGTGACCTTTATGGTACTCGATTTTCGAATTTTGGAGTTATGGTACCAAAAATGTTGACCAGAAGTGACATGAACATCAGATGGGCACTTGGGACTTTTGTAGTACCCGATTTTTAGAATTTGAGGTTATAATACCAAAAATGTTGATCGAAAGTAACGTGTACCTCAGTTTGGCATTTAGGACCTTTCCGGTACCCAATTTTTGAAATTTGAGGTTATGGTACCAAAAAAGTTGACCAGATATGACATGGACATCATTTGAGCAATTGTGACCTTTATGGTACTCGATTTTCGAATTTTGAAGTTATGGTACCAAAAATGTTGACCAGCAGTGACATGAACATCAGATGGGCACTTGGAACGTTTGTGGTACCCGATTTTTAGAATTTGAGGTTTTGGTACCAAAAATGTTGATCGAAAGTGCCGTGTACCTCAGTTTGGCATTTAGGACCTTTCCGGTACCCAATTTTTGAAATTTGAGGTTATAATACCAAAAATGTTGACCGGAAGGGACGTGAAAATCACTTGGGCACTTGGGACCCTTATGGTACTCGAATTTACGAATTTTGAGGTTATGGGACCAAAAATGTTGACCAGAAGTGACATGAACATCAGATGGGCACTTGGGACCTTTGTAGTACCCGATTTTTAGAATTTGAGGTTATAATACCAAAAATGTTGATCGAAAGTGACGTGTACCTCAGTTTGGCATTTAGGACCTTTTCGGTACCCAATTTTTGAAATTTGAGGTTATGGGACCAAAAATGTTGACCAGAAGTGACATGAACATCAGATGGGCACTTGGGACTTTTGTAGTACCCGATTTTTAGAATTTGAGGTTATAATACCAAAAATGTTGATATAAGTGACGTGTACCTCAGTTTGGCATTTAGGACCTTTCCGGTACCCAATTTTTGAAATTTGAGGTTATGGTACCAAAAAAGTTGACCAGATATGACATGGACATCATTTGAGCAATTGTGACCTTTATGGTACTCGATTTTCGAATTTTGAAGTTATGGTACCAAAAATGTTGACCAGCAGTGACATGAACATCAGATGGGCACTTGGAACGTTTGTGGTACCCGATTTTTAGAATTTGAGGTTTTGGTACCAAAAATGTTGATCGAAAGTGCCGTGTACCTCAGTTTGGCATTTAGGACCTTTCCGGTACCCAATTTTTGAAATTTGAGGTTATAATACCAAAAATGTTGACCGGAAGGGACGTGAAAATCACTTGGGCACTTGGGACCCTTATGGTACTCGAATTTACGAATTTTGAGGTTATGGGACCAAAAATGTTGACCAGAAGTGACATGAACATCAGATGGGCACTTGGGACCTTTGTAGTACCCGATTTTTAGAATTTGAGGTTATAATACCAAAAATGTTGATCGAAAGTGACGTGTACCTCAGTTTGGCATTTAGGACCTTTTCAGTACCCAATTTTTGAAATTTGAGGTTATGGTACAAAAAAAGTTGACCAGATATGATGTGGACATCATTTGAGCAATTGCGACCTTTATGGTACTCGATTTTCAAATTTTAAAGTTATGGTACCAAAAATGTTGACCAGCAGTGACATGAACATCAGATGGGCCCTTGGAACGTTTGTGGTACCCGATTTTTAGAATTTGAGGTTATGGTACCAAAAATGTTGATAGAAGTGACGTGGACATCAGTTAGGCGCTTCAGACCATTATGGTACCCAATTTTTAATATTTGAGATTATGTTACCAAAAAAGTTGACCAGATATGACATGGGCATCATTTGAGCAATTGTGACCTTTATGGTACTCGATTTTCGAATTTTGGAGTTATGGTACCAAAAATGTTGACCAGAAGTGACATGAACATCAGATGGGCACTTGGGACCTTTGTAGTACCCGATTTTGAGAATTTGAGGTTATAATACCAAAAATGTTGATCGAAAGTAACGTGTACCTCAGTTTGGCATTTAGGACCTTTCCGGTACCCAATTTTTGAAATTTGAGGTTATGGTACCAAAAAAGTTGACCAGATATGACATGGACATCATTTGAGCAATTGTGACCTTTATGGTACTCGATTTTCGAATTTTGAAGTTATGGTACCAAAAATGTTGACCAGCAGTGACATGAACATCAGATGGGCACTTGGAACGTTTGTGGTACCCGATTTTTAGAATTTGAGGTTTTGGTACCAAAAATGTTGATCGAAAGTGCCGTGTACCTCAGTTTGGCATTTAGGACCTTTCCGGTACCCAATTTTTGAAATTTGAGGTTATAATACCAAAAATGTTGACCGGAAGGGACGTGAAAATCACTTGGGCACTTGGGACCCTTATGGTCCTCGAATTTACGAATTTTGAGGTTATGGGACCAAAAATGTTGACTGGAAGTAAAGTGGACATCAGTTGAACACTTGTGACCTTTATGGTATTCGATTTTTGAAATTTGAGGTTGTGGTACCAAAAATGTTGACCAGAAGTGACATGAACACCAGATGGGCACTTGGGACCTTTGTGGTACCCGATTTTTGGAATTTGAGGTTATGGTACCAAAAATGTTGTCCGGATGTGTTGTGTACCTCAGTTTGGCATTTGGGACCTTTATGGTACTCGATTTTTGAAATTTGAGATTATGGTACCAAAAATGTTGACCGGCAGTGACATGAACCTCAGATGGGCACTTTTGGCCTTTGTGGTACCCGATATTTAAAATTTAAGGTTATAATACCAAAAAAGTTGACCGAAAGTGACGTGTACCTCAGTTTGGCATTTGGGACCTTTATAGTACCCGATTTTTTAAATTTGAGGTTATGGTACGGATAAATTTGACCGGATATGACATGGACACCAGTTGGGCACTTGTGACCTTTATGGTACTCGGTTTTTGAGATTTGAGGTTATGGTACCAAAAATGTTGACCAGAAGTGACATAAACATCAGATGGGCACTTGGGACCTTTGTTGTACACGATTTTTAGAATTTGAGGTTATGGTACCAAAAATGTTGACCAGATATGACATGGACATCATTTGGGCACTTGTGTCCTTTATGGTACTTGATTTTACGAATTTTGAGGTTATTGTACCAGAAATGTTGACTGGAAGTGACGTGTACCTCAGTTTGGCATCTAGGACCTTTCCGGTACCCAATTTTTGAAATTTGAGGATATGGTACCAAAAATGTTGACTGAAAGGGACGTGAACATCACTTGGGCACTTGGGACCTTTATGGTACTCGATTTTTCGAACTTTGAGGTTATGGTACCAAAAATGTTGACCGGAAGTAAAGTGGACATTAGTTGGGCACTTGTGACATTTATGGAATTCGGCTTTTGAAATTTAAAGTTATGGTACCAGAAATGTTGACTGGAAGTAAAGTGGACATCAGTTAAACACTTGTGACCTTTATGGTATTCGATTTTTGAAATTTGAGGTTATGGTACCAAAAATGTTGACCGGCAGTGACATGAACATCGGATGGGCACTTAGGGCCTTTGTGGTTCCCGATTTTTAAAATTTAAGGTTATGGTACCAAAAAAGTTGACCGAAAGTTACGTGTACTTCAGTTTAGCATTTGGGACCTTTATAGTACCCGATTTTTTAAATTTGAGGTTATGGTACCGATAAATTTGACCGGATATGACATGGAAACCAGTTGGGCACTTGGAACCTTTGTGGTACCCGATTTTTGGAATTTTAGGTTATGGTACGAAAGTGGACATCGGATTCATTTTTGGCGATGTATGTGGAGTCTGTTTATGCACAAAAAAAATTATGCATAAATTATGCATAAACTATGCAGATTGACTATGCATAACTTATGCATAATGACTATGCAAAAATTATGCGTAATTTTTCTACCAGGGTATTGTCATAGAAAATACAGTAGGCATGCCCTATAACTAAAAATAAATTAGTAAGGGCTTAACAATTTCTTTATAATAAAACTTAAACTTGAAGGTGGACAAATTAATTAACTATAAAAATATTAAAATTTCATATTAAAACATACTGACTTCTGTGATAAGTTTTATAATTGTTAAAATAAAAAAAAAGTTTTAATTTTATTTATTATAAAAATAAAATGAATAAGTAACAGACATTGTACATAAAACTGGAAATTTTTATTTTTACTGCTGACAGTTGGTAACAATTCAAGTTTCACGCGTCCCGCGCCTAAATTGACTCGCGCGACAGCGCGTCGACACACATGGCACATTTTGCCTTGAAATGTGAAATCCTGCTAAAAATTGACACGTCAACTTTGCTTGCGTTGCGATGAGAGATAGAAAAATCTCTGGCGATTTTATTAAATAAAGAATCTTGATAACTGACATTTTTTAATGAAATTTATCATTATTCAGCTGACTAAATTTTTACAATCCTTAAAATATAAAATATATATTTAATTTTTTATAATAAAATAGTTTCACACAAAACCTGAAGTGCTCAAAACGTTGCATAATAATGCCATTTTTTAGCTCAATTTCTAAAATAAATCGAAAAAACGGTATCATTATGCAACGTTTTGAACTTTTTAGGTTTTGTGTAAATTCTTAAATATCAAATTTCTTATAATTTTGACAATTTTCCTCTTACAATCTAATGATCTACGTACCAATTTTACAAGTTTACATAATAATTGATTTGTAAATCTTTATTCATATGCGAGAAAAAGTACTTATCTACTTAGCAATTCCTTGACTTTTTTTTCATACATATGTACGTCCGCATAAAAGGAGCTCACTTTGTCGATTTTATTTTACGAGATATTTGCATTTCTCTAAACAATGTTCAGATTTTCCAATTTTTTTTTATTTCCGAAAAACAAACTACGTAATGACCCACAAGGAATCATGCGTTTATTATAACTTTCTTGTAATTCAAAATACAAGATAATCTTATTTTTGTTTTTTAAAATGTATGGGCGCTAATGGTAATCTTGAACTTTAAACTCAATTTTCTCAAAACCAGAATTTAGACACTCTAAATTTCAATGGTTATAATTTTGTTTAAGTTTCAACTAAAGGGATCCAAGAACTCTCAAAATTTTATAAATTTAATTTTGTTTTTTTTTAAGTTATTATACACTTGTTTTATCGAACTCACAGGCCCAATGAGTGTCCCCCGTAGGGAGTTCCTAGAATTCATTACTTTGAAATATATTTTCTCTTAAGTGTTTTTGCGTCTACAGAACGGCTTGAAATTAGGAGTACTCGCATTTGCCTGGACCACCCAGTATATTGGGTTTGCTCGCCAGTGGAGAGGGAAAACTGTAGAAAAACCTTTCCATAGTACAACCGGTTTATCGACAGTCGAGTTCTAGTCATCTGCACAGGTCGATTACCGACAGTGCATATCATTATACCTCGACGTCTTTTACCTTCCACTGAAGTTATCTTACAGCCGGAAAAAATCACAGGCTCACCGGGGCGCGAACCAAGCAAGCTTGACTTGGCGCGACCGTAGAGTCCAGGACCTTAACCAACTGAGCTAACTCCGTGGTTTTAAATTTAATTAAGAATATGGTCATATAGAGAAGTCCAATAGTGTCAAAGTGTGCCCGTTTCATGCGGACGTACACACATAATTTTTAGTTTGAACTCAGTTAAGTAAACATTATTAACGTTTTTAAACATTTATATTACATCCTGGCAAAACAATTAAATAGGCATTCAGTCGACATTCCCAACTTGGTTAAACACTGAAATAAAATAGATTTTACCGATCAGATGATTGCAGTTTTCGAACACGATATCTGTGGTTGTTTGATTTTATTCATCTAGCAAACAAAATAAACTAACGACGAAACATGCGAGTTTTGGAAATTTCTGCAAAGGTTAAAACAATTTTTTATCCCACAGGCACAAACATGGCGCTTTTAGATGCCTGTAGGCAGGGTCTAAACAGATTCATTTGTTCGACCGGGTGAGAATGGCTTCCATTTTTCCCTAGGGAAAAAATAAACAGTTGATTCATGCATTTTTTCACCACAGGGCAAAACTGGCCGCCATTTTTATACGGTCAAACAACTAAATGCATTTAGACCCTAACCTACAATCATTCAAAAGCACCAAGTTTGTGCCTTTGGAATAAAAAGTATCGTAAGCAACACGGGTTTAAAGTCAGTCCAATTTGTTTACAATGATGTTTGTGTACGAGTTCACTTATGAAATAGAGTACTTTTAGAGTACTATGTAACAGTCATATAATATAAAGTACGTTTATTTGTAATACAGTATAATACTATATTAAATTGTACAGGTGGCCACCGCTAGGTTCGTGTGTCAGTTTTCTCCCTCTACTACATCTTCGGCAACTCCAGCGCGACAAAGATAATATATATAGGTATACAATCTCGGAAATATATATATATATATATATATATATTATTTCAATTAGAAAAATAATTTTTTAAAGTTAAAAAAATAGCAACTTTTAAATCAAGTTTTCACAAAAATGCTTTTTTAGACTGGCATCTCAAATTTGATTCCAACAAATATTTAATTACTTTCCATATACAATTCTCGAACAAGTTTTATTAAATTCATTTAAAAATTTATGTATAAAAAAATTTCAGAAATACAATTATTTTCTACTACTTTTTATACCAATAATAAATTATTCCTAAAGATGGGAAAATATCGCTGTAAGTATAGTTATAATTTTAGATACGATTCCCCCACCACCATTTCTTCTTCGCCGCTAGCGCGTTTAAGTTATATATATGTTACGGGCAATGTCCGAAATCGGGCATTGTCGACAATGCCCTAGAAAATCCACCAGTGTTGAAAAATCTTTAACAATGACCGGGCATTGTTGACAATGCCCAGGCAATGTCGACATTGCCCACTCATGCTTGGGCAATGTTATTTACCATGTCATTCACTACCAGAAAATAATATGTGATGTTTTAGGGTTCCGTACACCTTTGGTGTTCGGCGGAACCCTTATAGCGAGACTCGTGCGTCCGTAGCCAAAAAACATTCCCCCCCCTCAACTTCTAAACTATTTGACCTAGAGGGCTGAAATTTGGTACACTTATGTATTTTCACGTGTAGATTGCACGAAAAATATAGAGAACATGATTCAAGGTGATGTTCATAGCGTTGTCAAGGAAATAACAACTTTTTTTTGCAAAAATGCATCAAAAAGGAACCATTCCCCCCACCCCTTAACTTCTAAACTATTTGACCTAGAGGTTTGAAATTTGGTACACATATGTATTTTTACGTGTAGATTACACGAAAAATATAGAGAACATGATCTGAATTGATGACCATAGAGTTGTCAAGGAGAAACTGCAAATTTCCGAAAAAAAAGTTTTTTTTCCCTAACTTTGCCATTATTTGGGCTAGAGGGCTAAAATTTGCTACACTCGTGTATTTTTGCATGCAGATTATGGAAGAATTATGTTTGGAAATAAAATTAAATATTATGAGGTCACAAAAAAAAATTCAAAAAATCACCATAAAGACGTTTAGACCTCTATGCTAGAGCTCACCCTAATTGTCCTACAGTACCCCTCAAACCAATAAAATTTTTATTTGTATACTCAGAATTTACAAAAACGATATAAAACGCAATTGAAAATTGTTACCACTTTTTTTCAAAATAATTGAAAAATTACGAAAAAAACAAAAAAAAATTTTAATCTTATACAAGGCTTGATCAAGGCTGCCACAGGATCTATAATCAAGACTGTTATAAGCCCTGAAACCCTATAAAAATTTTAGGACCTCCCCCAAAAAAAAAAATTCTTGATTTTTATGTTATTTATATGAAATACAAGCCTGTACCCTTAAGCAAAAGTTTCATGTACTGGAAGGTAGAAGTATTTTCATAATTTGTAAGTTCTTATTAATTTTTATAATTTGTACATTTAAATATACAAATGTATCAAATTTTAGCCCTCTAGCTCAAATAGTTTCACAGTTATGAGGAAAAAACTTTTTTTTCGAAAATTTGCAGTTTTTCTTTTTTTGACAACGTTTTGACTGTCAATCCAGATAATGTTCCCTATAATTTTCCTGTAATCTACACGTGAAAATACATATGTTTACCAAATTAGAGCTCTCTGTTTGTTAATAAGGTATATCTTTGTTTCGTAAATGTACGGAACCCTAGATTTTGGTACCGTTTAACTCGTACTTGCCCGATTTTTTTCTTTTTACACGATAGACTATTGTGACATTTCGAGGTGCATTTTTTATTGTTTCTAAAACATTTGCACTTATGATGTGGTGGTCGCATCCTGCTTTTCAATTGCACTTCTCGTACCCTTGTGCCCCAGAAACGCTATTTTTTAATGCAGCTGTTCTAAGTGATATGCGTTAATCAGAAACGTCTTCTGCGTTTATCAGATTTTCGCTGCACTTGTGAAATTTAGTCACCACATACTTTTTGTTTAGTGCACTTAATGCCTTGTACTTGAAGTTGCTGCTCCAAATTGACAATCTGCGTTGGTTCTTGTAGTTAAATATCTATGATCAATTAACTGTAATATGAATGTTTGTTTTGAAAATGGTGTAAACACCATGTAAACCTTTTTAAAAGGTTACAAAACAAATATCAAAAGTAAAAGCTTTAAAGTAAAACAGGAACAATAAACCGATTGAATTTTGTGTGGCGGAAGAAGAATAAATAGAAAAAACAAAGATGAGTAGAATAATTTCATAATGCGAAATTTTTTGGTTAAAGATAAAACTAGGTGAGAATTATGTCCATTTCATGGACATTTCGCTTCCAAGTAAGCAAAATAATTTGCTTCCTCATAGAGGAAGCAAGAAATTAATAATATATAAGTTAATTGGGGAAGTTATTTAAAAAGGAAGAATTTTAAATGCAAAAAAATGTAAAAAATCGATTCGTTTTGAGATAAGGAATATGATTTTTGTATTTATTAAGTTGTATTTTTAGCATAAAAAAATATCTAAGACGTTTGTCATATAGTTCACTATCACAGATGGTGACCTTCAATATCTAGATACTTAATAACGTCCATTTTTCTCAGTGATACGAAGAAACTTTATTTCATTTAATAAGTTATGTCAAAATGAGAAAATTATAAGAAATAAAAAATTTAGTAAGGATTACTCAGGGTAGTAACATAAGTTACCTTTCAATTTTTTCAGACTTTGTCCTTGTATCCAGATCATTTTTTTTTCTTTTTCTAGAACATTTTTAAACTTTATAGTAACGAGTTTTTTCTTATATATATATAAGTAAAATATCACGGGAAATTAATATTTTTTACTTTGCAATCTTTCATTCTTTTCAGAATTTTTTTCAGAAATGTTGAAAATGTTACATATTAAATCTCTTAGTAATATGTTATACTTGGTAAAGTTCAAGAGAATGAATAACCCTCATTATTATCATTATCAATTTTAAATTCAATTAATAACAAACTATTCTCAAAAATTTATATCAATATTAATATTAATTTTTCTAAATTGAGAAATTCCAAATTCTCTCGATTCAAAATTTAATTATTTCATATTTCAATTAATAAAAATTGCAATATAACCAAAGTTTTAAAATTCTAACTTATGTTTATTTTAATTATTTAAAAATTATTTCAATTTTTTATATTTACAAATTAAAAATTTTAAACTTGATTTTATTAATACGAATTTAAATTGTTTCAAACTTTACTTAGTATGAACTATTAATTATTTAAATTTTAGTAATAATAAATTTTAATTATTATTTAAACTTTTAATGGTTGAAATCTTAGTCGATTCATATTTAAATTTTTAGAAGTGTTACGTCCGTAACTAATACATTTATTATATTATATTATATTATATCAGACTATTATATTGTTTCAATATATTATCATAATATTATATTATATACGAGCACATGGTTATATTATACTATCATAATGATTTCTTGTCTTATTAATATTTAACATTCAAAACTAAGATGTATTATTATAATGTAATTCAAGAAAAGCATTCTTCCATTTAATTTCTGTGCATTGAGCCGGTTGAGTGAGATACCGATTATATGAATCAACGAGTCCCAGCCTGGATACTGGAAAATCACGCTACAATGAATTCTCAGTGACCAAGTGAGAACAATATAATATCATCGAAACCAGAGGTGACAACAGAGATGGCAACATTTTTGGAACTTAACAAACTGCACATGAGAAGTCATGCGGTACGAAGATTTCCTGTCGACAAAACACCAAGAGGTGATACGGAACCTGGAGCCACGCATAGAAATACACTATATAAACCACCCACCAAAATTGATAATCAGATTCAACAACGAACACAATTATTACTCAGTCTTCAGTCTTCAGTTAACCGTTCTAGTCTCCAGTAAACAGTTTTAGTAGTCAAGTGACAATTCTGCAAGTGTTAATCATTAATTAATGATTAACATTAATTAATCATTAATGTCCATCAATTAACATCATTTTATCGTGGAGTTATTGTGAAATTCAAGTTCTTCATCTCAATTTGTGAATAACAATTTAACTTGTACTGTGTAGTTCAACTAAAAAAAATCTCGAAACCAAAACATAATACCAGCCAACTGTCAAATCTTTCTGAGACACTACGAGCTATTGTGCGGCATGTGTAAACATCCTACCTGTGGAAGCACTTCCGAATTGTAGCGGCGCTAGTGAATCTGCAGCCTACATCGTTATTCAAGATTTTAAGTCCATATCTATATTTACAATCTCTGCAGAGGATCTACTACCACAAGTTCTATACTGGATAATTCTTTAATCGATTCTCACTCAAAGTAAGGTTCAATTTTCACACGAAATCATTGCTCTTGTTGAATTCTCATTTTTATAACCATAAATAAATATTCTTACTAAATTTTAGTGTCTCATTGACTTATCCTCATCCCAAATCAAATTCTTCATTGAATTTGATTTAAAAGGAGGAATTTAGGGTATATTTGAGAAGGGTTTTTGTCTCGAACGTAACAGAAGCCCTTCACAAATTTTGGTGCATCGGTCCGGGAAACAAAGTAAAAGTCTATGAGAAAAATTCGTAAAATTTTTTTTTCTCAACTTTCAAATAACGTAAAAATTTGACACCTTTTAAATTTTGATATCTCGATAAACAAAGTGTGTTGAAAAGTAAAAACCCATGGAATTTATTTCTAAAAAATCGAAAAAATTCTAATGCATCAAATGATTAAAAATATTTTGTCAAAATCAATGAGAAAACTAATCCAATCAGAATAATAATTAATTATCAAAAACGTAATTAATACAAAAATCATTTCATTTAAAAATACATACATTTATAAATTTTTGAATATTATTTATTGTATGAATTATTTAAATCATTAACAATATTTAATAATCACATTTAACTTTTGAATATTTTGTTTTACATGATACGTATTAGCTTGGAGCATTTACAATTTCAAACTATACAGGTGTATTTGTGAAAAAGGGCTCATTTCCCTTATAATTGCAAGGTGCATTCACAATAGTAAATCCTAAAAGTTACTTGTAAATAAAGGTTCGATTCCTCTTTAAAATACGATTTCATCGGTGCAACTTATTAATTTCTATTTTTGCAATACATTTTTGGAAATTATAAAATCATTTGTTTTTCTTTTTTGACATTTTTCTTAAAACAGTGAGAATATTTATTTAAAAATCATTTACATATATTTTATACTCATTTTACATTTTTATGAAAACATAAAATCAAAGTAGTATGCAATCCAAATTTAATGTCTAATCCAGATGAAAACAAAACTAACACTCCACATTTAACTCGATCGAAAATAAAAGAAAATCCAAAATTATCCTTAAACTCAGGAATTCCTTATTATAAATCAAAACCTCAAACAAGTACACCAAGATATTCTAAACGAAATCCGAATCCAAACCTTACAAACCAGTTCGATTCAGGGTTTATTTCTGTACAAATTTTTGACAGCGACGATTATTCTAATAGTGACTGTAGCGATAACGAGGAAAGTACTGCAGAAAAAACTTTAATAGAAAGTCATTTAAATAATTTAGAAGAATTTGGGTTTAATCAAAATCAATCACAATGAAATAAATCTTTAATAGAAGAAATTAATAATTCTTTTGAAAATCAATCAGGAAATATTTCTGACCAATCTTCTAATAATTCTGAAAATACTAATTTAAGAAATATGGCTGTTCCAAATAACCAGCAAGTTTCTTTACGCGACGCTTTGGAAACAATACCACTTTTTGACGGAAAAAACATACCACTGTCAATATTTATTGAGGGTTGTGTAGAGGCAAAATCAATGCTACCAGAAAACGCTGACGTTCAAAAGAATTTAGTAAAATTAATTCGAAGTCGAATTTCGGGGGAAGCAAGGAAAATTATATTAGGGCATAGTTTTAATACAGTACAGGAATTAACAGAGAGATTAAAAACAATCTACGTGCCAGCAAAATCGGTTTATCAATTGCAAGGAGAATTAGGGTCGATGTACATGTGGGAGCATGAAAATGTGGTATCTTATGGTTCGAGAATTGGAGAAGCAGCTGAAAGAATTTTAGACGCGCATAGAATTAATAACGAAAATACAGTAGACGAAGTATTTAAAAAAGGTTTAGAAGAAACAATTATTGATTGTTTTACAAGAGGACTTAGACTAGAATTAGAATTACGAGTAGGTACTGCTGACACATTTAAAGGTATAGTAAATAAAGCGATCGAGATAGAAAGAAAATTATCATCACTTAATGAATTAAGAAAATGTACAAAAAACAGAAAATGAAAATCCATTTAGAAATAATAAAGAATTTGCGAAAACAACAAAAATAAACGTTGCTCAAGATGAAGTTACAACTTGTTTAGTTTGTGGTAAGAAAGGACATTTTGCAGTTAATTGTTTCCAACTAAATAAATTAATTGGACAAAATCAGGGTAATTTTCTAAATCCTAGAAGACAACAAAATTTTCCAAATGAAAATCAGTATCAAAATCGGTTCATTAATCGGAACCAATATCAACCATTTAATAGATTTCAAAATCAATATCAAAATTATTATAAAAACCCGCCGCGAAATCAATATCAAAGTCAAAACCAGTATAGAAACCCACTACAAAATCAATTCCAAAATTCACATCAAAATCAAAACCAGTATAGAAACCCACCACAAAATCAATTCCAAAATTCATATCGAAATCAAAACCAGTATAGAAATCCACCACAAAATCAATTCCAAAATTCATATCAAAATCAAAGACAAAGTCAAAATTAGAGTTCCTATAAAGAGAGTTAGGACACGTAAGGTTCAACTTTTGATTGGCTCAGCGTAACCGGAGACGGAAGTGTATTGAAAGTTTTTTCATTGGCTAAAAAGAGCGCGTTGATTTTAAAATGCTTTCTTAACAGACATTTTTAAACTTCGCCCGCCCTTTTCAACCAATCACAAAAATTACTTCATCGTCACTTCCGTCTCCGGTTTGTCAACAGGCTAGTGGAAGGGGGCACGTGTCCTAACTCTCTTTATAGGAACTCTAGTCAAAATCAAAATGTGTATAAAAACAGATTTGAAAACCAACAACAACAAATACAACAACAAGGACCAAGTACAAGCAGAGATATTCCATCAACAAACCTCACTCACAAAAATCAAAATATTTTATGTAATTATTGCAAAAAACCGGGACATGTTATTAGCGAATGCAGAAAAAGAATGTATAACAATAGCCAACAACAAACGCAAGTTCCAGTAGAAAATCCGGAAAACTCAAAAATCCTTCCTCAGCAGGATGCTCCGAGGATAGATTAAAAAATCTTAATGCATCCAGTAATAACAAATTCCCAACAAAACATATTAACTTAGCAAAACCTAATTCAATACCATATGTTCGAATAGATACTAATGGACTTAAAGTACCTATAACTATGATGATTGATACAGGAGCAGGACCTAATTTATTAAAAATCCGAGCACTTGATAATGATATAGAAATTGATAAAAATAAATGTATCAAATTAACAGGAATTAATGAACACGCAGTTTATACTTTAGGTCAGGTAGCACTTCACATTTTTGGCTTTCTAACAATTTTTAATTTACTATCTAATGAAGTCCCAATCGAGCACGACGGTATTTTAGGAACAGAATTTTCTGTTAACAATAAAGTAAAAATAAATTACGAAGAAAGGCACTTAGAAATAAATAATAAAAAATTTAATTTTGAATCAAACAATTATTTTACAATACCAGCAAGATCAGTTTATAATATTCATGTTAAAATTTCAAATAAAGAAAAAAAGGTAGGTTTCATCCCCAAACAATCAGTAGCAGAAGGTGTTTACTTAGGCAACGCAATAGTTGTAAATCGAGACGGAATAGAACATTTAAAAGTTTTTAACACTCGAAATGAATCTATAAATATACCAGTCCTTAATATATAACTAGAAGACTTCGATGAATTAAAAAATGAAACTCAGAAAAAGAACAAGGAAAATTTTATTATTCAAGACATACTTAACACATTTACAAACATTAAATCAGAAAATTTTCTTAATATCACAAAAACTAACAGAGCAGATGAAATAAAAAAATTACTTCGGTTACAGCATTTAAACAAAGAAGAATTGGAACACGTTATGAAATTAATAAATAAATACTCTGATAGATTTCATATACCGGGAGAATATTTAGAAGCAACCGATCTTATTAAGCATTAGAATAATAACAACAGATGACACACCTATTATAACAAAACAATATAGATTTCCGCCTGTTCACAAAGAAGAAATGACACGTCCAGTAATCGAATTATTAGAACAACAAATTATTAAACCTTCCGATTCACCATACAATACACCCATTTGGATAGTACCTAAAAAATATGACTCTCAGGGAAATAAAAAATGGCGGTTAGTATTAGATTTCAGAAAATTAAACGAACGTACAGTAGGACAATTTTATCCTTTGCCAAATATAATAGATTTGTTAGATCAATTATCAAACGCTCAATATTTTTCCGTCTTCGATTTAGCTTCCGGGTTTCATCAGATTAAAATGGATCCAAGAGATGGGCATAAGACAGCATTTTCAACACCATATGGCCATTATGAATTTGACAGAATGCCATTTGGGTTAAAAAATTCGCCAAGTACTTTTCAAAAACTCATTGACCAAGTTTTACTAGGTTTACAAGGAATAGAATTGTTTGTTTATTTAGATGACGTGGTCATTTACGCAAATACATTGGAAGAACACGAAGAAAAATTTTCAAAATTTATGGAAACAGCATTTGATACTTTAAAAAATAAACTTTGCGAGGAACCACTTTTAAAACGACCAGATTTTTCTCAACCATTTATATTAACAACGGATGCCTTAGGTTTCGCAATAGGAGGAATATTGTCACAAGGAAAAATAGGAAAAGATCAACCCGTAGCATACACTTCTCGAACTTTAAATGAAGCAGAAAGAAAATATGATACATATGAGAAAGAAGCATTAGCAACTATTTATTGCGTTCAACATTTTCGACCATATCTGTATGGAAGAAAATTTACCTTAGTAACAGATCACAAACCTTTGGTTTGGTTTCAGAATTCTAAAGATCCATGTTCAAGAGTTACAAGATGGAAGTTAAAATTAGCAGAATACGATTTTAATGTCATTTACAAAGCAGGTAAACCAAACGTCAACGCTGACGTGTTGTCTCGAAATCCAGTCGAAGAAAATATTGAAGAAGAAAATATTGAAGATGATAATGAAGAAAAAATTCAAGCAATAAATCAAGAAAATATCCATGAAATCGATGTCGAAGAACACACTCAAAGAAGTGTCTATGCAGAAACTCTTAGAAAAAATAAACATGGTATTCATTTTAAAGCACCTCAGGAAAGCACAAATTCGGAGCAAATAAAAATTCTCCAATCAATGATAAAAAATATTTTTAATAATCAAACTCTATTTTCAGAAAATCAATCGGAGATAGAAAAATGTCTCCATTCTACTATGCAAAAGATTTGCAAAAAGCATTCTCTACCTCAGGATAATTATTGCTCTATATATTGCCAAATGTCTGTAATGTCGTTACAAGACATAAAATAAAAAAGAAGGAAACAATGAGCGAAAATAAAGAAAATAAACAAATCGAAATCTTAGAAAAATCAAAAAATTGTGAAGAAAAGAAGAAGAAACGAGGAAGACCAAAAAAGGAAATTCATTTTAATACGTCAACTCTGAAAAGAAAACGAAGAAGACCGAAAAAATTATTAGGCAAAAATCCAGCTCAAAAACAAAAGAAATTTTATAACGAAGTCTATTCTGACGAGGATATGTCAGATCCTGAATATATTAATCAGAAAACTCAAGAAGGAAAAGAAGAAAATAAAAATCAAATTCAAAAGAAAAGAGAAAGACCGAAAAAACTACAATTAAACGAAGAAAATAAAAATCAAATTCAAAAGAAAAAGGAATCCGATGAGGAAATCTATACTGACGAGGTTATGTCAGATCTTGAAAATAAGAAACAAAATGAAAAAAACTCAAAAAGAAGAAACTGATGCTGGTTATGAAAATACAGATTCTGAATCATCTGACGAAGAAATTACATTTGAAAAAAATAAAAATTGTACAAATTTAAATAAAAAAGAATAAAAATATATTATTGACTGTAGGGATCAATTACCAATGCGTAAAGACAACTTTACATATTTTGTTTCAGTAAACGGTGAACCTAGAGATAATGGCTCTAGATCTTTAGCAAAACGAGAAAAATTACCCAATTTTGTAAATCTCCAATTGGGTCTAGCTGAAAAAATAAAAAAAGGTACATTTTATCATATAGCTCTTCCTATAGAAAATGAAATAAAAGAAAATATCTCTAGTACAATAAAAACAATTAAATCATCAATTATTTCATTAAAAACTATATCTGAAAAATTAAAATTAAAAACAGTAAGTATATCGAAAACTGCTCAGGTAAATAATGTTAACTGGAGAGAAATCCTATCAATGTTCAAATCCATTTTTGAAAATTCATTTGTAAAAATCATAATCTGTAACGGGATTACGAAGTACCCTACTAAGGATGAATATACGCAACTAATAGAAGAAGCACATTCTAGCACAGTCGGAGGACATAAGGGAGTAACAAAAACATATGGTAGAATACGTCAAAATTACTTTTGGGAAAATATGAAACATAATATTCAAAAATACATTCAAAATTGTTTACAATGTCAACTCAAAAAATTGGTACGCGTAAAAACAAAAGATCCGATGATTATAACGGACACACCAGGTACAGCGTTTGAAAAAATTGCAATGGACATTGTTGGTCCACTTCCAAAAACCAATACAGGAAACGAATATATATTAACAATACAGGATAATCTTACTAAATATTCTTTGGCAATAGCACTTCCAAATCATCAAGCTAGTACAATAGCTGATGCATTTATAAAAAAGTTTATTTGTATTTATGGATCACCTAAAGGAGTATTGACAGATCAAGGAACAGATTTTTTGAGTAATTTAATGAAACGTTTAGCAAAACGCTTTAGAATTCGACAATTCAAAACAACCGCTTTTCATCCTCAATCTAATGGATCACTTGAGAGATCACACCATGTTTTAGGGAAATATTTAAAACAATTTATAAATAAAAACGAAGAATGGGACGACTGGTTAGAACTTGCTATGTTCTCTTATAACACGAGTGTTCACGAGGGTACCAAATGTACACCGTATGAATTTATATTTGGAAAATTGGCACGATTACCATCCAGCGATCCACCATTAGAGTACGAAAAATTGGAGACATATGATCAATACCTAAGTGATTTAATAACAAGATTGCACGAAATGAGAAATATTGCAAAAGAAAATTTAGTATCAGCAAAAGAAAAATCAAAAACTTATTATGATAAAAAATGCAACCCACAAAATTTTAAAGCAGGAGATGAAGTTTTTTTATTACAAGGGGGAAAAATTCACAAATTTGCGAATCAGTACACGGTACCACATAAAGTATTAGAAATTTTAAATAAAGGAAATATTAAAATACAAATCAAAAATAAACAAAAAATAGTACATATAAATAGGCTAAAATTATCGCGCATTACACAAGAAAAATAAAGCAAAAAACATGTCTGTTTCCAGATGTTGGAAACTGGAATAAGGAAAATGTTCCACCTGTTCTTACTACTTTTGGGAATAAGTACAATTCATGCTATAATTGGATATGACTGTGGATCAACCGAACTTAACATAACAACACTATCATTACTTAACGTAGGAGAATGTGGTATTAAAAAGATAGCAGTGAAAAGTGAACAAACTTATATACAATTAATTCAACTTAGTGGATTTACAACAACCAAGGTAATTCAATGTAAAGTCGAAGTCCGTCGCGTTGCCGAGCATTGTGGGATGCATTCACATTCATCACCAGTTGCTATGGGTCATGCTGAATACATTAAAGAGGTACCTTATGATATTTGTAAATCAATGCATCTTACAGGTTCTTATTACCCTAGTGGCACTGCACATATTGATAATTTGAAGGTAAATGCAACTAATTATAATAGTCTAACCATAGCGGGATCTTTATCTTTTGGCGCTAGATGTAAAGGAACTACCTATTCTGACCCTTATGGTAGTTGGGAAGATGTCGTAGTTCAGGGAAATTATAAGATAACATTGCAAGAATATTATGCTACAATGAATTTAGATACAGATAAAATTCAACTAAAGTCAGGCACAATTTGCCCTATGTCCGACTCAACTTGTATAGATAGAGAAAACGGAAATACATTCTGGAATACAATACCAAATGACATATGCAATATGAAAAAATACGAAGTACTTTACGAAGGATTAGCAAATAAAACAATAGAAGGTGAAAAGAAAAATACTGAAACTATATATGCTTTAGAAACTCAAGATATAACCTTTGCCTTGGCGGAAAATGCCAGAGAAATAATTTGCGGTTACAGTTACGTAAAAACAGAACACCCTTAATTAATTATTTTAGAAACCCGACCAGGAGGATCAGCTATAGAAAATAAGAAACCATTAGTGCAAAATATGGATATGTTCTCGTATGTAAATTCAAAATTTATATACGTAGAGCGTCACATTCGAAAAGAAATGTACAAATTCTATCACGATGTCCTAACTAAAAGATGTATGTTAGAACAACAAGTGTTTAAAAATTCCCTGATACTTGCAACTCAGGCACCTGACGAGTTTACATATCATGTCATGAAAAAACCGTGGTACATATCAATTTTAGCCGGAGAAGTAATACATATGGTAAAATGTATACCAGTGGAGGTAAAATTCAGGCAGACGCCAGATTGTTACATGCAACTTCCTGTGAGCAGAGAAAATAAAACATATTTTTTAACACCTATCACCCATGTTCTAACAACGGTGGGTACCCCAATAGAATGTAACTTCTTTTTTACCAGCAATGTTCATGTTAGGAAATGCATGGTTCCAAATGCTTCCAAATTTGGTACCAGCAGTAGAACCTGCAATAATGAAACCAGAAACAAGAGAAACATGGGAATTTATTTATTTATTTATTGATATATAAACGGGAATTAACTTTTACAAATTACAAAAACTATAACAAATCAAAGTGCGCTTGCAGAAATGATACAATAGAATTAAATTAGCGCTTATAAGATAAGAACAAGTATAAAACTAATTCAATACTAAAAAACCAATGCAATATAATATAAGCTATGTATGAAATATTATTCTGCGCAGTCTGTTCTTAAATACATCTAGAGAAATATCGAAAAAGTCTATAGCACCGTTGTACAAATTACCCTCTCTAGCTATTCTAGATAAAACAGTATTAGCACCGCTAGAAGTTCTGTGGAAAGGAACACTGAGCAAAGACGGATTCCTAGTATCTCTGATAGGTGCATGGGGATTCAATAAATTCAAAATATCTGGGCAATTAAAATAGTTATTGATAATTTTAAACAAGAATAATAAATCCGCGAATAAAAATCTATCCTTAAGCAATTGGATACCAAAAGTCCGCCTCAACTCAGAAAAATCATGATTAAATCTGTCATAATTAGTTCCAGTACGCCACGCAGCAAAACGCAAGAATCTGTTTTGGATACGCTCAAGTTGCGTTATATAAACAGCCTGATAAGGAGACCATATGACGGAACCAAATTCTATAACAGGTCTGACTATAGAAAAATATAATGACTTCAAAGCTCTAATGTTTTTAAAAAATGATGCATTCCGGGTAACAAAGCCCAGATCTCGCACCATGAACACTCGTGAAATAGAAATTGTATTTAAAAAATAAGTCTGCTGTAGGAAGTTTAATATTTTAGTGAAAGAAATTATACTGCATTTATTTATGTTTAACGGAAGTTTATTAATGATTGTCCAATCCAAAAGTCTATTTATGTCAGATTGAAGCTAATTGCAGTCCTGTAGAGATTTTATTATCTTGTAAAATTTCATATCATCAGCAAAAAGACAAAAAAAAAGAATGTTTAAAGACAGATGAAATATCGTTTATAAAAAATAAGAAAAGAAGAGGTCCAAGATGCGATCCCTGGGGAACTCCCGATGTAGCCTGAAAAGTTTCAGAATAAATAGATCCAATCCGAGTGGATAAATGCCTGTCAGAAAGATAGCTCTCAATCCAGCCAAGCAAATTTACGGCGAACCCCAGAGCTTCGAGCTTTGCCCCAAGAACCGCATGATCGACCTTGTCAAAGGCCTTACTAAAGTCAGTATAAATCGCATCTACTTGAGATCCCTTCTCAATAGCGCTGGAGACAAAACTGGTAAAAACAGTTAGATTAGTCAAAACAGATTTGCGCCTTACAAAGCCATGCTGCTCATGAATAATAACATTTTCAAAATGATTAAATAAAACATCAAAAACAAGACTTTCGATTACTTTCGAAATAGAGCTTAATATGACAATTGGACGATAATTAGAAATGTCCTTATTATCTCCAGACTTAAAAACCGGAACGACTATTCCTCTCTTCCAGATTAATGGAAAATAACCACAGGCTAAGGATCCATTAAAAAGAATGTATAATGGTTCAACAAAAGCTGTACAGCATGACTTTAACAGGCGTGGAGGGATCAGATCTGGACCAGCACCTTTTCTGACACTTAGGCCCTTAAGTTTTATAAGAATAGATTCCCTTGTAATAGTAAAAGTATCCAAAAGATTGCTACTTAATGGAATATTTAATACAGAGCTCAAAGAGTCAGAATTGGATACAATGAAAACTGTATCCCAAATATTTGCATTGTTAGCATCAGAAAACAATTTATCGTAAATAGGAGATCTTAATAAATTTCCCGAAGGAATGGTAAATTCACAGTCACCTTCTTTAAACACCTCAGCACAGGAAACATTGTTAACTTCGGGAACACTTACTAAAGGCAAAATCGACTCAAATATTTCATCTTCAGGTACACTTTCGAATGCACTTACATTAGGCGGTAATACGGAATCAAAATTTAATGGATCGATATCCATCAGGTCCTCAAGTATAGCACTTAAATCAGAACCATCGAAAGTTGCCATTTATAATTTTTTTTTGTGTTCTTCTTACATTACAACATTTCTAAAAAAGAGTAAAAGAACGACTTAAAATGAACCACGCGAAGCAGCCCTTATATGTAGACGAAAAACAGTAAAATCTTTCATACAAGTCTCATGATTAGGCACTTACCAATGAAAATGAGCCTAGAAAATTTTCTACAAGTATCCCATTGTAGAAACACCCACCCCTACAAAATAGTATGCAGAGAAAGACCAGGTGAAAAAAAAACAGAAACAATGATCATTCTTTTAAATCCGGTTTTTGTACAAATCCTAAAAACTCGTGGTTCACCGGAAACTCGAGTGGACAAGAAGTTTCTTTCGGTCCCAAGATGTCAAACAATCTTATCATGGATAGATTGGGAACGCAAGAAAATGTGTGAATGAATACAAAAAAATTTTTTTTTTACCAAACATTTTTT
The DNA here is from genome assembly GCA_037103525.1 of Ganaspis brasiliensis. NCBI lineage: Eukaryota > Metazoa > Arthropoda > Insecta > Hymenoptera > Figitidae > Ganaspis > Ganaspis brasiliensis. The sequence goes on along the minus strand of JAZKLR010000283.1, from coordinate 1,448,098 downwards.
TTTTGTCGACAAAATATTTTATTCAATAATACGCTTAGTTAAAACATTAACATGCACGCAATTGTTACATATAAATTGAAATCGATTTATTTGCTGTTGTTGGATATTTAAAATATACACATTATAAGATATACTTACTAGACCAACAATCCGATATAGAAATAATTTGTAATCAACGTTCTTCATTTAAAAAAAAAAAAAAAAAAAAGCAATTCTAAATGGTTATCACAAATAAGGTTCCTAATTAAAATCCATAATTCAAAATAATGTTCAAATTTAAATCTTTAGAACAAATAAAAGTCCTATGAAATTCAAATTTTTGTTTAAAAATTGTATAAAAAATATACATTTATTTGAATTTGAACATAACAAACAATTCAAATTCAGCACATTTTGAATAAAAATCTAATACAACTAGGTATTCATAACAAGATCCCATATCTTGATTCAATGTCAAAACAAGATTTTAATATTCCAAGTATGCATGAAAAAAAGAAAAACAAACAATTGTAAAATACGCAAAAATAAAAAAAAATCCGTTTTAATAACATGAGTGAATTATTATTTTAATATGTATAAAAAGTATAACAAACTTCAGTAAATTGGTGTGAATGAAAATAAGTACCGTTTGCATTAATAATACTTTTAATATATATGTATGAATAAAAATTAGTGTTTCAGATCAAAATAATGTAAACAGATGTGAATAAGAGACATTAACCTCAATTTTTTTTCCTATTATTGAATGAATCTATAAGGATAAAAGTAGTAGAAGTAAAATCTTTTTAAAATTTTTCTTTCTTTAATATATTCGAATTTTAAAAAAGCAAACGCATGTAAACGGTTATAACATCTTCCTTTTAAACGAACGGTAATATATTTTTTTCAATTCGAGCATGTATCGTTTCTCTCTCATGCTCGAACTGAGGGGGGAGGTGTTACGTCCGTAACTAATACATTTATTATATTATATTATATTATATCAGACTATTATATTGTTTCAATATATTATCATAATATTATATTATATACGAGCACATGGTTATATTATACTATCATAATGATTTCTTGTCTTATTAATATTTAACATTCAAAACTAAGATGTATTATTATAATGTAATTCAAGAAAAGCATTCTTCCATTTAATTTCTGTGCATTGAGCCGGTTGAGTGAGATACCGATTATATGAATCAACGAGTCCCAGCCTGGATACTGGAAAATCACGCTACAATGAATTCTCAGTGACCAAGTGAGAACAATATAATATCATCGAAACCAGAGGTGACAACAGAGATGGCAACATTTTTGGAACTTAACAAACTGCACATGAGAAGTCATGCGGTACGAAGATTTCCTGTCGACAAAACACCAAGAGGTGATACGGAACCTGGAGCCACGCATAGAAATACACTATATAAACCACCCACCAAAATTGATAATCAGATTCAACAACGAACACAATTATTACTCAGTCTTCAGTCTTCAGTTAACCGTTCTAGTCTCCAGTAAACAGTTTTAGTAGTCAAGTGACAATTCTGCAAGTGTTAATCATTAATTCACTTGTCCATCAATTAACATCATTTTATCGTGGAGTTATTGTGAAATTCAATTTCTTCATCTCAATTTGTGAATAACAATTTAACTTGTACTGTGTAGTTCAACTAAAAGAAATATTGAAACCAAAACATAATACCAGCCACCTGTCAAATCTTTCTGAGACACTACGAGCTATTGTGCGGCATGTGTAAACATCCTACCTGTGGAAGCACTTCCGAATTGTAGCGGCGCTAGTGAATCTGCAGCCTACATCGTTACTCAAGATTTTAAGTCCATATCTATATTTACAATCTCTGCAGAGGATCTACTACCACAAGTTCTATACTGAATAATTCTTTAATCGATTCTCACTCAAAGTAAGGTTCAATTTTCACACGAAATCATTGCTCTTGTTGAATGCTCATTTTTATAACCATAAATAAATATTCTTACTAAATTTTAGTGTCTCATTGACTTATCCTCATCCCAAATCAAATTCTTCATTGAATTTGATTAAAAAGGAGGAATTTAGGGTATATTTGAGAAGGGTTTTTGTCTTGAACGTAACAGAAGCTTTAAATATTTAAAATTTCTTAACAATGCAATTATTAGGTATTTCAAAGTTTTTCCAATATATAAAAACTATATTATGTAACTGTATTATTTTTATAATAAGTATAAAAAATTTAAATTGTATCAAAATTTAATGATTAAAATTTCAACTATTAAAATATTGCCAAAAATTTGTTTCAATAAAAATTGGTTATAATGGAACTTGTTGAAATAATTATAAATTGGAAAACTTTTTTTTTTAATTTATAGAAACTCAAAAGTCATTCAAAAACAATAAAAAATGTTTAAAAACGTGATCCCTTTTTTCAATTAAATTTCATGATATGTCATTTTTTATTTTTATTTATGTTGTACTTTATAAAATTTATGAATACCTCAAAATATTGGTAACATTACATTATTTATGCATATTTTTTCATTAACTTAAGTATATAATGTTTAAAGTGTTTTAAATCTTTATTAAAAGTAGTAAAGTAGATTTAAATAAGACAAGTTTATATTTTAATTCCCTATAAATGAAATATAAATTTGTTAATTAATTTAAATTTTTAAGCCCGGAGAATTAATAATTAAGTAATATTAGAAATCATATAATTAATATAAAAATACATTTTTTTAAAAGTTATTGATTTAAAACAAAAAACATCTATTGTGCCAAACTTTAGGTGTGGACAGAATAAAAGAATGAAAGAATGAAGTTTGCGATTATTATTATTAATTAATTTTTCATTGGATCATAAATCACTTTTTTGGCATATGTTTGAACGTTTAGATGTATGTTTCCTGTTATATTGGTTAAATAACCGTTATTATTTAATTCAACATTTGACGATTGTAAATTATATTGACTTAATTTTTAAATGCATTTTATAGAAGAAAAATTATAAAAATGGAACGACATAAGTTTACAAATTTAAGCGGTAAGTTATTTACAATAACTTATTACATAAAACTCTTGATTTTTATTAGGATTTTCTTTAGTTATACTTTTATAATATATTTTAGGCTCTTTAAAACTGCATCTCTAAATTGACGACTTCCACTCTTAACTCAAAAAATTGTTATGTGTCAAATACTCATAACCTCGCGGAGTCTAAAACGAGAACCCCTGCACGGCTCCTCCGTTTGAGAGCCTTTTCCCGTGCCAGATTTTCGGCCAGCTTTTGCCGCCAGCAGAAACCGGTTTCACCGGTACTCCCCTCTGAGTTTTCTCCCCGCAGACAGGTCCGACGCCTGCTCCCCGCAGAGACTACGTCGCGCGCCTGCAACCTTAGTTTCCAGCAGTAACCTGCTCGTTCTGATCGTCTGTTTTTCTAAGTTGTTTTGACACGAATGTCAGAAAACAAGGAATTTTCGTAAAATTCTATTTGTACACACAGTTCGTAACATTAATATTTTGCTTCTTTTTAGTATTTATGTATTAGTATGACTACTATTATCATTATTAGTATTATTAATATTATTTTTTTTTTTTTTTACAAAACAAGTTTAGGAGAGGAAAAAATGCATTTACGCACTTGTTCGTGTGGGACTTGACCACGTGCTGTGGTAATACCTCACTAAAACAACCTCTCCCATTCTTGCTTTACTTACTCTAATCCGCTATTGCTCCATCCGTCCTGGAGGGTAAGCAAAAGCGTGATTCATTTGCTAGAGACGTGATGCCTTCTTCTTGCACAGTTGTTCTCACCCATAGCCGCCGATGTTCTTAAGCGGTGGTCGAGAACGTTGATGGATGCTTTTTTAGAGCTACCAAATAAGATGTTAAAGTGAACAGTGCTGCCAAACCAGATTGAGAGAGTTCAGAAGGACTTCCTTCTGCATGCGAACCGCCCATGCATCAGCCTGGCGCTCGCAGCCAGGAATCTTTTTTAATTGGCTCACAAATGAAGCCTTAATCCCTCCCAAACATCCGATTAGAAGAACATTCAATCGGACTTTATAACCTGGGTGCATTCGACTCAATTCGAACATGAGCTCTTGATAATTCGTCCGCATCTTATCCTCCTTACGATTAATGTTGTTCTTAGCTGGGGCCGAGAACTCAATTACACAAATGATCTTACTTTTATGATCCTGGAGGACTATATCAGGCTTATTGGCACTGATACGATGAGTGGTGGAAAAAGAGAAGTTCCAGTAGATCTTACACTGGTCACTTCCCAGTACGGACTCCTGATCCCCTTGGGTATACGGCAAGATGGGTTCTTTATCTATACCACACTGGTGTCAAAGGTGATAATACAACACCTTAAGCGCAGCATTGTGTCTTTCCACGTACCTGTTGCACGCGTACTTCGGACACGCACTTAGAATGTGACTTAAAGTCTCCGCATATTGTTTACATGCACGTCAGATGTCACTGTCGACAGGTATATGCATCACACATTATTATTATTATTGTTATAATTATTATTATTAATATTGTATTATTATTATTATTACTAGTATGAAGCCTCATTCTCTGGAAAGAATCTGGAAGTTTCCAGAAACTTCCAGAATCTTGTGGGCGTAGGGAAAGAGAAATTTTCTATGGAATTTTTTTCTGCATAGAGTTTTTCCCTTTATAAGCCGTTCTCGCAGAGATGTTAAACAGTCCCTTTCGGTTCGTCAAACCGTATGCATCCCTGTCACTCAGTATTTTTAATAAAGACGTGTTTTTGAAAAGTTTCGCATACATTATTTCTCCTCAGCGAACGTAAGTAAAGTTTTGTACTAGTGTTGTGTGCTCCCGCGCCACCAAGCGTGTGTAGCTTAGCACAGTGTCGTGTGCATGAGTCCCCCGCACCACCAAGCGTGCGTGGACCAACTGCGAAGTGCGAATTTCCCACACAACTTGGTGTTACGATTTCCCGCGCCACCATGCGTGTGAAACCTTAACGCTGCAACCGCCGAGCATATCGCCGCGCAACCAAGCGTGTGTGATATCAGTCGCGGAAACCGAGAACCGCGAAAAAACCGCGAAGTGCGAATTTCTCCGCACAACTTGGTGTTACGAGTTCCCGCGCCACCATGCGTGTGAAACCTTAACGCCACAACCGCCGAGCCTATCCACACGCCTCCAAGCGTGTGTCGTATCAGTCGCGGAAACCGCGAACCGCGAATTTCTCCAAGTATCTCACGTTTCATTTAGCTACACCGCTATGGCACTCCCGAGGATCGACCAAACCCTAGGACCTAGACTATTTTTTAACAACTTTTCTATTTTCAGATGGATCCTGTGAGACGCTGACGACCAAAAACGCAGAAAAAGATTCGGAGAGACAAAGAGCGCGCCCAAAGGAAGCAAGCTGAAAAGAGACAGATTATCCGGAATCTCTACGCAGCCGCAACCGAGGCTTTCTACTCATCCGCCCCTGTCACCCTCAGTCTCCCACGTCTGCATTATTCAGAGGTCGCATCTACCATTACCATCTGTGCCGGCCTAACCGTCCCGGTAGTTTGTTCAACCCCTGTATCACTACCTCGATCAGGGACCTTCTACGCTCCTGCGCCAAGGTACGCGTCCGAGGGGTACTTCACCTCCGCACAGTAGGGCCAAAGTCCAAAAAGCTGGCCAAAAGTAAAAAAATAAAGTTTTATTTTCAGATATTGTATCCAACTAGTTTGATTGAAGAAGGATCAAAGATTATAATGCTGTTGGTCAAAAAACCCTAATGCATTTTTTCGACCCGTACTAAGAAGTTGAAGACTGTCATTTTTAAGCATACTATCCGCTTCCTTTTGTTAAAAAATAAGCGTTTAAGTAATTGTGTATTTAAAAAAGAACATGAAGTTAAAATTAATATCAGTAAAATAGATTCTTTAGGTGGAAGTAAGTACATTATATTTTGATATTGTAAGTCCAAAAAAAATTTTTATTCTATCATTATTAACTAAAGTTTTTAATAAAAAATAAAGAAAAATAACTTTTAATAATAATATAAATTAAAGGAAAAAGTTAATTGCCGATGTTGCCCGATAAAGTTTTTTTTTTCAAATTATAGATTAGACATTTCTTTAACAGAATTCGTAAAAAAAAGTTGCCCCAATCTGATTTTGAGTATTTTAGACAAATTTTATGAAAACATTTACGAATTTCACTTAATCTAATCACATCTGAGCAAAATTAGGTGTAAATATAAACTAATGCCTTACGATTTTAAGGATTTTCGAGGTCGCTTATTACGAATTTATTGTCAAATTAATAATTTTATAGTTGACAGCTGTCAAATCAACTGTCAACTTTGCAGAAAAGCAATTAATCTTTATAAAAATTTCAGTGCAAGCATTTTCGGGGTTGCTGAGTACCAATATAATGTCAAATATCATAATTGACAGTTGACAGCTGTCAAGTCAACTGTTTTTATGCATATAGCAGCAAGAAGGTCTTTAGTGTCGATAACTACGAATATATTGTCAAATTTACATTTTGACAATCAAAAACTGTAAATTACCATATTGTCAATATGACCTTAGATTCATTATCAGCAACCCCTTAAAATTCTTTTATTTACTTGACTACTACATACGTTTCTACAGATGGAGATTAACAATTTTTACATTTTGTAAACAAATAATTTGTCTTTTTCTAAAATATTTGTTTTTGCCAAAAATAGAGTTGCTTTTTTAGAGTTTCAAATATTTTTTTAGTTTTGAAATAAGCATCATTAAAATACATTAGATTTAGACTTTCAAAAAAATTAAACGTTACTTTTATACTAATACCAGCCATTTTAAATTTTGTAAATCATACTTTAGATTCGTATTTAGAGACATTCAACCCACCCCAGACCAAATTTCATGAATTTAAAATAAACTTTTGTAGGTTGACCGCCATATCGGATAACCCTTTTTAATTAAGTGAAACAGACATTAGATTCATGATAAACGACCTCAAAACTCCCTTGAAACACAAATTCATGAACATTAAAATAAAATGTTTGTATTTCGTCCGCCATATTGGATCCGCCATTTTGAATTTTGTGAAACCGAATTCAAATTCGTAATCAGCGACATTAAAAACCTCCTGAAACGCAATATCATGAACATTAACATCAAATTTTAGTATTTCGTCCGCCATATTGGTTCTGCCATTTTGAATTTTGTGAAACAGACTTCAGATTCGTAATCAACGACCTCAAAAACCCCCAGAAATCCAATTTCATGAACATTGAAAGACAATTTTAGTCTTTCGTCCGCCATATTGGATCCGCCATTTTCAATTTTGTAAAACAGACTTTAGATTCGTAATCAACGACCTCAAAAAACCCTAGAAACCCAATTTCATGAACATTGAAAGACAATTTCCGTATTTCGTCCACCATATTGGATGCGCCATTTTGAATTTTGTGAAACAGACTTCAGATTCGTAATCAGCGACCTCAAAAACCTCTTTATACCTGTCCCCCCGAAAATAGGAAAAAGATTTGATATTTTGGCCAGCTTTTTGGCATTTAGCCCCACTGTGCTCCGTACCAGGATTTATCCGAGGCCCGGTTTCTCTGAACCAAACTGTGGTTTCCACTACTACCCACGACCCGGACTCTACCACCGACTGACACTTCGAACCTGTTGCTCCTACTACCACTGACGGGGAGTCCCCTGCTTCATCAGTGAGGTCCCCGTCGCCTTTGCCTCCGCTACCTCGCGGTTCTGAGGACATCCTTCTCCGGGAGGACCTAAATTTGTCGGACGACGCTATCGTCCTTCATACTGATTATTCTCTGGATAACCCAGAGGCAGTTCTCCCTGTACCCCCTGTCGAGTGTCTACCTCCCCCCTCCTGGACCGGGAATCGGGGCCAGCCCCTACAGGAGAACCCTCCTGTTTTCATTTCCCGGCGAGGGCTCGCTGCACCTCACCTCTCTGGGTACGAGAGGAAACGGACCAATCCGGCCCGACCTTATGGGAAACCTCGGGATGAGAATACCCGGATAATACACGGCCCTCCTCAGCCCGTGCCTGCGCCTAGGCCTCTCCTGGACTTCAACCAAGCAAAGTACCGACACCTCGTTTAGCGATTCCGTGCTCGTCGATAATTGTACGCTGTATCTAATTCTTGTACAAAGGGGCCAGGGGGTTGATTGAATAAACATTATTTATTGAGAATCCACGTATTACTTTACTCTCCTTTCCTCTTTATCTCTTAATTCAAGTCAAACTTTAATTTGTTTATTCATTACGTAAAATATTAACTTAGATCTTTTTCAATTACTTTAACCTTGCCAAACCGAACCAATTCTCTTTTCAGCTTCTACATTGAGCCGACGAGGAAGACCACTACTCATCACTCATGCTTGTCCGCTCGCTCGCACTCGTCCACTCTCTCGCTTGCTCTCATTCCTCTCTCGTACTCGCACTTCCACCCCTCATCTCGCTGTCGTCATTCTGCAGTTCCGACGAATTGTAACAAAATATATAAAAAAAATATACTAAATATTATATTACGAGTTCTTAGTTCTTAAAAATTACCCAGTTTCGTCTTTGATTCTAATTTTGAGACAAAATCAACATTTAAACAAACTAACTATTTACTAACTAATTAGACCTTCTGACCTTCGCAAATTACAAAATAGATGGTTTGTCCAGCACCTGTCCAGATCCCTAAAATTTCACTACGCGGGAGTATGTGAAACTTCTTGAAAACGTTAATGTTATCAGCTGTCTTCATTCTCCGCTCAGCAGTCTTTTTTTTGTTTAGTCCTATCTCTTCTCGCTTTATCTTCTCTCTTCGTTTTCAGTCTTTTCTATTGTTTTTTATTGTCCCCTTTTCATTTTAATCTTATTTTAAATGTTTTTACAGAATCAGAACGTAGCGTCATTATTGGAATGCATTTAAGCGGAAGAAGTACAGAAGACATATCAAATGCGATGGGATGCTCAAGAAATACTGTCAGGTTATGGGTTAATAAATATCAACGTGAAGGGCTCAATACTGTTAAAGATCATAGAAAATTTAACCATCGACCCCGTTTAACAAATTTTGAACAAGACGAAATTCTTAATGAATATTTTATTAAAAACCCGTTTTTAACAGCAGCAAGCTTTGTAAATTTAGTGGGTGGCGACATTTGTGCCAGTACTGTAAGGAGCCGGCTTCATGAAATGGATTTTAAAAGCTGTGTTCCAGTCAAGAAGTTTGCACTACCAGATGAACATAAGGAACGACGAATGATGTACGCACGAGAGTACACTGAAAGAAAAGAGGTTATTCTGCTGCACCTTTGGAGGTTTCGTATCGCACTTTGACGTGAGTTCAGCTACACACTCCAAAGGGGCGTGTAACGCGCCCCTGAGAGCGCACAACAGCCCCCAAAACAAGGCAAGCAGTGCACTTTTCAATGAAAGCGTACTGCTTGCCTTGTCTGGTGTCTGTTGCGCGCTCTCAGGGGCACGTTACACGCCCCTTTGGAGTGTGTAGCTGAACTCATGTCAAAGTGCGATACGAAACCTCCAAAGGTGCAGCAGCATAACCTCTTTTCTTTCAGTGTATAGACAAGAACCTATTGAATTTTGGGCAAATACAATTTGTGTAGACGAAAAATGCTTCAAGAGTTCAGATGATGGCCGGCAGCGAGTGTGGAGATTAAATGATAGTAGACTCGATGAGAATTTTGTTGTTCCCGTACATCATAGTGGGAGAATTTCTTGCAATTTTTGGGGTTGTTGCTCTATTTATGGAGTAGGAATACTAAGAGATCTAGAAGGAGGATTTAACTCGCATGATTATGAGTATTTACTAGAGAATGATTTTCTCTTATATTTAAATAGGGTATTTCCACCAAACGAGTATGAAGAAGTGAACTTTTTGCAAGATAATAGTCCAGTGCATACAGCCGGTGTGACAATGCAGTGGTTTGAACGACATGAACGTTTAAATTTACTTCCTCATCCACCATATTCACAGGACCTAAATCCGATAGAGAATTTATGGGCGTTAATAGTGAAAAAATGGGAATCGGGGGAAGATCGGAATGTAGAGGCTCTCATACAATACACCTTTCAAAGCTGGGAGGAAATGGGGAACACACCAGAAATTGCGAGAAATGCAATATTATCCATGCCACGTCGTCTTGAAGCAGTATTGCAAACTCAAGGCGGATGGAACAAATATTAAATCTCTTGATTAGTCGTATTTTCAACAGGTCTTTTTTGCTGTTGTTTTTATTTTTCTCTTCTACTTTTTTTCTTACTTACAGTTGTTTTAATTTTATGTAATTTAAATTAATAAATTTTCATCTTTTTAATTTTAAAATAAAAATTTTCCCCACAATTGGTTGTAATTCTTAATTCTAAAAAAACTAAGATTCTGTTCAAGTCGCTTCTTCATTTAGTATATAAACATCCATTATACATACAATTTGTGGAAATTGCAATGCTTTGTTACGTTTTAATTTAAAAAAAATAGAATATAAATAAATTTATTTAAATAAAAGTTAATAAAATATTTACAGTTACCCCAGGATTCTAAAGATTTCAAGGTTTTCAGATATTTACTGATTTAAACTAATTCCTATAAAATAAAACAAAATAAATTTGAGTGAACTTTACATTTTATTTATTTTATCGGTAGCAAGGAGATTGGATTTTAAATTTTGAGTATGATACCTCTCGGATGTCCTCGTCAAGTCTCGAAAATTTAAAAAATATTATACAATATCTGAGAGAATAGTATTTCTGTAGTTTTTAATCAATTTATAGATATTTACAATGTAATATAAACATTATGCTTGACGTACGAATCGAAAGACAGTTCAGATACGCCTATTTAGCAATAGGAGACACATGACTAGAGTGTAATTTAAAATGGTTGATAAGTCTAAAAACTAATACTAATATTATGTAAAATAAATTAAATTTGCAAAGTACACATTTCTGAAAATTTATACGGATAAAAATATATCTTAAGTTACTTTTAATAAAGTTTCTTTATTTGCTAACTTTTTACATTTTTTAAAAGTTTATTAAACACTAAACAAGTGGAATTCTAGGATTGAGAAAAAAGATAAAGAGATACTAAGAAAACCGAGTCAGACTTCCACATCCAATTGCAGCTCACACTTGATCTGTATACAAAAAAATAATCAAACTATTTAAATAATCTTAAAAGTACATCAACAGTTTTTTACGAATTTTATGTTACTAGCGTAATGAACCTCGCTCGCTAGCGCTCGCTCGGTAATTATATTTGTCTAATAATTTTTATTGTCATATTTTATTATTATAAAATTTTTTAAAAATTAATTATCATATTAAGGGGAGGGGTATGGTCTCACGGACAAAAAAAAACACCTTTTAAACTATTTTTTTTTACGTAACTACTATACATTTTTAAATGATTTTATTTTTACATTATTTTGCAACATTTGAAGTGAGTTCTCACTTAAAAGAAAAAAAAATATTCGAAATTAAAAGATTTGCAGCGACTTGATGTAGACCATGTCAAAAATGGAGTCTGTTGCGGTGCCCCTAATTAAAAATCGTGGAATCATCTAAAACTCATGGGGTTAAAAAAAATTAGCTATTTGAAAGTGTATCTCCCAACCAACGGTCTTCTTTTATTAAAAACTTTTTTTTTTCATTTTTTTTTAAGGTCTGTTAAGGTAAAAGTACGTTTTTTATCCTAAAAAAAGCGTCATTTTGTCCTTGTATAATCGATTGAAAGCAAAAAATAAATAAAAGGAGACCGTTGGCTGGGAGTTAAATATATATTATAAATATATATAAATATATATACCTATCCAAGACGTCCACGTCGTGGGACTTGGGCAACATTGTATAAAAAATATATATAATGGCTAACATTGGAAGGAATTGAAAAGAAAAATATGCTTCACAAACAATTTGTTAACTAAAACTTAAAAACAATGTATTAACACAAAAAAAATATAAAATGTATTATTTCTAAACCAATTATTTCAAAATGTAAGAAAAATATACTTAAAGTAGGATACAAAATAAAAAATTATCTTAAAAACCAATAAAACGGTTGGGATCCCAACCCTTTTCAAGAACATAAAAACAATATTAAATTTTAAAATACATAAATCTAAAGAGGTTATACATTTTTTTTAAGGTGCAACATACCTTAATCATAATTTTGATTTAAATGAACCAAAAATTTTGGATTATGAATCAAACAGAAGAAAACTGAATTTTTTGGAAATGGTCTATATTCAAAATAAAAATAGTATTAATTTCCAGTCAGCCATAAATGGACTTAGTAATATTTATTCTAATATTATTAAGTTCATAAAATAAAATTATTATCTATTGGTTTTTCTAATATTTAAAATGATTTTGAATAATTTACATAATTTGCTTTCAAACGTAATATGAATCATGCGTAATATGTCACTCACAAAATTTACTATAGTTTGATTAATGAAGGTTTTAACTATACCACTCATGGATTGTATCTAAATAACTAAGATTTTTGTTTTCTTTTCATCTTATAATTTAAATTGTTATTATTAAATAGTTTATTACTACGCTCGTGCTACACTCGTTCTTCGAACATTTGTGCTTGAAAAAAAAACACGGACTTCCCTCCCTTGATGCATAATATACTATTTTTAAATTAAAAACAATATTTTTTATTAGTATCGGCATAAGGCTGAATTGAAGATCCTTTTAGTACCGCGCCAGTATTGACTTGCCAGACTTTGGCTGAATAATGGCATGAACCCTAGATCTGTACCGCGCCGATAGTAAGTATCGGCATTACACAGGCATTTCCCATTGGGATAAAAAAATCACAAATTTAAACACAAAAAAATGGTTTTGTCCAGGGCAGTATGCTAGTGTTTTCCTACGTATTTTTTTTCGCTGAATTCGAATCCGAAGTCAGAATAACCAATTTGTCTAAAAATTTTTGAGATATTTAAAAAAAATGCTCAAAAAATGACAAAATCGATTTTTTTAAGATTATCTTAAAAAATTTAGCCAATCTAACAATTCTGATTTCAGATTCGGATTCAGAGAAGAAAATACGTAATAATACACTAGCAAAGTGTCTCGGACAAAGAAGTTTTTATTTTTTGTGTGCCTGAGTAATCTACCAATTCATAACTATGTTTTCATAAATTTTAATAATAATTTTTTAAGAAATAAAATTATCTCATTTTAGGTATAAAGCTTGTGAAAAACGTGAAATAATAAAGAAATCAAATATATTTTTAAGCTACACGGTAAAAGTCATTCAGAAAGCGAATGAAACAGTGGCAAAAGTGAAATACCATTTCAGAAATCCCACTTTTTTAAATAGACAACTAATAAAGGACAAACTTTCAAAAATTTTACGGAACACGATGGATAGATAAAAAGTATGATAATTTTAAAAAATACATATTTTTAAACTTTAATACTAGATAAAGCCAAATTCTAAATCAATAATAACACGTTTTTCGGTTTTATACAGGCGTAAAAAAATATGAAGCATCTTCAGAAACAGTAAACACTCAGAAAACCAAATTGGAATAAAAAAGATAACAAAATGCAAGGATACACAAGACCAAAAAACAACAGATCTTAATAACAAGGAATCATATTTAATAAACAATTTTCAATTAAGATTAAATAAAGATCTGCTTTTCGGTTTCAGTTTGAATTCTTTATGATTTTCATGGTATTTCTGGAATTTAAGCGACTCTTTCAAATTACAATTTTCATTTGTAAATTTAAAAATTAAATTTGATAATTTCTATATTTCAAATATAATTTTTTTTAATTTTTAGGGTTGCTTACTAGTTCGATTTTTTAAAAATTGCAATTTCTATATGTCAATTTAAAAATTAAATTCGACATTTTCTATCATTCAAAAATAAAAATTTCTAATTTTTGGGCCTGATTAATGAATTTAATTAAATTCAAATGTCGCTATCGTTGTAAATTACAAATTTTTTCGATTTTCCTTGGATTTGAAAAACTAGTTCGATTTTATGGAAAATACAATTCCAATTTGTCCATAAAAAAATTATATTCCATATTTTCTTTCTTTCGAAAATGTAAATTATCTTTCACAGTTAACAGGTCGGTTTATATAATTTATATTTGATAAAACTTAATTCTTCCATAGCAGTATTTATCGATTTAATTTGAAATAATATATGTATTTTTTTATTTCTAAACCTGGTTAGATTGTATTACAATTATGGGTCATAGACACCCGTTTATATTATTAAATAAATAAATAAATGTAAATTCTCAATATTTGGTCAAATTATTAAATTTAATTAAATTAAGAATTCGATTTTCGTTGTGGATTTAAGTTTTTTTCGTTTTTAATTGCAATTAAAAAATTTCATTGACTTTTGACATTATAATAATTATTCTTTGCCAATTTCCAAACTAAATTCAATATTTTCTTTTCTTCAAAAATAGAAATTATTATTTTTGGGTCTAATTATCAAATTTAATTAAATTTAAAATTTGATTTTCCTTGTAAGGTTCCATTTCTTTCGATTATAATTAAAATTTCATCAATTTGATCGATTTTTTGGAAATAACCATTTTTACTTCTGCATTTAAAAATTAAATTTAACAATTACCATCTTTCGAAAATATAAGTTTTTAATGCTTAGGTCTGATTATTGAATTTGACTTTAATAGGAATTTGATTTTCGTATTCAATTTAAAATTTTCTCCACTTTATGCAAATTTCAAGAATTCTATTGTTTTTTGTTCAAGTTACAAATTTTATTTGACAAACAAAAATTCAATTCCAGAATTTCTATCGTTTAAAACAATTTTTTTTATTTTTTGTCTGACTTTTGAATTTAATGTACTTTAGAATTCGATTTTTGGTTTAAGTTTTAAATATTCTCGACTTTCTTCAAATTTCACGGATCTCACAGTCTTTTTAAAATTGGCAATTTGTATTTGGTCGATTCTTGCGTAACTGCCCGATTTCAAGATAAGTTTTGGTAAAAAAAATATTTTTTTTATTTAATGTTTCTCTGCATTTATTTTTCTTATTAGGGTGTAATATAAGTATATTTTAAACGATTTTACTACAACTATATTTATACAAAAATAATAGCAAAATTTTGAAAATTGACTGCCATGTAAAGCTGAACCGCATCCTTTTATTGCAAATCTATTGTACAAAATAAAAATTTCTTTTTGATATTTTACTAAAACGAAAATAAATAATAAATTCATAAATTATTTATTATTCTAACAGTATTTTAGATATTTGTTAACATATGCCTTTTCACGTCAGAAATATCAGAGTTGTCAAAGGGTTCATCGATTTTCTTAAAACTTCATAGTATTATACTGCTATATGAGAAACTTTTTCCCTCCAAATGATTTTTAAAAAAATTCAAAATTTTAGAAGATACGCCATTTTGAATATCAACATTAATTTAACAAAATTGTTAATATCTCAAAATATTATAAAGATATTTTGATGAAACTTACACATGTTTTAGTTAAAAATATGTACTTTTAAATTAAAATAAAATCAATAAAAAAAAAAATTCATGTAAAAAAATTGAAAAACAATTTTTAACTCAATTTTTTAATTACTTACTCCTCTCTGACAGAAATTTTATTAATATTTTCAAATTCCTTATGAATTTACCTTTAATTTAAAAAAAAATTGATGGAGACTTTATTAGATCCCGAGATATTAGACTTTTTGTACTATCGCGCGTGGTTGCGACAGCAAAACGCGGCGTGGCGCGCTGCATTGCTAAGCTTGTACACTGTCGCGTCGCATTGCCTGGCATTGCCACGGCCGCTGCAACTACGCGCGGTTGTACAAAAAGTCTAATATCTCGGGACCTAATAAAGTCTACCTACATTAATTTTTTTTAAATTAAAGGTAAATTCATAAGAAATTTAAGAATATTAATAAAATTTCTGTCAGAGAGGAGTAAGTAAATAAAAAATTGAGTTAAAAATTTGTTTTTAATTTTTTTACATGAAAAATTTTTTTGATTCATAGACTTTATTTTCATTTAAAAGTACATATTTTTAACTAAAACATGTGTCAGTTTCATCAAAATATCTTTATAATAATTTGAGATATTAACAATTTTGTTAAATTAATGTTGATATTCAAAATGGCGTATCTTCTAAAATTTTGAATTTTTTTAAAAATCATTTGGAGGGAAAAAGTTTCTCATATAGCAGTATAATACCACGAAGTTTTAAGAAAATCGACGAACCCTTTGACAACTCTGATATTTCTGACGTGAAAAGGCCCATATATAAAAATTTAGAAAAGAACAGCAAATACAATATTTAATAATGAATATTTCGTTTTATTTTTTTGATAATTTGAAATCGAGATCGAGCAGTGTAATCCGGCATTGCTAAACTACTTTAAAGAATAATATTTTAAAATAGCCACCACAGATAAAAAAGTTTCTCTGCATGAAGCACACTGAACACTTCATATAGGCCATGGAGCTAAAATTTTACATGATACCATGGAGCTGAAATTTGACATTTATTCTAACCTCACTTCTACAATATTGCAAAATAAATCTATTCCTTCTGCAGATCGCTTTTTCATATGAAAACTTAAAGTAAATGGTAACAATACTATCAAATAGTTGTTACAGTAATATAATAGTAATGACATGGAACTGAACGCTTTTTTTGTACACATGCGATTTTCACAAAAATAGTTTTTTTATAAGTAAAAATTTTTCTTTTTTCAAACTTTTTTCACATGTGATTTAGTGCTAATGAATCAAAATTGAGATTTAACTTATTAGAAGGCGTAATAACTAAACACATTACACCTTAATTATAAGTCTACAGATTGCGTTCAAAAATTGGAAAAATTGAGGGACAAAATATTTTTACAGATTTGTAAGTATAAAAAGGTATTATGAAGTGCAATATGAAACTAAATTGTTAATAAATATAGTCACTTTATGCTTGAAAATGGCTCAGTTATAATAATGATATTTTCACCGAAAATTATTAAATTAAAGTTAACATTTTGCAAAAGGGATACGCCACGGAGCTAAAATTTCAGCAGTTATAGTCCTAAAAAAAAAAAATCCTCAACATAGTCATTTAAATATAAAGTCCTCTAGTTAGTCCGCAATGTATAAAATCCTCGACTTAATCATCAAAATATAAAGTTCTCAACTTAGTCCTCAAGTTATAAAGTCCTCCAAATAGTCCTTTAAAAACATAAAGTCTTCATGTTAGTTCTCAAAATATAATGTTCTAAACTTAGTCTTAATAAGTACATAACAATTGTTGGAGTTAATTAGGACTTGATAATTTTAGGACTTAATTAGAACTTAATTAGGACTTGATAATTATAGGACTTAATTAGGATTTGATTATTTTAGAACCTAATTAGGACTTGACAATTAAAGGACTTAATTAAGACTTAATAAATTTAGGACGAACTTAGGACTTGATGATTTTAGGACTAAATTCGGACTTGATAATTTTAGGAATTAATTAGGACTTGACAATTGTAAGACTTACTAAGAAATTAATAATTTTAGGATTTTATAAGGACTTAATGATTTTAAGACTTAATTAGGACTTGACAATTGTAAGACTTAATAAGGACTTAATAATTTTAGGATTTAATAAAGACTTAGAGATTTTAGGACTTAATTAGGACTTGATAATTTTAGGACTTAATTAGGACGTTATCATTTTAGGACATAATTAGGACTTGACAATCGTAGCAATTAATTAGGACTTAATAATTTCAGGATTCAATTTGGACTTGATGCTTTACGGACTTAAATAGGACTTGATGAATTTAGGACTTAATTAGGACTTTTAAAATTCAAGACGCAATTAGAACTGGATAATTTTAGGATTTGTTTAATTTAGGACGTAATTAGGACTTGATCATTTAAGGAATTAATTAGGATTTAATAATTTTAGGACTTCCTTAGTAATTAAATGGGACTTTAAAATTTTCGTACTTAATTAGGAAATGATCATTTTAGGACTTAATTAGGACAAGACAATTGTAGGACTTTATATGGACTTAATAAGTTTAGCATTTATTAAGGACATGATGATTTCAGGACTTAATAAACACTTTTAAAATGTAAGACGAAATTAAAACTGGATAATTTTAGGACACAATTAGGACTTGCTTAATTTAGGACTTAATTAGGACATTTTCAATATAAAACCTTATTAGGGCTTGACAATTGTAGGAATTAATTATGACTTAATGACTTTAGGATTTTATTTCGACCTGATGTTTTAAGGACTGTATTAGGACTTAATGATTTTAGGACATAATAAGGACTTGATAATTTTAGGACTTGGTAATTTAAGGACTTAATTAGGACTTGGTGATTTTAGGACTTAATTAGGACTTGATGATTGTAGGAATTAATTAGGACTTGATCATTTAAGACTTAATACGGACTATCATTTTAGGAATCAATTTGGACTTGATCATTTAGGACTTTTCATTTTAAAACTTAATAAGGATTTGACAATCGTAGGAATTAATAAGGACTTGATGATTTTAGGATTTTATTTGGGGCGATGCTTTTTGGACTTAATTAGGACTTGATGATTTTAGGACCTAAATAGGACTTGCTAAAATTAGTACTTAATTAGGACTTTACTGTTTTAGTACTAAATTAGGACTTGAGAATTAAAGAACTTAATTAAGACTTGAAAAATTTAGAACAAAATTAGGAGTTGATAATTTATTACTAACTAAGGAATTGATGATTATAGGACTTCATTAGGACTTGATAATTATAGGACCTAATAAGGACTTAGTGATTTTAGGACTTAATAAGAACTTCATGACTTTAGGAATTAATTAGGACTTGATCATTTAAGACTTAATAAGGACTATCATAATAGGAATTCATTAGGACTTGACAAAAGTAGGAATTAATTAGGACTTAATAATTTTAGGATTCTATTTGGACTTGGTAATTTTCGGACTTAATTGGGACTTGCTTATTTTAGGACTTAATTAGGACTTGACAATTAAAGGACTTAATTAAGACTTGATAAATTTAGAATGAAATTAGGACTGGATAATTTTAGGACTTGTTTATTTTATGACTTAATTAGGACTTGATGATTTTAGGACTTAATTAGGACTTGATGATTTTAGGCCTTAATTAGGACTTAATAATTTTAGGACTTACTTAAGACTTGATAATTATAGGACTTAATTAGGACTTGATAATTATAGGACCTAATTAGGACTTAGTGATTTTAGGACTTAATAAGAACTTGATGATTTTAGGACTTAATTAGGACTTGATTATTTAGTACTTAATAAGGACTATTATTTTAGGACTTAATTAGGAATTGACAATCGTAGAAATTAATTAGGACCTAACAGTTTTAGTATTTAATTTAGACTAAATGATTTTAGAACTTAATTAGGACTTGATCAGTTTAGTATTTAATAAGGACTTAATGATTTTAGGACTTCTTTAGGACTTGATGATTTCAGGACTCAATAAGGACTTGCTCATTTAGGACTTACTTAGGACTTGACAATTAAAGGCCATAATAATGAGTTGAAGAATTTAGGACGCAATTAGGACTTAATAATTATAGGACTTAATTAGGACATGCTGATTTTAGGACTTAATTAGGGCTTGAGAATTATATTACTTAATAAGGACTTGATAATTTTAGGACTTGGTTAGTTTAGAACTTAATTAGGACTTAAACATTTTAGGATATAATTAGGAATTAATAATTTTAGGACTTACTTAGGACTTGACAATTAAAGGACCTAATTAAGAGTTGATAAATTTAGAACGATATTAGGACTTGATGATTCAAGGATTTAATTAGGACATGATCATTTAGGACTTAATAAGGACTATTATTTTAGGACTCAATTAGGACTTGACAATCGTAGGAATAAATTGAGACTTAATAGTTTTAGGATTTAATTTGGACTTAATGATTTTAGGACCAAATTAGGACTTGATCATTTTAGGATTTAACAAGGACTTAATGATTTTAGGATTCATTTAGGACTTAATGATTTAAGAACTCAATTACGACTTGAAAAGCGTAGGAATTGAAAAGGGCTTTATAATTTTAGGATTTAATTAGGACTTGATAATTTTAGGATTTAATTAGGACATGACAAATGTAGGACTTTATAATAACCTAATAGTTTAAGGATTTAATAAGGACATGATGATTTCAGGACCTAATTTGGACTTGCAAAATTTAGGACGCAATTTGAACTCGATAATTTTAGGACCTAATTAGGACTTGATCATTTTAGGACGAAATTAGAACTTGATAATTTTACGGTTTTATCCGGACTTGATTATTTAGGACATAATTAGGACTATCATTTTCAGACTTAATTAGGACTTGTCAATCGTAGGAAGTAATTAGGACTTGAAAATTTTAGGACTTAATTTGGACCTAATGATTTTAGGACTTAATTAGGACTTAATTAGGACTTGATCATTTAGAACTTAATAAGGACTATCATTTTAGGACTTAATGAGGACTTGATAATCGTAGGAATTAATTAAGACTTTATAATTTTAGGATTTAATTTGGACTTAATGATTTTAGCACGAAATTAGGACTTGAAAATTTTAGAACCTAACTAGGACTTGATGATTTTAGGACTTAATTAGGACTTTTAAAATTTAGGACACAATTAGATCTGGATAATTTTAGGACTTAATTAGCTCTTTTGTTTTTAAGGACTTATCTAGGATTTGATCATTTTAGGACTTACTTAGGACTAGACCATTAAAGGACCTAATTAAGATTTGATGAATTTAGGACGAAATTAGGAATTGATATTTTTAGGACTTAATCTGGACTCGATAATTTTAGGACTTAATTAGGGCTTGACAATTAAAGTACTTAATTAATACTTGATGATTTTAGTACTTAATTAGGACTTATTAATTTGAGGACTTAATTAGGACTTGATGATTTCAGGACTTAATTAGGATTTGATCACTTACTACTTAAGTAGGACGTGGCAATTAAGGGAGTTTATTAATACTTGATAAATTTAGGACGAAATTGGGACTTGATAATTTCAGGACATAATTATGACATTATTTTTTTAGGACTTAATTAGGACTTGATAATTTTAGGACTTAATTAGGACTTGACAATTGAAGGACTTATTTAAAACTTGATAAATTTAGGATAAAATTAAGACTCGATAATTTTTGGACTATATTATGATTTGATAATTTTAAGTCTTAATTAGGATTTGATTAATATCTGATGATTTTAGGACTTAATTAGTACTTGAAAATTTTAGGACGTATTTAGTACCTGATACTTTAAGGACCTAATTAGGGGTTGATAAATTCAAGACTCAATTTTTTTATTAAATGGATGAAAATTAATTCCTATTGAAAAAGTCGACGTCGTGTACTCTCTGAGAATACGTTGCAGTAAACAAGGTTGTTCACGACCTCGTGTTCGACCGGATTTGCAAAGTAATTTTAATGTTTTAGAAAAATTGAAATTACTCTCGAAATAATATAGGTTTTTTAAAGTTTCTATGCTCGTTTTAAAGGAAATTTTCTGGAAAATAAGACTGTTGCTTAGGCATTAATGTGCAATTTTTTTCCTAGCATATGCAAGGCTCGGAAGTTGGACCAAAAAATATAAAAAAATTATTGTTTAAATCTTGATATCAAATACAGCTATATAAAATATACCAAGGTCATAATTGTCAATAACTTTCGAAAGGAAGTAATATAATATATATATTGGAATTTTAAAAATTATTTTTATGTCAAAATAGTGTCTTCAAAATTTGATAAATTTTTTGGTCCAAATTCCGAGCTTTGCATATGCTAGGAAAAAAATTGGACATTAATGCTTAAACAACAATGTTATTCTCCAGTAAATTCCCTTTAAAACAAGCATAGGAACTTTAAAAAACCTTTATTATTTCAAGAGTAGTTTTAATTTTTGTAAAACATTAAAAATTCCACATTTTTTAACATATTTCAATGAAAAATTAACTCACTCACTTCACT
The DNA here is from genome assembly GCA_037103525.1 of Ganaspis brasiliensis. NCBI lineage: Eukaryota > Metazoa > Arthropoda > Insecta > Hymenoptera > Figitidae > Ganaspis > Ganaspis brasiliensis. The sequence goes on along the minus strand of JAZKLR010000283.1, from coordinate 1,426,034 downwards.
CAGGCCTGATTTTCCTCAAAATTTTATCTTCTTTAAGGAAATAAACACAGAAAAATTTTAATAATTATACTTTGTACGTTTAAAGACGTTTTTCAAACCTTAAAAAATAGGTGGACTGACAATTCCCGACGGTACTGTAGTTTACGACGTAGTTTACTACGTAGTTCAAGTTTTTTATTAGGGATTAATTGGATAATTATTATGTTTTAAAGTTGAAAACTGGCGGTTTAAATTTTGCGCCTCAGTTTAGGTTAGTGAAAAGTTAAGGTATATCTGGCATCACTGTGTTGCCGCGCCATTCATGAACAGTTTTGTAAAACTCACTAATTTTATTTTATTTAACAAATAATATTTGTTATTAAATAATTTATTTAACATACCTGAAGAAAACAAAAATGAGTGTTTTCCTGGAAGGAAAAACGTCGTTAAATACCCTTAAATTGAAATGTCCCTTCTTTGCTAATTGGAGAATGATTTTCGTTATAATGCTCCTTGTCTTACACGAAACACGTGTATTTCTAGTTCTTTTCGCTCTGAACGGTTATTCACTTCATGAAATTTAATCGGCAGATCGTTCGACATTTTTAATAAACAATGCTTTTTACTTTGTAATGATAGTAATTTTTGTTGCTCCGGAATTCGCTCGCCGGATATCCAAGGTTCTTGAAATCGTTGATATAAATCTAGTTTCTTTAAATTAAATATATCTTTGTTTGCTTACTGACAATTGTTAAGTCAAATACTAGAGCAATACTGGAGCGAGAACGTCTGGACCACCCTTCACCTCAAAGGTTCCGGATGTTACACCTGAGTTCTGAGGGAGGGGAACCTCCACTCGGCCCTCAGATGCCCTCGCAGTCTTGCATAGTCTTTTTCACTAGACTACTCAGTGTCGCATGTGAGATGTGGTGGGGGAACCCACACACTCTCACATGGACCAGCATCTCCTCACAGGTGAACCTGAGAGGCGATTGCCTTGGATTGAGCAGCCTAGAGCAAGACCGAGGTGAACCTCGAGTCTTGTCGACCAGGAGACTGAGCATTTCATTTTATTTTTTTTTAATTTAAAAATATTCTTTATTGATAACCTTTGATTGAACATATCACTACAGGTCAGTTATACATAGTTTATATTTTCAGGTGCCTGGTTCTAATTAAAGAATTAAAGCCTATCAAATTTATTCGCTTAGTAAATCGTTAATTATTTTAGACTGAGCATTTCACGTGCGAGTACTAAGTTATATACCCAGTCTAGTCACCGAGATGTGGAAGGGGTCGAGAGCGCGGCGAGGAGTAGTGGTAACCCCCACTTTCCACGAGCCAAGGCGGCTACTATAGTAATGGTGGGAGCGTACGATCTCTTTCTAAACTCACATCATTACATTTCCCTCCCACTTCGAAGAGCGAAAACATGAGCGTTTAAACGATGTAATGGTTACCACTTACGTCACAAGGTTTGGAGAGGTTAAGCATCCTTCTTTAGGGATCGTAAGAATGAAATATCTACTTCCTTCCTTCGATGTTGTCTTATTACGGTAGCATATCCAGTTCATCGTGTCTGTAAACTTCCTTCTTGGATTGGAACACCTTCTGTATTATTTTCACTTAGATCAACCTTCTGTTTCTTCATCTACGCCTCAGTCACTAGATTTTATTTTTACTCGATCCTTCTTTGTCTCTCCCACTGTCCTACCTTTTGCTCTATGACTTCTCCGTGGCTGCTTGTACGTCCTACAATAACTTCTCAAAGGATTTTGCTTGGGCAAGAAGATTTCTCTTCTTCTAGAATCTTCCGTTTGCTGGCCATCAAACTTCTGAGGTGCAAGGAAGCCCACTCCTTAGCTAGATGCAAGGGTACCCACTCCTTGGCTTTCGTCGCGCGACTTCTAGAATTCAGTTTCTTTCACCTGAATGTTGGGACTAGATAGACTTAAAATTAAGTCTATTTCCTGTTAGCTATTTCGAACTTAGTTTTCTTCTTAAAATAGCTTTCCTAGATAATTGCAGCTTTCAATCAACAAAGAGATCTAAATTTTTCATATGGTGTAAGAAGAGTAGCAACAGAATGATGCAGACTGCATACAAGAAAAATCTAGGACAACAGACGTAGCTGGCAATGATGAGTCACTTTTCTTCGCTTTTTTTTCCGGATGCACACTAGATAGCAAACTAGATAAAACTTAAAAACGCGCACCACATTATTTTTTAAATGTCTGAACCTTAGCTTTCATGTAACTTTTTTTTTTCAATGTCTACCAAAATGATATTCCTTTTGAGCACTAAGTGAGGTACTAAGCTTCTAAATTCACTTTTTATTTTACTGTCAATGTTCAATTAGACCTTGGCTTCACTTTTCACTGTTTCTAATTGTCTTTTTGAATGAACTATTTCACTGAGTTTTTTAACATAGTCCAAGATGAAAAAAACCGAGTTCACTAATTTCCCGTAAATTTCCATGCCTTACTACTTAGTAATCCTCTTAGCTTAGATATTGGATTCCAGGATGTCCAAAAACGTAAAAAAAGTCTCCTGTGGTGGCTTCTTAGAGTTCTTCAATATTTCAACAAAAATTTTAAAATTTTACGTAGCTTCCTGGAGATAATTTTTCAGCAACCTTCCTCTTCTTATAGTTCCATAGTTGACTCGACTGGTCTGGGTTCTAATGTTTCTTCGCGATCTAGTTGTCCTCCAAACTCACTTGGATATTGGCACTGTCCTTATAACGTAAGTGGCACCAAATTAACACAAAACAAATATTATACTGCTCACAAAAATAAACTAAAAAGATCCTCTAATTTTGTTAACAATTCCATGAAAAATGCAAAATAATAATCTCACCCAAAATAACTTTCTCAACTTAGGGTTTGTGACGTCAGAGCTAATTAGAAAATTAAATGATACATTTCGAACGTTATTACGTTTTTTTGTTTTTTTTACTAATTTCTTAACATATTATGTCATCAATGGTTTCCAAATTCTACTTTCCAAAAAATAAATAAAAACAAAAGTCAAGTTCATGTTCCTTAAAAATAACAAAATAAATATATATAAGACAACAGTTAAGTCCCTGTTCGGGCGCCATGTAATGATAGTAATTTTTGTTGCTCCGGAATTCGCTCGCCGGATATCCAAGGTTCTTATCGTTGATATAAATCTAGTTTCTTTAAATTAAATATATCTTTGTCTGCTTACTGACAATTGTTAAGTCAAATACTAGAGCAATATGAATCTTAGCCTGCTGGCTGATATTTAAATTGCATAATAAATTATCCTAGAGTGAAAAGGTAAAGTCATTGATGACACCATATTTGATAATAAATAATAATATATTCTAAAATAAAGAAATAAAATAATTTACAAGAATTAAATGAAAAGTTTCGATGATAATCAATAAACAGATTGAATGTAATCCGATAAATTTCAATTTCAAACTAGACTTTAACACGGTTTTCAACGTAGACTGAGTTACATTAAATAATAAAACGATTCGAGGCTAATTCGCATATATTTATGCATATATTTATTATGCATAAATAATTATTATTTATGCATATTATTTTATCGAATATAAATATAAATACAATTAACTTAGTTCTCAAAATATAAAGTCCTTAACTTAGTCGTTAAAATATAAAGTCCTCAACATAGACCTCAGAATATAAAGTCCTTAACTTAGTCCTCAAAATATAAAGTTCTCAAATTAGTCTTCAATGTATAAAGTCCTCAACTAAGTCCTCAAAATATAAAGTCCTCAACTAAGTCCTTAAATTATAAAGTCCTCAACATAGTTCTTTAAATATAAAGTCCTCAAGTTAGTCCACAAAAAAAATGTTCTATACTTAGTCCTCCCAATAAAAAGTAATGAACATAGTCCTCAAAATATAAAGTCCTCAACTTAGTTCTCAAATTATAAATTTTTTAACACTGTCCTCAAAATATAAAGTTCTCAACTATGTTCTCATGATATAAGGTCCTCAACTTTGTCCTCAATATATAAAGTCCTTAACTTTGTCCTTAAAATATAAAGTCCTTAACTTAGTCTTCTAAATATAAAGTCCTGAACTTAGTCATCAAAATATATAATATTCTAAACTTAGTCCTTAAAATATAAAGTTTTTAGCTTAGTCTTTAAAACATGTAGTCAACAAGTTAATTCTTAAAATATATGGTCTTCTATTTAATCCTCAAAATGAAAAGTCTTTTACCTATACCCTAAAATATTTAATCCTCAACATAATCCTCAAAATATATCGTCTTCCACTTAATCCTTCATATATAAAATCTTCATATATAAATAATCCTTAAAACATGATGTCCTCAAGTGAATCCTCAAAATATAACGTCTTCTACTTAATCATTTAATTATAACGTCTTTTAAATAATCCTCAAAACATGAAGTCCTCAAGTTAATCTTAAAAATATAAGGTCGTTTAATTAATCCTTAAAATATGAAGTATTTAAGTTGATCCTTAAAATAAAAAGTCTTCTACTTAATCTTCTAATTATGAAGTATTTTAAGCAATCCCCAAATTTGTTTCTTCATTAATCCTTAAAATATAAAATCTACTACTTGATCCTTCAGATATTAAATACTTAAGTTAATCCTGAAAACAAAATGCCTTCTACTTAATCGTCAAAATAAGAAGTACTCAAGTTAATCCTCTAAATATAAAGACTTCTACTTAATCGTCAATTTATGAAGTACTTTAAGCAATCCTTAACTTTGTTTTTAACTTAATCCTCAAAATATAAAGGAATATAAATTGAAATTCGCATTCAGCCACCCGAAAAACTTGCTAGTAGCAAGTTTTATAAAAATTCGTTTAGACATTTTTTGTTTTTATCAGGACGTGTATACGCGTCATCCACAGTCAAGGGGTTAATTTATAAGTAACTTTTGGAATATACTTAGCCTTTACAAATTTAACCATTACCCTTTGGAGATGAAAATATCATTCCAGTAGGAGTTTCAAAGATTAATTAGCTTAGGTTATCACTTGTTATCAAGGTCCGATATGCATTAATTAATTTCCAATTCATAAGAAACCTCTAAAAAATTCTAAACCTTTACCAACATAACTTATACCCCTTGGAGTTAAAAATATCATTCTAGGAGGAGTTTTAAGGATTAATCAGCTTAGGTTATCACTTTTTATTAAGGTCAGTTTGTCAGCAAGTAATTTTTAATTTGTAAGAAACCTCTCAAAAATTCTTAGCCTTTACAAACGTAACTTATACCCATTAGAGTTGAAAATATCATTCTAGGAAAGTGTCAAGAGTTAATCAGATTAGGTCATCCCTTAATATCAAGGTCAGTTTACCAACAAGTAATTTCAATTCATAAGAAACCTTTAAAAAATTCTTATCCTTTACCAAATTAACGTATACCGTTTCGAGTTAAAAATATTCTGGAAGGTGTTTGAAGCATAAATCAGATTAGGTCATTACTTGTTATTAAGGTGAGATAACCAGCAAGTTATTTCCAATTCATAAGAAACCTCTAAGAATTTATTAACTTTTAACAACCTAACTTTATACCCTTGGGAGTTAAAAATATCATTCTAGGAGGAGTTGCAAGGGTTGATCAGCTTAGGTTATCAATTGTTATCATGGTCAGTTAATCACCAAGGAATTTTTTATTTACAAAAAACCCTCTAAAAAAGTCTTAGATATTTACAAACCTAACCTAAATATCATTCAAGGAGGAGTTTCAAGAATTAATTGGTTTGGGTTATCACTTGATATCAAGGTCTGTTACTCAAGAAGTAATTTTAACCTCATAAGAAGTTGAATATTCTTTATAAGAATCCTTCATAAAAAGGTTACAAAATTCTTAGCCTTTACAAACCTAAGTTATGCCCTTGGGAGTAGAAAATATCCGTCGACGAGGAGTTTCAAGAGTAAATCAGCTTAGGTTATCACTTGTTATCAATGTAAGTTGACCGTAAAATAATTTTGACTTGATTAGAAACCCCTAAATAATTTACAAAACTGGACATAACTAACTTATAGCCTTTATAGTTGAAAATAACATTCTAGGAAGAGTTTTAAGGTTTCATCAGCTTAGGTTATCACTTGATACTTTTAAGAATGCCCCAAAATATTCTTCGACTTCACAAAAGTAACTTGTATCCTTTGGAGTTGAAAACCGGATTCTAGAGTGAGTTTCAAGAGTTGATTAGCTTAGGTTACTTTTGTGATAAGTCAGAATTTTTTGTGTGTTTTTAATAAAGTAGAAATTTGTTTGTGGTCAACTGTCCTTGATTTCAAGTGCCAACTTAAGGCCAGGTTCCTCCAAACAATTTTTAAAAAATCTAAAATTTTGTTCCCCCGTAAATTGCTAGAAAATACTCTTAGAAATAATATAGAATAAGTCTCGAAGGTCCGCACGACCGAGAAGTAGGTATAAAAGACGAGAGAGCGGTGCGCGCTAAGCTGTAAATCCGGGCGCTCGAGCGGCCACAGAAGCGTCAAGAGATTAAGAACTGCAGCAAGAAATGCAAAAATTCTTGAAAATGTCACCTATGATGACCAGGAAGAAGTTGTGTACGGAGCCGGATTGGATATATGTGTAAAATCCACTTTTTTTTACGATTTTTCACGAACAAAAACTTTAATCGCCTTTTTCTCGAAACCACGTTTTTCTCGAACCACGTTTCTTGAACTGGGTGTCACTCTTATCAGGGCCGGCAGGATATATAAGTCAGGTGGGTAGCATGACCCACTCGAAATTTCAAAGCAATTAATTGAAAGTGCACTCCTATGTTTAACAAAAAACATAAATTTAGTTTTATTTTGCTTAGAATATAATTAATAGTATATTATGCATCAAGGGAGGGAAGTCCGTGTTTTTTGTCAAGCACAAATGTTCAAAGAACGAGTGTAGCACGAGCGCGATGAGAGTTTTTTTTCACTGTTCGGAAGTTTTTTTATCTCTAACGTCACTAACCTGAAAACTGCGAGTGCTGACCCGCTAACGCGTACAAAACACGAGGTTTTCGTGCATGTGTGGTAGAAAATACTTTTTTTTCTTTGTTATTGTTTATTTTTGAAATTATATATATATCTAAATAAGCACGCCTTCTTTCAAGGAATCAAACTCAGACGTCTAGACATACACTTTGCAGATAGACATTGAATCTCTAGTGAAAAATACCGGCATCCACCCCTGTTTTGTGGATGCGGTCGCTACAACTTTTGTGAATGAATGCACCTTTAGGCCGGCGTCCCATGCCTCCATCTGAGTTGCGTTGTAATGAGATAAAAAAGGACAAAATATGTATGTGTCCTTTTTTATCTCATTCTGAAGCAACGCAAAACGGAGAAATCGGACGCCAGCGTTAGAATACGATTCCATGTATGGGACCGTCAAACATTGTGTCGTAATAAGAAAGAGAAAGACGTAAATATATCTTGGTCCCCCATTCTCTTTTGTTGCGACGCAATGTTTAACGCATTCATGTGATTTCACCCTAAGGTCCTAAGCAGATTGAATACAGTAGAAACTCCCATGGATGAATTTTAATGGGCGTTTCATTTAAGAGAGTTTTTGAAACTCTGCAATGCATTTGCAGCCATGTTGGCTTTATTGCGCAGACGCATGACTAAAAAATTTAATGGAAGGAGGCTGCGATAGGGGAAGTTTGATTTATGGGAGTTCCATCCTTGGGAGTTTCGACTGTACGGCTACAGGAACAAAGCATGAGACCGAAAAGGACAGAAGCAGTCTCCGTCCCTTTTTATCTCATGACCTGCTCCCGTAGGGGTGAAATCATATGAGGACAGGAACGCAATTGTACCTTTTCCGATTGTACATTTCCTATTCTACAAAAAAACGATTATGCAAAGACCGATTATACAAATTGACGTTTCTTCAATAATCGATTATACAAATACCGATTCTACAAAGACCAATTCTCAAAATTACCGTTTCTTCAATAACCGATTATACAAAGACCGATCAACCGCTGAAGAGTTGTATGTTTAGGCTAAAAATCCAACTAATTTACCCAACATAAAAGTGATCAGAGATCTCTCTCTTAAAGATGAACCAAACGGCATTTTACTCTTCAAATGTCTCTCTATGGTGTGGACTAGAATCAAAAATACTCATAATCATTTAAAAAATTTATAAACAATTAAAAGTGAAAAAAGGGTTAAAAATTGAAAAGTCCGCCATTTTTTTTTTTTTTTTGTGAAAATGTTTCATTCTAGTTCACACTATAGCCAATGTCATACAGAATAAAAAACCATTTTTATTTTTGCTGTCAATTGAATGGATCCAGAGATATCGTGACACCCACCAACAAAAGGGATTTTTTCGAACAGCCATTTTCGGTGCCGCAATTTGAAAAACAAAATTTTTTAATTTTTTTTCAATTAGTATTTTTATGTGTCTTTGTATATGAAAAAAGTTTGATTCAAAAATATTTTTTGTAGTATCAATAAAATAAGTTTGAAAAAACACGTTTTTTTGGAGGAATCTGGCCTTAAGTTGATCAACTTTCAGATTTTCAACCTTGAAGTCGATAAATTTCTTTTGTGGATTGTAGAAGTTTTTGCAGTGTTTCTAATGGAATGGATTTTATTTTTGGACACATAGCTTATTATTATTATTATCTCTTATTATATTATTTTAAGACGAAAGCTTTGTCGTCAACAGAAATTCGTCGTTCAGTCGTTCTTTCTCTCCCACTTGGTTCACTACTTTTCTTTATAAGCAACTTTTAAAATCAATTTACTTAAAGTCTTTTTGAGCTATTAACATTTTTATAACGTAGGCACTTATACAATTAAGTGAAGTAGTGTGCCATGATAGTGACGCATGCGCAGTTGATCAAAATGGTCCATTTGTATGCGCAGTAAATCAATATCATTAATACTTATGCGCACTTGATCATTATGTTCATGACGCATGCGCACTAGATGTTTATGTCAATTACACTTGCGCAGTAATGCTCTATGGCAATTACACAAGCGCAGTAATGCAGTGTGGCATCTAACTAAGCTTAGTAGTTGTTACGTTTTCTTTATTATGTGAGATAATTGTCTTAACCCCCCCCCCTTATTCCACATATTTTGTAACGGCGCATGCGCACTAGATATTTATGGCAATCACACATGCGCAGTAATGTTCTATGGCAATTACACATGCGCAGTAATGCTCTATGACAATAACACATGCGCAGTAATGCAGTGTGGGATCTAACTAAGCTTAGTAGTTGTTACCTTCTTTTTTAATTATGTCAGATAATCATCTCAACACTCCCCACCCCACCCACCACTTATTTTGTAAAATTCGTAAACTTTGCTGAAATTTTATATTATTTTAATTAATTTTAAAAACATTTTAAAAGTAAAAATTAATTTTTTTTTGTCTAACACCTTTAAAATCTAATAAAATTGAACACAAATGTTTTGGAATGCTGATTCTTTACGTTCTTCTTAAAATTAACGGAGGAGGAGGTGTAAAAATTTATCAACATACTATCAGAATATTATCATGTCAATTAAAAGATAAATTTTTTTACATTTCAAGGCGTATTTTCTTTATATATATAGTTTATTTACTCTCCCTTACGGGTTCGAGGGCCACCGCTCCCTTCACAGTTCTATTACATACACGCTTTTCTCCTCTCTTCCATCCAACTCTCTCATCCATTTTTCTCCCTTTTCACTCTCATCCAAAATCTCACACACTCTCTCCCCTATCCCTCTATTCACATCCTCATCCGCCATACATACATCCAAAACATGCGCCCAATCCTCAACCTCGTACATACACACTCTGCATTTTCTGTCCTCTTCTACCTTCCAGTATTTGCATTCATTCATCCCTTCTCCCATCCTAAATCTAATCACCCTATTCCATTTACACTCTTTTTCCTTTCTCCTTAAATACTCCGGCGTTTCCTCTCCTTTTATCATTCTATACCACCTGTTGTATTTTTATTCCGTTATCCTTCTCCACCTCTCCTCCCGTTCCTTCCTTTTCATTCTTTTCTCTATCTCCTCCCAACCTCCTATTCTTTCTCCTGACTTTAACCCTTCTTTGAGTGCTTTTTGCCTCCCCTCCTCCCAATTCGACATACTACTATCGCCCCTGTCCGCTCTATCCTTTATCTGCTTCCAGCACAGCTGCGCGATACTACTTCCTTTCCCTTGTTTCAACTTCTCTTCCATCCCCCACGCTCTTTTCCTCTGTCTTATAATCATTCTTTCTCTTCCTAGCTCCTCCCTTAACATATACCCTGTGCAATTCCAACTCACTCCCATCGTCCACCTTAGGAATTTATCATGCATCCGTTCCACATTCACTTTCTCTCTCCATCCCCATACTTCCACCCCATAACTCAACACCGACCATACCAGCATATCAAATAGCCACACTCTCTTCTTCCAGTCGTTCGCAAATCTTCTCTTTCCTATCCCCCACACTACCCCCAACACGTTGCTTGCTCTCTCTATCCTTTTCCTTACATTCAGCCTTCCTCCCCCATTTCTCTCAAACCAGTAACCCAAGTAGCAAAATTCTCTCACCTCTTCCACCACCTTTCCATTCAATCTCCAAACTTCATCCACTCCGTCCACTCTCTTCCTGAATCTCACCATTTTCGTTTTCTCTACATTCATCCACAAATCTTTTTCTCTCACGTATTTCTCAAACTCTCTCATCATCATTCTCATACCACTTTCTTCCGCTGCCAACAACACCACATCATCCGCATATGCTAGGGTATAGATCTTTATGTTTCCAATAACTACTCCCCCTTTACCTCTTTTCCACATCTTCTCCTCTAGGTCTGCCATCAGCAGATTAAATAGCAGAGGGCTTAACGGACATCCCTGCAGCAATCCCCTACCTAACCAAAATTCTTTTCCTAGTCTCCCTCCCGCCTTCACTCTTATTCTCGTGTCTTTATACACCTCTTTTATCCTTTCTATTATTCCTTCTTCTATTCCCCTCTCCTTTAATACCCTCCAGAGTATCCGCCTATTCACTGACGGAAAAGCCGCCTTGAAGTCCACAAAAAGCGCAATTAACTTTCCCTTCTTCCTCCTTAGATTTCTATTGATTATAAAATTCATCACATACACGTTGTCCATCGTTCCCATCCCTTTCCTAAAGCCTGTCTGATTGTGTGGTATACACCCTTACTCCTCAACCTTTTTCTCCTACCTCCTCCTCAAAATCTCCGCATATACTTTATACCCTACTGGCATCAATGTTATCCCCCTATATTCCTCTATCCTTCTTCCTTCTCCCTTCTTTATCAGAGGCACTACTAGTCCCGTCTTCCATGCTTCCGGCCATCCCTCTCCCTTCCAGACTTTATTCACAATACTTTACATTTCCTCCTTTATCCCTTCCCCCCCGTACTTTAAACTCTCGTTTTCTATATCATCCCAACCCGCCGCTTTATTCCTCTTCAGCCTGTTTATTGCCTTTCCTACCTCTTCTCTACTTATTCCCTCTTCTTCCTTCTCTTCTAGCCTTTTCCTACCTTCTCCTTTTACCCTGCTCTTGACTCCCCCATACATTTCACTAAAATATTTCATCCATTCTTCTATTCCTATATCTTTATTTATCTCTTTCCTGCATTTTTTCTCTCTATTGATTATCTCCCACTCTCTACCCTCTCTAATCGCCTTCTCCACCTCTTCCATATATCTTAGTCTTCCCTCCTCCCTTTTTCTTTCCAGTAGCATTTCATGCTCTTTATGCTTTCTGTTATACTCTCTTTTCTCCATTCTACCTTCTCTCCAGTTCTTAATACTTTCTCTTAACTCTTTCCTACTTTCCTCACACTCTTCATCCCACCACCCTCTATAATCTTTCTCTTCTTCTTTCCCCTGTCTTAGGTGTTTCCTTGCTGTTAATAATATTCATTTTCTCAAAAGCTTCGCTTATTGAGTTTTCTAGTGAATTCTGATATCTGTCAATATTATGTAACGTTGCTAAGACTTTTAGTATTTTCTTTATATACTTGACATAAAATGTATGATAACCCACCGGTCTTTTCATACTTTTAAAAACCTTTTTCTTGGGGTACACGGGGGGGGGGGGGGTGGGTTAAAAATTAATCAATGAACTATTAGAAAATTTCATGTTAATTGTAGTGTAAATTTTTTTTTTAAAACATTCACTTATTCAATTAGAAAAAAGGGTTTTAAAATTTTCGAGAATTTCTATGTAGTAATCTCTTATTATATTAAGACGAAACCTTTGTCGTCAACAGAAATTCGTCGTTCAGTCGTACTTCCCCTTCCATTTGGTTGACTACTTTTCTTTATAAGCAACTTTTAAAATCAATTTACTTAAAATCTTTTTGAGCTATTAACATTTTTATAACGTAGGCACTTCTCTTATTATATTAAGACGAAACCTTTGTCGTTAACAGAAATTCGTCGTTCAGTCGTTCTTCCCCTTCCATTTGGTTCACTACTTTTCTTTATAAGCAACTTTAAAAATCAATTTACTTAAAATCTTTTTGAGCTTTTAACATTTTTATAACGTAGGCACTTATACAATTAAGTGAAATAGTGTGGCATGATAGTGACGCATGCGCAGTTGATCAAAATGGTTTATTTGTATGCGCAGTAAATCAATATCATTAATACTTATGCGCACTTGATCATTATGTTCATGACGCATGCGCACTAGATGTTTATGTCAATTACACTTGCGCAGTAATGCTCTATGCCAATTACACAAGCGCAGTAATGCAGTGTGGCATCTAACTAAGCTTAGTAGTTGTTACGTTTTCTTTATTATAGGAGATAATTGTCTTAACCCCCCCCCCCCCTTATTCCACATATTTTGTAACGACGCATGCGCACTAGATATTTATGGTAATTACACATGAGCAGTAATGCTCTATGGCAATTACACATGCGCAGTAATGTAGTGTTGGATCTAACTAAGCTTAGTAGTTGTTACCTTCTTTTTTTTTAAGTCCAACGAAAATTAAAATTTTATTTATTTACATGTGCAAAATGTCTTATGTATATTTTATTTTTCAAAATTATATGTTCTACGCAAAGTATATGACTTTTTTGTTTACATGTTTTTTGGTTTCCGTTTACGTTTAAATTGTTAGAAATCTATTTTGTTTTGAAATTTTATTAACTGCGCATGTGTAAATTATTTTGAAACCTATTGCGCATCTGTAAAGCTTGCAGAATACACTCATATTATTTTTAAATATAATAGAAATTTTAATACTAAGCATGGTTTTACGAAGCACATTGTTTCACAATTGCAATACCAAAAGATTTATCCATATCTTTAAATGATAAGTATATGTTTTCGGAATTTTTAAAATTATACTTTGGAAGCATGAATTTGACACTTATTAATTATTTATATTAACTAATTTATCCAAAATTTTGTGTAAATTATCGAAATATTATAACACTTTCTTATTAAAAACAATTTTAGTATATTATTTGTTTTAAACAAAATTATTTAACAATTTATGTTAATATTAATAATATTAATATTACTAATTAAAAAAAAAGTCTTAAAACAAAATTATAATCTTTATATATAATTTTCAAAAGATTGAAAAATAACAACATTAAAATATATGATAAGTTCATAATAGTTTTTAATATTTAAACTTAGATAAGCAATTTCTTTATCAATAAATATAATTGAGCGAGCGTTAGCTAGCGAATTAACATCGCTAGTCATTATTATTACTGGTAATGTTGTAGGAATTTGGATTTTTTCTAAATAGCATGGAATAGCTGAATTATCAACAACTGTTGAATGGTCGATCAATGAAAAATAATACCTACAGGACCGTCGGAAATTGTCAGTCCACCCATTTTTTAAGGTTTGAAAAACATCTTTAAACGTACAAAGTACAAATATTAAAATTTTTCTGTGTTTATTTTCTTAAAGTAGATAAAATTTTGAGGAAAATAAGGCCTAAGTGAAGTGAGTTAGTCAATTTTTCTTTGAAATATGTTAAAAAATGTTGAATTTTTAATGTTTTAGAAAAATTGAAATTACTCTCGAAATAATATAGGTTTTTTAAAGTTTCTATGCTTGTTTTAAAAGAAATTTTCTGGAAAATAAGACTGTTGCTTAGGCATTAATGTGCAATTTTTTTCCTAGCACATGCAAGGCTCGGAAGTTGGACCAAAAAACATAAAAAAATTATTGTTTATATCTTGATCTCAAATACAGCTATATAAACAAGAAAGTAAAATAATTTGCTTCCTCATAGAGAAAGCAATAAATTTATTTATAACATAAAAAATAATAATTCAATTTTAAATTAATTATTATTTATTTTTATGCAAATAAGTAATAATAATAAAATAATAATAAAACAATATATATATTTTTTTTCTATATTCCAAAACTTTATTTATTTATTTATTATAAATAAATAAAGTCAATTATTAGTCAATTATTTTTAGTCAATTCGTTTTGAGACAAGGAATATGATTCTTTTAATTCATTTGTTTGAATTTTTAGCAAGAAATTTTTTTTTGGCAAAACACGAGATTTTTCAATAAAAAAAAATTAAAAATTATGAATTAATACTTGAGTTTTTAGTCAAATATAAAATTTATATAGGTCACTCGATTTGTTTTGAGACAAGGAATATGATTTTGTAATTCGTTTGGTTGGTTTTTTATCATGAAAATTTTTTTTGGCAAATCGCGAGATTTTTTGATGAAAAAAAATGAAAAATCATGAATTATTACGTGGGTTTTTAGTTAATTATATATTTTATATAGGTCAATCAATTCGTTTTGAGACAAGGAATATGATTTTGTTTGGTTGAATTTTTAGCATGAAAAATTTTTATTTTTTAAAAAATTTCCAAAAACGAGATTTTTTGATGAAAAAAACTGAAAAATCATGAATTATTACGTGAGTTTTTGGTCAATTATATACTTTATATAGGTCAATCGATTCGTTTTGAAACAAGGAACATGATTTTTTCATTCATTTGTCTGAATTTTTAGCATGAAAAAATTTTTTGCCAAAAAACGATATTTTTTATGAAAAAAGGTGCTCAAAAAAATTTGATTGGGTATTTTCAAAAATCCCTGTGTCCAAATTTAGATATTTGTGAGCTTCATATGTCATCCAAATTTTATTAAAATCCGTTGAAGCGTTCTCGAGATATCCTGGCGACAAAAAATTTACCACATACACACACACACACACATCTGGACATTTTCTCAGGAATGAAAATTTGAACTTTTCAAATGAAACTGAGTCGATTTACACTATTTTTGGAAAATCGAAAATCTTAACGATCACAACGCTTCCTCTATGAGGAAGCAAAATATACCAAGGTCATAATTGTCAATAACTTTCGAAAGGAAGTAATATAATATATATATTGGAATTTTAAAAATTATTTTTATATCAAAATAGTGTCTTCAAAATTTGATAAATTTTTTGGTCCAACTTCCGAGCCTTGCATATGCTAGGAAAAAAATTGGACATTAATGCTTAAACAACAATGTTATTCTCCAGTAAATTTCCTTTAAAACAAGCATAGGAACTTTAAAAAACTTTTATTATTTTAAGAGTAATTTCAATTTTTGTAAAACATTAAAAATTCCACATTTTTTAACATATTTGAATGAAAAATTAACTAACTCACTTCACTCAGGCCTGATTTTCCTCAAAATTTTATCTACTTTAAGGAAATAAACACAGAAAAATTTTGATAATTATACTTTGTACGTTTAAAGACGTTTTTCTAACCTTAAAAAATAGGTGGACTGACAATTCCCGACGGTACTGTATTTCAGTAACAGGTCTTGAAAACCTCAGTATATCAATCAGTTAAAAGTCATTAACAACGTAGTCATTTTCAACACATTTTCAATGAAACTTATTGAAATACCACCTATTCAGATTTGAAAAGTAAGTTATATAAATTTGGCAACTTAGAATTCACGTGTTATAAAATTTACTGACGTTTCAAAGTTTTTTCTGACTAAAAAAAATCCCAAGACATTTCCAGGTTTCACAGGTATTTCAGAACCGTAGCAACCTTGTTTATCCCACAGAGCATTTGAATATATCGATAATATCTTACATATTTGTATTATATAAAAGTTAATAATCTTTATTTTTCAAAAATTTATTTTTTATTGAAAACTAATGTTTATTATAAAAAAGTTTATATTTAATAATTACGAAAAATAAATTAATACGAAAAAATGCAGATAAATTATTAATTAAATTTTGTGTTTCATGTTCACAATATTATTTTAAAAGAATTTAATTAAACTAAAATTTTTCCTTTGATTTACTTATTAAATTAGTAGACCTATTTTAAATCTGTCAAAAGTCAGATAATTTTTTATTAAATGTAGATACTATTTTTCGTTAGACACATTTTATATTAAATAATTTTATAAAATTAGAAATTAGAATTAAATTTGTATTTTTTTATTTACTCTATTTTAAAAATGATTAATTTATAAAATTGTAAACCGTGCATAAATTACGTTATGTTAATATAAGAGATGTTATTTATAATCAAAACATATTTGTAAAGTATGAACATTAATACTTAATGCTTTCTTGAAAATTTAAATTCAAATTCGATTTTATTTAATTTATTTACTAAAGAAATAATTTATGCATTTGTAAAACGACTAAAATTTTATAAATTGTTTTTAGATAAAATTTTCTTTAGCAAATCATATTGTTATTATAAGCTAATTAATAAATCTTTATTTTTCTTGATTTGAAATTTAATTATGAAATCATAATTTTATGAAAAGGCTATTAATTTATTGATTAAATGTAGATAATGTTTTTTGTTGTAATAATTCTATAGAATAAATTGGAATTATGCTCTGGTTGATTGGAATTTTAATTTCAATTACAATTTTTATTTCTTTATAAGTATTCTGATGTTCAGATAAGTTGGGTGACGTGACGAGAACGTTAATCCTCCTTCTGCTGACAGCTCTCAACCTAAAGAAATCTATCTATCTATCTATCTATATAAATAAAATCAACATTTTGTCTGTACATTGCACCAAACTCAAAAATGTTTACATACTTTTTCATTTAAAGTGATAAGGATTCCGAAAATGCAAAAAAAAATTCTGTCTGTCTGTCTGTCTGTCTGTCATCAATATTTTGTACGGGTATCACTCGAGAACGGCTTGACCGATTTCAGTGAAACTTAGCAGTGAATTAGAGACTTACTTAAATTAGATTTATAAAAAAAAAATTCATAAAATTATTTTAAGCTGAGATATTTAATTAACACACTTAACATACATACATATATATATATATACATAGTATTTCAGAAAAGGCAAGATTAGGCTGTTTTAAAGTATACTAACATATCAAAAGTTACTATACAGGTATGTGATTCATAGCAACGGTTGCTATGGTAATGTGATCCATAGCAACCGTTGCTATGGGCACGTTTTCCATAGCAACCGTTGCTATTGGAATGTTTTTCAAAGCCAAGGTTTATATTGAAATAGTTTTCATGGCAAATACGAATAGTTACCATAGCAACGGTTATTAAGGGAATGTTTACCTTAGCAACGTTGCTATAAGTTATTATGATTATGATTAAACATAAATTCTTTTTAATTAATTTTAAAATTTTAATTTTTAAATATGGACATCGAATATATATATAATAAAATAAAATGGTAAATAATTCAAATGCACGACTGGTATTAATGCAGTCAATTTTTTTATTTGATTAAGAATTAGAAAAAAATATTATAAGAGCATAGAGGTTAAATTTAATATAGAGAAGCGATTTTTAAAAACAAAGCGGCCTGCAAAAATATTAAACTTACAATTTAAATTATTTGATTAAATCTGTCATTAAGAAGAAAACTTTAGTACTTAGAAGAGATTAAAGGAGTGAAGAAAGAATGAAATCAATATTGAATAAATTAAAGATAGTTAAAAGTTAGTTTAATTTTTTTATATTCAAAACTAAATACATGAATAAAATTTAATCATTTTTAATAAAACTCCAAAATTATTTTTTAAAAAAATTATTGAATTTAATAAGATTAACTTAATTTACAAATTTTTTTTGTACTAAGGTAATATTTTTTATTTTATATAAAAATACATGTTTTAACCCATTAAATTTGTTTATTTATAATTACATTTTTAAATTTTTTATTTCAAAATTTTTTTCAAATAGGCAAATATTATTTTTTTAATTTTATTTATTTATATATTTATTATTTTTGACTCCTTTTATTTTATTCTTCATACTGCTTTACAATTCTTAAAATTTCTTCATCTGATTCTGTCATTCCTGTAAAAATAAAATAAAATTGTTGTGTTATTATTATTATGTTATTATTTTTAAGTTATTATCATTATATTCTTAGCGTTGTATTAATTATTATTATTGTTATTATTGTTATTATTATTTTTTTATATTATTATTATTATTATTTATTAATTTATTACCTTCATTAATTTCTTCAACTCTACGCTCCTCTCTATTTCTCGAATTATGGTAATTGATATTTACGCATTTTTGAAAAATTAATATTATTATAATGTTGTTAATAATCTATATAAATAAAATCAACATTTTGTCTGTACATTGCACCAAACTCAAAAATTTTTACATACTTTTTCGTTTTGAGTGATAAGTATCGCGAAAATGCAAAAAAAAATTCTGTCTGTCTGTGCACGATTTTTTGTCCGGGCATCACTTCAAAACGGCTTGGCCGATTCATGTGAAATTTGGCAGAGTATGAGGGTGTCACTCAACTTAGATTTATAAAAAAAAAATTTCAGAAAATATTATTAGAAGCTGAGATATACAACTAAGTCACATTTTCACATAAACGTACATACATACACATAAACACACATATATACATATATACATACTTACACATATACACACAAACACACACTCACATATACACACACTCACAAACACACACATATATAATTTCACATCCATGTTAAAGAATAATGTTTATACCGCATGTACACACATACATATATATATATGTATAAGTATATATATCACGAAATTTTGTACGCCAATTGCATTTAAACGAGTTGACCGATTTAAACCAAATTTTGTGGTATGTTAGGTATTGACTCAAGTTAGGTTTGTAAACTTAGAAAATTTAAAAATTTTAATTAGAACGAAAAATATAAGAATTTTTCAAAAAAATTGAAAAAGTCAAATTTTTTAAATTACCGACTTTTTGTCAGATTACTTCTAATTTTTTTTGCATTAATTTTTTTATGTTCCTCAGAACATATCTATCTAATAAATAATATCAACATTTTATCTGAACATTGTACCAAACTCAAAATTTTTTACATATTTATTCGTTTTGAGTAATAAGGATATAAAATGAATAAATCTATATAAATAAAATTAACATTTTCTCTGTACATTGCGCCAAACTAAAAAATGTTTACATACTTTTTTATTTTGAGTGATAAGGATCGCGAAAATGCAAAAAAAAAAAATTCTGTCTGTCTGTCCAGGATTTTTTGTCCGGGCATCACTTTAAAACGGCTCGGCCGATTCATGTGAAATTTGGCAGAGTTTTAGAGTGTCACTCAACTTAGATTTATAAAAAAAAAATTTCAGAAAATATTATTAGAAGCTGAGATATACAACTAAGTCACATTTTCACATATACGTACATTAGGGTGGTCCAAAAAACCTCGATTTTGGAAAAAAAATTGGACTGATGCACTACCATATTCTAAAAAAATATGCGAAACTTAACCATTTTTTAAAAATTTTTTAATTCAAAAATTGAATCATCGATGGGCTCTTAAAGATTCTTGTACTTTTACTTCATTAATTTTATTACTCACTTATTGGTTATAATCGATGTGGGTTACAATAGAAAAACGGTAACTTACGGGAGGACCGTGGTCTATTGTAAAACATCTAGGTATCCCAATATTCTTCATGCATTTTAAAGCGTAAAGTCATAAAGTCCCGAAATTTATTTTCGAGGTCCACTCAGATTTACGAGCAAATTACCTGCTAGAACCCTTCTTTTGTTAACGTTTAAATGACTGTATCTAGAGTAGAAATATTTTTATAGAATTGCGAAATACAAAATTTAAATATGACATCATTTTTATTGTTTTTAATACAAATACAATAAAAAAAGAGCGACAAAAATCGGATGTTATTTGCTTAAATTTATTTTCTAAAAATCGTAATAATCATTGGGACATATGATTAAATTCTAAAATTAATTATTTACAATATTTATTTCATTGAATTTCATTAGAAAGAATCTTCTTTTAGTCGAAATTTCACATTTTCGAATATGTTTTCAATCGAACAGAAATTAATCCAAAATTTGACCTAACATAATTTTTAGGTCACCGAATTAATATTTAACAAAATTTTCATTGTACAGATATCCTTTTAACCAACTTTTCATTTAAAAGAAATCCAATTTAAATAAATTTTAATTTAGAAGAATTTTTATTTTACAAAATTTTAGGTTAATCGAATTTTTAAATACCAGAATATTCTTTTGACAGAATCTTCATTTATCCGAAATTGTATTAGTACGAATTAACATTTGATAGAAAACTTAAAATGCAGAATGTTTATTTGTCCGAAATTGCAAATGGACGCTAAAGTATCCGACAGAAATATTTTGGCGCGAATTTTGAAATTGATCAATTGAAATTTTCTTCATATTTTCTAATTGGTCAATTTCAAAATTTGCGCCAAAATATTTCTGTCGATACCTTAGCGGTCATTTCAATTTCGGATAAATAAACATTCTGCATTTGAAGTTTTCTATCAACTGTCAATTGGTGCTAATACAATTTCGGAAAAATGAAGATTCTGCCAAATGAATATTCTGATGTTTAAAAACTCGATTAACCTAAAATTAATATTTAATTAATACTTAACAACTTCTTATTACAATTTGGTTTTTCGCGGCGTTCTTTATTAACAATTTGTAATAAAAATTGTTTCTCCTTCTCATCTTTTGTCAATATGCTATTATAGTCAGTCATTAGTGCCACTGCCCGCTCTGCGTTGTCATTTACAACAGGTAAATTGTGTACCAACTGCACTATTTGCCGGTAATCAGATCTCAACTTCCAAGTACACGGTTCAAAATTTAAGAAATCTGTCGATATTTTTAATGTTTAGAAGAATTGTAAAGTATTAGGTGTAACAAACCTATCAAGTGATAAATTATTAATGTCTTGAGATTTAATTGTTTGCAGATTTGCACGTCTTAATGAAATTGAAATTTGTTTATCGGGTTTACTTTTGAGAGCTTTTACCATCTTCTGCTTACAGTCTATTGCAACGCCTTCATCAAAGAAAGACAGACCAATTAACTGCTCACTTAAGTACCATAAATGATTTACAAATTTTCGCAAAACAACGTCGCGGATTTCTTGTTTTACAGCTTCACAAATGAAAAGTCCTTTTAATAACTTTAAATCGTTAGAAGCTGCTTGATCTGCTTTTTTTGAGGAGAACCAATATTTAGCGTACAGAAGCACTATGAAAACACACATTTCTCGTAAAGCCTCAACAATTTCAGGAGTTTCTTGAACTTCATTTCTAAATAAATATATTTTCAGACTGTATAAAGCTTTAGACATCCATCTTGCATGATGAATTGCTCCAGGTTTGTTAAAAGAAACTTCATCTGATGGTTTTCCACCCAGAAAAATTATTATAAGTTTAAGTAGTTCCTTGTAATCGTCTCGAGTATTTTCCATCTGTAAAATATTAAATATACTTAATTAAACATTCAACAATTACAATATTATTATGAAACGAAAGCAAATTGTTTACTTTCTAAATCAAAATTAGTGAAAATTAACTGATTTAAAAGCAAGAACTTAGTCATTAATTCAAAAGGTATATTTCTATATACTAAACATTTAGTAGGAAATTAATAATTAATAGTCAAATTCGTTTTTAGGTTATGTCAAAATAATTAATATCACAGTAAAATTCTGCTTACTAATTAAATCAGATAAATTTTAACTATTTTCTTGTTATTTTTGTTACAAAAAATTCGTTATAATTTACTAATAATTAGTTAATTTTCACTAATTGCTAAAATAAAAACTCAGACACAACTTTACTAATAATTAGTTATTTATAACTAATTAAGATTGCACTCTACATCTGAATTAATTAAAAGTAACTAATTATTAGTAAAAAAAATTAATAAAAATAATTGAAAATTGACTAATTGAATTGATAGTAAATAGCGTTTTACTAAAATATTAGTTATTTTTTCCTAACCTAAAAATGAATTTAACTGATCAGCAATTATTTTCTAAATGATTAGTAGAAATATAACAAACTGAATTAGTAAACAGAGTGTGACTAAAATATTAGTTCTTTTTTCCTAACCTACAAATGAGTTTAACTTATAATAATAGTTATTTATTACTAAATGATTAGTAGAAATATAACTAATTGAATTAGTAAAGAGGGTGTTCCTAAAATATTAGTTATTTTTTCCTAACCTATAACAGAATATAACTGATGAGTAATTATTTTCTAAATGATTAGTAGAAATATAACAAAATGCCTATTATTATTACCTTTAAAATTTCAGTGTAATGCAACAGAAGAGAATCCTTGTTAATCATTATTTCAGAAGGCATATCCGGATCGGTGATACCGCTTTCAAAGTTTTGAAGGTTATATTTGCACCAATTTTTTTGAAATTGTTTAAACATTCTCACATCGGGCCCACAAGTTGTTGTTTTAAAACATTTTTCAAATGCTGCTCTCAATAATACTTCTGAAATATGATGCCGACAGGCAAAATGAAGTAACTTCTGCTTCAGTCTTTTTTGTAATAAATGGCAGCTACCTATTTTTGAGCCAGTGTTACTTGCGGTAGTATCAAAGCACATTCCAACTAGGTTCTTTGTCAATCCCCATTCTTTAAGCAGAGAAATTATTGCAGTTGCTTGTGCTTCTCCAGTTCCACTTTTCAATTGTGGAATTCCGAGCAACTGATTCGTGTTAACACCTGCAACAAGAACAGGAAGTCGATCTACTTTTTTTAGTTTATCATTCAGGTCTGGTAAAAGTTTACCATCCCATTGGACCACTTACTGTGGTGCAGCCTTTAATTTATCCTTAATTTCTTTAGCAATCTGCTTTCTTACATTTTTCCGCATTCTTCTAATTGTTTGACGACTTAATGCAACTCTATCCTTTTTGAGTGATACATTGTAGCTTGCAGCAAGAATGTATGTAGCACTTCGATCCGAAGTCTTCGTACGATCTAATGCTGCACATAATTTGGGAGTTATTAAAGTCTTCTTTGGTAATACCGAGGGTAATGACTTCTGTTTGCACGTAAAATCAGTTTCTTGGTTATTTTCTACATCCATAAATGAAATAATATTTACGTTTTCTTCCTCGCAATCTTTCCAAGTGTAATTTTGCATATTATTCATAATATCACTATCACTTCGTTCCATAGAAGAATCAGTTGTTTGTAAAATAACTGTTTTCTTTGAAACATCAAAAACTAAATCTAATGATGCTTGAAAATTTAACGCACGAACTTTTGTCTGATCACTTGTGTTTCCTTTGGATTTGAAGAGATTGAACCATTTATTATATAACCTTTCCAATTTTGTTGCACAATTATTTTGATTCATAACAGGAATTTTTTCACGTTCATAGATTTTTTTGCACTTTAACGAACATTTTTCTTTAATGTACGATGATGGTAAAATGATGATGGTCCCACTAAATAAATGTTTTTACCACTTCGTGTAAACGACATTTTCTAACTTACATTAAGTTAAATAAAGTTTAGAGAGTTCAAGGGATCCACGAAACTGTCTAGACAACTTCTAGAAGACTACTGATTCATTTTTGCACTGAGCGGTTTGACGATTTTACAGCAAAAGTTTGTCAGGTATCTCCTAGGTACCTTGCAATGTCATTCTTAAAGTTTTTCTTCTAAAGAGAAGACCTTCGACAGAGAGTAAAAGTCGTAACAATTCAGGTAACATCTACTGTGAGAACCATAAATTCCTAAAATTCTCTAAAATATGAAATAGGAGAATAATCTCTTAAGCGAAAATTGGAAAGGGGGGGGGGTGACTGAACCCCTAGGAACCATCCTTAGACGCAGCCTTTGTCATTTATTATATAGTTGTGCTGTTTTCAATTTTTATTTTTTTGAGTGAAATTTCACACCCCCCCCCCCCACTCACAGAAAAATGCACTCTTGGGAATATTCCAAAAGCTTGTTATTTGATAACTAAAATGATGTGCCTTTTTTGTTTTTATTTTTTCGGGTGAGATACCCCCCCCCCCCCCAAATACTCTCCCGGGGGCGATCCTCAATACCATTATTTATGAACTAAAAATTTGTGGCTTTTTTTATTTTAATCTTTTTGGATGGAAGCACCCCCCCCTCCCCCCCCCGACCCCAAAGAAATACCAAACATTCCGGATTTCCCTTTTCCCCGTTATTAATCAGTTATTAATAAGATTTAATTTTAAATTTTCAATCCAGGCGTAAAAATTATGCATAATATTTTATTCAATTAATTTCACTTTTATAAATAACTTTTCCGTCTAATTTGAAATGATGTTTGAAAAGTTTGAAAAGACGTCATGGAAACAAATTTTATGAGCTGGCTTAAAATGCGTGACAAAGAAAAGAAGTCTGAAGAATTTTTGTCTTTAATCCTCAACCCTTCTCAGTTTCCTCAGTAGCAGTCAGTAGGTCCATGACAAATTTCCTCGTTATGATGGCTATAAACCTTAGATACCAAAAAAAACACCAAATTGCAATTGAACAATTCACCCTTTAAATATTAATGGAAAAATCTGATTTTTCATGTACCTGCTGCCAATAAACTAAATTTCACATCACTGAAATTACAAGTCAAACAGTTAATATTTAATGGTAGAAAACCGACTGTGAAAACAGCCAATTTGGTGTTTTTTGGCACTGAATATTAACTAATCATATTAAATTTTGACACTTTTTTTTTTTTTAATAACTTATTTACATACATGACTATCACATTACGGTTGGTCAGAATTTTGCGATAATTACAAACAAGTGTACAAAGGTTTGTAGATTTCGTTGCTCATTTTACGTGTTAATTCCCATAAGAGACAAAAAATGCCCATCGATGATTCAATTTTGAATTTAAAATTTTTTTAAAAAATTGTTAAGTCTCGTAGATTTTTTTAGAATATGAAAATGCATCAGTCCAATTTTTTTTCCAAAAAAAGGGATTTTTGGACCACCCTAACGTACATACATACATATAAACACGCATATATACATATATACATACACACACATATACACACAAACACATACTCACATACACACACACACACACATATATAACTTTACATTCAAGTAAAAGAATAATGTTTATACCGCATGTATACACACATATATATATATACATATATATATGTTACGGTAAAAGTACAAAATTGGTAAATGTACACATTCACCAATTTAGTTAGTGAATGTGAGAAATTTTAAAAATAATGAAAACATTGCGTACATTTACTATGTCAAATTGGTAAATGTGCGCAGTGACCATCGTTGGTTGGTAAATGTTGATATTTTATTTTGTAAACATTTCAATGAGATACAAATCAAATTTTTTTATATTTATTAAAACAACAACTGCATCTTTTTCAATTTATCCTCAAAAAACCAAAATCACTATTACTTATCCTTATCACCGTCTGCTGTTTTTGCAGATCAATTAAATCCACTTGACATCTTGAATTAAATTCTGAGCTGTTTCACAACTTTTCCTCTTTTCTTGCTCTTCGATTTTTTTTGGCATGATTCACAAAGGGTTAAATATAACATTATTATCTCAATTTTAATATTTGGAAATTTTTCTTTTAGGTCCATCATGACTTTGTTTCGTTCACCATGTCCAACATTTAAATAAGCATCATGAATAACATTAAAAGTATCATCATTCGTCACAAAATATTTCAGTTTACTGTTTTTAGAAAGAGAAAAAATTAATTTTTTTTTAAGGTAATGTTTTGTCGCTCTCCATTGTTAATAATAAAGAAAAGAGATTATTCGATCCGGAGGAGCAAAATTGTGTAGGTAACTAACACTAACACATTAAATAAATTTAGATATTAATTTATTAGCAACGTTTCGTCTACAATTCGTAGACATCTTCAGGCTGTAACAATGTTACGTCTTAAATGACATAACACACGAAAATTTATTATTAAATCAATCAGTGGTTGTCCAGTGAGGGGGGAGGTGTACAGAGAAATGAATTGAGAGACATTTGTACAAACGGATATCAGTATTTATTGTTTACACAAGATTTGACGATAAAAATCTAAAATGCTGAAGAGTTGAGAGAGCGGCGAGAACTGGTGGCAGAGAATGGATAATCTGAAACAGATTATATGTTTAGGAAAGATATAAGATAAGAGACAAGGAGAAGGGACAAGGGATTAAAAAATTGTTAAACTTACTTTTATTTTAGAGGTAGAACTCTTATCGAAACTCAGTTTCCAAAGTTGACCCAAAGTAGCGAATGTTGCCCAAAAAACCGGCAACCAGCCAGCTGAGATGTTGGGCCGATGTTGGTTGAGTACTGTTGAGTTACTGGCAACCAGCCAGCTGAGATGTTGGGCCGATGTTGGTTGCGTACTGTCGAGTTACTGGCAACCAGCCAGCTGAGATGTTGGGCCGATGTTGGTTGAGTGCTGGATCGTTTGAATGTTGATTCTCGATTTTTGGTTTCAAATCAAGTTATAATTTTCATAGAAAATTATAGTTTTACAGAAGGTCGAAAGTTTCTGGTTTCAAATCACTTAACTAAGAGTCGACGAACAAGGTTACTGGTTTGAATCACACTTGGTAACTTGGTATAATTTAACGAAGAGTTGACGAACACTTGCTGGGGTTTAATTGACAATCAGAGTTTCGGGGTTTGAATTAGACTGGTTTGTTCTGGGGGTCCTTGCAGCTTTTATACACATATAATCGATGAAAAAGCTCGTCCTCCCAATGGGTGAGATACATAAATTTTAACATGGTTCTCGAGTAGAGTTTTTTTTGGACAGGTAAACAGGAGGGTGCGAGTAATCTATAAAAACGCCTAATTCCCACATAATCCCTGAGTTGAGTTTTGACATACATGTGGGTAGGTAGAATACATTATAATCAATAGGCTTTAACTCATAAATTTCAAATGAAACCTCGCTAAACATGCGAGTAGATTCTCTTCTCGGTTTTTGGTTCCTAATTGATTTGTCTTTTAAAAGAGGGTTCTTTCTAACTTGTGTAAACATGGTGTTGATATCGATTTGTTTAATGTTTTTAGACATGCAACTTTAATATTTAACATTTTCTTAATACAAAAAGTTACTGACGTAACACCTCGGCCCTCTTTTCCAAAACTTATAGAGTGAGTTTTGGTCCAGAAAATAAATTTATAGATTCTAAATCTTGACCTTTAAGTGTAAGAAATTTAATTGTCAATGATTGATTATTAAGCGAGATGACGAGTTGTTACATCAAATTGTTTGTAATATTTAAAGTCTAAGGTTACTTTACACACAATATTTGTACGTGAATAACACATCCTGAAACATTTTGACAACATTGAATTTTTATGCAACAGCAATATATATTTTTTGTGATTTTACACAAACTATACCAAAAGCTAGTATATTGAGATATACTAAATTACAGACATCGATTAAACAATAATATTAGCAATTTTGAAAAAAATTATTTCTTACTTAATTTACGCAACTATTATGGATTTGACATAAAGCATCAATCAAACAGTAGTATTTCGCAATATTAAATATCAATTTAAAAGCAACTTAAAACATTTTTAAAATAAAGTAACTCATACGTGACTTATGCATTTTATTACGGATTTGATATAACATAAATACTTTTCGAAAAATTATTATTTACGTAATTTACATAACCTTACGCATAATTTCAATTTGTTTCTGTTAACGGGTTTTTTTTTTTTTTTTTTTAAATTTATAAGAATTTACCTTATATCGTATTAATTTTATAGAAACCAATTTAATTTACTCTATTCATACTTTTTAAATAATTCTATATAGACAGAAATATTTTATATATATTTGATTAATAAACCCTATCGTTAAAAATGGCCTAAAAAATTTTATTTTTATATATTTTTTTATTTATTTTTTTTTTATTTTGATAATAGAAAGTCATTGGACATGAATGCATGGAACCCCTCACCCCTTATTTTTGAACATGAGGTGGTATGCGAATCATGTTTCACAACATGTTACAATATGTTTTGTATAAGGCGACGATTTTTTAACGGTCTTTCACAAAATTCACTTGTATGTTTTCGTGAGTAACATTTTTCACAAGAAGCTTCCCATTTAAACAAAATTTCTTTGCTCAAATTAATTTCTGTTATTTGTTGACCTTTTTCTAAGAATTGAAAATTATTTTCCAAAATACTACACATTTTAGTAGCTGCTTTATGGCGAGCTTCTTGTGCTGTACGCGCTGGGTCGCCAGTTGATAAAAAATAATTATAATATTTCCTAGTAATACACATTGCTACAAAAAGTGGTTCCAACGTTGTTCCAACATCCGTAATGTTATAAATAGGTTTCGTAAAACAGTATTCGATTGTTAGGTTATTCAATTTTGTAATTGGTTGATTTGTATTTGTAGAAGACATTTTCTGTAACATTTATGATATTTTTATAAATTTATGGATTTTATTATTAAATTAGCGTATGATGTGTCGCAAAAAAAAAGGTAAGTAAAAAGTTCAATGTATTTATCAAAAGAATAAATTACCCATTTCCTAAGAAAGGGATAATGCAATATTTATACTGCACATTCCTTCCTTAACAATGTGTAAAATTATAATAATTTCTTTGTCTTAGAATGATCCCATAAATAAGTTCTTTTTATTTTATATTATTTATATGATTTCTAAGATGAGGTCTTGTGGAAATTTGGAAACAGGATTTTGGTGTTCAACAGGACTAATATAGGTAAATACTAGCGCGGCAAGGTGCAATTCTCTTATCTTTTAGGAGTCAACAAATGCATCTGTTTTCGCTATGTTTGCAAATAAAGATATTTCTTTTTCATTGGTTAAAACGAACCTTAAAGAATTTTCATAGTGGGATTTTCAAAAACCTGCTTGTTTTTAAGAATAGTCTGTGTTTGACCGTTTTCGTGGTTCAAACGTATTACGAGATTCTTCTGAAATAAAGTAAAATAAAAGAAATGGAAAATTTGATTTTTGATGACACGTTGTTGAATGTCTTTGAACAGGACATGGAAGATGCATGGGATAATGTGATTATGAATTTTTTTATTACGTGGGTGTTTGGACGGAGATCGATTTTAGTGCCGGGCCATTGGCAAAAGTATTCGGAAGTGAAAAAGAGCGAGTTGTATGGTGAAATTAATCGGCAATTACCCGAATATTGTCAAAGAAACATAATGGGTGTTGGAGGCAAATTATGCCGAATTGTGGAAAACAAATTAAGTGTGGTAAGTTTTTATTTTTATTTTATTTATTTATTTTTTTTATTTATTTATTTTTTTGTTAATTTATAAGAATTTAAGGTAGTGGAAAAACTAATAATTAGAAAGTTTTTATTTCTATTCATTTTTTATTCATATTTAATTCTTATGTTAATTTATTTAAATAAAAAAAAAAATTTAATAACGGCACATTTAATTATAAACAATCTTATTTAAATCTTTTTCCTTAATTTAAATAAATATTCGAAAATAACTTGAAACATAATGTAACAATTAGTTGATGTTTTATATTAAGATTTTATATGGATAATTTATGTAATAATATTTAGAATTTTTATTTTTTATTTATTTTATTTTATCTTATTTATTTATTTAATTTAATTAATTAATTTACTTATTTATTCTATTTTATTATTTTTTATATATTTACTATTTTTTTATTATTATATTTATTTTACTTAATTTTGTTTATTTTATATTATTTTTTAGAGAACTATATATTTAGTTATTTAGTACCTAGTCAACTAAAATTTGAGTAGTTAATTTTCATAAAACCTTAGAATTAATTTATTTTATTATTATAACTTTATTTTATTTCTAGCATAGTGGCGAATATGTGATGTGGGTATGTCCGAATTTACCGATTTTGATGGTTTCCACATCTTTTGATGTTTTTAATGGAATAAGAGTAAAGCTGCCCCACTACTGGGCAGTAGCCCAATATCGCACTTTGGAAAGGCTACGATTAGAGGCTCTGAACCAATGGAGCATATTTGGAATGCAGTGTCCTATTGCAGTGGACGGAAAACTTTGGATATTAAAAAATGGGGAACTTGTTGAGGTAATATTAAAATTTTAGTGAAATTAATGTAATAAAAAAAAAATAATAATAATGTAAGAATAGAGAATAAACAGTGGCGTATGTTTCAGATTGGGGATCGAAGTAAAAAATATTTTAGTCTCCAGAAATTTGAATATTTAAGTCCAATGACAGTCTCTGTCAATCGTCAGGAAACTTATTCAATTCCTGAGGATATTCTTAGCTCAGTGATTCTCAGTTTATATTCCTTCAGAGTATTGGCGAGAGAACATTTGCGAGGGCCGCATCCCTTTAGTCAACCCTTCATTTTTCAAGGACGACAATTTAGATTCACCAATTATACCGTTGAAGAGGTAAATATAATAATAATAATTATATAAAAAAAAATGTCATATAGAATAACTGTCAAATAGAATTGTTAAAAGAAAAATTTTCCTCTCTTTTTTTTTTTAGTGTCACTATATCATGAGGCCCTGTGACACCTTACCAATTTTGGAGGATTTAGGTTTATGATTGCATTTATTGAATTTTATAATTACTTAGAAAATTTTATATTGGTTTAGGTATATAGCTAATAAAATTTGTAAATAATTAGACGAATTTAACGTTTTTTTTTTTTATACTTTTAATGATTAGTAAATTGTATTTTTGTATATTTTAGAATAATAATAATAATGATAACACTAATACAAGTTTACATTTATTTATTCGATTTTTTTTATATATATATAGATATTCATATTTTACTACTAAATAATTTAAATTATTTGTTCTATTTTTTTTTAAAAAAAAAAAAAAATTTGTTATTTATGTAAATTTTTACTTTTGACTCATTTACATAAATAATTTTAAAAAAATTAGAAGATAACTTTTTAGACAATTTCCTCAAATAGGATTGGCAGATTAGGATTTCGGGCAACACGCTTTAAGGTTGATGGAGTATTAAGGCGGTAAGTATTTGCAACATAAGTAGGTTGGATGGGCAAAAGTTTAATTAAATTGGTATTTTTATATATACGAGGGATAATGACAGCCAAAATAATAAAAATAACTAGAATTGATATAATTATAGAGCAAGATGTCATTTCGAAATACTTCGTGAAATAATCTTCTTTTGACTGAATGTTTTTAGAGTTTAATGTTTTTAATTTTATAAGATGTTTAAATATAGATAATTGCAAATCTTGCTGATGTTGAAAATCTGCGAAAGTTTCATTAAGTATTTGCTTTTTGATTTGTGGTTTATTTGTTAAAAAGGATGATATTTCATTTAATGTTATTTTAACTTCCGGTGTAAAAATAAAGGGGTCTATTTTGGTAAGAAAATTTTTATTTGATAAGAAAAATTTTTATATTTTATTTGGCATTCTGGCTTTACTTGAAGAATCCCTGTTCCGGTTATTTCAATTGTTTTTGATAAAGTTTCTGGACATGTAATAGTTATTTTTTCAATAGTTGATAAAGCATATAACCATCCTGGATGCGTTTTTAATGGTGTTAAAACTTGAAAATTATTGAAATTTATGTAAAAATTACATTTGGAGGGTTTTAAATTCATTAACAACATTACTTCACATGTAGCATCTAATAATGTACTTTTTTTAGGTGGCAAATTAACGCATATATAAGATTTTAAAAGTGTTTGCTGACAATTATTTAGAAATGATTCCTCTATCTGAAAGTAAGAACTATTATCATGTGCTAAACCAATGTTAGAAATTTGAGGTTTAATGTAGATAGAAACCGTGTAATTTGTTTTAAAGTTTGAAAATATTGGAGTAGGATATGTTTTATATAATGTGTAAACATCCGTAGAAATTGTTGGGAAGTTTATGACAGAGAAAATATAGTTTTCAATTTGTAAATAGTTTATTTTTGATAACAAAACTGTATCTTGAAAATTTATGTCTTTAAAAGGATTAACCGTTAGATTTTCGTTATTAAATTCAGTTATCAATTCATTTAGATATTCAAAATTCAAAAAAAAATTTTTTGTTAGACGGGATATTATGGATTCTAAAGCAGATATGTATTCTCTAAAAGCTTTCTCTATTTTTAGTATTTGTTTAAAAGAATTGTTTTCAAGAAGTGTGATATTCCTAATGGTATTTTCCCATGAATAAATTTCAACAATTTCATTATAAAGTTCATTAATTTTAAATGAAATTTTTGATATAGCATCTTGATATGCATAGATATTATTGGTATCTTTTAAAAAAATTTTGCGTTTAGAAATTTTTATTTTTAAAAAAACTGTTTCTATTAAATCTATTATATTTTGGTTACTGTCAGATGTGAAAGAATAAGGGGGTTTTCCAGGAATATTGAGAAGAAAAGTTTGCAGTTTTTGTATAGAAGTATTACACTTTAAATTCAATTCATTAATTTCATTAAACTTGCAATCAAAGTTGAGGTTCATATTTACGCAAAGGGGAAAAACTTTATCAAATATTGTAGATAATTTGTTTTGGAGACTCAGAGTACTGTTCAAGTCGAAGTATGAAATTATAAAATTTTCTTTCGATTTATAATGAATTGAAGCTATTTTTTCAAAGTAAATTCCTGATGTTTCAAAAAAAGGTTTATTAATTAAATATTTATCGTTCTCTTCTGCTTTGAATTGTTTTGGTCCCTGTGTGAATATGATGAAGAAACAAATTAAAATTTTCTTGAAATCCATGGTCAATCGCTTCCTAAAAAAGAATTTTAAACATTTTGATTAGATTATGTTTTTATATAAATATTTTTTATTTTGAAGGCTTGGCTATAAAGATTTGTTTCTTTGTCTTTTTTGGTTTGTTAGTTTTATGTGGATGTGTGCAAGGCTTAATTGGTATCAAAAGCAGTAATTGAGACACCAATGGATTATTAATTTTCCTTAATACGTGCAATAATTTAATTAAAGTATATACTTTTGCTAAATAATATCTTCTTGCTAAAGCATAATACTTCAGATTGCCTAGGGTACAACTGATTCCCACTTTGTTTCCTGTATCAAAAGAAAGTTTTTCATAAATGGGTTGTGGCAGATCGTTATTTTCACAAAAAGATTCTAATTTTTCCAAAAGTTGTTTAAGAACACATTTTTCTTCTAGATTAAAGCTGACATCTAAGACATAGTTGAATATATTTCTGTATATCGATTTTCATGTTACTCCAGTAAAATTTTTGCCTAATTCTATTATATGTCTTTGTTACTCCTTTATGACCTCCTATAGCCAATGAGTGCGCTTCTTCGATTGATTTAACACGTTGTTCTTTAGTAGGATATTGTACGAGTCCATTACAAATTATAATTTTTATTTTTGACTTTGAAAAAGTAGAGTTTAATATAGATACAATTTCATCCCATGATATTTGATTTATTCTTATAGTTTTTGCAATAGAAATTGATTTAAGATTTAGTTTTTCCGCGATTTCATACATTGAAGAAATTGTTAATTTAATATTATTTAAAGTTTGTTCAAGATTTTCTTTTTCTTCACCTTCAATTGGCATAGCAATATGATATTGTTGACCCTTTTTTATTTCTTTCGCTTGACCTTTTAATAAATTCTTAAATTTTGGTAATTTATTATTTTTATCTAAACCTTTAGACCCATTATCACGTGGTACTCCATTACAAGTTACAAAATACGCATAATTATCTTTCCTCATTGTTAGTTGATCCCGACATTCTACAATATTTTGCGATTTATTTTCGGTTTCTTTTGAACATGATTGGGACGGTAAACCTTCAAAATTAATTTCTTCTATTTCTTCATTATCTTCAATATTTTCTCCATTAATCTCTTCATTATTTTCTTCGTTTCTTCCTTCATTTATTTCTTCGTTTATGATTTCTTCTTCCGACGAATCATCGCTTAAATTACTTTTACTTACTTCCTCATAATTTGATATTTCATTTAATTCATCTCTACCTTTTTTCTTCCGATGATTCCTTGATTTCTTAACATCTAAATATTCAGGATTTCGATTTATTCCAGGATTAAAAGGATTTTCAGGATCAGAATAATTTTCAAGGTCGGATACATTAGTATCTTCGGATTTATCATCTGAGTCGGTATCAGAATAATAATTATTAGATTCATTCATTTTTTCTTCGATTCCATTACATTTAGGTTTCTTAGGTCTACCACGTTTTCTTGTCACTGATGCATTTTCGTTTCTTTCGGGGTCCTTAAGAGTTTTCCTTGGTCTTCCTCGTTTTCTTGATTCCTTAGTAGTCAATTCTTGATTTTCTTCTAAGTACTTCTTAGGTCTACCACGTTTTCTTTTGCTAATTCTTAAAGGATGATCTTGATTTTCTGGTTGTCCACAAGTTTCTTTATTTTTTATGTTATTTTTATTATAGGACTTATTACGAGTTGTTATGTAGCATTTTTCTTCATTTATTTCTTTCATTTCTTCGGACGGAGAAAATAAAGTTGAAAAAAGTGTAAAAATTTGTAAGAAGCATTGAAGTTTATTTTTCTTAATGTGAAATTGATGAAATAAATTATTTATGAAATTTCCATTATTGATTGTTAGAATTTTTGACGTTGAAGGGTTTGTAGAATTTATTTTTATATTATTATCCTCAATTTCATCATCGGTATCAGATTCATCATAAGACTGATTAATTTCTTCATCGCAATACAAGTCAATAGAACCTTCATTATCAGATGTTTCTTCTTCAGTTTCATAGTCATATTCTTTTCGTATAAATGTTACGGGGTTTCTCGATAATGCATCTGCATTCACGTTGGTTTTTCCTGCTTTATAAACTACATCGAATTCATATTCCGCAAGCTTTAAACGCCATCTAGTTACTCTGGAGCACGGGTCTTTGGAATTTTGAAACCATACTAATGGTTTATGGTCGGTAACTAATGTGAATTTTCTTCCGTATAGATATGGTCTAAATTGTGTAACACAGTAAATTATTGCCAGAGCTTCCTTTTCGTAGGTATCGTATTTTCTTTCATTTTCATTTAAAACGCGAGATGTGTAAGAAATTGGTTGATCTTTTCCTATAGGGCCTTGTGACAATATGCCACCTATTGCAAATCCTGAAGCATCAGTCGTAACAACAAATGGTTTCGAAAAATCAGGTCTAATTAAAAGAGGTTCCTCACATAATTTTGATTTGAGGTATTCGAAAGCATCATGTTGTTCGTCTGACCAGGAAAAAGGTACGTCTTTTTTCAAAAGATTTGAAAGTGGTGTAGCTATTTTCGAGAAATTTTTGATGAATCTTCTGTAATAACCAGCTAAACCGAGAAATTGTTTGATATTTTTCTGATTTTTGGGAACTGGAAATTGTTTTACGGCTACTAGTTTTTTCGGATCGGGTCTAACGCTATGTTTATCAATAATATGACCTAAATAGTTAACTTCAGGTCTTAAAAATTCGCACTTATCTGGTTGTAATTTGAGGTTAGCTAAACGTAATCTTTCCATTAATGCATTAAATTTTTGTTCATGTTCCTCTAATGTATCTGCATATATTACAATATCATCTAAATAAACAAATAAATCTGTATTAATTAATCCGGTAAGACAAGCATTCATTAGACGTTGAAAACATGCTGGCGCATTTTTTAAACCAAAAGGCATGCGGTCAAATTCATAATGACCGTCCGGTGTGGAAAAAGCTGTTTTGTGTGAATGTTCTTTATTCATTTTAATCTGATGAAAACCTGATGCCAGGTCAAAAACTGAAAAATATTTTGCGTTTCCAAGCTGGTCTAACAAATCAATTATATTAGGCAAAGGATGATTATCTTTAATTGTTTTTTCATTTAATTTGCGAAAGTCCAAGACCATTCTCCAACGTTTATTTCCCTGAGAATCTGATTTCTTAGGTACTATCCAAACTGGTGTGTTATATGGGGATTGTGAAGGTTTAATTATTCCTTGATCTAAAAGTTCATTAACTTGTCTTTTAATTTCTTCTTTATGAATCGGTGGAAAACGGTACTGACGCGTAAAAATTGGTTGGTCGTCGGTAGTGGGGATAGTGTGTTCCAAAAGATTAGTAGCTTCTAAAGTTTCTCCTGGGATTTGAAAACGATCGATATTTTTTGTTATTATATTTATTACATGAGTTAATTCTTCTTCGTTTACATGATCTAACCTTAAAAATTTCTTTACTGTTTCTATTCGATTAATACCTGTAATATTAAATACCTGACAAAGTTTATTTAATTTTTCATTATCGTTATTAATAAAGCCATGTAAAAAATTTTCTGATGATCTGAACTGAGTGTTAATTGTAGACTGTATTAATTTTGAATATTTATCATTAGTTTTAATTGTTGTTACATTTTCTTCTTTATTTTCTATAAAGTCAAGTAATTCCACTGTTAATATAGAAATATTCATTGCTTCAACACAAGTATTAGCAATTTTTAAATAAGCTCGACTATTTACATTTGTTACTAAAGCATTTCCAATAAAAAGTCCTTCACCAATAAGTAATTTTGGAATATAACCAACTTTTTTATCTTTATTTTTAATGTTAACAAAAATTGTTGCAATAGTTCTTGCTGGTACTGTTATGTATTCTTGTGTAGAAAATGGATAAAAATTGTCATCGATTTCAATTCGTTTTTCCGCATAATTTATTTTTACATTGTTGTTGTTAAAAAATTGTGTGCCTAAAATTCCTTCATGACTAATTGGAACATCATTAGGGATTAGATTAAAAATCGTGGGGTGACCGAGTATATTTAACTTTATTTGTCCGAGGGTAAAAACAGGATGTTCGTTGATACCAGTGAGTCGCAAGCATTCCTCCGTATTAATGTAAACATCAGGTCCAACGACCCCTTCTTTTAAAAGGTTTGAACCTGCTCCAGTATCGATCATCATGGTTACGGTGTTTTGTAAGCCAGCTGCACTTATCGAAATATATGGGATACTACTTGACATAGTAGCATTAATTTGTTCGCTATTTTCCGGTTGATTTTCTTTTTTAATATTTTTTTTATTTTTAACGTTTAAAGATGCGTTTCCTCGCTCAAAACCTCCTCTGTCGCATCTACTAAGAGAAGGTTGCTCGAGTTTCCCGATTGCGGCTGTTGTAATTTTCGAGCATTATTACGAGTTCTTAAAGCACAATCATTTATAAGATGACCTTCTTCTTTGCAATAATTACACATCATTTTAACTTGAGAATTTTGCACTTGTTGACTTTGTAAATTAGGATTTGTATTAGGAGAAAAATTGTTACCTTTTTGATTTTGGTTATTAAAATTTATTGGTTTGTTATAATTATTTTGAAAATTTTGTTGCCTTTGAAAACTTTGTTGATTTGAAGAATTTTGTCGATTTTGATAATGATTTTGAAAATTTTGTCTATTTTGAAATCTTTGTGGATTTGGATTTTGAATATTTTGGTTTCTTGAAAAATTTGAGCCTTGAAAATTTTGTTTAGAAAAATTTGGATTTTGAAATTGGTTAGAAAAATTTGGATTAAAATTAGGATTCTGGAAATTTCGATTAAAATTTTGACTTTGATAATTTCGATTAAAATTCGGATTTTGAAAATTTCTAAATTGATTTATATTAAACCGTTGATTTTGACTATTAGAAAAATTACGTTGTTGACTCGGTAAAAGTTGTTGATTTGAGAATGTTTGGTTTTTCATATTTAATTTGTTACATACTGGGGCAATGTGACCTTTTCCGCCACAAATTTGACAGTTTAATGTATTTTCTTGTAAGGTATTCACTTTATTGTTTCGTGGATGAATATTGCTACTTCTTTGTGGTGTTTCTAACTCTGAATTTGAAATTTTATTTCTTCTTAAATCTTGACTCGCTTTTAATCTTTTTTCTACTTCTATTGCCGAAGTTATCGTTTCTCTTAATGTATTTGCTCGTTGTACGCGAATTTCTATTTCCGGCCTTAATCCTCTTATAAAACAATCTATTAAATCTCTATTTAATCCCGTACTAAAATTTTCATCGATTACTTGATTATTTGACATTTTATGAGCGTCTAAAATTTTTTCTGATATTTCTTTAAGTCTAGTCGCGTAAGATAAAACATTTTCTTCTTGCCACATAAAGGTATTTCCTAGCTCACCCTGTAGTTGATAAACCGATTTTGACACTAAATATGATCTTTTTAAGGCGTTTATAAGGTCATCTACATTATTGAATGCGGTACCAAAAATACTTTTTCTAGCTTCACCAATAAGTTTACATCGTATCATTTTTACTAAATTTCCCTCTGCCGTTGCTGGAAGCATTTGCTTTGCTTCTGTGCAACCTTCAATAAAATTTTCTAGAGACATTGTTTTTCCGTCAAATAATGGAACTACTTCAATTGCATCGCGTAATGATATTGTCTGATTGTGGGGGTAATATGCTGCTTGTACATTAGGATCTCTTATACCCTGATTTTGTGAACTACCAGCTGGATTATTTTCATTAGCCATTTTTGTTTCTATCTTAGTTTGATTTTCCGTCTTAATTGTTTTTAAAGAAGGACTATTCAAAAACTTATTTAATAACTCACGAGATTTATTTAGGGACGATTCGAATTCTTTATCAAGGATATTTTTACGATCTAAAGTTTCTTCAAATTTTTCAATTTCTAATTGTTTTTCAATTAATATTTTATTAAAGAATTCTGGACAAGGAGTATCTTCTAATGGATTATTTGTTAAAGTTTTTTCAAGGATCGTGGAACTAGTAAGACTATCACTCAAATTAAAATTTTTGATGGTTGAGTCTAATTTAAAAGAATCCCCGGTATTTTGAGTGATAATAGAGTTATCAAGGTTTATTGGAAGTCCACTTTTAGAATCAAGATTAATTTTATTATTTTTGTTAACCTCTTTAGCCAATTCTTCGTTATTTCTTGTTTTACTACGCGTTAATTTACTATGTTCATCAGATTGCGACATATCATACTTGAAGTTAGAATATTTTGCACAATATACATATAAATATATCAATAATAATATAGTTTACCAAAATTCTCTCGCTCTCTAAAAACCTTGAGAAAAAATTTAAAAAGAGAAAAAAAATGCACAAAATGCTCCCAAACATTTAACCCTTGCTGTACACACAGGCCGATGCACCAAATTAACGTATGTTACGTCTTAAATGACATAACACACGAAAATTTATTATTAAATCAATCAGTGGTTGTCCAGTGAGGGGGGAGGTGTACAGAGAAATGAATTGAGAGACATTTGTACAAACGGATATCAGTATTTATTGTTTACACAAGATTTGACGATAAAAATCTAAAATGCTGAAGAGTTGAGAGAGCGGCGAGAACTGGTGGCAGAGAATGGATAATCTGAAACAGATTATATGTTTAGGAAAGATATAAGATAAGAGACAAGGAGAAGGGACAAGGGATTAAAAAATTGTTAAACTTACTTTTATTTTAGAGGTAGAACTCTTATCGAAACTCAGTTTCCAAAGTTGACCCAAAGTAGCGAATGTTGCCCAAAAAACCGGCAACCAGCCAGCTGAGATGTTGGGCCGATGTTGGTTGAGTACTGTTGAGTTACTGGCAACCAGCCAGCTGAGATGTTGGGCCGATGTTGGTTGCGTACTGTCGAGTTACTGGCAACCAGCCAGCTGAGATGTTGGGCCGATGTTGGTTGAGTGCTGGATCGTTTGAATGTTGATTCTCGATTTTTGGTTTCAAATCAAGTTATAATTTTCATAGAAAATTATAGTTTTACAGAAGGTCGAAAGTTTCTGGTTTCAAATCACTTAACTAAGAGTCGACGAACAAGGTTACTGGTTTGAATCACACTTGGTAACTTGATATAATTTAACGAAGAGTTGACGAACACTTGCTGGGGTTTAATTGACAATCAGAGTTTCGGGGTTTGAATTAGACTGGTTTGTTCTGGGGGTCCTTGCAGCTTTTATACACATATAATCGATGAAAAAGCTCGTCCTCCCAATGGGTGAGATACATAAATTTTAACATGGTTCTCGAGTAGAGTTTTTTTTGGACAGGTAAACAGGAGGGTGCGAGTAATCTATAAAAACGCCTAATTCCCACATAATCCCTGAGTTGAGTTTTGACATACATGTGGGTAGGTAGAATACATTATAATCAATAGGCTTTAACTCATAAATTTCAAATGAAACCTCGCTAAACATGCGAGTAGATTCTCTTCTCGGTTTTTGGTTCCTAATTGATTTGTCTTTTAAAAGAGGGTTCTTTCTAACTTGTGTAAACATGGTGTTGATATCGATTTGTTTAATGTTTTTAGACATGCAACTTTAATATTTAACATTTTCTTAATACAAAAAGTTACTGACGTAACAACAATAACAAGTGTTTTCCGATTTCTTGATTTATTTCAATCGTAATTTTAACTGTCTAATTTATTTTATTTTTGATTTGTTTTTATTTCTCAATGTTATTCTGTATTTGTTTTCGTCGTCTAGACGTTTAATCGTCATTATCACACTTTTCTGTTAGTTTGTCCATGACCTAGGACTAGTGAACACACTGACAAGTCACTCTCTGTGATGTCTTAAAATATTTTTAATTTCCGTATGAGGTAAAAATTCTTTTCTTAAAATGTACATTCTGTGTTTGGTTCGTGTTAAAAAAAATCTTACTAAGTGTTCACACTTGTTATTGTTACAGCCTGAAGATGTCTACGAAGTGTAGACGAAACGTTGCTAATAAACTATTATCTGAATTTATTTAATGTGTTAGTGTTAGTTACCTACACAATTTTGCTCCTCCGGATCGAATAATCTCTTTTCTTTATTATTAATTTTTTTTCTTTTTAATTTCATTTTAGCATCACACACTTCTTGCACAATTTCAATATATTTTTCCTTGTATAAATAAAAAAAATTATTATTTTTTGCATTTATAATATTTTCTACTAATTCTTTAAATTGTTTTTTCATTTCAACACATTCATTCCTTGTTATTTCGCGAAATTAAAGTGAACTCACAATTTAGCAATCAAAAGCAAACAAATAGAATAATAACTGAGATTGCCAATATAAACATTCTTCTTTTACAAATCTGTCCTCTTTGTATAAGTTTGATTTTTATCTCATTGAAATGTTGTGATATTAGAAAAATTTGGGACCTTAATTTCTCAAATTGGCAAAAGAGGTAAATAAACCACATAAATCAAAAATAAAGAACTCTTCTTACCTTCAGAAAATCTTTCTAATTTAATTACAATCCCTCTGCATTGAAGGAATATGGCGCAACCACCTTCGGCACTGATCTCGGACTTTTATCAAAAATTTACAACAACAAATTATCTTTAATGAACAATTAAAATTCTAAATAAAATCTACTCGCGAAATGTTGGGCGCCAGGCTCACCGATGAGCCAGTCAGCAACAACAACAACAAAATCAAACAAGAGCAATCTATTCCGAAAACGACAAAAATAGACTCTCTTAAAAATGCCATCAAAGTTCAAAAATCAATACAAAACATCATCAAAACTTCATCAAAATTATCTAAATTTCAATGTTCATCAATTCAACAATTTCAACAAATTTCACAAAGACATTTACTACGAGATCAGTGTACCGGAATCCAGTTTTTCGCTAGCTCAGGGATGTCAAATATTGGGGTAGGGTTTTTGTCGAGTGCAACTACCATAATTAAATTCAACACCAATTTCAAGTATCAAAAATCAACAAAATATATTCTAATTTTTACCTACGCTAATTACAAAAGAAAACTGCATAATCCCTATGCTGATTAAATTTACAAAAATAATATTAAAGGGATTTCTATCCGCGACATAATTTCGGTAATTTCCATAAAACTAAGAAACATGAATCCGCTACTATAATTTCGATAAATCTCATAAAACAAGAAAAATAAATCCACGACAGTATCTTTGATATTTCATTCTAAATTTTAATTTCGGAAAAATGACATGATTCCTACACACATGTGACATGAGTAAGTGCAAATTAAAATTTTTATCTGCGATTAAATACTCCGAGAATTTCGTTAAACAATTGATCAATAACCATTAAATTTTATCATAAAATAAGATTAGATTAATTAAAATCTCAATTCACACTTTCTCATTCATCAATTCTAAACGCTAATTTACTTGATATTTTCCGCAGTTTACACGGCTCTGCAATAATTTTCGATTATTAAAAATTTACG
Organism: Ganaspis brasiliensis; assembly: GCA_037103525.1. Taxonomy (NCBI): domain Eukaryota; kingdom Metazoa; phylum Arthropoda; class Insecta; order Hymenoptera; family Figitidae; genus Ganaspis; species Ganaspis brasiliensis. The sequence goes on along the minus strand of JAZKLR010000283.1, from coordinate 1,383,532 downwards.
TACATATCTGCTACACTAATTTAAAAAAATTTTAATAAAATAAAGAAAAAGAACTCCGCGACATAAATTCGATAAACCTTAAGAGAATTAGATCCGCGACATTATTTACGATAATATTCGTTGGTTAAAAAAAAATAAATAATAAGAAATATAATTAACAATCAATATTGTCATAAAAGTGAAACGGAAAGATAATTGGTAATACAAAATTTTGCAATAATTAAAATCCTTAATCTTTAAACCGGCAGAACAATTTAACTTTATCAAATAAATTTTCTACGCACTTATTAAATATACAAAATCTGCTCCACTACGACATGAAATTAAAATTCTACGCTAATAATTCTTTTAATTACGACAAATTTACGGGAGGAAATTCCGACATTTTTAAATTTACTTACAAGGATTTTCCGAATTTTTCCGGAGAGAACACACTTCAGCTTGAAAGAGATCGTAGAGACGCTCTATACACAATTTGATGACCGCGATACGAGAAAACTCATTTTTATTCTCAACAATATTCAGCAAAACAAAACAATAAAAATATAACAAACAAGAAACTGCGCATCAAAAGTCTAACGATCATTATTAACGATTATACGATGGCATGATTATCGTCTCGATCCATTCGATCTCGGGTGTATGCATTTTCGAACATGTGTACTCTTTCAGTAAAGGTTTAACGACAATTTCCGCGAGCAAAATTTAGTACCAATTTCGGAAATACAACACTATTTTCGAGAGATAATTAAATAGACTTACATATATTCAGAAAAATTTCTGAAGTGACGGTCTCGGTCTCGGCCCTTTTCTCCGCGTCTTGGAATTTTCCTCCATAAGGATGGTTTTTACAAAATAATGTCGCCTCTGCGACCGGTCAACGCTAAGCTAGTAATGTCCTGAATTTTCTCACCTCGTGGTGTGGAGCCGGTCTCCACGCGCTTTCGCCTAACCTAACTGACGGCGCTGGTGCGCCAACTCGCTGACTGACACGCCACGGCGGGAAACTCGTTCAAATTCAAATTTTACATTTTCTTCAACAACATAATATTTCGCAATTAACCAAAACAATACTAAAATTCCAACTCAAACATAACCTAATAACAAACACAAAAAAAGAACTCAATAAATTGTCAATAAAATTTACACAATATTTCACTTATAACCGAAGCATCACAAAACGAAAGTTCTAACAACTTAAAAAGTCTCTAACTTTTTCCAACAATGATTCTTCTCTCTTGATTCTTCGTCGTGGTGGAACTTAATTTCTGTCAGCTAGCCTTTTTATTATCTCGTGATCCTATTTAAGTCCGATTCTTCCAGAGGTGAGTGACGACCAACAATCAAAATTCAGTTTCTTACGGGCTAGACGAAGAACAATATCGCCCAATGCCCTAAGAAAACAAAAGTCCGCAGCCGTTATCATAGATTTACGGTGTAAGAGGCCGATCCATCTACTTCCAGCTACGCAGATCCATGTTGACGGGGTTCGAAATCTCTATACGGAGACTGGATCTAAATTCTATCCCGTTGCAACGTAATTAAAAACCAAAATACAGATTTTGTCGAGAAACATCTCGACAACAATCCCGAAGAGCAAAATACAGATTTTGCCGGAAAACATTTAGACAACAATCCCGAAAATACAGATTTTGCCGAGAAACATCTCGACAACAATCCCAAAAATAGAATAAAAATTCTGGTCGTATTCAAAGGAAGTCGTCACTGCTGTTTTGGATCCCGGAGATAACAATGGGGCAGCTTCCGGTTGCATTTAATTCAAATTCCCACTTCTCGAAGATGATGTTGTATCCTTCTTTTTTCTGACGGGTTCCAACCAGGTTCTCGATGTCCAAAAACGCTCGCAAGTTTACATAAAAAAAACAAACAAAAATTTGGCAGTACAAAAATATTCAAAAAAAGTAATACAACATTCGAAGGCCAGTAGTGGAGCAATAACCTATCGGGAAATTTCCAAGAATATTTGCGTCTCTATTAAAAGAAAAACAAAATTTCAGCATCGGTGTGACGTGTCAAAAATTGTCACGTCACAATGTTTAGAAAATAAAATATCAACATTTTAATAAGAACCAGTTTATATAAATAATTTGTTTGATGGCCTGTACTGGTTTGTAATGTTGTTTATTTATTTAAAGTCAACGTTTCGGTTGGGATCCCAACCCTTTTCAAGACTATAAAAAACAATATAAAATTTTAAAATACATAAATTTAAAGAGGTTATACATTTTTTTAAGGTGTTTGAATTATAGCTACCTTTAATATCGTTGACAAAAACATTTTTATGGACTTATTATTATAATTTGGATATAAAATCCAAATTATAATGTATCTACATTTACTGCATTGTGATAAATTATATAAATTATAAGATGAAAAGAAAACAAAAATCTTAGTTATTTAGATCCAATCCATGAGTGGTATAGTTAAAACCTTCATTAATCAAACTATAGTAAATTTGGTGAGTGATATATTACGCATGATTCATATTACGTTTGAAAGCAAATTATGTAAATTATTCAAAATCATCCTAAATATTAGAAAAACAAATAGATAATAATTTTATTTTATGAACTTAATAATATTAGAATAAATATTACTAAGTCCATTTATGTCTGACCGGAAATTAATACTATTTTTATTTTGAATATAAACCATTTCCAAAAAATTTAGTTTTCTTCTGTTTGATTCATAATCCAAAATTTTTGGTTCATTTAAATCAAAATTATGATTAAGGTATGTTGCATGTTGTGCAAGAGCTGTATTGGTTCTCTTATTTTTTATGTTACGAGAATGTTCATTAAGTCTTTCTCGAAAATGTCTAATTGTTTGACCAATATAAGATTTTTTACATTCATTACAGGTTATTTCATATATTATATTAAATCTTTGTTTTATAGGTGTTATATCTTTTGACGGTATTAAAATTTTCTTTTGTATAGTGTTTGTAGCAATAAAAACTATTTTTAAATTAGTGGTTTTAAAAATTCGATAACATACATTTTCAAAATTTTGTATATAAGGTAAAACGATAATTTTTTTAAAAGTTAATGTGTCATTGTATTCTAAGTGTTCATTTAATTTAAAATTTGTATTTTTAACTATTAGTTTGAAACGTTTAAATATGTTTTCGTTTAATAAATCTTCAGGATAGCCATTTTTAGTTAGTGTTTCTTTTACAATATTTAAATTATTTATATGATATTTATTATCTGCTAGTTTAATTGCTCTGTCTGTTAGAGTATATATTATACTAATCTTAGTAGCAATACTATGATTAGAGTGAAAATTAATATATCTGCCAGACCATATTTCCTTTCTGTACCAATTAGTTATTATTTTATTATTTTCAATAATTAGAGTTAAATCTAAAAAATTTTTTGAATTATTATTAGAAATTTCTAAAGTAAAATTTAAATAATTGTCAGCTTTATTGAATCTAGTTAAAAAGTCATTAATATTATCTTTATTTAAACAAATAAATGTGTCATCTATATATCTTCCGTAAAAGGATATATGATATGGCAGATTATCCAGAATTTTATTTTCAATTCTGTCCATAACTAAATTAGCTAATACTGAAGACAAGGGTGAACCCATTGGTAAGCCAAAAACCTGTTGGTAGAACTCGTTATTGAAAGTACAGTATGACGATCTCAAACAAAACATTAATGCTTCATCAAAGTCTTTATAAGATAATGGTGTATATTTTTTAATAAATTTCCATTTTTCTTTGATAGTTTTTTTAATTAAATCCCATGAGATGTTAGTATACATTGACACAATATCAAGTGATATAAGTATATAATTATTGGGAACATCAACTTTATTAATCTTTTCCTTGAAATCCCAACTGCCTTTTATGTGATATTTGTTCATACCAATAATCTTCTGTAAAGGGTTTGCCAAAAATTTTTAAAAGTTATATATAGGTGAACCAATAAATGATGTAATAGGACGAAGAGGCATATTTTGCTTATGTAGTTTAGGTAAACCATAAAATTTTGGAGCTGAGCATGTGTTATTATGTATTATAAGTAGCTGTATCATTTAGCAAAACTAGAATTTTTTTATTATAGTCAGATTTATTTAAAATAACAGTTTTATTAGTTTTGTCAGCTTTAGTTATTATTATGTAAACATTACAAACCAGTACAGGCCATCAAACAAATTATTTATAAAATATCAACATTTACTAACCAACGATGGTCACTGCGCATATTTACCAATTTACTCGGTAAATGTACATAATTTTTTCCTTAATATAAAAATTTCTCACATTCACCAAATATCGCGGTGAATGTGCACATTTACCGGTAAATGTGCGCATTTATCGGTGTTCGTACATTTACCGTAAAATACATATATATAACTTAAACGCCCTAGCGCCGAAGAAGAAATAGTGGTGGGGTAAAACTAACGTGTGAAACTGTCATTATAGGCGGCAGAGGGAAAGTGGTTCTCAAAGAAGTAGTTAAAGAATATAAAAAATATTCGTATCTAAAAATTATAACTATACTTATAGCGATATTTTCGCATCTTTAGGAATAATTTATTATTGGTATAAAAAGTAGTAGAAAATAATTGTATTTCTGAAATTTTTTTGTACTTAAATTTTTAATTGAACTTAATAAAACTAGTTCGAGAATTGAATATGGAAATTAAGTAAATATTTGTTGGAATCAAATTTGAGATGACAGTCTAAAAAAACAATTATTGTGAAAACTTGATTAAAAATTGCTATTTTTGAACTTTAAAAAATTATTTTTCTGATTGAAATAATATATATATATATATATATATATATGTCGTAGGCAGATGGAATAATCCGTCAGTTTGCAAACTGCCTAGGCAGTTTACAAAGCGCGGACGATTAGTAGAATGACAATATTAAAATTCACTATGTGACGTCATAGTGCAAACAAGTACAGTCCAAATTGCATGTCCCCCACTTTTCTACTTTTCTTGCACGCACTGTTTGACCAACAGAACAGAGTCGATATCTTTAGCGTGAGTAGTACCGCTTCAAAATCTAACCTGACCGTATCACTAGCGCGGCGTGTTGACGAGTAAAAAAGTGTGAGACATTCAATTTGGATTGTATGTGTGTACACTCTGACGTGACATAGTGAATCATTCTTAATTCTGCAACTTTCTGGTTATCTATACAGAGAACCGAATCACGCCTTTTATGACTTTGTTATGAAAAGTATCGTTCGTAACTGCGTGAACAAAGCAGTCGTTTTGAAACTCGCGCAATTTTTGCAACTCGTTTCACTCGTTGCAAAAACATTGCTCTCGTTTCAGAAACGACTGCTTGTCACGCATGTTACGAAATATACTATTTGACTGTCATTAAGCCAACTGCCCAACGCGTTTCAGGCAATTAGAATAAGAAATTCAAAGCTTCAGTCTTTAATATTTTTCATTAAAAAACAAAGTATAATTTCCATCGTATATAATTTTAAATAATAAATAATTAATATTAATTTAATCAATAATATTATTTACATATTTTTTAAATTATTTAAAATTATTTTTGCGTCTAGAAATATGATAATATTTTAAGTAACTGGAAATATTAAAACTGAATATACTTTTATTATTAGCATTTACAAAATAAACAAAATTAATCCCAAATCATATCAATAATAATCGAAGCTTAATTACGATAACATTCTAAATACGAAATTAATGTCATAATATTTTAGTTTCTGAATATCGTTCTCAGACTTCAGTAGCGTTTTAAAGTTTCTTGTTTTTTAAATGAAGTGAAATATAAGGTTTTTGGAAATGGCAGAAAGTGCTGTGAATCAAATAGAGTTTGAAGAAAAATTGAAATCAATTTATAAAACTCAAAGCGGTAGCAGAGCAATGTGGGACAGGGCACGATTAGAAAGTGTAAAAAAAATATTACAGCAAATTGTGACAAAATCTGAAAACGGTGCAGCCTTTTACAATTATACGAAAAGGTACAAACTTTTATATGTCGGGGGTGAATGCCACGTGATTTTAAAAAGAAAAAAAGAATCTGACCATTTTATTTATGTAATCCCAATAGAGGATTATTATTCCAGACTATTAGAAGCACATGTTTAGACTGGTCGCGTGATAGAATGGTATTTTTTTACAGGATAAATGTACAATTCCAAGATCTGCTTGTGCAATGTTTATAAGTTGTTGTCAAACATGTTATCGAAAAAAGTCCGTGCAAAAAAAGAACGTAGTAGTGAAGCCCATTATATCAAATGGATTTAATACTCGTGCACAGGTCGATTTAATTGATTTTCAATCTTGTCCTGATGGCGAGTATAAATGGCTGATGAATTACCAAGATCAAGCAACTAAATTTTTGCAATTACGTCCTTTGACAACAAAACACGCCCTAAGTATTTTACAAAGTGATAACGGGAGAGAATTTGTTGCTGAAATTATTGAAAAATTAGTGTCCATTTGGCCTCACTGCAAAATAGTGCACGGACGTCCAAGACATCCTCAATCTCAAGGAAGCGTTGAGCTGGCAAACGCTGATGTCGAAAACATGCTTAAAAGCTTGAATGGTTGATAATAAATCCAATAATTGGTCACGAGGCTATTTTGAAGTGCAGGTAAAAGAAATTTAACAATTAAGAACAATTATTTGTTTTAACAATTCCCTAGCGAGACAGCCAGTGTTAGTGGGTATTAGTTAATACCCTCTTAGTACCACTTAGTACCCTCTTAGTACCAACCTAAATTATTTTATGTTTTATGTTAAAATAAGCATAAGTTTCAATGTTTAATGTTATAATTAGGAATCGGCATGTAATTTTGCATCGATAAATGGTATAAAAACTGAAAATAGAGCAAAAATTAATGTGAAAACAGAAAAAGAAAAACTTGTCATTAATTTGATTCACTGCGCCGGCGCGCGGAATCCATGCTGACCACAAGCAGAGTTACTAGACAACCATAGCAACAAAAGTCACCACATCCAAGCGAGTCGATAAAGACGCATATTGCTGCACACCGCACCCAACAGATGGCGCAACTCGTAATCATTTCGAAGAAATCCTGACATACAAATAAAAATCTGATTCAATACGGTCAACGTATGTACAAATATTGAAAAGGGTTTAACATAGCAAAAAAGGAAAATTGGATTATGATGTATATATTATAAATGAGATAACGAAACTTTGTGAAAATTATAAATTGTAATCACACTATTCAACAAATTTATTATTTATAAATATATCTATCTTCAATAAAAAAAGACAAAAATACGCAAATTTGCCTAAATAAGAAAAATATAATAAGAAATATAACTTTTAAAATATACAATAATAGGTAAAAAAAAAATTAAATATTATTTTATAAAAATGAAAAAAATTTTAATTTTTTGTGTCGAAGTAGCAAAAAATACATTAAAGATCCAAATCTCTAAAAAACATATATTTTTCCTCTTAAAATATAAAATGGTACTAAGTGGTATTAAGAGGGTACTAAGAGGTACTAAGGCGGTACGAATAATTCAGATCGTCTATGACCTTTTAAGTAACAGAAATAATTTTTAAACATTTATGAATAAAGATAAAAACATTTTACGTTTCTACACATGTGAAAAAATATTAAATTTATTTGTTTTTCGATTTTTCAGAATTTCTGTTTTCAAACAAATTACTCGTTCTAAATGGTCAAACCAATTTTTCTAATACATTTTACAAATGTTTTTTATTATCTCATAAGTAGCAAAAAATCCAATTAAGATCCAAATCTCTAAAAAACATATCTTTTTCCTTTTAAAATATAAAATGGTACTAAGTGGTATTAAGAGGGTACTAAGAGGTACTAAGGCGGTACGAATAATTCAGATCGTCTATGACGTTTTAAGTAACAGAAATAATTTTTAAACATTTTTGAACAAAGATAAAAACATTTTACGTTTCTACACATGTGAAAAAATATTAAATTTATTTGTTTTTCGATTTTTCAGAATTTTTGTTTTCAAACAAATTACTCGTTCTAAATGGTCAAACCAATTTTTCTAATACATTTTATAAATGTTTTTTATTATCTCTAAGTAGCAAAAATTCCAATTAAGATCCAAATCTCTAAAAAACATATCTTTTTCCTTTTAAAATATAAAATGGTACTAAGTGGTATTAAGAGGTTACTAAGAGGTACTAAGGTGGTACGAATAATTTAGAACGTCTATGACGTTTAAAGTAGCAGAAATAATTTTTAAACTTTTTTGAACAAAGATAAAAACATTTTACGTTTCTACACATGTGAAAAAATATTAAATTTATTTGTTTTTCGATTTTTCAGAATTTTTGTTTTCAAACAAATTACTCGTTCTAAATGGTCAAACCAATTTTTCTAATACATTTTATAAATGTTTTTTATTATCTCTAAGTAGCAAAAATTCCAATTAAGATCCAAATCTCTAAAAAACATATCTTTTTCCTTTTAAAATATAAAATGGTACTAAGTGGTATTAAGAGGTTACTAAGAGGTACTAAGGTGGTACGAATAATTTAGAACGTCTATGACGTTTAAAGTAGCAGAAATAATTTTTAAACTTTTTTCAACAAAAATTAAAACATTTTACGTTTCTGCAAATGGGAAAAAATATTAAATTTATTTGTTTTTCGATTTTTAAAAATTTTTGTTTTCAAACAAATTACTCGTTGTAAATGGTCAAACCAATTTTTCTAATACATTTTATAAATGTTTTTCATTATCTCTAAGTAGCAAAAAATCCAATTAAGATCCAAATCTCTAAAAAACATATCTTTTTCCTTTTAAAATTTAAAATGGTACTAAGTGGTATTAAGAGGGTACTAAGAGGTACTAAGGCGGTACGATTAATTCAGATCGTCTATGACGTTTTAAGTAACAAAAATAATTTTTAAACTTTTTTTAACAAAGATTAAAACATTTTACGTTTCTACAAATGTGAAAAAATATTAAATTTATTTGTTTTTCGATTTTTCAAAATTTTTGTTTTCAAACAAATTACTCGTTGTAAATGGTCAAACCAATTTTTCTAATACATTTTATAAATGTTTTTTATTATCTCTAAGTAGCAAAAAATCCAATTAAGATCCAAATCTCTAAAAAACATATCTTTTTTCTCTTGAAATATAAAATGGTACTAAGTGGTATTAAGAGGTTACTAAGAGGTACTAAGGCGGTACGAATAATTCAGATCGTCTATGACGTTTTAAGTAACAGAAATAATTTTTAAACATTTTTGAACAAAGATTAAAACATTTTACGTTTCAACAAATGTGAAAAAATATTAATTTTATTTTTTATTCGTGTTATGTCCGGAAGGGACATTCGCAGTTTACAAATCTATTTATTTTATTATTTTACCCCTGATTCATTTACAAAGCCAACGGACTTTGAACTAAGGGAACAGGGAAAAGAAAGGTCAACTGAACAATCTACGCATCGGTACATTTAAACATATAGACACATAAATTTATTTATCAAAATTACAATTTTGATTAAATTGATTAATTAGTCAAATGATTGAGAGGATGGTTGAGTAATTGGTTGAAAGATTGGTTGTAAGAGGAAGAATCCTTGATAAAATCGAATCCTTGATAAAATCGAATTCCTGATTAGTTGAATTGTTGTTCACTGAAACAATAAACAACTTTTAGATAGGAAAGGCATTGAATTTACGGGAGGCAAAGAAAATAGAATGTAAATTCTTACTTTTTTTATGAATCTGAAGCGTGTGAGTTGACCCCTCAGAAACTCCAAGTGCAGGTTCGTGAAACCCCCAAAGGAAATTTATGGGCTGCAGTTGTCAAGGGCCTCAAACAGACGCGACAAGTGAAAAGATCCTAGCCAGTGGAAAAGTACTCGTAGAGACCCCAATTCCAAGCTACAATGCCAGACGATGGTTTATGTGTCCTAGTCGTCTCAAATTTCAGGGTCAAATTCTTTTTCCAGCCTGAAGTCACTCGATGTAGATGAGTATATTGATGAGGAGTCGTTGATTCCACAATTTCTCGATTCAAGGTTTCTTAGAGACGAAGATTCCGGATAAAGGGTTAAAGCGTTAAATTTGATGAAAGGATAAAGGATCAAAATTGATTGAAGAGTTAAAAGGATTTAAACTGATGAAAAGGGTTCAGGATTTAAATTAGTTGAAAGGGTTAAATGATTGAACGGTTAAGGTTTAAAAAGGGTTAAAAGGTGTTAAAATGGTTAAAGGATTAGGGATTAAAACTAATTACTGACAGGTTATGCCAGGAGTTCTGCGCTTCCACTTTTCTTTCTCTGTTTTCAATATAATGTTCAAATACAATTTAACATTTAATTCGCACATTCATTGCAATATACATAAGATTCTTCACGACCGATATAATTGAAAACAATGGTTTATTCGCAAAATTATTAACTCGAAAGGAGTGTATACAGTGTCCGAATATAAGACTTGATGATTGTTGCCGAGTTACAAGATTTAAATTGACCCGTTACAAGACCAATACTGGCCAGATACAAGACTCGCGAATATAGAACCGTTGTAGAGTTTTAGAGAAGAGAACCGTTTCAGATGATGTTGGACGAAGAACTGATTTTAGTTTTCATCGAATTTGTAAAGAAACCTCGGTTTCCTGTATTTTCATCCCTTCCGAAATTTGCGTGGGCTACACATCGCTTTGCCGAGTGAACGCTGCAAATTCGTCGTAGCGCCGAGTGGAATGTAATGCTTCCACCCTTATGATAATATTTTTTTCGTTTTCTATATTACACAATAGAACGTGGAACATTCGAGAGCAATTCTATTTATCGTCGCTTCCGGATTTCGGATTGTTTAATCATAATAAATTTGAGAGATTTTATAAACCCTAAATATAAGGTTAACATCCTTATAAAATACACTATTGATTTTATATAGTACGTCACGGGAACGTGACACTTCCCCCCTTTTTAATTCGGAAAATAGAAATAAAATTGATAATTTTCCGAATTCAAAAATTTTGACTTTAATTTGAAATTTTTTAGAATTTGAACAATTCGGACGAAAATATCATCGAAAAGAAATATGATTTATAGTGTTAAAATATTCCACAGGATCAATGTTGACATAATTACGGCACAATACTGGCACAGTACTGCCATAATACTGGCATGGTATTTCACATAATATTAATGTAATACTGACGTATACTGATATGACCCTGGCCCTATACTTTACAGAATACTGGCTCTACACTGGTATAATCTTGGCCCTATATTTCGCATAATACTGGCCGTATCTGGCATAATGTTGGCCCTTTACTGGCATAATATCGGATTAATGACAGAACAATGAAAACATTAGTTATCTCAGTACTGACACAGCGTGACCAAAATACAAATAATATTTTAAATTCATACATGGAAATATTTTGTTAATTTAGATGATTATTAATTTATAAGCAACACTTAGTAAATATTATTGTTGACATTTAGAGAAAAAATTTTTTTTAAAAAAAATTTCACACTTATCATACTGAAACAACAGCAATTATTCATTACATTTAATAATTAATGTTCATTAATACTAAAAATACCACACAAAACACACAACATTATGTTATAACTTTAAGATTTCTATTGAGTCTTTGAATAATATTTTGCTTTTACAAATACATAAAACACTAATCATACTCAAAATGTGTTTTATAGACGATGATTACAATGATATATAACGAAAATTTACATATATATACGCAAAAGAGTCAGCGAGAAAAATTTGAGACAGTTTAGGTGAATATATTTAACATTATTAATAATTAAAAAAAACGCGTACATTAAGACGCCCTTCCCCCCTTACGAGAAGAATACGAAAGGGAAGCTTGAGTATTCGTTATTTGTAATACATTTATATATATATATTTTTTTTTTAATAAAAAGATTATGCATGAATTTGTTAGATATACGAACATAAATTATACTTAATTATTCTTTAATTATTTTGGAATGATCATATATGGATACATATGCCTAACTTCTTCCTACTTTTGGTATTTATGACTAGACTCATACTCGTACATACTTAGTCATACATTACTTTAAATTAACACACCGGCATTTTAATTCATACGATTTTCTTATAGATATTATAAGATTTCCAAAAGGGCTAATTGTCTTACATTAATAATTCTGTAGATTAATTTATTAATACAATTACAGTATTTTATTAAATGCAACTTCAATCTCACGTATATTAATTTTACATAATTTTGTTATTTTATAATAATTGTAAGGAAAATATCAAATTTACATAGTGATAATACAACGACAATTCCATATCAATTTAGACAAACATTTGTATTTGAAATTTTCGCTGCTTTAATGCACGCAGATAGTAATTTCAGGATGTTTTTAGATTCTAACATAGGCATATGCCTTCAAACAAAAGAACATTCATTTTGCGAAAGCAAAAATCTAATGAATTTTATTTAAGTCGTATAAAGGTTTTAGAACATGAAAATTCTTACTTTACTGTTCCTGAAAGGACTATATTTTCGTTTTTCGAAACCATTAATAACCTTTGCTTTATGGATGGGCAAAATTACATTCCCTTTACCACGAAAAATGTCCATATTCTTAAAAGAAACTTGAAACCGGGAGTATCTACTTATTTTTACTTTTATTTGAGTTCATATAAAAAAAAGAAAATATTTGTTTTATCAATAACTATATTTAATTATATAGTTACTTATGTAACGATGTTCAATCTTTGATAAAAAAAAAAATTGAAGGAAATTTTGGATAACTGAGTGATAAGATTGAAATTCGTTTTCGTTTAAAAATAATAGAAAACAGAGGGTGATTAGGATTTTTTTTTTTTTTTAAGGATAAAAAAAAGTTTTATATTGGAACTATAAAAGTTATTTAGGTTTATGCTTCTTCAATTATTGTTTCTTGTTCATTGAAAGAAGTTACTCTAATAAGGAGTATTGACTGATTAGAATTTTGGAAGGGACAAGCGTTTTCTATATCGATAGTATCTGCATGATTATGCCAAAATGATATATCTTGAATTTGATTTCGTGATATTTTATAATAAATTATTGCTATAATAAATATAATTAATATAATGAATGTTAAGAAGCAATAGAATTTTATATTATCTGAGTTGTTGTTTGCAATTTTCAACTTATGATTATATATTATTTGAGTAAAAGATTCTAATTCTTTTATAGTGACTTCTTTGTTTTCTTTGATTTGTATTCGACAATTTGCTAATACTTCTTCTGAGAGAATTGATTTTTCACTAGATAAGTTTTGAAAATAATTACTGATAATTCCTGTAATTGGAATGTAGTTTGAAGGAATTTCTCCTGTTTTTGAAAATTTAAAATTTTTAACAGTTTCTGTAGAAAATTCTTTAGATTGGTTTATATAAGACCATGAATTGTTTTGTATTGGTGTCATTAATAAAATATTGAAATTACAATTACTTCCTAAATGCTGAAAGAATATAGAACTTTCACAAATCTGCTCTATTTTGGGATTCTTAATTATTGTTAAAGTGTTGCACATATGGTCTTTAAATTTAAAATAGCAGGATTCAAACCATGGATCATTTAAAGTTAAATACGTGTTGTTACTAACTGCAATGTATTTATGAGTATTAATGATCTGAGTTAATATTTTATAATGTGAACCTAAATCTTTGTATCCTGGAATTGAATAGATCTTATAAACCCGGAATTTCATTCTAGATGGAAGTAGCAGAATTGACATAAAGAATAAATGATTTTTTAGTTGGAAAATATTATTTAAATATAATTTATAGAATTCTGAAGGTGGGAGGTTGTTGGGTATATAAACATTTGGTTTAAGTAATTTTATTTCACGAAGCGTTGAATTATATTTGTTTAGTAATAGGAAAGAGTTCCAAATATTATTTATTGGAAGAGATAGTATTTGAGAAAATTTTTCAAGGATTGTGATGTATTCTTTTGTAAAATGCAAAATGGGTAATAAATTTTTGTCTGGTTTCCGTTTGTTTAAATTTATTTCGAGAATGTAGCATTGTTTGATGATATCATTTATAGGCGATGAGTAAATGTGTAAAGAATATTGATTCCAAAGAGTATTTTGAAAGTGGTTTGCTTCAATTTTTAATGTTCTATTTATTTCAGATCGAATATTTTCTTGCTCTGTGTCTAAATTTTTTGTTTGTGTGTCTTTGCTAAGTATAGTTTTGATTGTTTTAATCAAATCTTCAATTTTATTTTTATATAATAAAAATTCTGATTGAGAACAATTTATATGTGAATCTTTGCAAAGGTGTTCATGACTATCTAATAGTTGGTGGATTTCAGTTTTAATATGGAATATTTCATTAAATTTAATGTACGTTGCAATATTCCAGTGATCCATGAGGACTCTTTCTGAAGTTAAATATTCAAAATAAAGAGCGGGTAATTGAGATAAAGAGATATTTGTTCGTGAAAAGTCCTTAGTAGCATCCATGCTACAAGAAAGAAAAATTGTAAAAGTAATACATATTAATATTTTCATCGCTTCCAGTCCCACCTGCAAAAGAAAATATGTTTTATTAGTTTGATTGTCTTATTTTCATTATAAAGCATTAGAAATAAAAACTAAAGCGATAAATGTTAAAGTATGCAAATGATAATTATTCTTAGATTTCGTATTACGCATATACCTCTATAATCAAGATTCATGAAAAAATTAAGTTTAGTTTATCAAAACAGAAGACAAATAGATTATAATAGTTCAAACGCATTACAATAAAATAGAAAATTCTACTCTCTTTTTTTTATATTTATTTATTTATTTGTTTATTTTTTAATTTTGGTTAGAATGCTGAATATGTGATAATCTAAGTCTATTAATATGAACAATTTCGGGTCCCTTATTTAGTTTAACTTTTATGTTACCCTTGCCTAAAATCTCTAGAACTTCGTGTGGACCAGTATATTGGTCGCCTAATTTACCAGGTTTAGGTCCTTGTAACAGAAATACACTATCTCCAACCTTAAAATTTTGTGGATTAATTTTTCTGTCATAATACGTTTTTGACTTTTCTTTTGCGCTAATCAGATTGTTCCGTGCTAAAAATTGGATTTCATGTAATTTCGTTACTAGATTTATCAAATAATCATCATAAGTTTTTAATTTTTCCTCGGGAAGTAAAGGTTGACTTGAGGGCAATCTTGCTAAACGACCAAACACTAATTCATATGGAGTGCATTTAGTTCCTTCGTGAACACTTGTATTGTACGAAAATGTTGCTAACTCTAACCAATCATCCCATTGTGAATTTTTGCTAACAAATTGTTTCAAATATTCTGCTAATACATGATGCGATCTTTCTAGAGAGCCATTTGATTGTGGATGAAAAGCTGTTGTTTTAAATTGGCGAATACGAAATCTTTTTGCCACTCGTTTTAAAAGATTACTTAGAAAATCACGGCCTTGGTCAGTTAATACAGCTTTTGGTGCGCCATAAATACAAATAAATTTTTTAATAAATGCATCCGCGATAGTACTTGCTTGATGATTTGGAAGTGGTATTGCTAAGGAGTACTTAGTTAAATTATCTTGAATCGTAAGGATATACTCATTTCCATTTTTAGTAATAGGTTTTAAAGGTCCTACAATGTCTAAACAAACCTTTTCGAAAGCTATTCCAGGTGTATCAGTAATAACCATTGGATTCTTTGTTTTTACTCTAACAAGCTTCTTTAATTGACATTGCAAACAAGTTTGTATATATTTTTGAATGTCTGTTTTCATGTTTTCCCAAAAATGTTTTTGTCTGATACGATGGTAAGTTTTACTTACTCCTTTATGGCCACCTAACGCTGAGGAATGTGCTTCTTCAATTAGAATTTTCCTTTGTTCGCTTGTTGCATACTGAGTATAACCATTACAAATTATTATTGTAGTTTTGCAATTTTGAAAAATTTCTCGGAACATTAAAACAATTTCATCCCAATTTACGTGATTTATTACCATTGTTCTTGCAATGCTAACAGAACGAAGTTGTAATTTTTCAGCTAATGTTTTAAAAGATTGAATGGATGATTTTATATTTTTATGCATTCCAGTTTAGCTAACGCTAGATTCTGAGATAATTGGTAATGCGATATGATAAAAAATCCCTTTTTTAAACTCTTTAGCTTCACCGATTTCGAGATTTTTAAACTTAGGTATTTCATTTTGCTTAAACAGACTCTTTGAACCATTATCCTGAGGTGCGCATGTCGTCGATAAAAAGTACACATAGTTATCCTTTCTCATTCTTAATTGATCTTTACATTCAACAATATTTCGAGAATGGATATTATTGGCAGAAGTAGAAGGAATGTCTAAGGGTGGGGGTTCGGGAGGGGGTCGTTTGTTACTTTCTGAACCGAAATCAACTTCTTCCATATCATTATCAACATCTTCTTCATCATCTTCAATTTCTTCATTTTCTTTATCCTCTACAAAATCTTCATATTTTTCAAATTTTCCACTTTCCTTGATTTCCTTGATCTCTTTATTTTCTTCAATTTCTTCAAATTGTTCATCAGAATTAAGTGCTTCATTATCTTCATTTTCTTCGTAATCTTCAATGCTATCATCACTTTCGCTAAAATCTTCATTATTTTCATTATCTTCATAAAGGTTTCTTGGTACCTCATAGTTATCATTTTGAACAAAATATTCTGGATCTGAGTTTTCACTATCTTCATCTTCTTCATGAATTAAATCTTTCTTGGGTCTACCCCTTTTTTTTTTGATTGACAAACTTGCTTCATTATCAGAATTCATTTTACGCGGTCTTCCTCTTTTCCTCGATTGATTTTGTTTCACAGAATTTTGAATATAATCAGGATCAGAATCTTCATCAGAATTTTGCAAATTTCGCGAACTTTGATTTTCACCTTGAACTTGAATTGCTTGATTTAGTATTTCTTCCTCATCTTCTTCATTATCGACTTTAGAATCTGAATAATATTTCTTATTTCGAATTTTTTCTAAATGACTTCGACTTCTTAGATTTCTTGTATTACTCCGACTTTGAAAATTTTCTTCGATTTTTGACTTTTTATCTATATTTATTTCAGGATTTGATTTCGTAGATTTCATTTTTAGATTTTCGCAGTTGATTTCACCTTCACTTGATTTAGTATACACAGATTTAGTATTTTCACTTTTTTGATTTTTCATTATTTCACTTGATTTAGTACTCGATTTAAGATTTACATTTTCACTTGACTCACTTGACTTAATATTATCCGACTTAGTATTTTCGCTTGATTCACCCGACTTAGTATTAACCGACTTCGAATTTTTACTTGATTCACTTGACTTAATATTCACTGATTGAGTAGCATCACTCACTAGATTTTTGTTACCACTTAATTCACTTGATTTAGTATTCGCAGATTTAGGATTTTGATTCATTAGATTTAGTTTCCGACCCGACATACTTGACTTATTTTTCACAGATTTAGTATTTTTATTCACTCGATTTCGATTTACACTTGATTTATTTGACTCATAATTTTTATTTCTCAGATTTCGAACACTTCCCCGATTTAAATTTTCTTCATACTTACCCGATTCATTTTGATTCTCATTTTTTCCTTGATTTAGTTTCTTCAATTGTCTTCTAGTTACCACCTTAAAATCAAAATTATCCTCTTTATTAAGCAATTCTTCGGAGAGATCATCATCGATTTCCTCATAGCAATTTAAATCTTCATCTTCATTTTCGAATTCATCTTCTTCATTTTTAACATCATTGTCATCATAGACATTATCATTATTCTCAATTCGCCAACCAAATATTTCATCCTTATCTATGTCTGAATCTTCTTGTTCTTCTTCTTCTTCTTCTTCCAATAAATATTCAAATAGATTATCTATTTCATCTTCTTTTATTCCAATTACTTGCTTTACATCATCACTATCATTATTAAATTCTTTTGGAATAATTCTTCTTGCAATATTAACAGGGTTCCTAGATAACGCGTCCGCATTGACGTTCATTTTTCCTGCTTTATGAATCATTTTAAAATCATATTCCGCTAATTTAAGTTTCCATCTTGTTACACGTGAACAAGGATCGCTTGAATTTTTAAACCATAGCAGAGGTTTATGATCTGTGACAATTTGAAATTTCCTACCATACAGAAAGTGTCTAAAATGTAAAACACAATACACAACTGCTAAGGCTTCTTTATTATAAGTGTCGTATTTTACTTCATGCTCATTTAAAGATCTAGAAGCATAAGCAATTGGTTTGTCCTTACCTATCTCACCTTGAGATAAAATTCCACCAATTGCAAAACCCAAAGCATCAGTAGTTAATATAAAGGGTTTGTCAAAATCAGGTCTTATTAATAAAGGTTCTTCGCAAAGTTCATCTTTTAAAATTTCAAAAGCTTTTTGTTGTTTATCACCCCACTTAAAAGGCATATCTTTCTTTAATAACTGTGTTAAAGGTCCTGATTTCTTTGAAAAATTTTCAATAAAACGCCGATAATAACCTGCCAAGCCTAAAAATTGTTTGATATTTTTAATGGTTTTGGGAGTTGGAAAATCTCTTACTGCGCTAAGTTTTTTCGGATCTGGTCTTACACCGTCTTTATCGATAATGTGTCCCAAATAAACCACTTCCGGTCAAAGAAATTCACATTTGTCTGGCTGTAATTTTAAATTAGCTGTTTCTAAACGATTCATAAAATTATCAAATTTTTCTTGATGTTCCTCTAAAGAATTTGCGAAAATAACGACATCGTCTAAATAAACGAATAATTCTGTTCCAATTAATCCAGATAGACACGAATTCATTAATCTCTGAAAGCAACTTGGAGCATTTTTAAGTCCAAATGGCATACGATCAAATTCATAATGACCATAAGGTGTGGAGAAAGCAGTCTTATGAGAATCCTTTTCACTCATTTTAATTTGATGAAAACTAGAAGCTAAGTCAAAAACAGAAAAGTATTGCGCATTCCCAAGAGTTTCGAGTACTTCATTTATATTAGGCAATGGGAAAAAGTCAGTAATTGTTTTTTCATTTAATTTGCGAAAGTCGAGTACCATCCGCCATTTTTTATTACCTTGCGAATCATCTTTCTTTGGTACAATCCAAACAGGAGTATTATACGGAGATTGAGAAGGTTTAATGATTTTATTTTTAATTAATTCATTTGTTTGTTTTAAAAGTTCTTCTTTGTGAACAGGTGGAAATCGATATTGACGTGTAAATACAGGTTCTTCGTCTTTAGTAGGAATATTATGTTCTAATACATTTGTAGCCGTAAGATATTCACCTGGTAAATGAAATCTTTTGGAATATTTTCCAATTAAAGCTTCTACATGTTTCAATTCCTCTGATTTTAAATGGTCTAAACGAAGTAAATCTAATATTTGTTCAACTCTTTCTTTACCTGTAATCTTTTTAAACGCATATTTTTCGTGATTTGAAATTGAAGTAGAAAAGAAACTATCCAAAAGTTTCTCAACTGATTTGCAATTGATTTTAGATTTTTGTGGTTGGGTTTGACTAACTTCGTTTTTTATTGCTCTAAATTCTTCAAATTCTTGTAATTTTATTCTCGGTATTTGGACTCTAATTGGTTCGGATTGAGTATTCGCGACTTTAATATAAGCTTTTCCCTGATTATTTGTAACAATTGCTTTTCCCATAAATACACCTGGATTTGTCGTTACTAACAGTATGTAATCTTCTTTTACTTCTGTATTTTCGACTACCATGTACATACTTGTGATTGATCTAGGTGGTAAAATTATTGTTTCTTGGGGTGAGAAAGGATAAAATTGACCGTGCACTTCTAAGCATTTTTCCGCATAATTATTCTTTACGTTGTTATCAGTGAAAAATTCTGAACCTAATACTCCATCTTCATCGACAGGTACTTCATCAGGTATTATGTGAAATGTAGTTAAATATCCGAAAATTTTTATTTTAACCTGACCTAAAGTGTGTACAGGATGTTCATTAATACCGGTAAGTTGAATTTTCCTGGAAGAATTAACCTGCATTAAAGAATTTATTGTTTTATTTTTTATTAAATTTAACCCTGCTCCTGTATCAATCATCATATGAACAGGATCTTGAACTTCTTTTATGTTAATAAAAATTGTTGGTATCATATTTCCTTTACTAAAATTGACTTTAACACTTTCTGTTAACTTTTCACTTTCGTATTCAGGTGCATTTAATCCTGGGTTACCTGTCCCACTGCACCTTGATTGGGACGGTTCTGATCGTTTCCCTGATTCATTGGAGATGGTGAAAATGAACGCCGATTATTTTCTTGGTATTGATTATTTCCTCTGAATGGACTATTTTCCCTAAATCGATTATTTTCCCTAAATGGGCTATTTTCTCTGTATCGACTATTTTCCCTGACTTGGTTACTGTTACCCCTAAATTGATCATTGTTTTCTTTAAATTGATTATTACTTCTGAACTGATAATTATTACCCCTGATTTGATTATTTTGTCTGAATTGATTATTTTCTCGGAATTGATTATTATATTCTCTGCGCCTACAATCTTTTAATAAATGCCCCGGTTTTCTACAATAGTTACATGTTATATTATTTCTGTTATTAAAAAATGAATTTGAAAAATTAGGAGAAAAATTTGTTCTAAAATTTTGCGATTGTTGTGCAGGTCTCCATGAACTTCCGCGTATTGGAGAAAAATTTTGTGCACGTGATGGAGATTCCCATCGACCTTGAGAAAATGAAGAATTTTCTCTATTTTGAGAGCTTCTTTCCCCATTCCAGGGTGAAAAATTCCTACCACGATTTTGAGAACTTTGATTATTAATATATCTTCGACAAGTGGCAACCTTTGCAAAGGTTACCTTTGATTCATTGAATTCACTCGTTTTAGATTTCCCTTTCCTAAGTTCATTACTAGCATTTATTCTTCTTTCAACTTCGATGGCTTTACTCGTTGTTTCTTTAAAATTTATTGTTTCTGGAATCCGAATTTCAATTTCCGGTTTTAATCCTCTACGGAAACATTGAATTAAATCCTTCTCCAAGGATTCAATAAAAGTTTTATCTAGTTCCCCTTTATTATTTATTCGATGAGCATCATAGATTTGATCAGCAATTTCTTTTACGCGATTTGCATATGACAATACCGTTTCATTTTCCCACATGTAAATATTCCCTAATTCACCTTGCAACTGGTAAACACTTTTTCGAGGCAAGTAAATTTTCCTTAATTGATCCGTTAAATCTTTAATACTTTTAAATGTTGAACCATAAATTCCCCGTCTAGCTTCTCCTACTAATTTTCCGCGAATTAATTTTACTAAATTTTCCTCTACTTGAGGTGTATCTGGAATCATTTTCTTTGCTTCATCGCATCCCTCTATAAAAGCCGAAAGAGAGATATTTTTACCGTCGAACACCGGTACAATTTCTAAAGCATCCCTTAACGACACTTGTTGATTATATGGGACCGTCATTCTGTTGTAAATATTATCTATTAAGGAGTTACTGATTTGCTGCTGCTCAGTACTAATAACTTCTTTTTCAATAGTATTTTGTAAATTTTTGTTGGATTCTAAATCTTTTGATAAATTTTTTAATTGATTTATTTCATCAGTTTTTTGATCGAAAGTATTATCCACTAATGAATTTCGCAAAATTTTTCTTAATTCGGCTATTTGCCCTAAAGAAGATTTATTTGGACTAGAAAATTTTAAACTATTATTAGGATTTATTAATGTATCATCAAATTTGTCACTTGAGAAACTACTAGATGGTTCCTCAGAATTGAAATTATTATTTTCTACTCTTTTTACTGGTGGTGAATGAACAACCTTAGGATTTGTGGATTCCCCAAAATTAATAAATGTTTGACCTTTTTCCTGATCTGCTAGTGCTTTAGTTCTACTTCTAGTTTGATAATCACTAGTCGTCTTTTGATTTTTATCGTTCATGAATATACATTTAAATGAGTATACAACCAAGGATTCAGATTTTATTATAAAAAATTTAATTTCCTCATAAACGACTCAACAAGTTTACAAGTTTGATCATCAAGACAAGATCTAGTACTTAAATACCATAAACAATATTTTTAATACTTTCCAATAAATATAGAATCGTATAAGATAAAATATCCAAAATGCTTCAGCTTTCAAAATTTCTTACAAACAAAATTTACTTAATTTTTGCTTCAACTTGATTTAATAAATTTTCGAAATATTTTGAAAATTCTTCTTGGGTTTCAAATTCTCGAATTTTTATCTGGTTTATTAAACTTATTGAATTATATCGTTTTTGTGCCTTTCTTCTACCTCGATTTTTATACGGTTTTCCTTGCTTTTTATTGAACATATTTACCAGAGAACATTTTTTCAATTCTTTTTTTTTTTTTTTTTTTTTTTGTTCTTGGTTCACGCCGAAAGGCGATTCCCCAATTGCTCTTAGAAACGTTTCGTCTGCCGAAAGGCTAAAAAACGTTTCTACTCTTTTCCAATATTTAAATGATTAGGTAATGTGGAATATTTCGAATTTTTTATTCATGCCGAAAGGCGATTCCACAAAAATTCTTAGAAATCGTTACGACGCCGAAAGGCGATCTCACGTTTTCTATGTTTTTCCAATATTAAGAAAAAGAAATTTATTACTTGTTCAATATTCAATTTTTTTTTTAAAAGGATTTAAAATAAAAATTCAATACAAGCTACTTGCACAATAACGAGATAATTTTTTGTAATTCAAAGTTTTCCAGAAGAAAATCTTTTAGATAGTTGAATAACCACTTTAAAACTGACTAATCACTAGAATATTCAATAATTTTCTTTGATAACAATTATGCTGAAATTTGAAAAATTTTGTTACACACTTGATTTTAGAACTTGCAAAAATGTTGTTTATGCTGAAATTGGAAAGATTAGTAGTTACAGAGAAAATCAGAATCAGTAGTTTCTCTCGAAAATATGTCAGATTTTTCCTCTCTTATTTTTTTATTTAAAACTTTAGAAATGATTCTACTGTAAATATTTTTGGATTTTTCCTCTCAACCTTATAGCATTGTTCAGTTTCCCTTCTTTCTTGTTTCCCGGCCGATGCACCAAAAATTTAAGAATTGTATTCTGTTATGTCCGGAAGGGACATTCGCAGTTTACAAATCTATTTATTTTATTATTTTACCCCTGATTCATTTACAAAGCCAACGGACTTTGAACTAAGGGAACAGGAAAAAGAAAGGTCCACTGAACAATACGCATCGGTACATTTAAACATATAGACACATAAATTTATTTATCAAAATTACAATTTTGATTAAATTGATTAATTAGTCAAATGATTGAGAGGATGGTTGAGTAATTGGTTGAAAGATTGGTTGTAAGAGGAAGAATCCTTGATAAAATCGAATCCTTGATGAAATCGAATTCCTGATTAGTTGAATTGTTGTTCACTGAAACAATAAACAACTTTTAGATAGGAAAGGCATTCAATTTACGGGAGGCAAGGAAAATAGAATGTAAATTCTTACTTTTTTTATGAATCTGAAGCGTGTGAGTTGACCCCTCAGAAACTCCAAGTGCAGGTTCGTGAAACCCCCAAAGGAAATTTATGGGCTGCAGTTGTCAAGGGCCTCAAACAGACGCGACAAGTGAAAAGATCCTAGCCAGTAGAAAAGTACTCGTAGAGACCCCAATTCCAAGCTACAATGCCAGACGATGGTTTTTGTGTCCTAGTCGTCTCAAATTTCAGGGTCAAATTCTTTTTCCAGCCTGAAGTCACTCGATGTAGATGAGTATATTGATGAGGAGTCGTTGATTCCACAATTTCTCGATTCAAGGTTTCTTAGAGACGAAGATTCCGGATAAAGGGTTAAAGGGTTAAATTTGATGAAAGGATAAAGGATCAAAATTGATTGAAGAGTTAAAAGGATTTAAACTGATGAAAAGGGTTCAGGATTTAAATTAGTTGAAAGGGTTAAATGATTGAACGGTTAAGGATTAAAAAGGGTTAAAAGGTGTTAAAATGGTTAAAGGATTAGGGATTAAAACTAATTACTGACAGGTTATGCCAGGAGTTCTACGCTTCCACTTTTCTTTCTCTGTTTTCAATATAATGTTCAAATACAATTTAACATTTAATTCGCACATTCATTGCAATATACATAAGATTCTTCACGACCGATATAATTGAAAACAATGGTTTATTCGCAAAATTATTAACTCGAAAGGAGTGTATACAGTGTCCGAATATAAGACTTGATGATTGTTGCCGAGTTACAAGATTTAAATTGAAGCGTTACAAGACCAATACTGGCCAGATACAAGACTCGCGAATATAGAACCGTTGTAGAGTTTTAGAGAAGAGAACCGTTTCAGATGATGTTGGACGAAGAACTGATTTTAGTTTTCATCGAATTTGTAAAGAAACCTCGGTTTCCTGTATTTTCATCCCTTCCGAAATTTGCGTGGGCTACACATCGCTTTGCCGAGTGAACGCTGCAAATTCGTCGTAGCGCCGAGTGGAATGTAATGCTTCCACCCTTATGATAATATTTTATTCGTTTTCTATATTACACAATAGAACGTGGAACATTCGAGAGCAATTCTATTTATCGTCGCTTCCGGATTTCGGATTGTTTAATCATAATAAATTTGAGAGATTTTATAAACCCTAAATATAAGGTTAACATCCTTATAAAATACACTATTGATTTTATATAGTACGTCACGGGAACGTGACATTCGATTTTTCAAAATTTTTCTTTCCAAACATATTTCTCTTTCTAAGTGGTCAAACCAATTTTTCTAATACATTTTATAAATGTTTTTTATTATCTCTAAGTAGCAAAAATTCCAATTAAGATCCAAATCTCTAAAAAACATATCTTTTTCCTTTTAAAATATAAAATGGTACTAAGTGGTATTAAGAGGGAACTAAGAGGTACTAAGGCGGTACGAATAATTCAGATCGTCTATGACCTTTTAAGTAACAGAAATAATTTTTAAACATTTTTGAAAAAAGATAAAAACATTTTACGTTTCTACAAATGTGAAAAAATATAAATTTTATTTTTTATTCGATTTTTCAAAATTTTTGTTTCCAAACATATTTCTCTTTCTAAATAGTCAAACTAATTTTTCTGTTACATTATATAAGTCCTTTTTATTATCTCTAAGTAGCAAAAAATCCAATTAAGATCAAAATCTCTAAAAAACATTTCTTTTTCCTCTTAAAATATAAAATGGTATTAAGTGGTATTAAGAAGGAACTAAGAGGTACTAAGGCGGTACGAATAATTCAGATCGTCTATGACCTTTTAAGTAACAGAAATAATTTTTAAACATTTTTGAACAAAGATAAAAACATTTTACGTTTCTACACATGTGAAAAAATATTAAATTTATTTGTTTTTCGATTTTTCAGAATTTTTGTTTTCAAACAAATTACTCGTTCTAAATGGTCAAACCAATTTTTCTAATACATTTTATAAATGTTTTTTATTATCTCTAAGTAGCAAAAAATCCAATTAAGATCCAAATCTCCAAAAAACATATCTTTTTTCTCCTGAACTATAAAATGGTACTAAGTGGTATTAAGAGGGTACTAAGAGGTACTAAGGCGGTACGAATAATTCAGGTCGTCTATAACCTTTTAAGTAACAGAAATAATTTTTAAACTTTTTTTTAACAAAGATTAAAAACTTTTACGTTTCTACAAATGTGAAAAAATATAAATTTTATTTTTTATTCGATTTTTCAAAATTTTTGTTTCCAAACATATTTCTCTTTCTAAATAGTCAAACTAATTTTTCTGTTACATTATATAAGTCCTTTTTATTATCTCTAAGTAGCAAAAAATCCAATTAAGATCAAAATCTCTAAAAAACATTTCTTTTTCCTCTTAAAATATAAAATGGTATTAAGTGGTATTAAGAAGGAACTAAGAGGTACTAAGGCGGTACGAATAATTCAGATCGTCTATGACCTTTTAAGTAACAGAAATAATTTTTAAACATTTTTGAACAAAGATAAAAACATTTTACGTTTCTACACATGTGAAAAAATATTAAATTTATTTGTTTTTCGATTTTTCAGAATTTTTGTTTTCAAACAAATTACTCGTTGTAAATGGGCAAACCAATTTTTCTAATACATTTTATAAATGTTTTTTATTATCTCTAAGTAGCAAAAAATCTAATTAAGATCCAAATCTCTAAAAAACATATCTTTTTTCTCCTGAACTATAAAATGGTACTAAGTGGTATTAAGAGGGTACTAAGAGGTACTAAGGCGGTACGAATAATTCAGGTCGTCTATAACCTTTTAAGTAACAGAAATAATTTTTAAACTTTTTTTAACAAAGATTAAAAACTTTTACGTTTCTACAAATGTGAAAAAATATTAATTTTATTTTTTATTCGATTTTTCAAAATTTTTGTTTCCAAACATATTTTCATTCTAAATGGTCAAACCAATTTTTTTGATACCTTATATAAGTCTTTTTTATTATCTCTAAGTAGCAAAAAATCCAATTAAGATCAAAATCTCTAAAAAACATATCTTTTTCCTTTTAAAATATAAAATGGTACTAAGTGGTATTAAGAGGGAACTAAGAGGTACTAAGGCGGTACGAATAATTCAGATCGTCTATGACCTTTTAAGTAACAGAAATAATTTTTAAACATTTTTGAACAAAGATAAAAACATTTTACGTTTCTACACATGTGAAAAAATATTAAATTTATTTGTTTTTCGATTTTTCAGAATTTTTGTTTTCAAACAAATTACTCGTTGTAAATGGGCAAACCAATTTTTCTAATACATTTTATAAATGTTTTTTATTATCTCTAAGTAGCAAAAAATCCAATTAAGATCAAAATCTCTAAAAAACATATCTTTTTCCTCTTAAAATATAAAATGGTACTAAGTGGTATTAAGAGGGAACTAAGAGGTACTAAGGCGGTACGAATAATTCAGATCGTCTATGACCTTTTAAGTAACAGAAACAATTTTTAAACATTTTTGAACAAAGATAAGAACATTTTACGTTTCTACACATGTGAAAAAATATTAAATTTATTTGTTTTTCTATTTTTCAGAATTTTTGTTTTCAAACAAATTACTCGTTGTAAATGGTCAAACCAATTTTTCTAATACATTTTATAAATGTTTTTCATTATCTCTAAGTAGCAAAAAATCCAATTAAGATCCAAATCTCTAAAAAACGTAACTTTTTTCTCCTGAAATATAAAATGGTACTAAGTGGTATTAAGAGGGTACTAAGAGGTACTAAGGCGGTACGAATAATTTAGAACGTCTATGACGTTTAAAGTAGCAGAAATAATTTTTAAACTTTTTTCAACAAAAATGAAAACATTTTACGTTTCTACTAATGGGAAAAAATATTAAATTTATTTGTTTTTCGATTTTTCAAAATTTTTGTTTTCAAAGAAATTACTCGTTGTAAATGGTCAAACCAATTTTTCTAATACATTTTATAAATGATTTTCATTATCTCTAAGTAGCAAAAAATCCAATTAAGATCCAAATCTCTAAAAAACATAACTTTTTTCTCCTGAAATATAAAATGGTACTAAGTGGTATTAAGTGGGTACTAAGAGGTACTAAGGCGGTACGAATAATTCAGGTCGTCTATAACCTTTTAAGTAACAGACATAATTTTTAAACTTTTTTCAACAAAAATTAAAACATTTTACGTTTCTACAAATGTGAAAAAATATTAAATTTATTTGTTTTTCAATTTTTCAAAATTTTTGTTATCAAACAAATTACTCGTTGTAAATGGTCAAACCAATTTTTCTAATACATTTTATAAATGTGTTTCATTATCTCTAAGTAGCAAAAAATCCAATTAAGATCCAAATCTCTAAAAAACATATCTTTTTTCTTTTAAAATTTAAAATGGTACTAAGTGGTATTAAGAGGGTACTAAGAGGTACTAAGGCGGTACGATTAATTCAGATCGTCTATGACGTTTAAAGTAACAAAAATAATTTTTAAACTTTTTTAAACAAAGATTAAAAACTTTTACGTTTTTACAAATGTGAAAAAATATTAATTTTATTTTTTATTCGATTTTTGAAAATTTTTCTTTCCAAACATATTTTTCATTCTAAATGGTCAAACCAAGTTTTTTGATACCTTATATAAGTCTTTTTTACTATCTCTAAGTAGCAAAAAATCCAATTAAGATCAAAATCTCTAAAAAACATATCTTTTTCATTTTAAAATATAAAATGGTACTAAGTGGTATTAAGAGGGAACTAAGAGGTACTAAGGCGGTACCAATAATTCAGATCGTCTATGACCTTTTAAGTAACAGAAATAATTTTCAAACATTTTTGAACAAAGATAAAAACATTTTACGTTTCTACAAATGTGAAAAAATATAAATTTTATTTTTTATTCGATTTTTCAAAATTTTTGTTTCCAAACATATTTCTCTTTCTAAATAGTCAAAATAATTTTTTTGATACATTATATAAGTCTTTTTTATTATCTCTAAGTAGCAAAAAATCCAATTAAGATCCAAATCTCTAAAAAACATTTCTTTTTCCTCTTAAAATATAAAATGGTACTAAGTGGTATTAAGAGGAAACTAAGAGGTACTAAGGCGGTACGAATAATTCAGATCGTCTATGACCTTTTAAGTAACAGAAATAATTTTTAAACATTTTTGAACAAAGATAAAAACATTTTACGTTTCTACACATGTGAAAAAATATTAAATTTATTTGTTTTTCGATTTTTCAGAATTTTTGTTTTCAAACATATTTCTCTTTCTAAATAGTCAAACCAATTTTTTTGATACATTATATAAGTCTTTTTTATTATCTCTAAGTAGCAAAAAATCCAATTTAGATCCAAATCTCTAAAAAACATTTCTTTTTCCTCTTAAAATATAAAATGGTACTAAGTGGTATTAAGAGGGAACTAAGAGGTACTAAGGCGGTACGAATAATTCAGGTCGTCTATAACCTTTTAAGTAACAGAAATAATTTTCAGAAATTTTTTAACGAAGATTTAAAGATTTTACGTTTCTACAAATTTGAAAAAATATTAAATTTATTTGTTTTTCGATTTTTCAGAATTTTTGTTTTCAAACAAATTACTCGTTCTAAATGGTCAAACCAATTTTTCTAATACATTTTATAAATGTTTTTTATTATCTCTAAGTAGCAAAAAATCCAATTAAGATCCAAATCTTTAAAAAACATATCTTTTTCCTTTTAAAATATAAAATGGTACTAAGTGGTATTAAGAGGGTACTAAGAGGTACTAAGGCGGTACGAATAATTTAGAACGTCTATGACGTTTTAAGTAGCAGAAATAATTTTTAAACTTTTTTCAACAAAAATTAAAACATTTTACGTTTCTACAAATGTGAAAAAATATTAAATTTATTTGTTTTTCGATTTTTCAAAATTTTTGTTTTCAAACAAATTACTCGTTGTAAATGGTCAAAACCAATTTTTCTAATACATTTTATAAATGTTTTTTATTATCTCTAAGTAGCAAAAAATCCAATTAAGATCCAAATCTCTAAAAAACATATCTTTTTTCTCTTGAAATATAAAATGGTACTAAGTGGTATTAAGAGGGTACTAAGAGGTACTAAGGCGGTACGAATAATTCAGGTCGTCTATGACGTTTTAAGTAACAGAAATAATTTTTAAACATTTTTTAACGAAGATTAAAACATTTTACGTTCCTACAAATGTGAAAAAATATTAAATTTATTTGTTTTTCGATTTTTCAAAATTTTTGTTTTCAAACAAATTACTCATTCTAAATGGTCAAACCAATTTTTTTGATACCTTATATAAGTCTTTTTTATTATCTCTAAGTAGCAAAAAATCCAATTAAGATCCAAATCTCTAAAAACATATCTTTTTTCTCTTGAAATTTAAATGCTACTAAGTGGTATTAAGAGGGTACTAAGAGGTACTAAGGCGGTACGAATAATTCAGGTCGTTTATAACGTTTTAAGTAACAGAAATAATTTTTAAAACATTTTTTAACGAAGATTAAAAGATTTTACGTTTCTACAAATTTGAAAAAATATTAATTTTATTTTTTTTTTCGATTTTCCAAAATTTTTGTTTTCAAACATATTACTCATTCTAAATGGTCAAACCAATTTTTTTGATACCTTATATAAGTCTTTTTTATTATCTCTAAGTAGCAAAAAATCCAATTAAGATCAAAATCTCTAAAAAACATATCTTTTTCCTTTTAAAATATAAAATGGTACTAAGTGGTATTAAGAGGGAACTAAGAGGTACTAAGGCGGTACGAATAATTCAGATCGTCTATGACCTTTTAAGTGACAGAAATAATTTTTAAACATTTTTGAACAAAGATAAAAACATTTTACGTTTCTACAAATGTGAAAAAATATAAATATTATTTTTTATTCGATTTTTCAAAATTTTTGTTTCCAAACATATTTCTCTTTCTAATTAGTCAAACAAATTTTTTTGATACATTATATAAGTCTTTTTTATTATCTCTAAGTTGCAAAATATCCAATTAAGATCCAAATCTCTAAAAAACATTCTCGTCTCTTGAAAAACCTAAAAGTGGGGGTAAAGAGTATTAGACTTCCCGCTCAAAAGTGGGGGTAAAATTTAGAATTCCCATTTTTGCCCCCACTTTTGCGCGGGAATTTAAATTTTACCCCCACTTTTGAGCGGGAAGTTAAATTTTACCCCCACTTTTAGGTTTTTCAAGCGCGTTTTTTTGGATTTTTACCCCCACTTTTGCGCGGTAAGTTTAAAATTACCCCCACTTTTAGGTATTTGAAGCGGGGATTTCCCTACTTTTGAGCGGGCTTTTAGTCTGTTGTAAGTGAGAGTTCTACGTTACCGACAGTGATTTTAGTGAGTTAGCACACCGGCTACTACTGATAGACGGCGCTGCAAACGAATCCCGCCAAGTTTAACTTAAAAAGCTAACCCTTTTAATTTGCATAAAGTGTTATTTAAGAACTAATTTGCATATCATTAGTATGCAATACCATCTATCTATCTAATTTAAATTTGATTTACATAAATTGTTATGTAAGAACTAATTTGCATATCATTAGCAGTCTCAAAAGTGAAAGGTGCGCAAGAAAGATGCGCGTGCAGTTAACGGGAATCCTAAGTGAAAATAGAGTTGCGCGCGCAACAACAAAGTGGGGGTAAGAAGAGTGGGAAATTGGAGAAGGAGTGGGGTTCAAGAGATATAAGAAGGATTTGAAGCCAAGTGGAGACATATCTGTTACAGTCTACATCAGCAGCTGAAGCAGCATCAGGAGCAGCTCCGAATCCTCTACTAGGTAAGCCCTCTTCTACCTTAAAGCCTATTTTTGATTTTAGCTTATTAATATGTTTTAATCTAACAGCTCCATTTTGATTTGCTTACAGATATTCAAAAGAATGGACGCCACCTTAAGCAAAATCAACTCTCTTGGACGTTTGCAGCATCTACTACCCACGAAGCCGCTTGCTGAGTTGGATGTCAACGCCCTCTATACCGTAACGAGTATAAAGAGGATGTCAACCAAGTATGGCTTCAAGTTTGCAGTTGATTTGGATGATGAATTCCGGACGTTCCTGCCAGCAAGATTTACGAATCTGTTTGAGAAGGAGCCAGACAACTTTAAGGTGCTCGATGAAGCCGTGGAATCCAACAAATTAAAATTAAAATATATTGGTGGAAAATATAATAATCTAGAATTTGAATTTATCTAATAAATATTATAATAAAGAGAATTGTAATATACTGTTAATATTCAAGAGATGTGTGTAAATAAATGCAAAAATTTACTCAACTTGCTTTTTAAACAGAACAAAGACATCGTCTAAGAATTGATTCATAAAGTCTTTCTATTATAATACTAAGGGTTTAGATAAAGCAGTGACGATTTTTACTGGAACAAGCCTGTTTAAACAAATCTCGACTTGATTTTTAAAGAGAACAAAGACATCGTCTAAGAATTTATTCATTAATCTTTTTATTATAATACTAAGGTTTAGGTAAAGCAGTAAAAACACATTGATTTTTTAAAACTATTCAATTCATTTATTCATATTAAAAGTTCAAATTCATTTCAATACATATTCCCATTGCTCATAATAAGATTTTAAACTATTAGACAGAGGATGTAATTCATCAGCACCTACTATAGGTTCTATAGGTTCACACATTACATTTAGAAACCAATTTCGTAGAGCTATTACATTGTTTGCAGCACAATTTTCAGTTCTTATACAATGGTATGTACATGTAGTTAACAATAAGTCTTTTCTTACATTTCTAAGCGGTGGACAATCTATATCTTCTAAATTTCGTACATTTAACAAATATTTTTCTAACCACTCTTTCTTTTCAACGCCTTTTGTATAGATAGTTTTCGCTCCTTGTAATGTTTCTTGAAAAATAGCTCGCATTTCATCATAAGGTTCTCCTTTACCCCAATGGAGTCCATGGTAATTGAATGTCAACCATGTGTTCATACTTCTGCAACGTTTCGATAGTGAATCATAATGATAGGGTGGTTGAAAGAAATAAACTTGAGGTGTAGCATCTGCTTCCAGTGGAAGAATAGCCAACTCCTTGACAATGAAATCGTTGCTGGACTGTTTAAAGCCTTGAACGTCTACTATGAACTCCATCCTGGAATAGAAATAAAATTCTATCCCAAGAACACAACTTATATACCAGTTCAGTCACTCCCCCTCCACTTTTACAATTTCTTGACAATACCGCTGATTGGTTTATATTGCACAATGCGATCATGAATGACTAGACAGTATGCAGTTGTTGCATCGGGGATATTATCTGTGGACTTAAATTCCAAACGTACATCGACTGAGGTCTGCTTCAGGAACTCGTTTTGTTTTGAGCAGTCAATCACAATTAATGGAGCCAATGATTTAAAATTTGACATATTTAATATAGGTTCCGAATCTCTTCCATAGTAAGAGGATTGAAAGTTAGCATACATATCATATAATATAGAATACCGATTTTGATCAAAGTGTAGATTTAAATTCCCATAAGGATAAGATTGTGAGTTCAAAAACAGTTTCACATTTGTGAGGTTACAGTGATCAAAAAAACATGCAGTAACTCCCAATTTATCTTTTCTTTCAGTTTGAAATCCAACAATTACATATCTTGGTTTATATAATTGTGTTGAAGATTTAATTTGCCACATAACTCTTGTACTCCTGGGAACTAATGGATACTCATACATTTCCCAAGATCTAAAACTTATTAAAATTAATGGATCTTTTTCAATAAATTTCAATAATTTTATTTTATTATTGTCAGATGGTAATACATATGGTACCAACCACTCAAGTTTATTAATTACAAATTTAAACTCAGGGATACCAACTGCTCCATCATAAATAATAGAATTTTTATCATTACGTGATCTTATTAAAATAAGTTCATGTTTAGCATTCGTAACAATTTTCTTATAATCTTCAGCAAAACCGAAAATCATACTCAGTGGTATTGTTACATTAAAATATCCATTTGTCAATGACATTCTTGAAGTTGATTCAAACTTCACAAATCCAGCATTTTCTGCACGGTTAACTTGAGAAGGTGTTAAAGATACTAAGTTTTTTATAGTTGTAGTGTGTCCAACATACTTGCATCGACCAATCTCAATACCATTTAATTCATAACGAATTTCATCAAACAAATAAGCTATAGCATTATTTGTAAGATGGACATTTTCTGTAAGAGTGATTCCATCATCCTTAGTTAACCTTCCAAATATATGTAATGCACTTTTACTTGGTAAAATAGACAAATCTTGATTTTGTACTACAATTCGGATTTCATCACTGTTATTAAAAGATGACGATGCATATGGTTGATGACTATGAATTTCATAATTAGCAATAGATTCATCAAAATTCACTGCTGTTGGAATGCTCAGAATTTCTTCCATTTTTCTTAGAACAGCTGCACATAAACTATAGGTAAAGTTGATCTCTTCTTTTTCTTTTTCTTTTTCTTATTTTCGAGGTTTGACTTGTACACCGAGTTGTTTCAGGAATAGTTGATTCTGAGGTGTTAACACTCTCCGAGTCACATTCACACTGATCTTCTCTGCACATGTTGATTGACTTTTATAACTGCCACCAACCTTCTTTTTGTGATTGTACACGATACCCATTACATAGATTTTATATGTAAACGTATTGTTATTGTTTCCCCTCTGAAATTAACCAAGCCACCGTCCTGATCAATTAAACGAAGCTGAATATTATGTATTGTCTTCACGGTGATTGGAAGGTAAATGATTCGAGTTGGAACTTCCGTGATCTTATATCCAGGTGGAACAACAGGAAAAAATTCATGTATAGTATGCACTTTTTGATTATTTATATACGCTCCTGTTGTAATATTACACTCAACTCGTAGAGTTGAGATATAGATACAGATACACATATACAGATATAGATACACTTTCAATATAGATACAGGTAAATCAGAATTATGAGTTTCATCGGCTTTCAGTTCACGAGGAGTAAATCCTAATAACTTACCAATTGAATCTTCATAATAAAAATCAATGTTACGATTAGATTTAATTTTACAACCTAATGTATTGTTGTTAGGTGTGATAAGTAAATCAATGTTATTTGGTAACTTTGATTTAATACAAGATTCAATATCTTTAATTTCATAACTGCCTGTAGGTATTTCAATTATGAAATCATCTATATACAACTTATTTCAACCAATATCAATATTAGGAATTGAATTATATGTAAATAAATCAACAAGTCCAAGCGCATAATTTTTGTTTTCTGATAGTTCAATTGGTGGGAAGTATGCAGTTTCAAGAACTGAAGAGTTCCCCGTTATACTGATGCTTACAGTTAATTATGCATTCTTATATAGTCTAAAATTATTCTTAAGATTAAGGTGTCCACATAGAAACTTAAGACATAAGTGTCCGCATATAAATGTATCGAAATTTTGATATCTCACATGATTATATTTTATACAGCTACCAACACCTAAGTAGACAATTAGATCTAATGGTGGTGAAAGATTTCCAAAACTATCAAAATATTCAGTTTCATTATTTATCTTTTTGTAAGCTACCCAATGGGTTCCAGATCCTTCCTTGTCATCAAGATTAATTATTGCTGACTCATATTTCCGAGGTCCTGCAGTGGGTAATTCATTCCGCATAAAAACTCCGCGAAAATGAGGTATTTTCATAATTTTAGCAAATTTAAATAGATCAAAGTTCGTTAGCGCGCGGTGAGGTAGCTGCAATATTAGTTTTTTTGAATCCTTTTCTTATTCTTCAATCCTTTTCCTTGATACGGCTGGAGATAAAGACCAAGTCCTTGGCGATAAGGTTTTAGATGTAATCCTTTTCCTAAGGCAATAGCCTCCATTGTTTGATTATGTCGTTGGGCTTCAGAAAATTGTTTTTTGGCTGCATTAGCATCATTTACAGCTTTTACTATACCACCGATCCCTCCGCTCAAAGCTCCTAGAGCACTAAGCCCCGCAAAGATTGGAATAAGTGGTAAAATACCACCAACTTTTGAGGGCACGGAAAGAATTCGAGGTGATGAAATTTTAGATTTACCTCCAAACTTCTTTATTGCTTTTTTTGCACCAATCATAGCAGTTCTAATAGTATCTGTTGAATTATTGTTAGGTTTCATACTCTTTTTAGCAGCATTTACAACCTTATTCAATGTGACACGTTTCTTATTCTTAGAAACTGTCTTCTTCTTCTTCTTCTTCTTCTTCTTCATCTTCTTTTGCATCTTTTTCTTTGTCTTATCTTTAATTTTTAAACCCATGCCGAATTTAGATTTAACTTTCATTATGTTGGTTACCGCTAATGCAGCTGCTTTTTCACTAATGCTAGAGTCCTTGGAAAGAACTCGTTGCCACGCCTTTTCAGCTAGTATTTTGTCTGCAGAATTTCTCGCTGTTATGTTTTCCCGATCTTTCGAATATGCTATATCGTGCTCTTTGCAAGCTGCATCCAAAGAGTTTATACCTGGATCACCACGTGCCAAACGTTTTTTTAGCTTAGTACCAGGTCCACAATATTGATATCCAGGTAAATGCAGCTCAAACGGTAATTTATTGATTATATTATTAAGAAACCCTTTACCACTGAAAGAAGTTTTCTTTTTCATTATATCATGAGTAATCATTCTTTACTCAACGGTGGTTTACAACGAACTGATGGAAGTAGAATATATAAATACGGTATTTATAGTTTTTTTCTCAGTCGATTGCAAGATGCAGTTTAAAGTACAAGCTGATCAGCTCCCAATTGTAAATGTCGATAACCTCATTGAAACCAAAGACAGTGGGGTTAAGCGTCATGGGAGTCTTTTTTCGAATAGTATTCGCGCAGCTTTTTGTGGACCCTCAAATTGTGGAAAAACGAATGCTCTTCTTTCTTTGATTATACATCCAAATGGTTTAAGCTTTGAATATATATTTATACTCAAAGTCATTACAACAACCAAAATATAAATTTCTAGAAAAAGTATTGAGTAATGTTGATGGAATAAAGTACTTTCCATTCAGTGAACATGAGCAAGTGGTTTCACCTAAAGATGCTGAACCCAATTCTATCTTTATTTTCGATGATATTGCTTGTGAGAAGCAGGACAATGTCAGAGCATTCTTTTGTATGGGTAGACATGTTAACGTTGACAGTTTTTACTTGTGTCAAACCTATGCCCATATTCCTAAACATCTTGTTAGAGATAATGTCAACTTACTGGTTCTTTTCAAACAGGATGATAGAAATCTTAAGCATGTTTATAATGATCATGTAAACACGGATATGACTTATACTCAATTTAGAGATTTATGTTCTACATGTTGGAATTCTGATAGATATGGGTTTGTGGTTATAGATAAAGATAGAAATTTAAATGAAGGTCGTTATAGAAAAGGTTTTGATTGCTTCATTCAGTTATAAATATCAAATGTTTCTAAACAACTACTTTAGTGCAATTTTAGACTTCAATATATAAACATGTTTCGAAAAGACGTGGAAAAACTTCATCAAATTGCAAAAGCAAGTGAAGCTATACGACGAAAACATCGCATACTTAAAGGTGGTAGAGAGGATGCAGAAAATATGTTAAGAGAAACTTTTCAACCATTGGTAACTCCATTAGAGAAATTAGTGAATATAACTCAAACACCTATCAAGATTGAAAATGTTAAGAAAAAAGAAGAAATAAAAGAAGAGGAAGATGATGATTTTGAAACAACTTTTAAGAGTGCTATTAGTGGAAATATACCATTCAATACATCCACTTATGATAACAGCATAGAGTTTTCGGATCCTTTTGCTCAAGAAGCAAATCTACTTAATATGCAAAATGAAAATGTGATTAATGAATTCAAAAATGAAGAGTTTCATAGTGATTCTACAAATCAAGATTATAATAAATTGACAAATAAATTTATACAAATGCTACATAAAAATAGAAAACAGTATTTGGATATGGTTTATGGAGTACGTAAACTTCCTGATGGTACGTTTCTAATTGGTGATACACAAATAGATTTTGAGGGCCCATACATTAATCTAGTGGGAAAGAAAAAATATTCAAAAACAGATGGTCTGTTAGAACTTTTATTCAGACAAAAACCTGATGAAACTGCAATAAGTTCAAATAATTTAGAAAACTATAAAGAAATTCTCACTTCTACAAATGCACATAGAAAAAATTATAGTCCAACTAAACCTTTGCGTATGAGCACGAGTTTCAAATTCACTAAAATTATTGCAAAGCTTTTCCCAAAAACTGGAAATTCCTTAAAGAAAAAGAGTCTATTACCACAAGTTATGATAGTCAAGAGAAAGTCTTATCCAGACTACGTCTATTGGGATGATCCAAATGAACTTGTAGACCGTTTACGGTTGCTCATGGCTTCCCAACAAGCTGGTAATTCAAGTCATAACAATGAAATTATTTCGATTATTGAAGAATTACGTGAAGCTCAAATCATATATTAAGAAGGTGAAATAAAAATCAAGATCATTATCAAGTTAAACATTGATGTATTCAGATACATTAAAATTATTGAAAATGGCTGATAAAAAGTTAGTAGTAGTTACAGAATTACATAGACAAGCTAGGAGAAATTACCCACGTCGTAAAGTGCAAATGCGTGGAATAGATGAAACTTGGCAAGCAGATTTAGTTAAAATGCTGCCATATTCTAAAGTTAATAAAGGTTTTAAATATATACTTACGGTTATAGATATCTTTTCCAAGTATGCATGGACTATACCTGTAAAAAGCAAAACTGGAAAAGATGTTTCAGCAGCAATGAAATCTATACTTGTGAATGGACGGATTCCAAAAAAATTGCATACTGATAGAGGCAAAGAATTTTATAATTCTCAATTTGAGAGTTTAATGAAGTCACATAAAATCAAACTTTATTCAACCTTTAGTAACTTAAAAGCTTCAATTATTGAAAGATTTAACCGGACTCTGAAAAATATGATGTGGCCACAATTCAACTTGCAAGGAAATTACAAATGGATACATATTTTACCATCACTTGTTTCGCAATATAATAATAAGATGCATCGTACTATTGGAATGAAACCAAAGGATGTCAGCAGAGAGGATGAGTCTGAACTATTGAAGCGCATCTCCAAGCAAAGGGAAATTAAACCTAAGAAGACAAAATTCAAAGTCGGTGATCGAGTTCGAGTAAGCAAGTACAAAATGTTTTCAATAAAGGATACACACCCAACTGGACAACTGAAATATTTACCATTACTCAAGTGAAACGAACAAGCCCAGTAACATACAAGCTGAAGGATTATCAGAATCAACCCATCGAAGGCGGCTTCTATGAAGAAGAGATCTCCAAAGTGAAATATCCAGATGTTTACCTCGTAGAGAAAGTTCTTAAGCAGAATAGTGATAAAATCTATGTAAAGTGGCTTGGATTTGATAATTCACACAACAGTTGGATAAACAAATCTGAATTGTAATCATATAATACAAGTTAAAGTTAACTTTTAGAAAAGTTAAAGGTAACTTTAGAAAAGTTAAAGGTAACTTTTAGAAAAGTTAAAGGTAACTTTAGAAAAGTTAAAGGTAACTTTTAGAAAAGTTAAAGGTAACTTTAGAAAAGTTAAAGGTAACTTTTAGAAAAGTTAAAGGTAACTTTAGAAAAGTTAAAGGTAACTTTAGAAAAGTTAAAGGTAACTTTTAGAAAAGTTAAAGGTAACTTTTAGAAAAGTTAAAAGTAACTTTTTGAAAGTTGAAGTTAACTTTCAGAACAGTTAAATGTAACTTTTAGAAAAGTTAGAGTTAACTTTCAGAACAGTTAAATGGTACTTTCAAAAAAGATAATTTTATACTAAAATAATGTTAAGCTGTTTTATTCAAATAATGTTAAAGTAATGTTAAAGAAACTTTGAGGATATGTAAAACTAATGTAATAAAATGTAATATATTTAAGTTATTTTGAATAAACAATTCATAAAATAAATATTTATGTAGTATCTGTTATTAACCTTATCTCTTAGTTTCAAATAATAATTTTTAAGTAATACAGAGTTGCAAAGCATGCATATAAAGGTTTTATTAAATGAAGTAGACAATAATTAATATAGATATAGTTTTCATTTATTGTCCTCTCGCTCTCTCTCTCCCCCTCTCATTTCTTTAAGTATTTAAAAATATAAGTAATAATAAAATGTATAATAACAAAGATAATTTACAATAAATTTACAATAAATTTACAAACAGTTTGCTTGAACTAGTGTCATTTCTACATCATTAGAATCTAAATTGTTTATATTATAATGCCCCCAAGCGAGGGTGTCCGTGCTATTTTTTATTAAATATCTTTTATCATTAAACGGACTTAAAGCTTTTGAATTACTTACAGAGTTTATTATTGACAACCGTGAACCTCCTAGAGAAGTAGGCAGAAACTATGTCTGTGTATCTGTAACATTAAAAAACATTATTATAAACAACGAATTGTTATTTTACTGGTAAAATATACAAAATCTGTAAAGCTAGAAATACTTACGGAGGTGCTCTTGGAAGAGAACCTGCTGCTACAAAACTCTGAAGCGAAATAAGATTTCACCTCTTGCGGACGCCTATACATTAGAGGCTCTCCCACTCTCACAAGTTCCCCCCACACTCGATAGCTCTGGGAAGCGTGCGCGCAGCCTGCAGCAGCATGCCGCGCTGAGTTGCGTGGGCTGGGTCCTAGCGCCACCCACTCCCAACCACCCACTTGAGTCGCCCACTTAGGTCTGAGCGTTAATATCACCTTTCCTTGATTCCTCACGATTTTTATTATGATTTTTGAAATTTGATAACATATATGCAAAAGTGGGTGGTGTTTTGAAAATTTAAGTCCCAATACATTAGTTTCGTACTTGAGTTGTGGGTGGTGGGTGGTGTTGAGAATTGAATAGAGATATTTAAAGCATCTACTAGATGGGTGGCAGGCGGTGGGTGGTAGGTGGAGTGGGTGGGTAAAGGGGGGGGTAGGGTAGATACAATGGAAACATATAGTGGTGGGTGGTAGGTAAGTTGTAGAAAAGAGTTAAAAACAATACATAGCGTATGCAAATTAGGTGGGTGGGGGTAGGTGATATGCAAATTAGACAAATTGGGTGGTTGCATAGTAATAATATGCAAATTAGTTTTTAGGTAAAAGATAAAAATAATACACAGTTTATGCAAATTAGATTGGTGGTATAAAGGATATGCAAATTAGTTCTTAGGTAACAGTTAACAACAATACACAGTTTATGCAAATTAGATTAGTGGTATTAAGGATATGCAAATTAGTTCTTAGGTAAAAGTTAACAACAATACCCAGTTTATGCAAATTAGATTGGTAGTATTAAGGATATGCAAATTAGTTCTTCGGTAAAAGGTAACAACAATACGCAGTTTATGCAAATTAGCCGCATGGGAGGTATTGCATACTAATTATATGCAAATTAGTTCTTACATAACACTTTATGCAAATTAAAAGAGTTAGCATTTTAAGTTAAACTTGGCGGGATTAGATTGCAGCGCCGTCTATCAGTAGTGACCGGTGTGCTAACTCACTAAAATCACTGTCGGTAACGTAGAACTCTCACTTACAACAGACTAAAAGCCCGCTCAAAAGTAGGGAAATCCCCGCTTCAAATACCTAAAAGTGGGGGTAATTT
Organism: Ganaspis brasiliensis; assembly: GCA_037103525.1. NCBI lineage: Eukaryota > Metazoa > Arthropoda > Insecta > Hymenoptera > Figitidae > Ganaspis > Ganaspis brasiliensis. Next base: position 1,342,264 of record JAZKLR010000283.1, on the reverse strand, counting down.
TAAACTTACCACGCAAAAGTGGGGGTAAAAATCCAAAATGGCGCGCTTGAAAAACCTAAAAGTGGGGGTAAAATTTAACTTCCCGCTCAAAAGTGGGAGTAAAATTTAAATCCCCGCGCAAAAGTGGGGGTAAAAATCCAAAATGGCGCGGGGAATCCCCCACACAGCGCCATCTGGTCGGTAACTAGAGTAAAACAGATTCCTACATGGTAAAACAGATTTCTACTAGCGGCCGGTAAAACAGATTCCTGCAGGTTTCAGGTATATAAGTGAGCCAGAACCGGCATAGCTCTACTACTGGTACTAAGTGGTATTAAGAGTTTACTAAGAGGTACTAAGGCGGTACGAATAATTCAGATCGTCTATGACGTTTTAAGTAACAGAAATAATTTTTAAACTTTTTTCAACAAAGATTAAAACATTTTACGTTTCAACAAATGTGAAAAAATATTAATTTTATTTTTTATTCGATTTTTCAAAATTTTTCTTTCCAAACATATTTCTCTTTCTAAATGGTCAAACCAATTTTTCTAATACATTTTATAAATGTTTTTTATTATCTCTAAGTAGCAAAAATTCCAATTAAGATCCAAATCTCTAAAAAACATATCTTTTTCCTTTTAAAATATAAAATGGTACTAAGTGGTATTAAGAGGGTACTAAGAGGTACTAAGGCGGTACGAATAATTTAGAACGTATATGACGTTTTAAGTAGCAAAAATAATTTTTAAACTTTTTTCAACAAAAATTAAAACATTTTACGTTTCTACAAATGTGAAATAATATTAAATTTATTTGTTTTTCGATTTTCCAAAATTTTTGTTTTCAAACATATTTCTCATTCTAAATGGTCAAACCAATTTTTCTAATACATTTTATAAATGTTTTTCATTATCTGTAAGTAGCAAAAAATCCAATTAAGATCAAAATCTCTAAAAAACATATCTTTTTCCTTTTAAAATATAAAATGGTACTAAGCGGTATTAAGAGGGTACTAAGAGGTACTAAGGCGGTACGAATAATTCAGATCGTCTATGACCTTTTAAGTAACAGAAATAATTTTTAAACATTTTTGAACAAAGATAAAAACATTTCACGTTTCTACAAATGTGAAAAAATATTAAATTTATTTGTTTTTCGATTTTTCAAAATTTTTGTTTTCAAACAAATTACTCGTTCTAAATGGTCAAACCAATGTTTCTAATACATTTTATAAATGTTTTTTATTATCTCTAAGTAGCAAAAAATCCAATTAAGATCCAAATCTCTAAAAAACATATATTTTTTCCCTTGAAATTTAAAATGCTACTAAGTGGTATTAAGAGGGTACTAAGAGGTACTAAGGCGGTACGAATAATTCAGATCGTCTATGACGTTTTAAGTAACAGAAATAATTTTTAAACATATTTGAACAAAGATAAAAACATTTCACGTTTCTACAAGTGTGAAAATATATAAATTTTATTTTTTATTCGATTTTTCAAAATTTTTGTTTCCAAACATATTTCTCTTTCTAAATAGTCAAACCAATTTTTTTGATACATTATATAAGTCTTTTTTATTATCTCTAAGTAGCAAAAAATCCAATTAGGATCCAAATCTCTACAAAACATTTCTTTTTCCTCTTAAAATATAAAATGGTACTAAGTGGTATTAAGAGGGAACTAAGAGGTACTAAGGCGGTACGAATAATTCAGATCGTCTATGACCTTTTAAGTAACAGGAATAATTTTTAAACATTTTTGAACAAAGATAAAAACATTTTACGTTTCTACAAATGTGAAAAAATATTAAATTTATTTGTTTTTCGATTTTTCAGAATTTTTGTTTTCAAACAAATTACTCGTTCTAAATGGTCAAACCAATGTTTCCAATACATTTTATAAATGTTTTTTATTATCTCTAAGTAGCAAAAAATCCAATTAAGATCCAAATCTCTAAAAAACATATCTTTTTCCTTTTAAAATATAAAATGGTACTAAGCGGTATTAAGAGGGTACTAAGAGGTACTAAGGCGGTACGAATAATTCAGATCGTCTATGACCTTTTAAGTAACAGAAATAATTTTTAAACATTTTTGAACAAAGATAAAAACATTTCACGTTTCTACAAATGTGAAAAAATATTAAATTTATTTGTTTTTCGATTTTTCAAAATTTTTGTTTTCAAACAAATTACTCGTTCTAAATGGTCAAACCAATGTTTCTAATACATTTTATAAATGTTTTTTATTATCTCTAAGTAGCAAAAAATCCAATTAAGATCCAAATCTCTAAAAAACATATATTTTTTCCCTTGAAATTTAAAATGCTACTAAGTGGTATTAAGAGGGTACTAAGAGGTACTAAGGCGGTACGAATAATCCAGATCGTCTATGACGTTTTAAGTAACAGAAATAATTTTTAAACATTTTTGAACAAAGATAAAAACATTTCACGTTTCTACAAGTGTGAAAATATATAAATTTTATTTTTTATTCGATTTTTCAAAATTTTTGTTTCCAAACATATTTCTCTTTCTAAATAGTCAAACCAATTTTTTTGATACATTATATAAGTCTTTTTTATTATCTCTAAGTAGCAAAAAATCCAATTAAGATCCAAATCTCTACAAAACATTTCTTTTTCCTCTTAAAATATAAAATGGTACTAAGTGGTATTAAGAGGGTACTAAGAGGTACTAAGGCGGTACGAATAATTCAGATCGTCTATGACCTTTTAAGTAACAGAAATAATTTTTAAACATTTTTGAACAAAGATAAAAACATTTCACGTTTCTACAAATGTGAAAAAATATTAAATTTATTTGTTTTTCGATTTTTCAGAATTTTTGTTTTCAAACAAATTACTCGTTCTAAATGGTCAAACCAATGTTTCCAATACATTTTATAAATGTTTTTTATTATCTCTAAGTAGCAAAAAATCCAATTAAGATCCAAATCTCTAAAAAACATATATTTTTTCTCTTGAAATTTAAAATGCTACTAAGTGGTATTAAGAGGGTACTAAGAGGTACTAAGGCGGTACGAATAATTCAGGTCGTCTATAACCTTTTAAGTAACAGAAATAATTTTAAAACATTTTTTATTGAAGATTAAAAGATTTTACGTTTCTACAAATTTGAAAAAATATTAAATTTATTTGTTTTTCGATTTTTCAGAATTTTTGTTTTCAAACAAATTACTCGTTGTAAATGGTCAAACCAATTTTTCTAATACATTTTATAAATGTTTTTCATTATCTCTAAGTAGCAAAAAATCCAATTAAGATCCAAATCTAGTAGATAGGCTGAGAGGTTTCTGAATAGCAGGAATCTGTTACCGGCATTACCGACATTTTTTTAAGCAAAAATTAAGATTGCGGCATATTGCGCAATTTGAAAGAATGATTTGTGGAGGGTGCATTCCTTGAGGATGACGAGGTTCTTTGTTTTAAGGTGTGAGAAATTGTTTTGACATTATTGATATTAAAATTCTTATGAACTACATTTTGACAGGTTTATAACTTCCGGCAAGTCTTATCTGTTTTGTTTAATTCAATTAATTCGTGGAATTGTTGTTGAGAGAATTCTTATATGCCTAAAGTAGTGTGTATTACGTAATTGTTTAGTCTACTATATATTTTTTCATAGAATATTATGATTCATAAGAGTTAAAAATAATTATTATTTCACCATTTTGTTATTTTTATGAGTAATTTTCAAGCATATAAGCAGAATTCTTCGCAGTTTTTTAAGTCAGTCTAAAAAAATTTTTTGGGTGAAACCATTTATATGTCAAATAAAGCTAAGAGAATAGAGTTACAGTGTCGTATTAATAGTTTGTTAAAGAATATTCAAGAAATAAAGAGCAGTCTTGAAAGTGTGCAAACTTTTCGGAGATTAATTCAAGATTTAAAAAAATTAAATATCAGTAAAAAATGAGTTTTGCTAAATTAAACAAAGCCGGCCAAGGAACAAGCTTTCTTCCAACAAAGAAATTAAGTGAATTAGAAGAGAATCAACTGTATAACATTTCGAACGTGAAGACTGTAAAAACCAGATTTGGACCCAGGGTTGTTGCAGAAATTGAGAAGCAGTATCAAGTGTTTTTACCGAAGAGAATTGTGGATGTGATTAGTGAAGACGACAATTTATTACCTCATTTAAAAGAATTAACCTCACAAAAAAAATTGGCTATTAAATATTTAGGCGGAGAATATAATTCTATTGAATTCGTTGAATTTTGAGATATGAATTGTATGCCAAAAAATCATCTAATTCTCTAAAGTTCATTTAATCTAAATGCATCTTTCACAAAACAACTTACAATAGGAGCCGAATTGTCATCAAATAGAAAATTAACCAGTGTTGTAAAATTTGTGTCAAGTCATCCACGAAGTAATATTTCTCTTGGTTTTAAGGATTGGAATATTTTAAAAGATCATATCACGATTATAAGAGCATATTTTGAAGGTGAAAAAACTCCTCGAGAAATAAAGTGCGGTAATTTTTATCTACGATTTGGAATTTTGTATGGAGAAAATGCAGTTTCACTGGAGGATAGACGTGACAAATATTTTTACTATCCGTTTATTTTAAAAGAAGTATTTTTTAAAATTTTTGAGAATCTGATTTCTTGTGTTGACCAACGGTTCGAACATTTATTTTCTATGCATTTAAAAAAAGTGTACAATTTAATTATAAAATCTATTGTGGAAATTTTGTTTCAACAACATTTTTTAAATGAAAAAGAAATTGAAGTTTTTATTAATAAAAATTATAAAAAGTTACTGATAAAACTTGAAAGTAAATGTGATTTTACATCTAGTTTAGAATTTAAGACTTTATTTGTTGATATTATTACTTTTAATTTAAACAATTATCAAAAACAATTTTCGAAGTGTTTCATAGACTTAGTAGCGCCGGAACTAGTATAATATAAACAATTACTTTGTGTGAAGGTAGTCTGCGAAGAAAAACAAATGAGTTAGATGTGTGAAATAATATCCGCGATGACGTCATTATATAATATAGATATACTGTCACGTCCCCGTGACTTGTTGAGTTCAGATGCCAATGAACTTTACAAATATCATACTACATTCTTGAATTTTTCTAAAAATCAATACTTGAATCTTGACGAGTTTGAGAATTTGGGATTTGGTAAATGACCGAGGGGAGCTAAGACAGATTTATGAGATCAAACTCTCCCCTTGTCTAAATAATATTTGTTCTTTCGAAGGTTTAATTGACCAACCGGATGCGGATATGCAACCCTCAGGTGTAGCACCCTTTTTCGTGTGGGATGTATGATTTTCCCTGCGTTTTTCATGAAACCCACGCTAAATCCTGGAAGGGATGAAAATACAGAGAACCGAGGTTTCTTTTATAATTAAGCAAAACCAAAAATCAGTTCCTCAGCTACCATCACCGGAGTCGCAACGAAGTTTCTTAAGCTCCGCGAATATTGTATCTCCCCAGTATCGGTCTCGTAACGCGCCAATATAAATCTTATATCTCGGCAACATTATATCTATCAGTCATTGTTGGTCGAGTTAAATAATCAAATTCTACTCCATAATTATATGGAATTGATTTGTTAAATAGTGACTCCGAGGAACTCGCTATAATCGAAACTCTCGTTTTTAAATAGTTCTTGCTTCACCACGGTCACCTCCTGTTCACTTTCTGTAAAGATTGACTGGTAGCATAGTCTACAATTCTAAGTCTTATATTCAAACATAGTTCTCACACTTATCGTAACATATTTCTGCGATTAATATTGTCAATTCGTACTGTGTCGGTTGCGAATAATTATTTACGTGTTGTAGCGAGTGAGAAACTTTTCATAATATTATAATTATAAAATTGGAGTACTGTTGGTATAGAGATTAAGTGAAACTGTGAATCTAGTGAAGGTGTAAGAACTCCTGACATAATTTTTCAGTAACAATTTCCAATCCTTTAATCCTTTAACAATTTAAATCCTTCTAACCCTTGACTTTAATCCTTGTGTCAAAAAAACAGTAAACAGTTTATTGAACAGTAAAATTGTAAATCATCGAGCCAGCTGTCTTCGATCGTTCACCAATTACTTGAGGAAGGAACAGGTTTCACCTTCGTGCTGATATATATAAACATGCTATTGGGATAGTGGAGAACAACACCTACGCACTGCCTTACTTCATTTGAATTGAGTCGCGGCCTATTTCTATTTTTCTCCCGGAGAGTACGAACCTGCGAAGCTAATAAATCTCATCGACTTCTTTACTCGGCTTTTATCACGAGCAAAACAATGTCCCTAGCTAAATATCATTCATTGTTTCAGTGAATGACGATTTCTTAAAACAACCAAGGATACAAAACAAGGGATTTCTCCTCTCATCTTCCTTCTCTTACTCCTCTAAAAATTGTATTTAATAAAATAAATGTTTGAGAATTATATAATCCAATTGATGCTTGTTCAGTGGACTTTCTTTTCCCTGTTCCCTTAGTTCAAAGTCCGTTGGCTTTGTAAATGAATCAGGGGTAAAATATTAAAATAGATAGATTTGTAACCTGCGAATGTCCGTTCCGGACATAACAGAATACAATTCTTAAATTTTTGGTGCATCGGCCGGGAAACAAGAAAGAAAAGAAACTGAACAATGCTAAAAGGTTAAAAGGAAAAATCAAAAAAAAAATATTTGCATTAAAATCATTTCTAAAGTTTTGAATAAAAAAAAATAATAAGAGAGGAAAAATCCAACATATTTTTAAGAGATACAATTGATCATTAATTCTGATTTTCTCTGTAACTACTAATCTTTCCAATTTCAGCATAAACAATATTTCAGAGAATTCTAATATCAAGTGTGTTACTAAATTTTCAAATTTCAGCATAATTGATATCAAAGAAAATTATTAAATATTCAAGTTATAAATTTCGAATTACAAAATTATCTCGTTATTGTGCATTCAGCTTGTATTGAATTCTTATTTTAAATTCTTTTAATAAAATTGAATATTGAACAAGTAATAAGTTTCTCTTTATTAATATTGGGAAAACATAGAAAACGTGAGATCGCCTTTCGGCTGCGAATCAAAAATTCGAAATATTCCTTATGAATCATTTAAATTTGGAAAAGAATAGAAGCGTTTTTTAGCCTTTCGGCAGACGAAACATTTCTAAGAGCAATTGAGGAATCGCCTTTCGGCAGCGAATCAAAAGCTCTAAAAATTCCTTATTTAAATTTTCTTTTTTTGTAAAATTTACATTTGAGAAAATTTTTATTTTTATTTACTTCATATTTTGGAACTTAGAATATCAAAGTGCATATAAGAAAGTTTTAAAATAAATAGATTTTTTCAAAATTTTATTTTTTCTAAAAATTTACTAAAAAATGTTTTCTAGTAAATATGTTCAATGAAAAGCAAGAAAAACCGTTTAGATCTCGAGGTGGAAAAAAGGCACAAAGGCGATATAATTTAATAAGTGTAATAAACCAGATAAAAGTTCGAGAATTTAGAATTCAAAAAGAATTTTCCAAATATTTTGAAAATTTATTAAATCATATACGATTCTATATTTATTGGAAAGAATAAAAAAAAAATATATTGTTTATGGTATTTAAGTACTAGACTTATCTTGATGATCAAATTAGTAAACTTGTTAAGTCGTTTATGAGAAAATTAAATTTTCTATAATAAAGTCTGAATCCTTGGTTTTGCAATCGTTTAAATATCTATTCATGAATGATTTTCCTGATTATTCTTGTATTTTTCTGTGTCCGAGCATTGGGCAAACTAAATTTTTTTTTAATCTCATTTATGAGTGATAAAAATAAAAATACGAAAAGTGACCGTCAAACTAGAAGTAAAACTAAAGCTCTAGCAGACCATCAAAAAAGTCAAACTTTTATAAATTTTGGGGAATCCAAAAATCCTAAAGTTGTTCATTCACCACCAGTAAAAAGAGTAGAAAATAGTAATATCAATACTGAGGAACCATCTTGTAGTTTCTCAAGTAATAAATTTGATGAAACAATATTTAACCCCAATAATAGTTTAAAATTTTCCACTCCTAATAAATCTCATTCAGATCAAATTGCAGAATTAAGAGAAATTTTGCGAAATTCATTAAAGGATAATACATTTGATAACAGAACCGATGAAATAAATCAATTAAAAAATTTGTCACAAAATTTAGAATCAAACGAAAATTTACAAAATACTCCTGAAGAAGAAAACCTTAATACTGAACATCCTAAAATCAATAAATCAGTATCAGATAATTCTTCTAATACAATGAGTGTGCCGTACAATCAACAAGTATCTTTAAGAGATGCGTTAGAAGTAGTGCCAGTGTTTGATGGTAAAAATATCTCTCTTTCAGCTTTTATAGAGGGGTGCGATGAGGCAAAACAAATTATTCCAGAGACACCTCAAGTAGAGGAAAACTTAGTAAAATTAATTCGTGGTAAATTAATTGGAGAGGCTAGAAGGGGAATTTATGGATTTACTTTTGAAACAATTAAAGAATTAACGGATCAATTAAGAAAAATTGATTTACCGCGGAAAAGTGTTTATCAGTTACAAGGCGAGTTAGGGAACATTTATATGTGGGAAAATAAACCGGTTTTATCATACGCGAATCGTGTAAAAGAAATTGGTGATCAAATTTATGATGCACATCGAATAAATAATAAGGGGACTTTAGATAAAACTTTTGTTGAATCTCTGGAAAAAGATCTAATTCAGTGTTTTCGAAGAGGTTTAAAACCAGAAATTGAAATTCGAGTTCCTGACGTGTTAATTTTTAACGAAGCTACAAATAAAGCTATTGAGGTTGAAAGAAGAATAAATGCTAGTAACGAGCTTAGAAAAGGAAAGTCTAGGGCAAATGAACCAAACGAATCTAAGGTTATTTTTGCAAAAATAGAGACTGTGATTTGTCAAATCTGTAATTTGCAAGGTCATAGTGCTGCTACTTGTCGAAGATTTACTAATAATCAAAATTTTCAAAATCGTGGTAGAAATTTTTCATCCTGGAATGGGGACAGAAACTTTCAAAATCGAGCAAATTCTCCATTACCTCAAGGTCGATGGGAATCCCCATCACGCACACAAAATTTTTCTTCAAATCGTGAAAATTCATGGAGACCTTCGCAACAATCACCAAATTTCAGATCTAATTTTTCTCCTAATTTTTCAAATACATCTTTTAATAACAGAAACAATGTAACATGTAACTATTGTAAAAAACAGGGGCATTTATTAAAAGATTGTAGGCGCAGAGAATATAATAATCGATTCAGAGATAACAACCAATTCAGGGGTAATAATGATCAATTTAGGAGTAATAATCAATTCGGAGCAAATAATAATCAATTCAGGGGTAACAATTATCAGTTCAGAGGAAATAATGAATTTGATTATAATAATGGTCAATTTAAGGGCAACAGTAGTCAGTTCAGAGAAAATTACCAATATAGAGAAAATAGTCCATTCAGAGAAAATAATCAATTCAGGAATAATACGCAATATAATGGTAACAACCAATTTCGAGAATATAATCCATTCAGGGAAAATAATCGGCGTTCATTTTCACCAACGCCAATGAATCAGGGAAACGATCAGAACCGTCCCAATCAAGGTGCAGTGGGACAGGTGAGTCAGGATTAAATGCACCTGAAATAAAAATCGAAAAATCAGCAGAAAGTATTAAATTTAATTTCAGTAAGGGTAATATGATTCCATCAATTTTTATTAATTTAAAAGAAATTGAAAATCCAGTTCATATGATGATTGATACAGGGGCAGGTTTAAATTTAATTAAAAATAAAGTAATTAACTCTTTAATGCAGGTTAACACTTCTAGGAAAATACAGCTCACTGGAATTAATGAACACCCTGTACATACTTTGGGGCAAGTTAAATTAGAAACTTTCGGATATTTAACTACATTTTACATAATACCTGATGAAGTACCTGTCGAAGAAGATGGAGTATTAGGCTCAGAATTTTTTACAGATAATAATGTAAAAATTAATTATGCAGAAAAATGTTTAGAAGTAAACGGTCAATTTTATTCTTTTTCACTTCAAGATACAATAATTTTACCACCCAGATCAATTACAGATATGCACATGATAGTTGAAAATACGTAAGTAAAAGAAGGTTATATTCCATTAGTAACCACAAATCCAGGTGTATTTATGGGTAACGCAATTGTCACAAATAATCAGGGAAAAGCATATATTAAAGTCGCGAATACTCACTCCGAACCAATTAAAGTTCAAATACCTAGAATAAAATTACAAGAATTCGAAGAATTTAAAGAAATGAAAAATGAAATTAAACAAATAATACCACAAAAATCTAAAATCAAATGCGATTCAGTCGAAAAACTTTTAGATAGTTTCTTTTCTACCTCACTTTCAAATCATGAACAATATGCTTTTAAAAAGATTTCAGGTAAAGAAAGAGCTGAACAAATTTTAGATTTACTTCGCTTGGATCATTTAAGACCGGAAGAGTTAAAACATGTAGAAACTTTAATTGAAAAATATTATAATAGATTTCATTTACCAGGTGAATATCTTACAGCTACAAACGTTTTAGAACATAATATTCCGACTAAAGATGAGGAACCTGTATTCACGCGTCAATATCGATTTCCACCTGTACATAAAGAAGAACTTTTAAGACAAACAAATGAATTAATTGAAAATAAAATCATTAAACCCTCCCAATCTCCGTATAATACTGCAGTTTGGATTGTACCAAAGAAAGATGATTCGCAAGGTAATAAAAAATGGCGAATGGTACTCGATTTTCGTAAATTAAATGAAAAAACTATTACTGACTTTTTCCCATTGCCTAATATAAATGAAGTACTCGAAACTCTCGGGAATGCGCAATACTTTTCAGTTTTTGACTTAGCTTCCGGTTTTCATCAAATTAAAATGAGTGCCAAAGATTCTCATAAAACTGCTTTTTCTACACCATATGGTCATTATGAATTTGATCGTATGCCATTCGGACTTAAAAATGTTCCAAGTTGTTTTCAAAGGTTAATGAACTCGTGTCTATCTGGATTAATTGGAACGGAACTATTTGTTTATTTAGATGATGTCGTTATTTTTGCAAATACTTTAGAAGAACATCAAATAAAATTTGATAATTTTATGAATCGTTTAGAAGCAGCAAATTTTAAATTACAGCCAGATAAATGTGAATTTCTTCGACCAGAAGTTGTTTATTTAGGACACATTATTGATAAGGATGGTGTAAGACCAGATCCAAAAAAGCTTTCTGCAGTCAGAAATTTTTCGATTCCGAAAACTGTTAAAAACATTAAACAATTTTTAGGTTTAGCAGGTTATTATCGGCGTTTTATTGAAAAATTTTCAAAGAAATCAGGACCTTTAACTCAATTATTAAAGATAGATATGCCTTTTAAGTGGGGCGATAAACAACAAAAAGCTTTTGAAATTTTAAAAGATGAACTTTGCGAAGAACCTCTCTTGATAAGACCTGATTTTGATAAACCCTTTATTTTAACCACTGACGCTTCGGGTTTTGCAATCGGTGGAATTTTGTCTCAAGGCGAAATAGGAAAGGACAAACCAATTGCCTACGCTTCTAGATCTTTAAATGAGCATGAAGTAAAATATGATACTTACAATAAGGAAGCCTTGGCAATTGTGTATTGTGTTTTACATTTTAGACATTTTCTGTATGGTAGGAAATTTAAAATTGTTACAGACCATAAACCTCTGCTATGGTTTAAAAATTCAAGCGATCCTTGTTCTCGTGTAACAAGATGGAAACTTAAATTAGCAGAGTATGATTTTGAAATGATTCATAAATCCGGAAAAATGAATGTCAATGCAGACGCGTTATCTAGAAACCCTGTTAATATTGCAAAAAGAATGATTCCAAGAGAATTTAATAATAAAAATGATGAAGTGAAGCCAATAATTGAAATAGCAGAAGATAAAACAAATAATCTATTTGAATACTTATTTGAAGAAGAAGATACAGATGAAGATGAGCATAAATTATTTGATTGGAGAGTTGAGAATACTGATAATGAATATGATGATGACAATGATGATAAAAATGAAGATGAAGATAAAAATGACGAGAATAAAGAAAATGATATAAATCTTGAAAATGAAGAAGAAGATTTAAATTGCTACGAAGAATTTGATTATGATCTGTCTAAAGAATTATATAACAAAGAAGAAAACTCTGATTTTAAAGTGGTAACTAGACGACAATTGAAGAAACTAAATCAAGGAAAAAATGAGAAGCTAAATAAAAATACTAAATCAGTGAAAAATAAGTTAAGTAAGTCGGGTCGGAAGCGTAATCAAGTGAAAATAAATCCTAAATCTGTGAATATTGAATCAAGTGAATTAAAAAATGATCGAAATCCAGTGAAAATAAATCCTAAAACTATGAGTAATAAATCAAGTGAATTAAATGGTGATCGAAATCTAGTGAGTGATAATTTTAAATCTGCGAACATTAAGTCGAATAAATCAAGTGTAAGTCGAAATCCAGTGAATAAAAATTTTAAGCCGGTGAATACTAAGTCGGGTGGATCAAGCGAAAATACTAAGTCGGATAATATTAAGTCAAGTGAGTCAAGTTAAAATCGAAATCTTAAATCGGGTACTAAATCAAGTGAAATAATGAAGAATCAAAAAAGTGAAAATACTAATTCTGTGTATACTAAATCAAGTGATGTTGAAATTAATCGCGAAAAACTGAAAATGAAATCAAAGAAATCTAATCCTAAAAAAAATAGTTGTGAAGAATCAAAAATCGAAGAAAATTTTCAAAGTCGGAGTAATACAAGAAATCTACGAAGTCGGAGGAATATAGAGGAAAGTCGAAATAAAAAATATTATTCAGATTCTATGGTTGATAATGAAGAAGATGAGGAAGAAATACTAAATCAAGAAATTCAAGTTCAAGATAAAAATCAAAGTTCGCGAAATTTACAGAATTCTGATGAAGATTCTGATCCTGATTATATGCAAAATCCTGTCAAACTAAATAAATCAAAAAAGAAAAGAGGAAGGCCTCTTAAAATAAACTTTGATAATCAAGCAAATACGTCAACTAAAAAGAAAAGGGGTAGACCTAAAAAGGATTTAATTAACGAAGAAAAGGAAGATAGTGAAGACTCAGATCCAGAATATTTTATTCAAAATGACAATTATGAAGTATCAAGGAACCTTTATGAAAATTATGATAATACTCAGGATAATCAAGATAATCAAGATTTTAGTGATAGTGATGATAGTATTGAAGATTACCAAGAAAATGAAGCACTTAATTCTGATGAAGAATTTGAAGAAATTAAAGAAAACGAAAAAATTAGGGAAAATGAAGATATAAAAGAAAATGAAGATATTAAAGAAATTCATGAAGATAAAAAAATTAAAGAAACTGAAGACTTTAATGAAGATGAAGAACATGAAGAAAATAAAGATGATAAAGATGACGGAGACAACGATATAGAAGAAGTTGATTTCGGTTTAAAAAGTAACAAACGACCCCCACCCGAACCCCCACCCTTAAACACTCCTAGTACTTCTGCCAATAATATCCATTCTTGTAATATTGTTGAATGTAAAGATCAATTAAGAATGAGAAAGGATAACTACGTATACTTTTTATCGACGACGTGCGTACCTCAGGATAATGGTTCAAAAAGTCTGTTTAAGCAAAACGAATTACCTAAGTTTAAAAATCTCGAAATCGGTATAGCTAAAGAGTTTAAAAAGGGAAATTATTATCATATCGCATTACCAATTATCTCAGAATCTAGCGTTAGCCTAACCGAAATGCATAAAAATATAAAATCTTCCATTCAATCTTTTAAAACATTAGTTGAAAAATTACAACTTCGTTCTGTTAGCATTGCAAAAACAATGGTAATAAATCACGTAGACTGGAATGAAATTGTTTTAATGCTTCGAGAAATTTTTCAAGGTTGCAAAATTACAATAATAATTTGTAATGGCTATATTCAATATGCAACAAACGAGCAAAGAAAAGTTCTAATTGAAGAAGCACATTCTTCAGCGTTAGGTGGTCATAAAGGAGTAAGCAAAACTTATAATCGCATCAGACAAAAATATTTTTGGGAAAATATGAAAACAGATATTCAACAATACATACAAATTTGTTTGCAATGTCAATTAAAAAAGCTTGTTCGAGTAAAAACTAAAAATCCTATGGTTATTACTGACACTCCAGGAATTGCGTTTGAGAAAGTATGTTTAGATATTGTAGGTCCTTTGAAACCGGTTACAAAGAATGGTAATGAGTATATATTAATAATTCAAGATAATTTAACTAAATATTCTCTAGCGATACCATTACCAAATCATCAAGCTAGTACTATTGCAGATGCATTTATTAAAAAATTTATTTGCATTTATGGTGCACCAAAAGCTGTCTTAACTGACCAAGGTCGTGATTTTCTGAGTAATCTTTTAAAACGAGTAGCAAAAAGATTCCGTATTCGTCAATTCAAAACAACAGCTTTCCATCCACAATCAAACGGTTCTTTAGAAAGATCGCATCATGTTTTAGCGGAATATTTAAAACAATTTGTTAGCAAAAATGCACAATGGGATGATTGGTTAGAATTGGCAACTTTTTTATATAATACTAGTGTTCATGAAGGAACTAAATGCACTCCATATGAATTAGTCTTTGGTCGTTTAGCCAGATTACCTTCAAGTCAACCCTTACTTCCAGAAGAAAAATTAAAAACTTATGACGACTTTCTGGTAAATTTAGTAACTAAACTGCATGAAATTCAATTTTCAGCTCGAAACAATTTAATTGGTGCGAAAGAAAAATCAAAAACGTACTATGACCGTAAAATCAATCCGCAAAATTTTAAGATTGGCGATAGCGTATTTCTCTTACAGGGACCTAAACCTGGTAAATTAGGCGATCAATACACTGGTCCACATGAAGTTTTAGAGATTTTAGGGAAAGGAAATATTAAAATAAATTTAAGTAAAGGGCCCAAAATCGTTCATATTAATAGACTTAGATTATCACATATTCAGCATTCTAACCAAAAATAAAAATAAAAAAAAATATAAAAATAAGTAAATTTTTCTATTTCATGGTCATGCGTTAGAACTATTCTAATCTATTTGTCTTTTGCTTTGATAAACTTAACTTACTTTTCCAGAATGTTGATTATAAAGGTATATCTGTAATAACAAATCTAAGAATAATTATCATTCTTTCAACAACAAAAAATATATATATAATTAGCGCAAGCTTTAACTTTTATCATTTAAGTTTTATTCTCTAATAGTTTATAATTAAAATAGAACAATCATACTAATAAAATGTATTTTCTTTTGCAGGTGGGACTGGAAGCGATGAATTTATTAATTAATCTAACCTTTTTATCCACAAATATATTGAAATTAGTGATAACAATTTTTTCACATTAAATGTCCCGTGATTTAAATCTTGCTAATTTAAAATTGAAGACAATATGTGCAACACTTCAACAATAATTAAAGAAGTCCAAGCAAGTTTTGAAAGTTCTATGTTTTTTTCAGCATTTAAGAAGTAATTGTGATTTCAATATCTTATCAATGATACAAAAAAAATTCATTATCATATATAAATTAATCTATAGAATTTTCTAAAGAAACTATTAAAAATTTAATATTTTCAAAAGCAGGAAAAATTCCTTTAAATCACATTCCAATTACAGGAATTATCAATAAATTTTTTTTACAAATGATCTAATGAAAAATCAAATCTCTCAGAGGAAGTATTAGCTAATTGTCAAATAAAATAAAATAAAAGTATTCACTATATAAATAAATTAGAATCTTTCGTTCAAAATCACTATGGACACAAGTTTAAAGTAAAATAAAAAAATAAAAAGAGAATTCAGATAATACAAAATTCTTTTCCATATAAACATTTATTATATTAACTATATATACTTTAATACGAGTCAATTTTTACGATTTTCAACATATAACTTCTTTTTATCCTCTAAACTTCCTAAATCAAATCCTCTGTTTTCTATTATTTTTAAACAGAAACGAATTTCAATCTTATCACTCACTTATCCAGAATTTCCTTCAATTTTGTTTTTAACAAAGATTGAACTTCGTTATACAAGTAAAAATAAATTCATACGTGATCTTAAGTATAATAATAAATAAATTCACTTTGAAAATGAATACAAACAACATTTGTCCGATAATTAAATTAAACAACCTAAGTGCTGATTACGGGTTTACGAAACTTGAATATTTTCTCTCGAATCCAATGGAAACTATAGAAGTTTCAACCTGTTCCATTCAAATAGAAACGGATTTTCTAAAAATAAGTATACCTGCTGGGAGTAAAAACAGCGAAACAATAAAAGAATTAGCTACCAAAATGCTTGATAAAATATTAAATCGATATGAACTTTGTGAATCATATACTGAAGATAATTTGAATCCTACTCAAAATTTTGAAAAAGTAAAGCTATTTAGATGGCTAATATCCTGTCAGAAATGTTATTCGTTGTATCATGTAGTTACACAATGTTATTGTTCATAAAAGCAAAAACTATGTGGAATGAAATAAGATTTTGAGTAAACATACATAAAATAATTATTGAAAGTTTTTACACCTGTTCGGTAAAATAACAAATTTAAATCCAAATAACATGATTCCATTAATTAAGCGAGTAATAAACAAGTAAAATGAGGCTTGTAACGATGAAAGGTAATTTTTTCTAAGCAATTTAAACATTTTATGTATACTTGTGTATGTGTGTTTTCGAAGATATATGTAGTCCTAAACCGTATGTGAATGTCTGTGCGTCGATATTTAACATTTTATCAATATTTAATCAATAATTTATTTAATCCAGTCTAAAAAAGTTAATTATATAAATTTTACTACAAATAATGTTATTTAAAATATGCGGAAAATTAAACCCTTTTCGATCTACTTATTCGGAAATCACGATAAAGCTAGTTGTTTAAAAATCCAAATAAAGTTTTGAGAGAAATGAAGTTGTGAATCTTAAGAGACCTTTTATCAATGAATTTGAGAATTATAAGTCATAAAAGTTTTTTGCGAATTCTGTATAGCAAATTATTCAGGTTGGAATTTAAAGTACGATACTATAATTGGTTTGATGAATTAAATAAGGAGAATAATAGTCACTTAATATTAGGAAGCATTTCGCCCTCTCAGTATTCCTACTATATCTATACGAAAATTATATAAAATGTATATGTTAATTTAAATCAAAGAATGATTAAATGTATACGAGTATCAGTTTAGTCATGTATACCAAGAAAATCAAAAAGTTTGACATATCTATGTATAATTATTTCATAATAATCTAAAAATAATTGAGTGTCAAATATATCGTATCTTTAGAAGATGAATGTAAAGCGTTTCTATTTTTAAAAAACTGTGACTGTAATACAAATCATCGAATACTCAAGCTTCTCTTTCGTATTCTTACCGTAAGGGGGGAAGGGTGTCTTAATGTCCGCGTATATATAGTTTGTTGATGTTGTGTGTGTCTTCATTTAAATGAATTCAAATTTTTTTCTTGCTCTCTCTTTTGTGCGTATATACAAAAATTTTCTTTAAAGATTATTGTCTTTAAAATAAATATAAAAGTAAAATGTTAATCAAAATTGTGTGTGTTGTGTGGCATATTGAATAATACTGTTATTCATAAATAAAAATTATTGTAATCTTGCAGTATGATAAATTTTTGAGGTTGGTCACTTAAAACTCTCAAATTGTACTCTCTAAACTATTGTAAGTGGTATTTCTGTAAAAATGCTAAATTCTCAAATTTCAGTTTAACTTAAATTCGGGATTTGAATTCGAAAAATTTTCAATTTCATTTCTATTTTCCGAATTTAAAAGGGGGGAGGTGTCACGTCCCCGTGACTTGTTGAGTTCAGATGCCAATGAACTTTACAAATATCATACTACATTCTTGAATTTTTCTAAAAATCAATACTTCAATCTTGACGAGTTTGAGAATTTGGGATTTGGTAAATGACCGAGGGGAGCTAAGACAGATTTATGAGATCAAACTCTCCCCTTGTCTAAATAATATTTGTTCTTTCGAAGGTTTAATTGACCAACCGGATGCGGATATGCAACCCTCAGGTGTAGCACCCTTTTTCGTGTGGGATGTATGATTTTCCCTGCGTTTTTCATGAAACCCACGCTAAATCCTGGAAGGGATGAAAATACAGAGAACCGAGGTTTCTTTTATAATTAAGCAAAACCAAAAATCAGTTCCTCAGCTACCATCACCGGAGTCGCAACGAAGTTTCTTAAGCTCCGCGAATATTGTATCTCCCCAGTATCGGTCTCGTAACGCGCCAATATAAATCTTATATCTCGGCAACATTATCAGTCATTGTTGGTCGAGTTAAATAATCAAATTCTACTCCATAATTATATGGAATTGATTTGTTAAATAGTGACTCCGAGGAACTCGCTATAATCGAAACTCTCGTTTTTAAATAGTTCTTGCTTCACCACGGTCACCTTCGGTTCACTTTCTGTAAAGATTGACTGGTAGCATAGTCTACAATTCTAAGTCTTATATTGAAACATAGTTCTCACACTTATCGTAACATATTTCTGCGATTAATATTGTCAATTCGTACTGTGTCGGTTGCGAATAATTATTTACGTGTTGTAGCGAGTGAGAAACTTTTCATAAGATTATAATTATAAAATTGGAGTACTGTTGGTATAGAGATTAAGTGAAACTGTGAATCTAGTGAAGGTGTAAGAACTCCTGACATAATTTTTCAGTAACAATTTCCAATCCTTTAATCCTTTAACAATTTAAATCCTTCTACCCTTGACTTTAATCCTTGTGTCAAAAAAACAGTAAACAGTTTATTGAACAGTAAAATTGTAAATCATCGAGCCAGCTGTCTTCGATCGTTCACCAATTACTTGAGGAAGGAACAGGTTTCACCTTCGTGCTGATATATATAAACATGCTATTGGGATAGTGGAGAACAACACCTACGCACTGCCTTACTTCATTTGAATTGAGTCGCGGCCTATTTCTATTTTTCTCCCGGAGAGTACGAACCTGCGAAGCTAATAAATCTCATCGACCCTTCTTTCTACACTTCTTGAACGATCACTCTGTATATTCAGAGAATTCAACTGAGACATTCTTCAACTAATAAACACAGTAAGTTAAGAATTTTACTCGGCTTTTATCACGAGCAAAATAATGTCCCTAGCTAAATATCATTCATTGTTTCAGTGAATGACGATTTCTTAAAACAACCAAGGATACAAAACAAGGGATTTCTCCTCTCATCTTCCTTCTCTTACTCCTCTAAAAATTGTATTTAATAAAATAAATGTTTGAGAATTATATAATCCAATTGATGCTTGTTCAGTGGACTTTCTTTTCCCTGTTCCCTTAGTTCAAAGTCCGTTGGCTTTGTAAATGAATCAGGGGTAAAATATTAAAATAGATAGATTTGTAACCTGCGAATGTCCGTTCCGGACATAACAATACTGTACATAATTCGAGAAAAATTAATTGATTTAAATCTAGATCTTTGTAACGACGAAGATGATGATAAATTTTTGTTAGCGTTAATAGATTATTGTAACCTATCTGAAGCATTTTCTTTACCTTATTTGGAATCGGACTTAAATATAATAAAAGCAATGACAGGGGACCGTAATCGTATTTGGTCATTAAGATATAATGGCTATAGATTTCCTTATGATTTTATTGCATTTTTTCAAGATATTTTTGATTGGATACCAATTTGTTGTTTCGAATATGAAGATATAAATGAAGATTTAGCTTCAAAATTAAAGTAAATTAAATTACATTATTGTAAAAAAAACATTTAGTGATGTAAAGGTAAGAAAAAATAAATGTTGTAATAAGAGGCAATTCGAGTTTTTATTTTTTGAAACCTTTATTTATTTTTCAGAAATTTTAAAAATAAATTACAAATCTGAATCATTTATCCAGCTGTTATGTGTACTATCAAACCCTAACCATTTTACAAATACTTTTTTACCTTGTTTTCTAATTATTTTTTCAACTAAATAAATATTTGGATATTTAATTTTGGAAAGTTCTTCTTCGTAAAAGCTACCACTAATTGGATTTTCTTGGTAATCTTTAAGAAGGTAAGTAACTGGTTTTGTATTTTTTATATTTTTTACAGTAAAAATTTCAGTAGTCCAATTTGGTGTATAACCTTTCTCAAAAGCATGTTTATATTTACTTATACGCACTTTATCACCAATCTTAAATTTCTTATATTGTCTATTAACTGAAACTTTTTTGAAAATATTTGACAACAAATCACTTTCATTTTTGACAGTTACATCTTTCGGTTTCATATTGATGGTTCGATGTTTGTATTATACTCAAATATTAAATCACTTAAAATGTCTATCCATTTATAATTACCTCGTAAACTAAATTTTATCCACATTTTATTTTTTAAGGTACGATTGAATCGTTCACAAATTGACGCTTTTAAACTACTATAAGTAGAGTACAAATTGATGTTAAAACTTTTCATGAGATTTTCAAAATGTTTATTATAAAATTCTTTTCCTCTATCAACTTGTAAATTTTTTGGTACGCGTTTTTTATTGAAAACAGATTCCATTGCTGCAGTGACATCTTCACCTTTCTTGGACTTGATTGGAACAGCCCAGGCAAACTTGGAGAATATATCGATGATTGTTAACATGTACTTGTAGCCTTTATTTTCTCGCGCATAAGGTTGCATTTCAACGAGATCAGCTTGCCAAGTCTCATCAATGCCTCGAATGTCAACTTTTCTGCGTTTATAATTTCTTCTAGCCGGTTTATGTAATTCTTTCACCACATGTTCTTTTTTATCATCCATTTTTCTTACAAAGGTTGCTTATTTTCAAGTGCTTGCAGTCTAGTGTCCAAATGAGAAATGACATCTTTCATAGACAACAACTCTATATTTCTTTCAATATGCGTTTTAAAATTCTAAAAAAATCTTGTTGCAGTATCTTCCAAAGTTCTAATTCTTGCATGATTGTCTTTTTTTAATGCTTCTATTACATCGTATATGGCGTTGGATTTAGTTTCTATAATTTTGTTAACAAGATTTAAATTTACAGCATCACCTTCGCTCTGAGCATCGGCAATGTTGCACAATTTTTTATTTTCCATGTTAAAATCTCCTTCAGATGTAAGCTTAAATCCAAGCCCTGGAGGACCGCGATTTGGAGTTTCTGTGATCCTTAATGAACGTCCGAATATGTCGATACTCATCTTGCAAATGATAAAAATTGTAATGAGCAATTGATTAATAAATAATTCTTGTTTCACGCAATTCTTCAATAATTGATAATATCTCATTATTATGGCTAGGATTTCCAGCTGCTTGAGATGCTAAAAGTAACCTTAAACGATCAACCAAATTATTAGGGTCATCCCAGTATACATAATCCATATTCTTATTTTTTCGATCAATCATGTATTCTGGAATCAAGCCTTTACCGGAATGTGTTGCTATATAGTTTTGATATTTAAAATTTTTTTTATCACGAACAGCGCCATCTACTTTGTAATATTTTTTATGAGCATTTGTTGAAATAACAAGACTCTTATAATTTTCACGATCTTTTAAGCTTATCAAATTTTCTTCAGGTGTTTTTTTAAATAAAAGTTCAAGTAAACCTTCAGTGGCAGGATAACTTGAATTGTTGATTAAAATATCATTTTCTTCAAAAATTATTGGTGAATCACCAAACATTAATTTTCCTTGAGATAATTTTCTAACACCATATAAACTGTCTACGTCCTTTTTTTTCACATCTAATAATTGCAGATACACATTTATAATATTTTCTCTTAAAGTATTTGGTGAATCCAAAACTGTTGAACTATTATGTTTAATTTTTGTAATATCTTCATCTGACGATGCTGTTCTAAATGAAGCATTATCATCATAAGAATCGTCTTTTATTTGAGAATATGTATAAAAATCTTTGTCATTTTTTGAAATATCGTTAAGATCAAAATTTTCTTCCAGTTTTAATCTTTCTTTATACTGATTTTTCTTTTCAGCTTTTGCTGGACGAATATGTTTAACTATTTCAATGTCATCAATTATTTTTTGCATTGGTGTTACTACAGGCTTAAAAGTATCATTCAAAAATTGTTCACTTTGTTCTCTGCCCAATTTTAATATTCTATGTTTTCGACGAATCGCTTCACTTGCTTTAGCAATTTCACCAAGAATATTTTTTTGTTGCCTCAAATGTTTTACATGTGTAGAGGCCATGTTGTTTGTTCAATGTTTCAAATTATACTGTCGTTTTGTTGTATTACTCTTCTAATTTTATAAAACAATCAAAGCAATTTCTATATCTACCTTCATTAAGTTCACGATCTTTATCAATTACAATAAAATCGTGCTTATTTTTCCAACAAGAAGTACAAATTTTTTTAAATTGCGTAAACGTCATGTCACTATTTACATGATCATCGTAAATGTGCTTAAGATTCATTTCATCTTGCCTAAATAATACTAATAAATTAACATTGTCACGTATTAAATGTTTCGGAATGCGCGCATAAGTCTGGCATAGATAAAAACAGTCAACGGCCTTATGTCGACCCATAGCAAAGAAAGCCTTGATATTATCTTGTTTTTCACAAGCTACGTCATCAAATATAAATATTGAGTTAGGTCGCGCATCGTTTGGCGTTATAACATCTGCATGTTCATTAAATGCAAAGTATTCAACACCATCTACTGGTTGTAAAATTTTTTCTAAAAGTTGATACTTTGGTTGATATAATGATTTTGAATAAACGTAGACATTTTCAAATCTTAAACCGTTTGGATGTGTTAATAATGCAAGCAACGCATTTGTTTTTCCACAATTAGATGGTCCACAAAATATCGCACGTACACTGTTTGGTAGTAAATCACCATGACGATTTTCTCGTTTTTGATCACATTTTTGAGCAAGCTCATCAAAATTAAAAACAGGTAGTTTAATAGACTGTGCTTGAAACTCCATCTTGATAAATACTGAGACAAAAGCTATAAATGCAATGCTTTTATTTGTTTCCTTGTTATTTCATAGAAAGTCGCTCATTAGTTAACACGTATCCAATTTTTCCACGGTGATGTTTAAAAATTTAGACTTTGGCTTAGGGGGACTTTCGTTGGCTGCTTTGAGTATACAAATGATTATGAATCAACTGCATAATTGACTATTACTGTCGTACATTTTTTACTACCTTTCTCAAAAGCTCGTGGTCATCTGACACAAATAGGTATAAATACCTCCCTTTTATACTTTTTTCACTCAGTTTGAAAAGTGTCTCAAAGGTAGTATAAATATGGCAGTAAGGAGAAATTTAATCAGTTGTAAAAAAACTGTTAAACGTGGTAAAGGTATTTTGAATAGAATTATCAACAATTTACCAGTAGAATTACATATTCCTGGATATCAATATTGTGGTCCGGGGACAAAATTAGCAAAAAGAGTAGAGCGAAGTGATCCTGGAATTAACCCTCTTGACGCAGCTTGCAAAGAGCATGATATTTCATATTCAAAAAATAGGAAAAATATAGAAGCAAGGAACGCCGCTGATAAAGTTCTTGCTAAAAAAGCTTGGCAACGTGTACGTGCTTCAGACGCAAAATTTGGTGAAAAAGCTGCTGCTCTTACAATAGCTAGTGCAATGAAGGTAAAATCAAAATTTGGAATGGGAATTAGAACAAAGAAAAATATGAAAAAGAAGCGAAAAAATAGAAAGAAGAAATCGACATTGCAAAAAATTGTAAAGGCTGCTAAAGCATCAATGAAAGTAGGTACAGATGCACAATCAACTATTAAATCAGCTCTTAAGGGTGCACGCGTAGCAGTAAAAAATGTTGGCGGCAAGAGAAATATAAATAAACCTCGTATTTTACAAATACCATCAAAGGTGGGTGGTGTTTTACCTTTTCTTATTCCCTTATTTGCGGGTTTAAGTGCTACAGGAGCACTAGCTGGAGGGGCAGCTGGCATTGCAAAAGCTGTGAATGACGCAAATGCTGCAAAACGTCAACTCGAAGAAAGTAAACGTCATAATGCGGCAATGGAATCTATTGCTGTAGGAAAAGGTCTTTTTTTGAAACCATATAAAACTGGACTAGGACTCTATTTAAAACCATACAAAACAGGACAAGGATACATTTCAAAAAACTTAAAGTGAAGCTACCTCACCGAGCCCTCTCAGACTTTGATTTAAATAAATTTGCAAAGCGTTTGAAAATTCCACATTTTCGAGGAGTTTTTATGAGAAACGAACTCCCTGCACTTGGTCCTAATAAAAAAAAATCAGCAATTGTAAATTTAGATGATGAAGATGGTCCTGGTACACATTGGTGTGCTTATAAAAAAAATAAAAATGAAATAATTTATTTTGATAGTTTTGGAAATCTTAGACCACCTTTAGATCTTATTAAGTATTTTGGTGCTGGTAGCATAATGTATAATTATGAAAAATATCAAAATTATGACTCATTTATATGTGGTCATTTATGTCTAAAATTTCTATGTAATCAGTTGAATTTTCCTGACATGTATTCTTTGAATATAAATAAATGATATTTTCTATTTCAATGTTAGTTAATTATTCGACCTCAACATGGACGATTCACTTATATTAACGCTTTCTGGAAATTCTTCCATCTTGGAATCTCAATTTTTTCCACCTATTGAGTTGTCTCAGTTTAAAAATTACGCTCTTGGACTTGTTGAATTTTTAAGTTTTCATTCAATTCCTAATGTTGACATTGGAAAAAATAAACTTTATGTAGGGGATGAAATAATTATTATACAGGAAATATCCCACAGGAAGTTATGAAATTAACGACATTCATCAAACTTTGAATTTTATATCGAAAAATAAAGGAATTAATTTTAAAATAAAACCTAATAATAATACTTTAAAGTGTACAATTTTTTGTGATAAAGAAATTGATTTTTTACCCAAGGACTCTATAGGCAGTTTGTTAGGATTCTTTCCACGAAAATTAAAAGCTCAAGAATACCATAAATCAGATCAACCAGTGTCAATTATTAAAATGAATTCATTAAGAGTAGAGTGTAACATCACTACAGGGGCATATATCAATGGAGAAAAAGTGCATACAATCCACGAATTTTATCCTACTGTCCCACCAGGAAATACAATAGTGGAAGTGCCAAATCACGTCATATACCTGCCAGTCGCTGTGAAGACAATAGACCATATTCAGTTAAGAATTGTTGATCAAGACGGAGATTCAGTTAATTTTAGAGGAGAGACTATAATAATTAGACTGCACATCAAATCTCTGAAATAATGGGTATTGTTTTTTACAATGGAAAAAAAGTTGGTTATGGTTATAAAAAGAAAACACCATACCAAATTCAAATCAGTCAACGACGAATTCTGAAGAGATTAACACCTCAAAACCTGCAGCTGCTCAAAAATCTCGGTCTCAAGATCGTAAAAAAAAGAAGATAAAAACATTCAAGATTTTTTGCACCTGTATCTGTGTATTTGTATTTAGAAAAATTATTTTTTGCTATGGAAGGGGAAATTTTAAACATTGATTCACCAATAATTTTTGATGAATCAATTGCTAATTATGAGGTGCATGCGCAACAGCCGTATACCTCGTCAACGTACAATAACAGTGACGAAATTCGAATCACAGTACAGAATCAAGATCACTGTCTATTTCCCAGCAAAAGTTCGATTCATGTGAGTGGAAAACTCGTGAAAGCCGATGGAACAGCTCTAGCACGCACAAGTTTAGTTTCTAATAGTGTCTGTCATTTATTCGAAGAAGCAAAATATGAGCTTAATGGCGTAGAGATTGACAAAAATAAAAATGTCGGTCTTACAAGTTTAATAAAAAATTATATTTCTCTTGATGCAAGTCAAAATAAATTTCTTGAAAATGTTGGTTGGTTAGAATTTGATAATGAACAAACATTAACTAATGATGATGGTTATTTTGATGTTTGTATACCGTTAAATATGATTTTTGGCTTTGCTGAAGATTATCAAAAAGTTATTGTAAACGCTAAACATGAGCTCATTCTCACGAGATCTAGAACAGATTCTAATGCAGTTTTACAGACAGCGCCTATTGAAGATTTTAGAATTATAATTGAAAAACTTGAATGGCTATTGCCGTACATAAAGTTATCAGATGCTCGAAAATTTAAATTATTGAAATATATTGAAAAGGATCCATCTATTCCAATAAGTTTTCGTACTTGGGAATTATATAAATATCCTTTATTACCTATAACTCCTAAACATGTTTGGAGTGTTAAAACTTCAACGCAATTAGAAAAACCTAGATTTATTGTATTAGGATTTCAAACAGACAGAAAGAATCAAACTGTAAACAATTCCAGTATATTTGATCACTGTAAAATATCAGACGTTAAATTATTTTTAAATGCTCAATGTTACCCATATGGAAATATGAACCTTAATGTTGATAAAAATCAATATTCTACTTTGTATGAAATGTTTACTAATTTTCAATCATCATATTATGGTAAAGAATCCCATGCAATTTTAACAAAAAGAGAATTTTTATCATACGCCCCATTGATTGTAATTGACTGTTCAAAACAAAATGAGTCATTAAAAAGTGGACCAGTTGACATTCGATTGGAATTTGAATCTAAAGAAAATTTCCCTGCAAATACTTCAGCTTATTGTTTAATTTTACATGATAGAGTTATTGAATATAAACCAATAAGCCAAATTGTGAAAAAAATTGTGTAAATTTTTATTTGTTAATCATAATGTAACTGTTAATAATAATAACAATTATTTATTATTAATCATTATTAAATATTCACTGTTAAATTGTAATTTATCAAATAATTTTTAATTTAATGAATTTTTATTTTGAAGAAAGACATGATTAATAGCTTTGCAATACGCTCGACCTTGTGAGGAATTTGTCGCAGGTCAGTTATAAGGGGGTCACTTAAGAAAACATCTGTTATTACATAAGCGCACGTGAAAGTGGAAAGACTCTTAGAAGCCAGTGATCTAGCTGCATGAAAAACTCATCGCTTACGCATAGCCTTACTTTGCTATATTTAACTCTCTACTAGAAAAAATTAAAGTGCCCTCAAAGAATGGAGTATGTAATAGATGTACAAGGATTTAAATTACCAGTTAATAAATTTGTTTTAAAAGAATTAGCTGTAGTTTCCGTAAATGATGATGTGATACCATTTAATATAGTATTTCAACCCCCGTGTGCATGGGATTGTATCTTAAATAAATAAAAATGTGTCAATCGTTGGTTAGAAAAGAATTTTCATTGTATTTCTTGGAATGACGGTGATATACCTTATTCTTTTATGAATGTAATGTTAAACAGTATATTGAAAGAAGCAAAAATAATTTATGTTAAAGGTTCCGAGAAAAAAAAATGGCTACAAAATTTCATTGATGAAAGTTCTAAAATCGTCGACATGGATGATTTGAATTATCCTTCCATTAAAAAATTAATAGATGCAGCATCCACAAAAAGTTGTACAAAACATTCAATTAGAAAGAAAACATTTACTTGCGCTCTTCAAAATGTTATGAAATTGAAAAATTGGTTTTGTAATAATTGTAACTTATGATTATTTCAAATAAATTTAAATGTTTCTGTATTTTTAGCGTTTTTTATTTCACACACAAAAGTTACATGTTTATTTAAAAAAGTTATGGGATGAAAATTAGTAAAATTTATCTCAATGTTAAACATCTGTCTCTCTTTTTTTTCCTTTTATTGCAAAAATAATGTGATAAGTAAAAAAAAGAAATTGTATACATACCTTCTTGAAGTCAATGAACATTCGGGTTCTCCTTGTTGAAGCATGCGTTTTTCATATAATTCTTATAATAAAAATTAATATTGAAAAATAAATATTGAAACTTTATAATTTTTTTATTTTCTTAGTTAATAATTTATGCTAAAAAAATTTTTTTTCTTTAATAAAAGTTAAAAACAATTTAACACTTGAAAAATTTTTTTTTATTTCTATTTTTAATAATAATATAAAGTTAAACAAAATTACGGGGATAAAAAATGGTTTTCTGAAAAATTGTATACAAAGAGATTTTATTACTTTTTTACAATATATTTTCTTAATACTTAGTTTAAAAATTAAATTTTTAATTTTATAATATTTATTTATTTATATAAATAACTGATTATAATGTTACAAATAAAAGAATTTTTTTTTTGTTTTTGAAAAAATATATATATAAATAATTATAATTATTTTAATTATAATATTTAAAATAAAAAAAATTATAGTAAATATAAAAAAATTAAAAATAATTTTTTTTCGAACAACATCATTATTCTATTATTTTATCTTTTTCTGCTGGCTTGATTTTCACTAGCAGGTCAAGAGGGTCTACGTCTTTGACGCCTTCCACTTTCTGCTCCCCCTTCTGCTTCTCTTGACTTCCCCCTTGGATTGCCGAATCTCCAGCTGCATCCTGATCGCGTTGCCCGTAGAAATTTACTTCCAACTCTGAATTTGTTTCCATATCAGACTCGTCTACATCTGCAGCATTTTCTTGAAAATTTACCTCCTGTAGATCATCCTGATTATTAATTATATCAAAATCAAATCCATCTCCCAAAAGCGTTTTTATATCGGGTCTGCGTTGCAAGAAGAACGCAAAGCCTTCTATCTGTTTTACTTCAACAACGATCCCTAGATGCTCGAGAAAGTACTCGTCCTCACGAGATGGTGTTTCATTGAACAGACCATATTTTTTAACCCCTGCCGCCAATGTTATGAAATCTGTGAGCCTTTGTAAATCAATGCAATTATTGACCCATTCAATTGGTATATGGAAAATCATTTTGAAGCCTGAATAGTTATTTTCATTCTGCAACAAACGAATAATCCAAAAATTATTTATATAATTTGTTTAAAAAATTAAATAGTTTAAAGCTATAACTTTAAAATTATTATCATTAAAGAAAATTAAAAAATAATTAAAAAAATTTTAAATTTTAAATATTAACATTAAAAATTTAATAAATTAAAAATTAAAATACTAAACTCATTAATATTGCTAAATAAAAAAATAAAAAATAGTTTAACTTGAATAAATTAAATTTATTTTTTAAAATATTTATAAAAATCGAATAAAAATATAATTAATATATATAATTGGTGAATAAATAAAAATTGTTTAACTTAAATAAAAATTAAATTTATTCTTAAAAAATATTTATAAAAAATTGAATAAAAATATTATTAACATTAAAAAATTTAATAAATTAAAAATTAAAGTACTAAATTATTATTATTATTATTGACAAATAAATAAAAATAGTTCAACATAAACAAA
Organism: Ganaspis brasiliensis; assembly: GCA_037103525.1. Taxonomy (NCBI): domain Eukaryota; kingdom Metazoa; phylum Arthropoda; class Insecta; order Hymenoptera; family Figitidae; genus Ganaspis; species Ganaspis brasiliensis. The sequence continues at coordinate 1,312,815 of JAZKLR010000283.1, read as the reverse complement.
GTAAAAAAAGATTAATATTAAAAATTAAATAATAGAATAAATTATAACTTAAAAAAGTTTATTAATAAATTATTATTATTAAAATTAAATTAAAGTTAAAAAAACACTAATTTAAAAAATTAATTACCAAAATTTCATTGAATTCAAGATCCACTCTCCTTATCCTATATCCACTAACCATGCCGTGAACTTTTGCTCGCACCGCGTTGAAGTTTAAAATAACAGGTGAAAATGGATCTACAGCCTCATTGAAAATATCTCTCGATCGAATGGCTAGTCCAGTGATACACAGTTCTTTGAAGGATTCAATGTTGCTATCTTCCAGCCATTTCCTGGGCGCTTGTACAAGTACTATCATTGTTGCGTACCCGTTCATTTTTTCTGTATCGCTTTAACATTCAAGATTTCAAAAAATAAATTTAAAGAATAAAATTTGCAAAAACTCTAATTTAAAAAATTTATTCAAAACGTTATTTATAAACAATGTAATAAATAAAGTTTTTTTTTAATAAATTATAAATGACAAATAAATATTTTAATAATTTAAAAAGTAAATTTAAAAAAAAAAATTTAATAATGAATATATTTAAAAAAAAAAAAAATGTTCAAGTAAAAAAATCATAAAATAGTTTATAAAAAAAGAGTCAATAAAAACTAAAAAAAATCAAAATGTGTTTAAAAAACTTTAGTAAAACTGAAAAAAAATTTTTAATTAGGATTTATTAAACTAGTGAAAAATTTAAAAAAAAGTTTGAATAAAATAATTAAAAAAACAATTTTATTTTATACAATATTCTTTTTTTAAATTGATTAAAATGTTTTTTAATAATCAAAAATATTAATACTTTTACTCACTTTTTTTTCACTAAAATCGAAAAAGAGATCACCAAAATACACCGCACTATGCTCGTGTCAATGATCCAATTAAGAGGTCACTTTTAATTAATATGAGCCTCCCATAGAGCCAGCCGCTTTTTATAACCGGTCCCATAGTTTACAAATTGAGGAACAAGGATGGAAGTATATATTGAAAGGAGAGGGAAAGAGTGTTAACGCACACATCAAAGCATGGTGATGACTAAAATAAAGACACTATGAGAAATAGAAGTAGAGAGAAAAAGAAGAAAGATATATTTTAATGTATCCAAATCTTTCTTTTTACTTCTTTAAAATCAAAAAAACCTTTTCAATTATTTGACTTATTTTTGTAACCCCAAGGAAGAGTATCTGTACTTTTTGGTAAAAGAATGCGTTTATCATCAAACCAGCTTAAAGCTTCTTTTCTTTGTTGCACAGTGTAAACTTGATGTTTGTTACTGCGAATGAAATATTGGTTTTCTACTAAGTTTTCGTAAGAAAAAAGTGTTTTTTTATAGTCCTCAAAAGTAATTTCTTTTAATGTTGATGATCCAACCCCTTTAGCTCTTTTCTTCTCGCGATCTTCGTTTAATATTTTATAAGAATATAATTTCGATCTTAATCCAATAAATTCAGTAATAATTTTTCCATCGTATTCGTCTTTCATTAAACCCAGCACTTTCTTGTTTTTTAATTTTATACCATAACAATTATTTTCTGGATAATTGGAAGTATCGAAAAATTGGGAATCTCGTTTAATATAATCATATATGTTTGCAATTTTAATATGATAAATTAAACTATCAGTGTCTGTATACATTAGTTTTGACTTATCAGTAAAAGTTTTTTTAATATAGTTATAATGAAAATCATAAAGAAAGAGTTTTGATATATCAAGAATGCTAAATCCAACGTAAATCGGTTTATTAAATTTAATTTGAACTTTATTCATTTCAATTATAACTAAATTTTCGTCAAAAATATAACAACTGTTAAAATTTGGTTTACTAATAAGAGCTTTAGCTCCAAATCTACCTTCCCATTTCGTGATAATTCTAATATCTTTATGCTTTCTTCTATTTTCCATGGTTTTGCCAAAAACAGAATTGTTCATTAACTTGTAGAAATTTTTTTCAAATATATTTTCAGCCTTTTTTCGGAATTCTGTATTTAAGTCAATATATTTTTTTAACCATTGAGATTGCTTAAATTTTAATATTCTATGAATTTTCGTTAATTTCATTCCATGTTGCAAATAATATTTTAAATTTTTATAATGAATTACGTATTTTGTTCTTGAAAATAAATGTGGTATTAATTTAGGTAATTTGCTCCCTTTAGCAGGGGGAATAAAATGTTCAGGGCATAAGGGCAAATCCTTATGAAAATCGTGAAGTTCTTCAGGATAATCTAAATCCACTTCTAAAATATATCCATAAGGAGAATCATCCTGAATTTTATTCACATCAAATCCTGATAAATTAATTTCCCATTCAAAATCAGAATAGGGTAAAAAATCACTCATCGCAGCGCCATATAAATTATTGACGTCAAAATATATTATATAAGATTATTCAATTTCTGAATTAAATTCTGGCCCCATAAATCGATTGTTTACTTTCGCATATCTATTTGAGCATTGGGAAATTCCTCCTCTAATCCCTTTTTCAATGAAAATTATCATTTCCATATCCTGTAATAATTCTAATTCAATTTTTGTTAATTTTAACATTGCATCAAATGCAAGTCCTGGGGCTGTAAAGTAGTGCAACGGGTCTAAATTATATGCTGATAGGCACGTTTTTCGAAAATTTTCGAAAAGATCAGCTAAAAGTAATACGTCGGTTTTTAAATATAAATCGGAATATTCCCCCAAGTTCTTTATATTAAATATATTCCATACTTGATGAGCATGCTCATAATCTTCCTGTGATATGTTTGAATTATTTAACTTTGAGAAAAATGCTTCGATTGGTGGCAATTTATTTTCCTCCAATTTTTGCCAACTATCAATATATTCGTAAGGGAAAACCCCTTTTCTGACCAGTAAATTAAATTCATTAATATTATTGCAATATTTTGCAGTTATTTTTTTTTCCTCATTATTTAAGAATCCTGCTAATTTTTCTAAACTGCTAGGCATAAATCTAAACGAGTCTAAGAACTTAAAACATACACTTTTACCATCTACATATTTAGTAAATGAGATATATTTTTCTTTATTTATAGGTAAACGTTTTACAGGTCCCTCAAAACTAGTGCACAATTCTTTTATAAAGAAATGAGCATCATAACCTGACAAATTGTGAAACACTACAGGAATCGTATGTGAATTTTTATAGTTAATATTGCAACCCTAATGAGCTGCACCCCTAAATTTTCCAGTGAAATGACAGTGATCTCGATGTTTCTGATCATTATCTTCATATACATTTTCACAAATATGACAAATATTTGCATTTTTAAATTCTAATTCTTGCTGAAAAGTTAAAGTTTCCATTGGCACTATTTTTTTTAAATATGAGTCAATTAAATCAGCAATACTTGTTAATTTTTTCATAAACCATGAAATGCAATCCTCTCCTCTATAAGTTTCAAATACTGATAGTGAATCATTAAAATCACATTTTAAATAAAATGCAACGCTTGTCGGAATATGTTTCTTATATGCCCCACATAATATTTCATTATCATAAAAAGGTTCCAAAAGGCTTTCAGTATCCGCATACAGTACAAATGGCACCTTTTCTTTAAATCTAAAATTTTTAAATTTTAAAATATTTTCCTCATCTGTCGGTAAAATAACCTTACACTCATTTAATTTCATACAATCGGTTTTATGTCTCAAAAATGATTTCTTATAATTAAAATGACATAAACATCTATCACATAACCAAGTGCGATTTTTATGTTTTGTGATTTGTGATTTCAATAATCGTGATAAATTGCGAATCTACGCGAAGTGATAATTATTATTATTATTTGTAAGATTATTTAATTTATCATTTTCATTTATTGCAGAAAAAATGCCTTCTTTTTTTATCATTAATAAATGAATAGTATCTTTTTTAGAGAAATTATCACTTAAATAAAAAGGAACAATTTCTTCTTTATTTTTACCAACTTTTTCCAAACCATAAATATTTATTTTCAAACTATTCATTTTTTCAAATTTAGACACATCTTTTAAACGTATAGGAAAATTTATACCCTCATATTTTAAAACATTCTTAAAATCAGGATAAGAACTAGTTAGACATGGGTTTTTTTTAACTGGAAACAATGCTGCCATTACTGACCAAAGAAAACAGTACTCATCTTTATTTTTGATATTTACAACAGCCTTTTTATCAGTTATAAATTTTAGCAATTTCGTATTTTCAGAACAACCCACTTGAATTGGTGCATGTCTATTTATATTTACCATTAGATTTAAAATTTCCTTTAATGACCAACCTGATTTGTTCTCATTAAATTCCTCAACTTCTTTAAGGATATATTCATTTATTTCATTAAGAATTGAATCCAAGTCGGAAAAGGGGAAAATAATTTCATTTTTTGTATTAAAAGATTTTCTTTCTTGTATATTTTCACCGCTTTCAATAGTTGTAAAATTTCCTATTAACACAAAATTTACTTTTACGCTACTATTTTCTTTTAATGCTTTTTTAAGACGAGATTTTATTAAAGATTTCGACTCTTTTAAAAAGCTAAATAAATCTTTATGTTTTAAATTTATCACTGTTCCTGTTCTAATTCTATTCTCAACGGCTGATTCTAAATTTTCCCATTTTATTCTCTTTTCTTTTCCTGTCAATTTACCTCCACCAGTTTTCTGAATGTCTTTGAATCTTTCGCAAATAGTTTTTAAAATCCCAACAGTTGTTAAAATTCTTTTTCTTTTACTTACGCTAATCAATTCCTTTGTTGATTTTAAAAGTTTATTTAACAGACTAATATTTTTCACTACCAATTTAATTCATTTTTCCGATTCAAATAATAATCTTTTTCTACTCTTAATATTTTTCACTATAACATAAGCATTCTCCGTAATTTTAATAAATTTTTCAAAATCTATAGAATCCATCTTTTTTACGTTCTTCTTTCTTTGATAATTAAAACGAACTTATTTCTTGTTTAATAATCACACACAACCTATCAAGCGATTTGTTTAATTGTAACTAATAATTATAACAAGCGTATCTTCACTTTTATATTGCTTTTACAAGGTCAGATGAATAAAATATGTAATTGTTAAAAATAATTCCAGGAAATAAATTAAATAAACATTTCTCTTTTCTCACGATCTAAAAAATGAGATCATGCAATGACTAATATCCTAATCAAAAATATCTAAATACTGGCACCTAATTAAGATATAAACCTATAAATCCATTCACACTTCAAAAAATCTAAACACATTTTGTCAGCTATTCTCCAAAAAATGTAATATTATACTTCCTGCTCATATCGAAAGAGATTGTTTATAAACATTTTAAAATCGTGCTAAGATGAATAAAAAGAATTTGATACCCGAATTACAAAACATATCAGTACTGAGAATTTGCATATTAAGAGAAAAAACAGGTAAGGCTTGCGGGAAGTTATAAACCTCTCAAAATGTAGTTCATAAGAATTTTAATATCAATAATGTCAAAACAATTTCTCACACCTTAAAACAAAGAACCTCGTCATCCTCAAGGAATGCACCCTCCACAAATCATTCTTTCAAATTGCGCAATATGCCGCAATCTTAATTTTTGCTGAAAAAAATGTCGGTAATGCCGGTAACAGATTCCTGCTATTCAGAAACCTCTCAGCCTATCTACTAAATCTCTAAAAAACATATCTTTTTCCTTTTAAAATTTAAAATGGTACTGGGTGGTATTAAGAGGGTACTAAGAGGTACAAAGGCGGTACGATTAATTCAGATCGTCTATGACGTTTTAAGTAACAAAAATAATTTTTAAACTTTTTTTAACAAAGATTAAAAACTTTTACGTTTCTACAAATGTGAAAGAATATTAACTTTATTTTTTATTCGATTTTTCAAAATTTTTCTTTCCAAACATATTTCTCATTCTAAATGGTCAAACCAATTTTTTTGATACCTTATATAAGTCTTTTTTATTATCTCTAAGTAGCAAAAAATCCAATTAAGATCCAAATCTCTAAAAAACATTTCTTTTTCCTCTTAAAATATAAAATGGTACTAAGTGGTATTAAGAGGGAACTAAGAGGTACTAAGGCGGTACGAATAATTCAGATCGTCTATGACCTTTTAAGTAACAGAAATAATTTTTAAACATTTTTGAACAAAGATAAAAACATTTTACGTTTCTACACATGTGAAAAAATATTAAATTTATTTGTTTTTCGATTTTTCAGAATTTTTGTTTTCAAACAAATTACTCGTTCTAAATGGTCAAACCAATTTTTCTAATACATTTTATAAATGTTTTTTATTATTTCTAAGTAGCAAAAAATCCAATTAAGATCCAAATCTCTAAAAGACATATTTATTTCCTTTTAAAATATAAAATGGTACTAAGTGGTATTAAGAGGGTACTAAGGGGTACTAAGGCGGTACGAATAATTCAGATCGTCTATGACGTTTTAAGTAGCAGAAATACTTATTAAACTTTTTTCAACAAAAATTAAAACATTTTACGTTTCTACAAATGTGAAAAAATATTAAATTTATTTGTTTTTCGATTTTTCAAAATTTTTGTTTTCAAACGAATTACTCGTTGTAAATGGTCAAACCAATTTTTCTAATACATTTTATAAATGTGTTTTATTATCTCTAAGTAGCAAAAATTCCAATTAAGATCCAAATCTCTAAAAACCATATGTTTTTCCTTTTAAAATATAAAATGGTACTAAGTGGTATTAAGAGGATACTAAGAGGTACTAAGGCGGTACGAATAATTTAAAACGTCTATGACGTTTTAAATAGCAGAAATAATTTTTAAACTTTTTTCAACAAAAATTAAAACATTTTACGTTTCTACAAATGTGAAAAAATATTAAATTTATTTGTTTTTCAATTTTTCAAAATTTTTGTTTTCAAACGAATTACTCGTTGTAAATGGTCAAATCAATTTTTCTAATACATTTTATAAATGTTTTTTATTATGTCTAAGTAGCAAAAAATCCAATTAAGATCCAAATCTCTAAAAGACATATTTATTTCCTTTTAAAATATAAAATGGTACTAAGTAGTATTAAGAGCGTACTAAGAGGTAATAAGGCGGTACGAATAATTCAGATCGTCTATGACGTTTTAAGTAACAGAAATAATTTTAAAACTTTTTTCAACAAAGATTAAAACATTTTACGTTTCAACAAATGTGAAAAAATATTAATTTTATTTTTTATTCGATTTTTCAAAATTTTTCTTTCCAAACAAATTACTCGTTCTAAATAGTCAAACCAATTTTTCTAATACATTTTATAAATGTTTTTTATTATCTCTAAGTAGCAAAAAATCCAATTAAGATCCAAATCTCTAAAAAACATATCTTTTTCCTTTTAAAATATAAAATGGTACTAAGTAGTATTAAGAGGGTACTAAGAGGTACTAAGTCGGTACGAATAATTCAGATCGTCTATGACGTTTTAAGTAACAGAAATAATTTTAAAACTTTTTTCAACAAAGATTAAAACATTTTACGTTTCAACAAATGTGAAAAAATATTAATTTTATTTTTTATTCGATTTTTCAAAATTTTTCTTTCCAAACAAATTACTCGTTCTAAATAGTCAAACAAATTTTTCTAATACATTTTATAAATGTTTTTTATTATCTCTAAGTAGCAAAAAAATCCAATTAAGATCCAAATCTCTAAAAAACACATCTTTTTCCTTTTAAAATATAAAATGGTACTAAGTGGTATTAAGAGGGTACTAAGAGGTACTAAGGCGGTACGATTAAATCAGATCGTCTATGACGTTTTAAGTAACAAAAATAATTTTTAAACTTTTTTCAACAAAGATTAAAAACTTTTACGTTTCTACAAATGTGAAAAAATATTAATTTTATTTTTTATTCGATTTTTCAAAATTTTTTTTTCCAAACATATTTCTCATTCTAAATGGTCAAACCAATTTTTTTGATACCTTATATAAGTCTTTTTTATTATCTCTAAGTAGCAAAAAATCCAATTAAGATCAAAATCTCTAAAAAACATATCTTTTTCCTTTTAAAATATAAAATGGTTCTTAGTGGTATTAAGAGGATACTAAGAGGTACTAAGGCGGTACGAATAATTTAGAACGTCTATGACGTTTTAAGTAGCAGAAATGATTTTTAAACTTTTTTCAACAAAAATTAAAACATTTTGCGTTTCTACAAATGTGAAAAAATATTAAATTTATTTGTTTTTCGATTTTTTAAAATTTTTGTTTTCAAACAAATTACTCGTTGTAAATGGTCAAACCAATTTTTCTAATACATTTTATAAATGTTTTTCATTATCTCTAAGTCGCAAAAAATCCAATTAAGATCCAAATCTCTAAAAAACATATCTTTTTCCTTTTAAAATTTAAAATGGTACTAAGTGGTATTAAGAGGGTACTAAGAGTTACTAAGGCGGTACGATTAATTCAGATCGTCTATGACGTTTTAAGTAACAAAAATAATTTGTAAACTTTTTTTAACAAAGATTAAAAACTTTTACGTTTCTACAAATGTGAAAAAATATTAATTTTATTTTTTATTCGATTTTTCAAAATTTTTGTTTCCAAACAAATTACTCGTTCTAAATAGACAAACCAATTTGTTTGATACATTATATAAGTCTTTTTTATTATCTCTAAGTAGCAAAAAATCCAATTAATATCCAAATCTCTAAAAAACATATCTTTTTCATTTTAAAATATAAAATGGTACTAAGTGGTATTAAGAGGATACTAAGAGGTACTAAGGCGGTACGAATAATTTAGAACGTCTATGACGTTTTAAGTAGCAGAAATAATTTTTAAACTTTTTTCAACAAAAATTAAAACATTTTACGTTTCTACAAATGTGAAAAAATATTAAATTTATTTGTTTTTCGATTTTTCAAAATTTTTGTTTTCAAACGAATTACTCGTTGTAAATGGTCAAATCAATTTTTCTAATACATTTTATAAATGTTTTTTATTATGCCTAAGTAGCAAAAAATCCAATTAAGATCCAAATCTCTAAAAGACATATTTATTTCCTTTTAAAATATAAAATGGTACTAAGTGGTATTAAGAGGGTACTAAGGGGTACTAAGGCGGTACGAATAATTCAGATCGTCTATGACGTTTTAAGTGGCAGAAATACTTATTAAACTTTTTTCAACAAAAATTTAAACATTTTACGTTTCTACAAATGTGAAAAAATATTAAATTTATTTGTTTTTCGATTTTTCAAAATTTTTCTTTCCAAACATATTTCTCTTTCTAAATGGTCAAAACAATTTTTCTAATACATTTTATAAATGTTTTTTATTATTTCTAAGTAGCAAAAAATCCAATTAAGATCAAAATCTCCAAAAAACATATCTTTTTTCTCTTAAAATATAAAATGGTACTAAGTGGTATTAAGAGGGTACTAAGAGGTACTAATGCGGTACGAATAATTTAGAACGTATATGACGTTTTAATTAGCAGAAATAATTTTTAAACTTTTCTCAACAAAAATTAAAACATTTTACGTTTCTACAAATGTGAAAAAATATTAAATTTATTTGTTTTTCGATTTTTTAAAATTTTTGTTTTCAAACAAATTACTCGTTGTAAATGGTCAAACCAATTTTTCTAATACATTTTATAAACGTTTTTCATTATCTCTAGGTAGCAAAAAATCCAATTAAGATCAAAATCTCCAAAAAACATATCTTTTTTCTCTTAAAATATAAAATGGTACTAAGTGGTATTAAGAGGGTACTAAGTGGTACTAAGGCGGTACGAATAATTCAGGTCGCCTATGACGTTTTAAGTAACAGAAATGATTTTTAAACTTTTTTCAACAAAGATTAAAACATTTTACGTTTCTACAAATGTGAAAAAATATTAATTTTATTTTTTATTCGATTTTTTAAAATTTTTCTTGCCAAACATATTTCTCTTTCTAAATGGTCAAACCAATTTTTCTAATACATTTTATAAATGTTTTTTTTTATCTCTAAGTAGCAAAAAATCCAATTAAGATCCAAATCTCTAAAAAACATATCTTTTTCCTTTTAAAATATAAAATGGTACTAAGTGGTATTAAGAGGGAACTAAGAGGTACTAAGGCGGTACGAATAATTCAGATCGTCTATGACGTTTTAAGTAACAGAAATAATTTTTAAACATTTTTGAACAAAGAGAAAAACATTTTACGTTTCTACAAATGTGAAAAAATATTAAATTTATTTGTTTTTCGATTTTTCAAAATTTTTGTTTTCAAACGAATTACTCGTTGTAAATGGTCAAATCAATTTTTCTAATACATTTTA